>CAOKZL010000522.1:0-615751 GCA_948472985.1 Iguana delicatissima
TCTGCCATCCATGCACTAACCAGGGCGGATCCTCCTTAGTTTCCAAGGTCAAATAGGATCTGGTGGCTTTAGAGTATTTAGGTTATCATATGCAAGATATTTATAGCTCCAGTAGGATTCAGGTCAAGGGATTCATCAAACTTTCTCAACCTACTTATTGAAACCCAGAATTCCCTTCTGTGACTGGTGTCCTACTCACATGCACTATGAGCCTATGCTCATGTATTTGTGTGCGCGTATGCTTTTGAGTTCCACAAGTTGCTTTATGGCAACTTATGGTGACCCCATGTCTTCCATAGGGGTTTTCTTAGGCAAGGAATCCTCGGAGGTAGTTTTGTCAGTTCCTGCCTCTGAAACAGACCCTGCAATACCTGGGATTCATTCATTGTCTCCCATCCAAGTACTAACAAGTGCTGAACCTGCTTAGCATTTCTTCACTAGCCCTTGAATCATCACCCGATATTATTCTGAATACATTTCAGGTCTGTAGATACATGGATTGCCATAGGGGCCAGTAAATGGGTCCAAGAGCAAATGAAGCCTGAACTCTCCTTAGAAGGCAATATGACTAAACGGAAGCTGTCTTACTTTGGACGTTATCATGACATGACAAGCCTGGTTGATAAGATGGAAGATGGTTGGTGAAGAAGAAGAAGAAGACCACACAACAGGTAGAGGGACACAACCAAGGAAGCCATGGGTGCTGCCCTGAGTCTGCAAGACCTGAGCAGGACAATCAATGACAGGGTGACCTGGAGGTCTCACACTGAAATGTTCACCATAGATTGAAGCCAACTTATGGCTATTAGCAATAACACCTGACTGTGTCTGATTTTGGAAGCTAAGCAGGGTCCAGCATGGTTACTCTTTGGATGGGAGACCCTCAAGAAGTGAGTAGTAGCAGGAAGAGGGAAGACTAGAGATTTGTGATAGGGGTTGCAGAGATTTCTGTCTGAAGCTCAGGAGAGCCACAGCTGCCAATAGTCAAGTCAGGGAGAGGTGAACCAAGTGGCGGACTCTGTATAAGGCCACCTGTTTGCTTGTTTGCTTAAATATTTATATCCCACCCTATATCCAAGGATTCCAGGGCAAAGTACAAGCAAATCAGTTCAGGACAGTAAGTGTTGATAACAATAACGTTGAAGACTAAAAATATATTAAATCATTTATCACTTAAGCCAGATGCTTCATCACCAGTTTAGAACCAATTTGCTTATGTGCAAATTGTATAAAATCATTTTATTTTTATTTCTTTTAGAAAGGGCTGCTTGGGTCCCATATTAGGAGAAAAGTGGTAGACTAGATAGATAGATAGATAGATAGATAGATAGATAGATAGATAGGTCTGTGGAAGCTTTCATAAGAAGCAATTTTTTGATTTGGTGCTGGAATGACATCAGTGTTGGCACCCATTGGCCCTTCGAGGAGACGGCATTCCACCACTGGGGTGCCGCAGCTGAGAAGGCCCTGATCTCACTGCCTTCGTCCAATGTGTTGCCCCAGTGGAGGGACACAGAGGAGGACTCCCTCGATGGCCCTCAGTCCCCAGGCAGGCATATGTGAGAAGAAGCACCGTTGTTCTTCTGTCCCTGCATTCACCGGGGGTTGGTCAAGGCAGGAAGGAGGGAGAACGAGTGGAGCAGGGAATCCACACCAGGTTTTAAATGAAGATGTTTCAGGGGTTGCCCAGATGCCAATTGTTGTTGTTGTTATTATTATTGTTACTGTTATTATTAAATGTATATCCTGTCGTTCTCCTGATAATGGGACTCAGGGCAGCTAACAACATTAGAATCATAGAATTCCAGAATCCTAGAAGTGTTGGAAGAACTACAGGGGCCCTCCATTCCAACTCCGTTCAGCCATGCAGGAAGATACAGTCAAAACCCTTCCTTTGGCAGATGGCCATCCAGCCTCTGTTTAAAAACTTCCATGGAAGGAGATTCTACCACATTCCACTGAGGCAGCAGCAGATTCCACTATATTTGAAGTACTCTTACCATCAGGAAATTCTTCCTAAGGTTTAGGTGGAATCTCTTTCCCTGAAGTTTGAAGCCACTGTTCCACAGCATCCTAGTCTCCGGAACAGCAGAAAACAAAACTTGCTCCATTCTTCTATATGGCATCCTTTCAAATATTTAAACATGGCTCTCATGTCACCTCTTCTCCAAACATTCCTAGCTCCCTAAGATGCTCCTCACAGGGCAGTGCCACGTGGAAGATGGATTGAGCTTATGTTCTGCTCCTTCAGAGACTAGAACATGAACCAATGGATTGAAATTTCAAGAAATGAGGTTTCTCCTAAACATTGGGTAGAACTTCTTTATTATAAGAGCTGTTCAACAGTGGAATGGACTGCTTTGGCTGGAGGTGAATTCTCCTTCTTCGAAGGTCTTCAAACGGGTTGAATGGGCATCTTTCAGGAGCGCTTTAGTTGTGTATTCCAGCAAGGCAGGGGTTGTACTAGATGGCCTTTGGGTTTCCTTCCAGCTCTAAGATTCTGTGATTGCATGGGAGACAGCAGAAGGATTAGCTTGTTGCATTTCTACCAGTGACACAAATATATGCTATGAGGCTTCAAGTTATTTACAGACCCTTGTATAAATTGACTTATGTGTGTGAGATCTGAAGGAATGAAGACGTTGTCTTTTAAACTACTTTGGTGTTTACTGATGATTGATTTTTCATGGTTTTGTTGTTTCATTTGTTTTTCATGATGATTTGGGTGGCTTTGCTGCCGTGGGGTCTTTTTTAGCAAAAAGCTGTGATTAGTAGTGCAGGCAATCAATGGTAAACCAATGCTTTTCTAATCCCATTGCTTCAGTGGGTTTACTCTAGTCAGGATTAACAAACTGGATTTAACCTCTCACCCTTTGCAAAATGGATATTTATATTTATTTATTTATTTATTTATTTATTAATTAAAATTCCATTCCCGCCCTATATCAAAAGATCTGAGAGCAGCATACAAGTAAAATCAATACAAACAGGCTAAAATGGTTTAGAAAAGTTCAAAAAAAAGATTTTAATAGAAGAAAAACACCTCACTGGTGGGACAAAGAGAAGCCTTCCAACAGCAGATCTTAGTCCTTGGGTAGTAAAGAAGAAGACCTGTTTCCTTCAGGAGACATTAGAAGACCATGCTGGTGAATCAAGAATCTGACCTTCTTGTAGGAAATGCATCCCTGTCCCACATTCAGAATAGGAACAGAATGGAGGCCCTGAGCTTGGTGCTTGTATGCCATTAACAGGGCATCTCCAAAGTTGGCAGGTTGCTCATTGTACACCGCACACAGCTTGGAGTAACTTTCCATCCAACCAGCATTTCTAGCAGATGTTTTGGTGATCTTTGCAGGCCTCCAAACTGGCTTTCCCTGGACTCCTTCCATCCTCTTTTATACCTTGCTGTCAGAGAGCCCTTAACTCCTACGGGTCAAGGAGGAACAAGAGATGATGGGTGCCATCTTCACTGGGTCAGCTTGTTTTTCTGGAGGAAACCAAGGCACACATTTTTTTTAAAGACGTAAGCATTTTTTTTAAGTTAGCCCAAGGGAAGCCACATTACTGCCTAGCCCATACAAAGCCATATCAGCCTTCCCTTTTATTCTTCTTCAGTAAGATCCTGCATCTTCATCATCAATACGACAATGGACCTTGGTCACTGAAGGGATGACCGGTGACGCCCCCTCCAACCTACCTTTGCAGCATCCCACCCTTTGCCCTGGCCCACCCACTGGCATCCAGGCGACGGCATCCATCTGGCCTGCTCCAGTTCCTTCCAGCACTTTCACAGGAAATGGCTTCCACATCACCGGAAGTATTTCTCTAGCTTTGCAGGGGCCATACAGAGGCCATTTCTGCATGAGACTGTTATAGCGTGATTATTCCACTTTCAACATCCTATGGAATCCTGGGGTTTGCAGTTTGGGGAGGGGCCCTTGGCCCCTCCCAAACTGCAAACCCCAGGATTCCATAGGATGTGAAAATGGAATAATCATGCTATAACAGTCTCAGTGCAGAAATGGCCAGAGTAACTGGAAATGGTACAGCAGCCCCTCCACTTTTGTGAGGGTTCAGGGAGCAGAACCCTCACAAAAGTGGAAGAACCATGAATAACTGCCCCCCTACTCATCTTCCCATTCCCTTCTGGGGCTCCTCCCTTCCCAATAGAAGAGAGGGGAGGTTGGGGGAAGTCTCATGTGAATTGTCTGCACAGAGCAAAATGCATAGGAATGGGAGAGGGGGCTCTGGAGGGGGAAAAAAGGCTCACACGAGCTTCCCCCACCCCCATTCCCTTCCATTTTGTCTCAGTGCAAGTTCTCCAAGCTGGGGCAAAATTCATGGAAATGGGGGGAGGAGATATGTTGGAGGGGATACACACATGCTCGCGAGTAATTAAATTCACAAAGATCAAACCCAAGAATGTGGAGGGAAGACTGTAATTTGAACCCACTGGTTCTCATTCTAATTTCTGGAGCAGCAGATACCAAAATCATTCCATCTTCTACGCAGCATCCCCTCAGATATGGCTATCTGGTACTATAAGGGTTGTTACTACCCACGCGTTCTGGCATCTGTGGGGGGGGGGATGCGTCTTGGAACGTATCCCCCATGGGTAAGGGAGGACTACATTATTCCATGATAGGTTCGTTTTAGGGTTACCTGAAGTTGGAAATGACCTGAAAGCACACAACAACAGTAGCAGCAACAACAACTGTGTTGTGAGTCCAGCTTGTGATGTTATAATTGCTGAACAGGAGGCCACCCAAATATTTTTTTAAGCTTAAGGGTATGTGATGGAATGGCGGCATGTGATTCATAGCTCTGCATGTTTTATCAGCCGTTTCTAGGACCAGACCCTGACATACACTGTCAATTAAAAGACAGGGAAGGCCTGGGAATGACTCCCCTCTGTGAGAGGCCTCAGAAAGTTGCAGGCCCTCCTGGGAGTGGACCGTCTTGTGGCTCCCAGTGGGTCTACTCACTTGCACGAAGGCAGCAGCAGCAGCATCCACCACCACCACCCTGACCATCTCGTCCCTTCGCGTGAACCCCTGCCTGAACGAGACGGGCCATTTGTCTCCCCCTCTGGAGCCCATTTGAGAAGGCAGTTTCTTTGGAATTTTGATGGTGCTCCTCCTCGTAAAACCTTCTCTGGAACCCTTTTTTTATTTCCAGCCATGAATAACAAATGAGTCAGTTACGACGGTCCTGTAGCAAATGTCAAGGATAAAAAACTTCTCAGTGGCCATTAAAAAGGGAACATTCTGGTGCCTTAGCGCTCTCCTGCCTTGCATCCATCTTCCGCCAGCCTGGCTCTCTCCGCTGGAGAGACGGCTTTCCAAGGGCTGCCGCGTTCCAGGCTCTGAGCCACAAAGATTCCTCTAAAGGGCAAAGGGCAGAAAATGGCCTTTGGTGCACCCAAGGGTCAAAGTCAAAGGCAAGTGGCCCTCCTCCCTCCTCTTCACATCTGTTATTGCCACCCACAAGCTGAGGCTTCAGCCATTTGCGCTGCATGCTGGTCAAAATTTGTTCCCCTGAACAGAGGAGTGTGACCCCCATGAGTTCCCTCAATACCCCCTTTTTCCCAATTTTTATTTTTTTCTGAACTAATAAGGGATATAGAGGCAGATTTACCATGGTTTGCCACTCTCTAGCCTGTTTTAAGCCCAGAAGATGACTTTTTCTCAGTAAGGAAATTATGCTCCCCACATTTCACAATTGAAAACTGGAACACATGTGGAACATCAGAGCATGGCCAAGATAGCCAAAGTTATTCATGAGGAAGAACAGGCAAACTAAGAGAGGCTGTGGCAGTTTGCTTTCGTCTGAGCCAACAGGGAAGGACAAGAATCTGTCCTCTACCCTTCCACTAAGTTAACTGAATGCAAACTGTGCTTGCACTTCGAACTCAGTGTGCAGCAACTGAGGCCATTTCCGCACAAGACTGTTATAGTGGTATGATTCCACTTGCAACATCCTATGGAATCCAGGCGTTGGCCCCAGGATTCCACAGGCTGTTGAAAGTGGAATCATAGCGCTATAAGAGTCTCGTGCAGAAGGGGCCAGGTGTCTTCAGGGTGAAAATGGCATATGGTAGTGTTCTATCCCAGATAGTTCTGTTAGCTGGAAAGCAGGTCAGCTTGCAACCTGGGTAAGGTAAGGGACCCACATCAGAAGAAAGGAGGGATATAAAATTTAAAAAGTCAAATATAGTAAACCAGAAATTGATTTGCAAGTTTATCTCCTGGTTGGAAAAAGGACTGTCCTTGGCTAAAACATGGAATACCTGGCCACACTGGATGAATTCAAGTCTCCAGGGCCAGATGAATTGCATCCTAGGATTTTAAAAGAACTAGCAGAGGTCATTGCAGAACCTCTTGCTATAATCTTTGAAAACTCTTGGCGGACAGGAGAGGTTCCGGCAGACTGGAGGAGGGCAAATGTTGTCCCCATCTTCAAGAAGGGAAAAAAGAGGACCCAAATAATTATCGCCCAGTCAGTCTGACATCAGTACCTGGAAAGATCCTGGAGCGGATCATCAAACAGTCAGTTTCTAATTACTTAGAAAACAATGCCGTAATTACGAAAAGTCAACATGGATTTCTCAAAAATAGGTCATGCCAGACTAATCTTATCTCTTTTTATGATAGAGTTACTTGCTTGATAGATGAAGGGAATGCTGTGGACGTAGTATATCTTGATTTCAGTAAGGCCTTTGACAAAGTTCCCCATGACATTCTTGCAAAGAAGCTAGTAAGATGTGGGCTGGATAGGGCTACTGTCAGGTGGATTTGTAACTGGTTGACTGACCGTACCCAAAGGGTGGTCACCAATGGCAGATTCTCATCCTGGAGAGAAGTGACTAGCAGGGTGCCACAGGGTTCTGTCCTGTGCCTGGTGCTGTTCAATATCTTCATTAATGACTTGGATGAAGGAATAGAGGGCACGCTGATCAAATTTGCAGATGACACCAAATTGGGAGGGGTTGCTAATATGCCTGGTGACAGGATCAAAATTCAAAAGGACCTGGACTTATTGGAGAGCTGGACCAAGGCTAATGTAAGGTCCTACACTTAGGCAGAAAAAATGGTATGCAGAAATATAGGATGGGGGACACGTGGCTGGCTAACAGTACGTGTGAAAGGGATCTAGGAGTCTTCATAGACCACAAGCTGAACATGAGTCAGCAGTGTGATGCGGCAGCCAAGAAAGCCAACGCAATTCTTGGTTGCATCAATAGGAGTATGGTGTCTAGATTGAGGGAGGTATTGGTACCACTTTATTCTGCATTGGTTAGACCTCATCGTGAATACTGCGTCCAATTCTGGGCACCCCAATTCAAGAAGGATATGGATAAGCTGGAGCAGGTCCAGAGGAGGGCAACCAAAATGGTGAGGGGCCTGGAAGCCATGCCCTATGAGTACAGACTTAGAGAGCTGGGTATGTTTAGTCTGCAGAAGAGAAGGCTGAGAGGGGACATGATAGCCATGTTTAAATATTTGAAGGGATGTCATGTCGAGGAGGGAGTGGGCTTGTTTTCTCCTGCTCTTGAGACCAGGACAAGGAGCAATGGATGCAAGCTGCAGGAGAGGAGATTCCACCTGAACCTCAGGAGGAATTTCCTGACAGTCAGGGCTGTCTGGCAGTGGAATGTGCTGCCTTGGAGTGTGGTGGAGTCTCCTTCGTTGGAGGAGATGAGGTTTTTAAGCGGAGGCTGGATGGCCACTTGTCGGGAGTGCTTTGAGGGTTTTCCTGCATGGCAGGGGGTTGGACTGGATGGCCCTTGTGGTCTCTTCCAACTCTACATTTCTATGATTCTATGATTCTATGAAAACTGTCTGGGGAGTTCCAAAGTCATTTGAAGCCGGGCAATGCAAATCATTGTTGTTCAGTTCTGTGGAAGGCAAGTTCTCACATTCTGCCCTGGGCAGAAACAAAGGCTTCAGCAGCTTCTTCAAAGGGCTCCCCATTAAAAGGATATCTGGACAGCTTAGTCCCGACTCAGGTATAGCAAACAGCCAGTTTGGATCCTATCATGGCAGACTGAGGCTGGGAGTTTCTCATGGACAACATTTTACTCGGGCAACAAAGGACTGAGACCTTGGAATAGGTCCTGCATCAGAGATGTAAGTACATCCCCATAGCTGTGTCTCTGGGTGCTACCTCTCCAAGCCTACCTTCTAAAGACAGGAGCCCCCTGGCCTTTTTCCATTTTGTCAGAGAGTGAGAGGATGATGGGGACTGTGTCCAGCAATTTTCTTGTAGCTGCAGGGACTGCAACAGGTGCTGGCATCCGTCTAAAGGGAAGAGAGCCGGATGCATCCTCTCTCATCACCCTCTCTCCAGCAACATGGAAATTGCTGAAGGAAGGCTGCGCCACTGACATGGAAGGCTTGGGGTGGACCTTTCCTCAGCTGTGTAATGAAAACTTGGCACACTATAAATACAGTACTGGATACCAGCCATTCCACTGCTGATCGTGGTCCTGACCCAGATATATGTATGCATCAGTCACTCGCAGCAGTGTGTTCACAGAATCCTAGAGCTGGAAGAGGCCCCAAGGGCCATCCAGTCTGACCACCTTCGGCCGTGCAGGAAGACACCATCAAAGCAGTCCTGACAGGTGACCACCCTGCCTCTGTCTAAAAACTTCGAAGGAAGGAGCCTCCACCACACTCCCAGGCAGCAGCTTATTTCGCTGTAGAACAGCTCTTACCCTCAGCAAGTTCATTCTAATGTTTAGGTGGAATCTAAAACAAACGCCTATCTTCCATATATCATCCTTTCAAATGTTTAAACACGGCTATCATGTCCTCTCTTAGCCTTCTCTTCTCCAGGCTAAACATCCCAAGCTTCCCAAACTGCTCCTCCCAGGGCTTCACGGTTTCCAGACCTTTCACCATTTTGGTTGCCCTCCTCTGGACATGCTCCAGCTTGCCCATATCTTTCTTGAACTGTGGTGCCCAGAAATGGACACAAGATTCCTCCAGGTGAGGTCTGACCAAAGTAGCACAGGGTGGTTCTGTTATTCCCTCGACCTAGACACTACACTACTGTTGATGTATTCTAAAATGGTTCCTGAATTTGCATCACAAGATGAGTCCATCCTGTTCTACGCAGCCTCACCGAACATCAGGAATGATGGCAGTGAGGGTTGTACAATTACACACTGACGCCACAGGCTTCATTGGATGGATCTCGTTCTTGCTTGGAGTGCGCTTGGGGTGAATATCTTTTATATTTTTCTTTGCCTATGAGGAGATTGTGCTGTTCTTTAGATGGGCAGTCCATCCTTTTTATATGAAGCCAGTCTGATAGAATAATTGAAATAGGTCCAGTTCTCTGACTCATCTGTGGGATGCCTGTACCAGAGATTACCCTCAGATGCCCAAGTAATGTCCTAAAAATGAATACATTCTGCTTGAAAACCAAAAATCCTTATTATAATTGGTGATACTGACAAAACCCATTTTATATGATTTAAGCCCGGGTTATCTGCATGGTGAGGATCCCGGTTATTTACATGATAACCTTCTCCTATATAATCCATCCTATATAGTTAAGGGATCCAGGAGTCTTGGTAGATCACAAGCTGAAGATGAGTCAGCAGTGTGATGCAGCAGCCAAGAAAGCCAATGTGATTCTTGGTTGCATCAATAGGAGTCTGGTGTCTAGATCGAGGGAGGTACTGGTACCACTCTACTCTGCATTGGTTAGGTCTCATTTGGAATACTGCATCCAGTTCTGGGCACCTCAATTCAAGCAGGATATCGACAAGCTGGAGCATGTCCCGAGGAGGGCGACCAAAATGGTGAAGGGTCTGGAAGCCATGAAGCCCTCTGAAGAGAAGGTTAAGAGGGGACATGGTAGCCATGTTTAAATATTTGAAGGGATGTCATGTTGAAGAGGGAGCAGGCTTGTTCTCTACCGCTCCAGAGACTAGGACAAGGAGCAATGGATTCAAGCTGCAGGAAAGGAGATTCTGTTACCGCAGTTTCTAGCCCGGACTTGTGGGATACCAGATATCATTTTGATATCAATAATTTGGCCTTCCTCACCTATTCCTTCCCACGTGCTTGCGAGGCCTCCGGACAAGCACGCAAACAGGCTCGGTCGCTAATCGCTGGAATATTCAAAACAAATTCAGGCAGGCCAGAAATGGCCAGACTGCCGCTTCAGGAGACCTCACGGCAAGTACCACATTATGTATGCACGCTACCTACAAAGAACTCCCTGCCCCGAGCAGGCGGCTTGACCAGCCGAATACTCAATTGTCAAGCACTCCGCGTTTGCATACTGGCTACTCTATTGACAACTCAGACCTAACTCAATCATGCGAAATTCTGACCTTTTGGAGGCTTTGTCTCCAGCCCAAAACTCATTGTTTTCCCCAAGAATGGACTAGCCTACGGTCACATTTTCCCTTATAAGAACCCCTGACTTTGAGAGCTTCCCCGGATCGCTCCCGACTTCCATCTCGCCTTGCTGCCGCTTTGCCTGGCGAACCTTCCCCTCTGTCCCACATCCTGAGAACCTTCTTATCCACGAACTCTATCTTCAGACTACCCGGGCTTCAGGACAGGTGCAGTATTTCCCATATCAAAAACCTCCTCTCAAAATCCCTCTATCCCACTCCAACCTTTATTTCTCTAGTTCTCTGTGTGAGTGTGTTGCATACACCTGTTTGACTGTATTTTAATAGAAACAACAATTATTATTTCACTTCTGTTTTCTCCTTGACTCGGCCTGACCCCGTAGACGCTGGGTAAAACATCTTGCTCCGTTGCCCTGCCTCTTGCAGTGCTAACTTGTGCTCTTTGACTAATTTTCCCAACTTGTGTAATTTGGAGAGCATTTAGGTGTCCCTCACAGGACCCCCAGAAATCAGGGTAACAATTCCACCTGAACCTCAGGAAGAACTTTCTGATGGCCAAAGCTGTCCAGTAATGGAATATGCTTCCTCAATGAGGTGTGGTGGAGTCTCCTTCTTTGGAAGTGTTTAAACAGAGGCTGGATGTCCATCTGACGGGTGTTCCTGCATAGCAGAGGGTCAGACTGGATGGCTCCTGGGGTCTCTTTCAGCTCTAGGATTCTATGGCCGTTTCCACACGAGGCTGGTGAATCGGTTCGTGCTGTTTCTTACCGGATTTTCTGGGTTCAAAACAAGGTGGACTTTCCCTCATTTCCTTCTGCACAACTACTGCGTATGTTCCATTCTGATTCGGAGGAGTGAGAGTTCATGAATCCACACTGCCTCTGCCATGGCCACTCCCGCTACTCCCCTCACCCCACCCCGTTGGCTGTGATTGACCCTTTTTGTGTGTGTATGGTTTAGTACGTCATTGCGTATGTGCGTATGTGCGTAAATCCATACTACCCCCTGGCTCCTCCCATCAGCCCTCCCCGGACCACCAATTCACATTGGCGTGAATGTATGTGTCTGCACCACTGTGAAAGTACGAATTGGATTGATCTGGAAAACTGGAAAACCGATTTCGTCCGGTTTTCAAATAGCGTGCTTTACCAACACATGGAGGAGCATTTAGTCAGAATTACGTGCAGAACAAAGGTAAATAAACCAAACCTAGGCCCTTTTCACGCAGCATTTTCCATGCGAAAGGGCACCTGGAGCATCGCACGATTGTGAGGAGCGATCTGCATGACGCACTCACAATTGCATGACATTCCAAGGGCCGGCAGGCGCAGAGCACGCACCTTTTCATTTTCGGCTAGAAGCTGAAAATGGTGTGTGAGTGCGCATTGCTCCTGGGCCCCACGCACACTTACCTGGTGTGCGGAGCTTCTGGAGCCGCACTGGTTGCACTTCCTGCCCCAGCGCAGCCTTGGAAACTCCCAGACTGCACTGCGTAAGGAAGAGGCAGGGCTCTCACGCGAGCGGGCAGCTCGTGCGGAGCTGAAGCAGCAGGGATGCGAGAGCCTCTTGCTGGAGGCTGCTCGTGCGATCCCGCACCCCAGTGCTGGAAAATGGTAAGGTGCGGAAAGGGCCCTGGTCCACTCCAAGGTGCAGAAGACCTCCGTGGCAAGACGCATTGGCCCGCCTTAATAACCGCGTGCAGAAAAGGGCCTATGATTCTTTGGCCCCAAACAGTGGAGCTACCTGATGATAGAGATCCATTCATCAAGTCTGCTTGAAAACAAGAAGAGAAGACCCTTCTCTTCCAGTAGGCTGAGGCAGATGATTTCCAAATTATGAATTTTGAAGTCTGTATTGATTGTTTTTATCATATATTGGTTTTATGTGCTCTTCCAACTGGTATTATATGTCTAACTTCTTGTTGTTCACTGCTTTGATCCCTAGGAAGAGGCGGGTAAAATTTGCTGCTACTGCTGTTGCTGCTGTTGCTGCTGCTGCTGCTGCTGCTGTTGTTGGTGCTGTATGACCCTGCCTGGACCCTAAGGTCATCTGGGGAGGCTCTTTCTCAGTCCCACCACAGTCACAAGCACAGTTGGTGGAGAGACCCTGGAACTCCCTTCCCAGGGAGGCCACAATGGCCACCTCCCGGCTGTTCTTCCAGCAGCAGGCAAAAACCTTTTATCCGGACCAGCTTTTAAGGGCTTTATCATACAAGGCAGGTACACTGCAGTCACAACAAGATAATAGTGTCTTTGGCTGGGATTTATCTCTGACCTCATTTCTCTTCTGTTGTTCTGGTGGGAGGTCATTTGGAAAGTTTTCCTTTTATGAACACACACGCAAAAAAAATTCTATCATTTGTAAAAGGAATGCTTTCCAAATGGTTTCCCACTGGGAGAACAACAGGGTCTTGAGATAAGTCCCAGCCAAAGATGCTGTTATCCTGCTGCAATTGCCGTTTACCCTAAAACAGAAAGTTTTTAAAGAACAGGACAGGGGGTGCTGTACTTTTTCAATTGAACTGTTTCTAAAACCTTTTTACATTTTAAAATTGCGTTTTGTTCCTTTAACCTGAGGTTTGAATTGTTTTTATTCTCTGAGTACTAATTATCTGAATAGTCTAATTCTGCTTTCATATATGTATATAATTGCATTGTTTGTTTAAATTGTGATCCACTGCCTCCTCCTCCTCCACTGGCCAGGATCCTCCATCAGGGTCACAAAGCATAAATGTCCACATGAAGTTTAAACATTAATTGTGTTATTCAACCCTGTTGCTGTGTTGAACTGCAATATTGTGCCAGTGAACCATGAGACCAAACGTACAACGAAATGTGCAAATACGCATGCACATCAGTGTGCAAAGCCACCATCAAAGGCTCTTTATGTGCAACTTTGCTCCCACAACTTGAACAGAACAGTGTTCCTTATCTGGCAAAAACGTCCAATTGCTTCCGTAGGGGGCCATTTGTGCATGTAGGAGACCAATGTAGTGTTGAAGCCAGTGTATGTCATTGGCAGAAAGAAAGGGGAAAAAAGTCCTTTTCATGCAGACTCCAAAGGGAGCCATCAGCAACATACATATCTGCATCCAAGCAGATTTGACTGCTAATGGAGATGACCAAATGAATTTACGATTTGAGGCCTTTTGCTTCTTTCATTGCAGCTAACGATTCAACAGGGGAAACCCAAAGTGTGACATTAGCCATATGCCAGAAAGACATCACTTACTTCCAAGCCGTAGTGAACGCCTAACGTAAAATTCCAAGCACAGATTCCACAGTACCCTTAGCAGCGTATTTGTCTTCCTCTGCAATAATTCACCCTTCATAGCATCCAGATGTTTTCTCTTACTGACAGCATTGCTTTCCTTAATGGCTAATGTCTCCTTCTAGGACTTCTGGGCTTTCTCAGGCAAAGGGTGGGCTTTCCTGGAAAATGAGGTGGTCTTCACAGAGAGAGAACTAGGCACCCATATCTCTGACTGCTCTGTCTTTGCATGCTAAGATGAATCATTTCTGTAGTTTTCTCCCTTGCAGTATCAGTCCAGTGTTCCCTCAATATTTGCAAATCCTGAGAATTATGTTGTGCACGAAAAAAATTGGGTTTCCCCTGTGAAGAAGTTTAATAGACTGAGATCCTATATCTAATAGAATCATAGGCCTTTTCTGCACTTTGTTTTTAAAACGAGGCAGCGCGTCCTCCAGCGAGGACGTTTGCACTTGGGGGCGGACTGGGTCCAGACTACTTTCTGTAGTTTCGGACTTCAGCCCGCTCTGGAACGACCAGAACTGGTGGTTATCCGTGCTATTGAAAGACCGCTTAAAACAGGTCTTTCAATAGCCCGGCGTGCCCCAGTCTGTCGCTGAGCTCCTGTGTAGATCTGTAGGCTCGCACCAGCGCGAGGCTGCAGATCTTCTGGGGCAGGCTTGTGGCTGGCGAGCTTCTCCGGTTCCACCAATTGGAACCCTCTATTTTCGTCCCTGGAGCAATGTGTAGCGCAGGCACGCACTGCTCCAGATCAGCGTGGATCGTCGGAGGGAGCGTGCCAGTCTGGTGAGTAACAGACTGCTCCGTTTTCTTTCCAAGGTGCGAAAAAGCCCATAGAATCACAGATTGGGAAGGGACTTCAGGGGCCATCTACTTCAACCCCCTTCTGCCATGCAGAAATACACAATTAAAACACTCTTGAGAGATGGCCGCCCAACCTCTGCTTGAGGACTTCCAAAAAAAGGAAAGTCCACCACTTTCTGAAGCAGTTTGTTCCATTCTCAGACAGCTTTTGCAGTAAAAAAAGTTCTTTCCAATGTTTGAGTGGAATCTCTGTAATTTGAATCCACTGGTTCATGATCTAGTCCCTGAAGCAGCAGAAAACAAGCTTCTCCATCTTGTAGATGGAAGTGTTTTAAGATATCTGAACATGAGTCAACAGTGTGATGTGGCAGCTGAAAAAGCCAATGTGATTTTATGCTGCATCAATAGGAGTATAGTGTCCAGGTCTGCTTCGTCCGGTCTCTGGGTCTCCCCTGGAATACTATGTCCAGTTCTGGGCAGCACAAGTCAAGAAGGATATGAATATGTCTGGAAGAGGATGATTAAAACAGCAAAAGTCCTGGGAACCATGCTGTATTAAGAGGGGCTCAAGGAGCTGGGAACGTTTAGCCTGGAGAAAAGGCTAAAAGGTGACATGATAGCCATGTTTAAATATTTGAAGGGATGTCACGCGGAGGATGCAGCAAGCTCTGTTTGAAGGGGAGACTCCACCACACCCCACCGAGGCAGCAGCGGGCTCCACTGTCAAACTGCTCTTACCTTCCAGAAGTTCTTCCTGATGTTTAGGTGGAGTCTGCTTTCCTGGAGTTTGGAGCCGTTGCTCCATAGCATCCCAGTCTCTGGGTAGAAAGTTTAAGGGGGTAGTCCACTGAGGAGGATTATCAAGGAGTGTGTTCTAACAGACACTGTATGAGGACTTCTGCATTGTTGTGAATGAGCCATTGGAATACAGGCAGCAAGGCTACAGCTTCCGGATCCTTGCCTGGCTTTTTCCCCTCCCAATGTCACAAAGAGGGAGAATGGGCGGTGGGGAAGCCAAGAGAGGACCTTGAAAGGCTATCCCTGATCCTTGCTCAGCCTCCCCTCCCCTTTTGCTGTTGGAGACTCTCTCCTGTTTATGAGACCTCTTCAGGAACTGCATCTTTTCAAAGATGTCTGGGAGCAGGGAGAAAATGGATTGAATTATTCATTCTCCCCTGCAGGAATGAATACTTTAACACGGTACATCCCTACCGTCAAATCAGTTTTGGGTTAATATGGTGACCCTCTGAAAGAGAGACTTCTGAGAGACCCACTTCCTGACAGCGCATGTTTTGCAAACCCAGGGCAGCTGTGGGTTCTTGACTGAGCTGCTATTGTTGCTGCTGCTGCTGCCGCTGCCGCCGCCTCCTTTCAAGTTGCTTCCAACCTTTTGGTGATCCGAGGGTGACCTTTCATGGGGTTTTCTTGGCAAGACTTGTTCGCACAGAGTTTGCCTTTGCCTTCTTCTGAGGCTGAGAGAGTGTGACAAGGCCACTCACTGGGTTTCCACGGCTGAGTGGGATTCAAACCCCGCTCTCCAGAGTTGTAATTCAACACTACACCATGCTTTCTCCCCTGTATATCTATCCCTGCCTATCCTCCCCAGTGCAGTCTTCCTCTTCTCCTCAGGCCCCCATTTTTCTCTAGTACTATTGTTCCCCCCTTCCCAATAGGTCTTGTTTTGCTCACCATTATGTTCCAAGTGTGATAGCCTCAGTTTAGTCCTTAACTAAGGCAGCTCTGCGTGGGCTCAGGGACAGGCAGACGGAAGGAGGAACGACAGGAAGACAGTTCAGTCATTTTGGCTGGTAGGAAGAGTTCAGTTTGCTCTGGGAGCCACTTGTTTGTCTTTTTGGCAGTCGGTGGCAGACAGACAGGCAGCTAGATGTCAAGGAGCTCCGGCAACTCCAGGGCCTGATTCATTTATTCAGTTTCAGTTTATTGTATTTTAGCAACCAGCTCTTATGCAGGATTCATACATTAATAAATGATCATGTATCGGCAAATGGTCATTTCCATAGACTGGTTCAGTTGCATTTGGTTGGTAGATCTGTGATGTGGCAGCTGGAAACACCAGTGTGATGCTGGACTGAATCAACAGAGGTACAGTGTCCAGACCAAGGCAAGCAGCAGTGCCGTTCTCTTCTGCTCGGGCCAGACCTTCTGAGCTGGAATTCCCAGACAAGTCGGGCTGCACCCTCCCCAATTTCTTTCTGCAGTCAAGCGTTTGATGTGTGATTATATTTGGGATGTGCTAGATATTGTTAATAGTGTTGCTGATATCGGAGTGTGAGTTTTTAATGATGTCTTTTAGCTTTGAATACTTTTTGATTGTTTAACTGTGCTTTAGCTTTTGTATTCTGTGGCTTTTAACTATGCCTTGTTAATTATTGTAAGATGCTTTGAGTTCCAAACTAGGAAAAAAGTGGGGTATAAAAAAGACGACGACGATGACCATCCTGTCTCCAGTTCTGGGCATCAGAATTCAGGAAGGATATTGACAAGCTGGAACATGTCCAGATGTGGGCAACCAAAAAGGCAGAAGGCCTGGAAACCATGAAGTCCTATGAAGAGCAGGACAGGGAGCTGGATATGTTTAGCCTCAAGAAAAGAAGATTAAGACGCAACAGGATAGCTGTGTTTAAATATTTGAAGCACTGTCATTTGGAAGATGAGGGCAAACTTGTTTTCTGCTGCTCCAGGGAATAGGACATGGAGCTGTGGCTTCAAAATAGAGGAAAACTGATTCCACCTTAACATTGGGCCTTTTCGCACGGGGTTTTTGAAGCAAAAGGGCCCCTTGAGCGTCATGTAAATGTGAGGAACGGTCTGCATGATGCACTCACATTTGCGTGATGCTTAAGGGCCTGGCATGGACCACGCACAGATTTTTTCATTTTTGGCTCAAAGCCGAAAATGGTGCGCAGTCGCGCATTGCTCCCGGGCCCCGCGTGCACTTACCTTGCGTGCGGAGCCTCGGGAGCTGAGCCGGTTGCGCGTCCTCTCCTCAGTGCAGCCTGCGAGGTCCCAGGCTGCACTGCGAATGGAAGAGGCAGGGCGTTCGTACGATGAGGAAGGAGCTGTGGAGCTGAAGGAGGAGGGCTGCGACAGCGTTCCTCCCAAGCCTTCTCGCACGAGAACCCCAACCCAGCAGCGCAAAAAGGTAAGGTGCGAAAAGGGCCATTAGGAAGAACTTCCTGACAGGAAAGAGCAGTTTGCTAGTGGAACATGCTGCTGCCTCAATGGGGTGTGGTGCAGTCTCCTTCTTTGGAGGTTTTTAACCAGAGGCTGGGTGGCCATTTGTCAAAGGGAGGTCTTTGAGGGTGTCTTCCTGCATGGCAGAAGGGGATTGGACTGGATGGCCCCTGGGGTCTCTTCCAGCCCTGTGATCCTAGGGGTGCAGCTAACGATGCCGGATGTGGGGTGGCTGAGAGGCAGAGGAGAGGGAGGGGGGAGTAGATTTGCTGTTGCTCCAGAGCAAAAGCCCCTTGAATGCCTTTCATGCCCATAGAGTGAATGTGAAATACCTTCCCCTCTGGTACATCCCAGCATCCCGTCCCTGGCCCTGGAGACCGTGCCAGATGGGAGCTGTTATTCCGCGTTCCTCTTTCTGCTCAAGTTCAATGAACGGGGCCCGGAGGGGATCATCTCCACTCTTCCTTCTTTCACAGCAGTTCCAATTTGCAAACATTTCCCACAAATTACATTTAAAATGTATGAAATGTCACTGCTTGTTCCGTTAACTAGCGCTGAGTGGGCTGGGTGACAGGCGGCGGGCGGAGAGACAGGGAGCCACACAAGAAGATGTGATTTTCCTGCTAATAAGAAACAAAGGCTTGATGTCAGCTCTCTCTGTCTCTCTTTCTGTGTGTGTCTGTGTGTGACTGCACACACTTTGTATCACCTCTGGAGAAAAAGGGGTGCTCTTCTTAGCACTGCATGAATAGTCTGTCTGCCAAACCCTCCTTTCCTGAGTGTGGGAAATTTATTCTTGGACAACACTGCCCATAATCCCGAAGCAGCATGGGAATTCTGGGGCTTAGAGTCCAAGAAAGGAGAATTCTCAAGTTCTGCTACTTTCTCTTTGATGCCTATGAAACAGGACAGAGTTACACCTTGATTTTGCTGCACAGCCCTCGTGTTGAAAGGCAATGTTTCACAACTGAACGCATGCCCAAATGTGAGACCGAATGGCATGCACATCCATGCACATCACAGGTGCATTGTGGGCACACTGGACATCTGCATGCATTACAGCACCTGCATCTATCACTCTGCCTCTGCTGTCTTGAGCTGAATGAGGGCCATTCTGCATTGGACACCTTCCTCCTTTCTGAAACTTATGCCTGTGCAAGGCACCAAGAAGATCCACTCTGTTCTCCATCCATCCATGTTCCTTCTTGCTCCTTGGATTGGGCTATGACTCCCCCTTGCTCCACTGCCTTCATTTCTGAGGCCAGATGAAGGTTATTCCAGGTGCCTCCAACCATTTCATCTGTATTTGTAAAATTAGTAAAATTAGTAATAAGCCTGGTGGAGCCATCATATAATGAAAGATGTCCCCTCTCAGTGAGTCATAGAATCCTAGAATCCAAGAGTTAGAAGAGACCCTCAAGGGCCATCCAGTTCAACCCCATCCTGGTATGCAGAAATACATAATTCAAGCACTCCCTTTGACAGGTGGCCATCCAGCCTCTATCTGAAAACCTCCAAAGAAGGAGGAGACTCCACCACACTCCCAGGCAGCATATTCCAATGCTGAACAGCTCTGACTGTCAGGAAGTTCTTCCTGAGGTTCTGGTGGAATCTCTTTTCCTGTAGTTTGAATCCATTGCTCCATAGTATCCTAGTCTCTGGAGCAGCAGCAGAAAACAAATTTGCTCCATCTTCCATATGACATCATTTCAGATATTTAAACATGGTTACCACATCCCCTGTTAACTGTCTCTTCCCCAGGCTAAACCTATCCATGTCGCTAAGCCACTCCTTGTAGGCCTTTATAGTTTCCAGGCCTTTGACCATTTTGGTCACCCTTCTCTGGACATGTTCCACTTTGCCAGTATCTTTCATGAATTGTGTTGCCCAGAACTGGCCACAGTGTTCCAGGTGAGGTTTGACCAAAGCATAATATAGTGATACTGTTCTGCTTTGCTCAGACCTCACCTGGAGTCCTCTAGGATAAGAAGGCCAATCTTCCCCTGTGGCTCAGGGGTCTCTTCATCCTGATCCCACTGAGCTTCTGTCTTACTGGGACCCAGCTTCCTTTGGCCCTCCACTGTCCAATTATAGCATCCGCACTCTGGTCCAACCCCTGAGAGGTCCCAACTGTTAGAAGTGGAACAATACTTAGCACTCAAGAACCCAGAATGTCTCACAGTGGGATGGGACAGCAGTAATAGAGTTAGTTAGGGTGACCCAAAGTGTCCTCTCTTTTGGCTCTACCTGTCCTGATGCCCCATCATGTAAACTGATACTCTTAGGGATTTCTCTGCCGCTTCTCTTTGACCTCTCCCTTCTTCTTCCCAGAAGTCCTTCCTGAGAATGCTAGACTAGATAGCCCTCAGTAACTTTCCTATCCTAGTATGGATTTCTTTTAATAAAGCTTTAGTTTCTTTTTTCTTTTAAGCCATGGTGTCTTGCTCCTTAATCAGCTCTGCTGCAAATAAGCACTTTCTAACATTAACTGATTCTGATGCCAAGGAGAATTAGCAATGGGTGTCACCAGCACACGGATGGCACCCAAACCTGCAGTTTGACACTCACCTCACCCAGGGGCTTCATACAGATGCAGAAGAGCATGGGGGATAGATAATAGGTAGCGCACCACAGCTTAATGGCCATGAGACTGAACAGGAGTCCCCCCAAATCTTTGAAATGAGCCCTGTAAGAGGAATAGAACCCATGTAGAGCAGTGTCTCCTACTCCCACTCCACAGAGCTGGTCCAGGAAGATCCCAGGATCCCTGGTGTCAAAAACCATTGAGGGATCCAGGAAGATCAACTTGGGTAACCTTCCCACACCCTTCTTTCCACACCGAGGTTCCGGTGGAATTTCCTTAACCTCAGGAAGAACTTCCTGACGGTCAGAGCTATCCGGCAGTGGAATCTGCTGCTGCCTCCATGGAGTGTGGTGGTCTTCTTCTTTGGAAGTTTTTAAGCAGAGGCTGGATGGTCATCTGACAAAGGGAGTGCTTTGAGTGTGTCTTCCTGCATGCATAGCTTTAAAAAGTCATTATAGTAAAGTCAAGAACAGCAAAAATGGTAATGATGATTAAAATGTTACCAATTCAGTAAACTATCTCATTTAAAGCACCACTGATTTAAAACAATATAAAAACTTTTTTTAAAAAAAAGAATGAGGGCAAAGGTACATTACCGAAACACACACGCAAAAACCCCAATATGCCCAAATACATTTTTTTCATTAAAAAATAAAACCCAACACCCCACCCCCCCCGCCAGCTTCTCCTCCTTGCCTGGATCTTGTTCTGCCCTGTCTTTGGACTTTTTTCTTTCTTTTGTGATCGAGACAGGAGGCTTCCTCGCTCCTTGGGGAAAGTGAGGGGCTCCTGGAGGCCTGTCTGTAACTCACACACTGCAGCAAAACACGTACAAGTAAATAAGCTGCTTTCAAGTTTCTGCAAGAACCTTTTTATTTTTCAAAGAGTCTTCCACCCAGACTTGTCAAACCAAGTAGGTCAGGACATCCTTTTCAAGACTCACCAAAATCCCAGGAGGGTGTGTATGCAATTGTCAGGATGAAAAGAGGTGTCAAAGGCAGCCTGAGGAGGAAGCCAGGGGCTGGTATCTCCTTGCCTCGCTGAGTCCGCTAGCCAGCCGTGGAAGGAGGCCACCGTGCCAAGGAAGAACGGTGCAGATGGCGTTTGGAAATCCCAGTAATGGGACTGAAGTATCGTGTCAGAGACTTTGGACAGAAAGGCAAGGGCACTTTTCTTATTAATCTCAAGGACAAGACCCTCTTCTCCCTTCTTCAGGGGGAAGGAGAGGAATCTCAGGGCAAGAGCACCATTTTGAAAAGTGCCTATGTGAGTATATTCTACTTCATTAACTTCATTTCTAAAAAAAATCGAATGGCATACTCTGTGCAGCTTTAGTTCAAGTTTAATGAACCAGCCTTAATTAGGATACCAGGGTCCAACTTCTATGACATCACGAGAAGCAATCCCCTTGTAACATCATCAGGGCCCACCTCATGGGACATCTCCTGGGGACCATCTTGAGGTCTCAGGTTTTGGCCCTGAAATCCACAAGCCTGGAGTGGAATGAATCTGGCAGCCCCACTTATTACTTCTCCCTTCAGCAGCACCATTCACCTCCCCAAGCCTTAAGGTGGGGTGGGCATGCATCAAGGCTTGGTGAGTTTGGGATCCTCTGGATACCATAGAATCCTAGGAGTTGGAAGACACTCTAAAGGCTGTCCATTCCAACCTCCTTCTGCAGTGCAGGAAGACACCTTCTAAGTGCTCCCTTTGGCAGATGGGCATCCAGCCTCTCCTTAGAAACCTCCAAAGGAAGAGACTTGGCCACACTCCATTCAGGCATTAGCGTATTCCACTTGCAAACTGCTCTTACCATCCGGAAGTTTTTCCTAATGTTTAGGTGGAATATCTTTACCCAAAGTTTGAAGCCATTGCTCCATAGTGTCCTAGTCTCTGGATCAGCAGAAAAAAAGCTTACTCTTCCCTAGGACTTCCTTTCAAATATTTGATTATGACTATCACAACCGAGGTACACCATTGCAGTTGCCATTTTGAATGCCTGGAAGTGGAATCTTCTCATTTTGGGGCAATTTTGGATGGAAATTGAAGCTGTTTTAATTATTTTCCCAGCCAAAATTGCTTTTCCTGGGGGGACCTGGAGCTCAGCTAGTCAGTAGTGGTCCTAAGAGCCATACTGAGCACCATCCAAGGGTCAGAGACACTCCACAGGCTGCAAGATTCCTATCCCTAAGGTCAGCATCTTTCTTTCCTGCCTTCAGAGAACCCCACTGGAATAGGAGGAACTGCCTTATGCAAAGTTTGGCAAGGTTCATTGGTGACTATGCCTCCCAGCATTCTGGTTGTGGGATTCTGGGAGGGCCAGTGCATGTTAATAACTTCTCCAAAAAGAAAAAAAAAGGGAAAAAAAGAAAGAAAAAAGAGAAAAGGAGAGAAGAAATATGCACAGTTGGCACATCCATTAATACAAACATTTTAAATGATTCAGGGACCAGATTTTTCTTTCATAAATCAGGAACCATTTCTGCCTGCTTCAAATTTTAATGAATCCTGGCATCTCTTCCTCTGCATCTCCTCTTAGGGCTTCTGCAGCTTTCCTCTGCCCCACGGCGCCTGATTCACCTACAGCACTGCTGGTGTGCGTGTGTGTGCATGAGTGCCATCTTCTCCTCAGATGCCAAAGGCTTTGTGTTTTTTCTGCCAGAGGGAGAAAAAGAGAAGGAAAGAGAGAAAGAAAGAAAGAAAGAAAGAAAGAAAGAAGAGAGAGAGAGAGAGAGAGAGAGAGAGAGAGAGAGATGTGTAGCTTCTTCCATGGTGAGGACTCAGAAACCATAATCCACTGCTGTGTCCAGTAGCAGCCAATATCAGTGGGATGGTGGACCTACCATGCATTTCAGTCTCTTCAAATCCAGAAAATATATTCTGTGGGGCTACATTGTGGACCAGGACATATTATGATTCCCTGCTAGAATTCCCTGCCTATTCCCTGCTAGAAAACTCCTTCCACCTCTTTCACATAGGCGATGGCCTTCCTGTTAACTTCCTGTTTTAACAAAGTGCTCCCCTTCCAAATAGTATTGGTGCTCCCCCATGCGTGAAGCCAGCTGGAGTGAAATTATTTCTTGTGTATATGTGTGTGTGTGTGTTTATAAAAGCTCATTTATGACCTCTATGGGCTACAGAAATGGCTCTAGCAGGTAGCTATGGTGCCAAAGGCCCACAGACTTTGCCCACTCTGGGTTTAGAAGAAGAAACTCCAGAAAGCAGAGAGTTTGCTGGTTTCCACTGGGAGTGTTTGGGGCCATCCCCTCCTTTTTCTCTCTGCCCCAGCAGCATTCCCCATCTGCAGTTCTAATAATTCTTCCTTGTGGAACTTACCTTATTATCCCTCCCCGACTCTGCAGCATCTCCGTTCCAAGTAACTGCCTTGAAATAGACCCTGAATTAGCCTGAAAGAAGCACACATGAATCCAGGCAAAGGGGAGGGGGAATAATGCAGTTTGCCAGTCCCAGAGAGGCAGGTGAACGGGGACTCAGTGGGACCTCCGAGTGGCACAGAGAGGAACCAGGCCCAAGCAATCCGAGGGCTCCCACTGATAGGCGGGGAATTATCCGCTTGTTAAAAGCACGCCTGTGTCCTCCTGCCACAATTACAGAAGCTGAAATATATCAGTAATCTACAGTCAGGAGAGGCGATTTCCATCTTTATGTGACATGAAAAATGCACCCAACACAGGTTTTCCTATAGACAAAATTGCCTTTTTGTCCAGTTCCCCCTTTAATGCAAGAGATCAATCACTCAGTGGGTTTTATTACTCAGAGTTTAGCTTTTTGTTTTGACAGATGGCCCATGTGCCAGTTGGAGAACAACTCTATATCACTCCCATTAAGTGCTCACTGGAGTCCCCGACTCAGGGATCTTAAGGAGACAGAAATATATGGGGGAGTTGGGGGAGATAACTGGCTGGGGCCAAAACCATGTGCTCTGAAGGCCCACCCAAGACATACAGTGGCCAAAAGGGAGGAGAAAAGAAGGAGGCACACATTTGTGCCATATTTGCATATACAATCAGCCTTCCATATCCACGGATTCTGTATCCATGAATTCAACCACCACACACACATATATCTCCAAAAAGCAAACTTTGATTTTACCATTTTATATAAAGGACACCATTTTACTACACCACTGTACATAACGGGACTTGAGTTTCTATGAATTTTGATATCCATGGAGGGTTCTGGAAGCAATACTGGGGGCCCACTGTAATGGGCAGGGTTGGCTTGGAGACAAAAGGACTGAGAGAGGGGGTACAATGTGTATGACGTATGTCACCTTTAAATGTATACAAGGATAAAAGGACAGAGAGAGCTTCTTTTCTGCTACTTCAGAGGCTAGAAGATGAACCAGTGGATTCAAATGGCAAGAAAGAGGTTCTGCCTGAAGGTCAGGAAGAACTTGTTTATTGCAAGAGCTGTGAAATAGGATGCCTTGCAGAATGGGGTGGTGGAATTGTCTCTCCTTCTTTGGAAGTCTTTAAACAGAGGTTGGGGGGGGGCAATCCCTCAGATATGCTATACAGTAATCCCCTCTTATGAGCAGCATTGCTTTCCATGGTTTCAGTTACCCACGGTCAACTGCTATCCAAAAATATTAAATGGGAAATAGCAGAAAAGCCCTCTTTCTTCACAGACTCACTTTCCATCCTCCTACCCTTTGTCCCAATCTGTCCCCTGGTATCTGGGTGATAGCACCTATAGGACCTGCTTCAGCTCTGGCATTGTTGGAAATGGCCCTCTTACTTCACTGCCAGTACGGTCCGTGGCTTCAGAGTCCGAGCAGGTTTGGTACCACACACAGTTTCGGGCATACATGGGGGGGGGTCTTAGAATGTGTCCCCCACAGATAAGCGGGCGGGGGACTTCTATAACTATGGATTCCAGCATGGCAGGGACTTGGACAATATGGTCTTTGGGGTCCCTTCCAACCCTGTGATTCCATTTATAGAACCCTCATTTCAGATAATTACTAAAATGGGACTACAGTACGACTGGACATGGCAGGACAGACTGCGACTGGGTGATTGGTGTGGGAACTTTTCAGGATGGAGCCCTCCTGGGGCTTTCTGGTGGTGTAACTATGGGTTATACCAGCATAATACTTTCTCTGGCATTGTGTGAGGAGGACTCCAATACCTTCTCGTGCATGGTTTTACCCTAGCTGTGCAGCAGCAGTTGGCAGCCATGGGTGGAGCTCTGCCCCTGACCCAGCACGGCCACTGATTGGCTTTGGAGGCACAAAGGAGTGTGCTAGGAAAGCACCATTGTGCCATCACCTTTCTGGCCAATGTCAGCCTTCCAGGCCTCCATGGGATCTGTCTGCCATCAGATCCAAGAAGGATCTCAGTCAGAGTCTGCTGCTCAGCTGCCAAGTGGGGGTGGCCAACCAGGGGCTTCCTCTTCCTCCCCCTCCCTGTCTCTCTTTAAACCAGATCTGGATAGGGAGAGCTCTTTGAATGGAGAACGTGTTCAAGGAGAAGACTGTCCTCTATACAGTAGGACAGGGCCAACCAGCAAAGAGAACATGGTCTATTTCAGTGCTGCTGAAAGTGGTAGTCCATGGACCAATACTAGCCTATGACCTTATTATTGGTCCAAAGTGAGCTGGTCCATGGTGAGTTTCCAGGAAAGGAAGAAACAATTGTAGCCAATGGGCACAAATATGGTGCTGGTTCCTGGCATGTTGGGAAAGAACCTCCCAGTCCCTCACGTCAGAGGACTTAAGCAGCATGGATCTAAATGTCCAAACGTCTGTGTTGCTACCCATGGAAGTTCTTTGTTTGTTGTAGTACACATACTCAGTGTAAGAGGTGTAACACTGCTTTGCAATTTGTCGTTTTGTTTCGCTTTGGGGCATATGATGCTAGTCAGCATACTAAATACCACTTGGTGCCTGAGGAACGATAAAAGTTTAAAGAAAAGTCAGCACGAGAGAATGCTTTAGCGTGCAGCCTGGAAGCACTCTGAGGCCTGTATACTGCCCTTAACCTTGGAAAACCCATTGGGTCAATGGGATTTACTCTCATGCAAACTCACCATTTGACAAGCAGTTCTATGGATCAACTCTTCTTGGGAATAACCAGGAGAATTCAGGCCTCAACCAGCAAAAGGCTGAGACTGTGCCCCCTTTGAAATTTCGAGCTTGGTCTATGGTACTCAGGGATGCCATATACATGTGTGTGTATTCCATATACATGTGTGTGTATTCATGAGGAAGGGATGGGTGATCTGGAGGGAGCCCGGGGGGAGGGGAGAGAGAGAGAGCAAACACTCTGATCAGAAACAGGAAGAAGCTATGAAATTTATGAAGACTAGAACTCCAATCTAGATGTTCATCTGCTCTGAAACAGGACCATTCAACAGAGGAAATGAGGTTCAGCATCTTTTCCTCTCTTGAATGGTGCTGTGTCAAAGCAGATGAGGTCATTTGAGGTCTCTGAGCTTTATTCCATTGTCAGTGAAAAGCGACCACCCGGGATCAAAGATATGGACCTCCCAGGTGCCGGGGGGAATGAAGGAAGCACCTTGGACGGGCTGAGAGCTGACTGAATGAAGAGACCACACCACCAGAGAGAGCCACACCTATGGGACCGTGCACACGGATCTTCTCCTGCCGATGTGTGCTCTTGCTGGGGCTGGACATGTAGTTTGGATGAAGTCAGTGAGATTTCTCTGCTATTGTCTCTCCCTGTGCAGTTAGGGATTTGCCTTCCTGCCTCCTCTCCCTCCCTTTTGCCTTCCTCCTTCCCTCCACGACTCTTTTCAGGCTCTGTTCTTTTCCCACAGTTCACCCTGCTTTGTGCTTACTTTGTGCTTACTCTTTCCTTACTTTTAGGGCCCAGACCAGAGTCTCCCCACTCCTGCTTTTTGTTTGAGTTCATTGTAATATTTTCCTTCCTTCCTTCCTTCCTTCCTTCCTTCCTTCCTTCCTTCCTTCCTTCCTTCCTTCCTTCCTTCCTTCCTTCCTTCCTTCCTTCCTTCCTTCCTTCCTTCCTTCCTTTCTTTCTTTCTTTCTTTCTTTCTTTCTTTCTTTCTTTCTTTCTTTCTTTCTTTCTTTCTTTCTTCCGCATATCCCTTTTCTAGTCTGCAGAGAGATCTTGTAGCATCTTTGAGATTACTTGAGAGAAAGCATTTGGCAGCATAAGCCTTCCTAGATTTAGGCCATTTCCGCACTAGACTGTTACAGCGCTATTATTCCACTTGCAACATCCTATGGAAACCTGGGGTTTGCAGTTTTGGGAGGGGCTGGCTGGCCCCTCCCAAAATAGCAAACCCCAGGATTCCATAGGATGTTGCAAGAGGAATAATAGTGCTATAACAGTCTAGTGTGGAAATGGCCTTACATCTACATCTGATGAAGTAGGCTCAAGTCTAGGAACCTAATGCCTCCAGCTTCTTTCTTCCAGTTAGTCTCAATGGTGCTACAAGATCCCTTGGCATACAGATCCAGACTAAGGCGGCTATGTCTTTGCATTTTACCTTTTCTAGTCTGTTTCGGTGTTATAATGAAGGATGTTTTACTCATTTTGATTATGGTAATTGGCTAGGATGGAGCATAACAGTATGCTTAAGGATTTATCTGGCAGTTTTGTGATGCTGCCTTGTTAGTGAATTATAATGTTGTGCGTGCATGCATGCACGGTTGCATGTGCAGTACACAAAGCGCCCCTGCACATGCAATGGACAGTGCAGGTGAGCATGCACGATGTGGCACCACATGTGCAACTCCGTTTCCACAGCCTTGAAGGGAATGTGGAACTCCTGCTTCAAAGCAAAGTATCTAAGTGTTTCTTTAGGGAATCTTAGGTGTCGAAAGGTCACCAGCCGGATTCTAGCTTCAGGGGTTTGTTACACCTCCTGTTACTGGCCACTGCCACGGTCTGTATTCTCTTCCACCTTCTGCCATGACCAAAGCCTCTGCCACACCAGGACTCATGGCTTTGTAGTGGCAGACCCCCAGCCAGATAGAGACCACAGGGGATCAGAGAAGTGTCTATGCTCCTATGACCAGCGGCAATGGGGAGGTAGTTTTTGCCTCCAACTTTCCTCAGCACGTAGCAGTGTTGGATTTCTGGCCGAAAATCAGCTGAAAATGCAACCTGATTCTCCACTTGGCTGTGGAAACCTGCTGGGTGACACTCTCTCAGGCCCAGAAGACCCAGTGATAGGTTCCCCTTAGGGTAGCTGTAAGAGCCCTAAAGCCTACTTCTGGTTTTAATCTGCTGAATTTTTGGCCCGTTTGGGGGAGTTTGGGAAGCAAGCCGGGGGCAGTGAGATGTGTGAACGAGGAAACTCCCACATTTTGGCCCAGTTTTGTGGTGTTTTGGGGCCCATTTTCAGGCCCTTCTCCAGTTGAATGAGGCCTCTGGGCCAGACATTTCCCCACCTCTCTTATAAAACAAAGAAAACATTCCAGAACTTTTTTTTATTTAAAAGATCAAAATCAACTATTATTTTCTGCCTGGAAATGATAATAAGAACAGGCACCTCATATTGGCTTGGTAACAAGAGAAGCTTTCTTAAATCAATTCTGAATGTGCCTGTCAGCTATCAGGAGCCTGTTTATTGGCAAATAATAATAATAAAAGAATGTCAGGAGACATTTCACGTTATTTCCTGAGTGCGCGCATGTGGGTGTGGGTGTGCATGTGTCACATCTTATTTCACTCTCTGGCTTCAACGTGGCTGCGTCCTCAGGAGAGGCGCCGTCTCCCAGTCTCTGCAAAAGTGTGGACTTAGCAACGCACCTCGGGAACTGGAGGGGAGCTTCTTTCTTCCCCTCCCCTGTCATGGCCTACCTGGTGGGGGGCTAATCAGGTGAGGAAGAGGAAGGGGAGAGCCCAGACAGAGATAGAGGGGCTGGCATTCCTGCCCTGCCCTGGCTGAAGCTGCTGAGTGCCCACAGGAGCACATCTGCAGTCAACAGGAACTGGTGAGGGAAAGAGGGCCGTCCCAAGGTGCACGCGGGGCGACAAAGCGACGCAGCCCAAAGTCTTGAGCAGAGAGTCCAGAGGTGTGAGAGAGGAGTTGCCAGGCAGGTTAGTTGAAAAGTAAACATTGAAGGTCAGAAAGCAAGGAAACCAGAAGCGTCAGACAAAATTGCACAGGAGTTTGGTAGCTGTTGTTCTACAGCAACGGCTTGGCCTGTCCTGAGATAATGTATGGTCCTCTGTTCTTTCGGATCATCTGAACTGGAGTGGTGCCTCCTTTGTTTCTTGAACTAAAGGTATACTCTCCTCTACAACCAGAAATGGGACATCCCCAGCCAGATGAGATGGCACATTGCACTTTTGTGCTGCCATTCTGCTGAATGCCAACACTGAGCAACCAATAATGTATTTGCCAGTGTGACTGTTTTTTTGGGCCCTTATGCAATGTGGAATGACCAGTGGGTGTCTCTGCAGCCTAGATGCTGTCTCTACAATCCATGACTTCAGTGCACAGAAGGCACGGATTAGCAGCTATGCACCATCCAAGAATATACACATGTACATGCAACGGTTACACTTTCAGAGCTCTCCTTACACAACTGTGAACTGAGTTATGGACACGTCGCCATGGCCAAAAAAAGGAGATGCATAAGGGAACTAAAACACGAACATGATTTCAGTCCTGGGGTGTATCTACATCATGTAATTATACCACTTTGATAACACTTTAACGGTCATGAATCCTGGGATTGTCATCTGGTGAGGGACTTAGAATTCTAGTGAGTTCCAGTACTGTAATTAAGGTGACGACATGACAGATCTCTGGAAGAAGATTCTGAACTCTTTACCAAACCACAAATCTCAGGATTTCATGGGACAGATCCAAAATGGTGAGAGGCCTGGAAGCCATGCCCTATGAGGATAGACTTAGAGAGCTCGGGATGTTTAGTCTGCAGAAGAGAAGGTTAAGAGGGGGCATGATAGCCAAGTTTAAATATTTGAAGGGATGCCATGTAGTGGAAGGAGAGGGCTTGTTTTCTGCTGCTCCAGAGACCAGGACAAGGAGCAATGGATTCAAGCTGCAGGAAAGGAGATCCCACCTGAACCTCAGGAAGAACTTCCTGACAGTCAGGGCTGTCCGGCAGTGGAATCTGCTGCCTCGGAGTGTAGTAGAGTCTCCTTCCTTGGAGGTTTTTAAGCAGAGGCCGGATGGCCATCTGTCGGGAATGCTTTGAGGGTGTTCCTGCATGGCAGGAGGTTGGACTGGATGGCCCGTGTGGTCTCTTCCAACTCTACATTTCTATGATTCTATGATTCGTGGCAGTTATAGTGCTATAATTTTATAGTGTGGATGGACCCTTGAATGCTCAGTGGCATAGCCACAGTTTTCAGCCACAGTTAGCAAAAAGAGTGACACATCAGTTTGGACAACAAAGGCCCTGCAAGCTGGTGTTCTCATCTGTTCTGGTGACCCCACTGTGCATATATGTGAAAATATGCATGCACTCACACACAACTGATCAGTGGCAGTTGATGCCACATGGGGAGGAAGGGATGGAGGACAAGGTCACCATGGGTAAAGCCAAAGGAGTCATCAATGAAGATGCCAGCAAAATCTGTCGAGAGTCTACTGGTACTGGGTTTTCCCTGTTTCCGAGGAGCACCATCTTAATCTTGCCAGACTGTCTTGTCTCTGCAGAATCAGTGGCTGGGTGGGAATGAGCCCTGCCCTTGATATCTGAAGAGATATTTATGTGTTGTTGTTGTTCTGAGCCTTCAAGTTGACTATGTATGGTGACCCTATCATTCATACAGTTTTCTTGGCAAGATTTATTGATGAGAGATTTGTCACTGCCTTTTGCTGAATGCAGCCCACAGTGCCTGGTATTCCCAGGCAGTCTCCCTTCCAAGTATACTGTTGGAAAATATTGCATTACCTTTTGAAATTGATGGATGGTGGCAAAAGAGATGCAAATCAAAGAGAATACAGAAGCAGTATATACAAATGTTGATCATGTGGCTTCATAAGGGCATGCCTTGCAGAAAAATGCAAGTTAATTTGCATGTTATTATCCACTCCATTCAGGTAATGTGTTAAAAAATAAATCTGGAAAGAGTGCTCTGCAGAGGACGGGGTGGATGAGAGCATCTGATCTGCTGAAATGCATGGATGGGGGTTGGGTTATGGACATCTGTAAATTCCTACTCACCATAGAGGGAACCACTGCAGTGTAAGCATCTGAGTGTTGGTTGAGGTCTTTGGGAGGTCAGGGTTTGAGTCCCTGCTCTGCCTAAGGAAATCCACTGGTGACCTTGGGGAAGTCCCACTCTCTCAGCCTCAGAGGAAGGCAGTGCCAACTTCCTCTGAATACATCTTTGGGAGCCAATGTAGGACAGCGATTTGAGTGCCGGCCTGGGACTCTGTGTCTTGTCTAGAAAGCCAGTCACAGTTCACCGTCCTCCAACAGAGTTTATAGTAGCAGCCACAGGCAAGGTTTACAAAAGCTTATCAGTCATTTATGGCCTTTGTTTCAGCAGTCCAAGTCAGTAATAAATTCAGAGTGTCAGTTCAAGGGAGTATCCAGCAGCACAGTCAGCACACAGACCAAGGGTCAAGATTGTCTAGGAACACAAGCAAATAATGAACTGGCAGTTGTCTGCAACAGACTGCTCCCTGCCCTACCTCTGGTATTTATTGGCTATCAGCCCCCCTCAGCTGTGTGCCTGATTAATGTGTCTTCTCTATATAAGTGCTCTGAATCTTGTGGGCTCTCCCTTTCTCATATATGCTCGGCTGCAGTAAGTATTCTCTTGTTCATGTCTGTGTCTTGAGACTGTTGGGGAGGGTCCTGTCTGTGTTTGCATCTGAGTCCTGGGACTGGGTCATGACACTCAGGGAGACCCAGGGTTCAAATCCCTGCTCAGCTACAGAAACCCCCTGGGTGCCCTTGGGAAAGTCACACTCTCTCAGCCCAAGAAGGCGGCAGTGACAAACCTCCTTAACATAAAATCTGAAGGGTGCTGGTTTAAGTCTCTAGACTACAGAAACCCACTGGGTGAGCTTGGGCAAGTCACCCTCCCTCGGTCTCAGAGGAAGGCAGTGGCAAAACTCTGAAGACATCTGGTGAAGAAAACTCTGGGAGGCAATTGGAGCAAGCCTGTTTCCTGCTGCTCCAGAGACTAGGACATGGAGCAATGGCTTCAAACTTCAGGAAAAAAGATTCTATCTAAACATTAGGAAGAACTTCCTGATGGTAAGAGCAGTGCAAGAGTGGAATATGCTGCTGCTTCAGAGTGTGGTGGGGCTGTCTTCTTTAGAGCTTTTTAAAGAGAGGCTGGATGGCCATCTGTCAAAGGGAGGGCTTTCTTCCTGTGTGGCAGAATGAGGTTGGGCTGGATGGACCTCGTGGTCTCTTCCAACTCTAGAATTCCATGATTTGAACTTGAAGGCATGTAAAACATCCCACACTAAAGGTGGCCCCAATCACATCTAGTTTGCTCTCGTGTGGTCTAAATATCCCCTTATGCCTCTCCTTTAGAGAGCCAGCATGCTGTCATGGTTCGAGCACTGGACTACAACTCTGGAGACCAGGGTTTCAATCCCTGCTTGGCCATGGAAACCCACTGGGTGACTGTGGGCAAGTCACACACTTTCAGTCTCAGAGACAGGCAAAAGCAACCCCCCTCTGAACAAATCCTGCCGAGAAAAGTCATGATAGGATCACCTTAGGGTTGCCAAAAGTTGGAGAATGACCTGAAGACACACAGCAACAACAACAGTCCCTCTTTTAAGGGGCTTTTAAGAGAATGTTGAGAGCCAGGATCATCTCAGCAGCAGCTACTTTCCAAAGAACAAACAAAGCAAAATGATGGAGAGTGTGGTCGTGAAGACGGAAGCAGAACAGCATTAACATTCTTGAGGCACGAAGTCTTTCCTGTAAGCTACATTAAGCAACTTCCAACATCACAGCAGATGAAACTTCCAATGCTGTAGCAGGAGGGTAAGCAGAGGAGCGAAGCGAAACATGCATCTCCCCGGCCTGGAGCGCCAGGGGAGACATTTATCTCTGTCTTTTGGCTTATAAATTTGAGGAGAGGCTAAACAAGAATGTAAATTTGCTGAGTCCAGTCAATAGAGGTATCGATTTCGAGGTCTGGGAAAGGACTGGAGGTGCTTTCTTCTGATGAACTGCCGACTCCACCTTCCCACTACAAAGCGGTTCTTGTGATGTTGGAGGAGGGGAAAAAACAAAGAAATTAAAATCTCATGTTTGGATTAGTGTCTCCTGAAAAAGGCTATTGCCTTCTCATGGCACAAAGAGAGCAAGCCGGAGGATGAGAGCTGCCCACTTTTGAAACCGTGGTGTCGGGTGCCAAGGGGAAGGGAGAGCGGATCCAAGTAGAATTTGCTTAAGAGAAGACAGGAGGCACACGTGGATCCCTGCAGGGAACTGGCAGCTGGCGCAGCTGGGGATGATCTTAAGAATTTCACCGATCAAGCACAATGACATTACATGGATTATGGTAACATGCTCTACATGGGGCTGCCTTTGAAAAGCTTTTGGGAACTTCTGTGAGTCTAAAGAGGCGCAGGCAGATTGCTAATTGCAGCCAGCTACAGGGCAAAAATACAGAACTTTAAAGTAGACAATGAAGACACTGAAGTAGCTCAAAGGTGTCTGAATGGAGTTCCATTTTGTGTTAGCTGCAGTTCCTGAGTTGTCTTCAAGGGCAGCCCCAAGGAAAGTGATTGGTAGTAGTCTAAACAGGGAGATACCAGTGCATGAACTCTGTTGTGGCTATGCTATATCTGTCCAGGAAAGGCTGTAGCTGGCTCCAAGCATCCCAAGCCCTGGAGTCCAGCAAGGCATCCAGTGAGAAAGACACCCAGACTGCTCACTTGCTCCTTCAGGGAGAGTACAACTCCATCCAGGACAGGTGGACTCCCCAATTCCTGGACCTGAGAACTGCCACATCAGAGTATTATTATTATTATTATATTCTTTCCATCCCTATTTGACTGCCACAGTTCCTTCCAAGGCATCTCTCAGTTTTTGTAGGGGAGAATCCCGCTGGTGTCTCATGCATCTCTACACTACTGTATGCAAGCAGCTGGACATTTTTGTCTGTTGTGGAATATCCACATTCAATTCAAGGTTGTGGTAGTGGGGCTGCTTGTGTGGGACCACTGAGTCTGGATGCCCCCTGTGCTCTGTGTGTGGATGTCCCTTTGGTCAGCATTGTGGTGGCAGCTTTGGTGTCTTGGTTCAGACATAACAACAATGCCATTCAACACGAGGCTTGTGTAGCACAATTAATGCCTAGCTCCACAGATGGAGATTTGTGCTATTTAACCTTGATGTAACATCTCAGTCATTTTTTAAAATTTATTTTTACCGTATGTTCAGTTATACAATTTGGCAATAGATTGCACAAGTAAGCAAGTTTGTTCAAAAGGATGAAACACTCAAAATTCATGAGTTAGAAATTAAACAGGCGACACAGCGCAGGTAGTTCATGTTAAGCTGTACAGTTGACCATTCATCTTCTTTGCTTTGTTTAGGGGACTGAAATCTTGGAGAGTGGTCCGAGGTTTCACCATTGGAGACATCCATGTTGAGGTTCAGAAGATCTGTCCAGAGATCCAGATGATTATCAGGAGGTTGCAAGAGATCTGTTTTTTTGGCTAATGTATTCCATGAATGGAAGCCAAAGTTCAATGAAGCTTTTCCTCCTTATTTGACTCTTGCAGATGCAAGCATCATCTCATCATAAGTGACTAGTTCTCAGTGAGAGATTCCTGAGCTTCTCACAGAATTGCAGTGCCTTGGTTGTATCTCCTAGCTTTGAAGCTACAGGAACAACCCCTATTGTTTCATTATTTGCAATGAAAATTATTTACAATGAAAAAGTGATCCTGAGTACAGGATTTGCCAGCCAGAAGGAGATAACCCACTCTTTGCTTTAATGGGACACATAGGCCCTTTCCTCACGGGGGGGGGGGGGGCAAATGGCGCCGTGCACGCAGGGGCAGAGCTTACCCGCGAGCGGGTTGCTCCGTCCCTCTGAAGAGCGCGGATCCGCCGTTCCAAACACCGCCGAATTTCGGCGGCGCTCGGCGGCGTGCAGCGGCGCCCAAAATGGCAGGCGGCGGCTTCCGGCGGCGCTCCGCCAATTAGAACAGCGCGCCAGCCCGGAAGCCCGCCCCCGAGCAGATCTGCAGGGACACGCTACCGCATCTCTGCAGTTCTTGACCGGGGGCTGCTACGGGGCAGCGCGGGTAAGTTTTATAAAAACCACTTTTGAAGGTGGTTTTTATAAAACTCACAGTGCCACCCCCGGGGCTGCGCTAGAGCAGTTTGAGGTCTAGAACCTCACTTTTTTTAACTGCTCTAGCGCAGACCCCGGTGAAGAAGACCTCCTGGAGAGGTTGCTCCAGCGTGGGCAATATGCCCATGTGGCAATGGCCTTAGCAAAGATTCTTCGTCAAAAGGTCATTCAGGCTATGAGTTCCCACAAAAGGCCCCACATACTAAACCAAAAATATCCTCTAATGAAGAAACTGGAGAACCCATGATAGGCTCAGAGGTAACATGTGGACAGAGGAAAGCTAGAGAATAGAGAAAAGTACATTTATTCATTATTGATTATTAGCCAAGCACTTCTTTCTTCTAGTTGGGATAAAGTTTTTAACCGTCTTGTGAGTGAGATCATTCTCTTATGAGTTTTGCCATTTAATTAATTCTGTTGTGAACATCAACATCTGTGCATTGGTCCTGGAATTCCATCTTCAGTCTTTTCTTCCTGTACCTGCTTTCGACTTACAAATTGGAGAAATCTAAGCTTGTTCATTAAAATGTGCACACCTGTGTATGCTTAATTGGCACATGAAAGAGTCTCTCCCCTCTTTCTTGCGCTCTGGCAGGCTTCTCCCCATATGAGCAATGGTTTCAGATGTATATTCCACTGCCATAACAGACATGCTGACAAATCAACATTTGAAATAGAATAGAATTTTGTTCCCAAATGAGAGAGCAAGGTTGGTACACACCCTTACTGCTGGCTGGCCTGGGATTGTTGGTGGCACCTTCAGCAGGGACATGGCAGCAGGGGTGTGTGTGTGTGTGTGTGTGTGTGTGTGTGTGTGTGTGTACTGACCCTGTTTTTTCACTTGGGCACAAAAGAGCAGGGCTGGCACACATGCATCTCTGCCATGTCTCTGCTGAAGGTGCCATCAACAGGTGCCATCAACAGTCTCAGGCTAGCTGGCAGTAGGGTTTCTGTGTTGTATGTGAAAATTGTGTAACGCACAGGATGCCAGAATGGATCCCTCACGTTATTCACAGCCCTGCTGTAGTTAAAAGTTCAATAGTTAAAATGGCTCTGCTCAACCCAGATCATGCCTGGTCTCTTTGTTTCCTCTGGTGAATCAACAGAAGAGAGCCCACCTAAGCAATTGAGAGAACTTCTTGTTAGGAAGAGCCATTAGAGAATGGAATGGACTCCCTTGTAATGGGTCTGACTATCCTTCCTTTGAGTGGGAGTTGGATGGCCACCTCTCTGGGGTCCTTTAGTATGGATTCATTGCACTGGCAGTAGTCTAGCCCAGATAGTCAACAGCTGTACAGTTCTACAGTTCGGTGAAATGGGTATTGTTCTATCTCAGTCCTGGCACAGCTGATAAATAAAAATAACCAAACTGAATATCTCCCAGCTTGTTACTTACTTCTAGGCAGTAAGCAAAGAGTCATAAGTAAAGTCCAACATGAACAAAGTCCAGCAGGGTTTGATGGCAAGGGAGTGTCCAAGGTCAATCCAAGCATTTGTCAAGCCATCCAGCAAGGTAGCAGGTCAGATAAGCTCTGACAACTTCTGGAGGGGAAGGACACCAGCTAAATAGGCCCAAAGCCTAGTGCAGCTGAGACTTGATTGATTTTTGCCAGTGATAAATCCTGAGAGAGCAATACTGGTTCTCTCTTTGCTGCCTGTGCGCTGTGAAGCTGGGTCTAGGTAAATGTTCCTCTGTATCTGAAGAGGCAGGACTCTCTGTTGGAGAGTCATCTTCTGTTCTGTTTCCAGCACTGTAACCTCTCGCTGTACAGCAGGCCCTGGCATGCCTTCTGTTTCAGCCTCTGGCATGCCCTCTGCTTCAGACTCTAAGTCAGTGTCCATGCTCTGGAAGCAGGGAATAACAGGTATGCACACTTTTGTCCAGGAGGGGTTCATACACCAAAACATTGAACAGTTTGCTGGTTCAAGAGGAGTCCCATCCCATCTTCCCCAGTGCCATGGAATCTCCCTTCTATCCTTTGCTCCCAGCTTCACTCTAGACCCCTACAGTTTGGGATCTATTCAACTGACATTGCCCTCAACGACATTTCCAGTGATTTCCCTACTGCTGAATCTAAGGCCCTTTAGCTCTCCACAGTCTCTTTGCAGCTGGTTCTTCTTTAACCATTGGAATGGCTAGTTCGGCTGTCTCCCCAGAGGGAATGTTCTTCTATGACAGTGGTTCTCAACCTGTGGGTCCCCAGATGTTTGTGGACTTCAGCTCCCAGAAGCCCCAGCCACTATGGTCAATGCTCAGGGCTTCTGGGAGCTGAAGTCCAAAAACATCTGGGGACCCACAGGTTGAGAACCACCGTTCTATGACTTTCCCATCTCAATTGGGAATTTTCTCTAGTAATGTAATCCTTTGGGAGGAGAACTATAGCTCCTGTACTAGAAAAATTCTGGAAGTAGAGAGTGCTCACTTGAATTTTCAACATTATGGGTGATTTATACTGTCAATATGCTATCCATGATTTTTTGGTGCTTGAATGGACACGCTCAAGAATTCTATTCCAAGGATGGGCTGCACAGTTTGGCCCTATGCTAAGAATGGGTTGGAATGGGTCCCACCATTATGGCAAACCACAGGAGGCAGGTAGAGCTAATTCTATGGCATATGGAACTTGGTTCAGAAAATAAATGAACAGATTGATATGAAACTTGGCAATGTAGGAGATTTCATTTTGAGGATGGTTTGGGCCAGTTCTGACAGAGAAAAACTTGGAAAATGCCCTTTTATAGGACCTTTGATTTTGATGAGAACCCTCCAGCATATTTGAAAGTTAATTTCCAGAGTAAAATGCCTGAGAATTCCGTTCTTTATGTTGATATTTTCTGTATACACATCAGCCAAATGGCTGTGGAAAAGCACAAAGAAACAGAGACATTGGTTCTGGTACGAATGGTAGGAAGCCGTCTCGGCTATTAAACTTATAGAATCATATGATTCTATAAACTTCAAGTCCTTAGAGGATAGGTAAGTAAGTAAGATCTTCTTAGGTCACTTCTGCACTAGACTGTCATAGGGCTATTATTCCGCCTTAAACATCCTATGGAATCCTGGAGTTTGCAGTTTAGGGAGGGGCCTTTGAGGATTCCATACGATGTTGAAAGTGGAATAATAGCCCTGTAACAATCTAGTGCAGAAAAGACCCTTAATCTACAAGTCATAAGCCTTTCGGAGTTTAATTGCACAATCAAATTTCTTTCAGGATTCTGGAAATTTTGATAGTAATGTTAACTTTCCTGAAGTGATATTATGTTTTAAGTTTCTTGCAATAACTACCACTAACATTGTCTGTTGAGACAAATGCATGACAATACAGATTCAGCATTCCTTATGAGGGACCACCCAAACATCATGTGTTTGTTAATTGGAAATAAAGTCCCTGTGATGTCCTCTGCCCTCTCTATGAGGAGTTGGACATCAAAGCTCTCCATTTCCAGGGTGTACCAATGAGGAAGAATGGAAGAAGACCGTTCCACAGGGTTTTATTGATTCCAAAACTCCACAAGTCCATCCTTTCCACTCTTTTCTTCGTGGGGAGTGGGCAGCAAAAGTGAGGACTCCCAAGCTTTCCCCCAGCAGGACTAGCCCTCTTTCTGTTTTACTGGGATCAGCTGCCAGAAGGAAGGCAAGTCAGGGCAGGACCAGTTCTGAGGTCTCCATTTGGTCCAGATTATGGAGAAGGAGGATTATGAACAGAATGAGGCCCCCTACAGCTGGAGTAGCCTGACAGGGGTCTCTGGATTGCAGAGTCTTTATAGATATGGTTGAGGGAAGTAATAATATCACTCCATTCTGCTTGAGTCAGAGCTTACCTACTATGCTGTGTCCAGTTCTGGACACCACAATTCAACGAGGATGTTGATAAGCAGGAATGGGTTCAGAGAAGGGAGACCAAAATGGTCAAAGGCCTGGAAACCATGAAGCTCTACAAGGAACAGCTTAGGGAGCTGGGTAGGTTTAGCCTGGAGAAAAGACGATTAAGAAGGGACACCATAGCTTTGTTTAAATATTTGAAAGGAGGTCATATGGAAGATGGAGCAAGCCTATTCTCTGCTGCTCCATAGACTGGGACATTATGGAACAATGGCTTCAAGTTCCAGGAACAGTGATTCCACCTAAACATTAGGTAGAACTTCATGATAGTAGGAGCAGTTCAACAGAAGAATACACTGTCTCCGACTATGTTGGAGTCTCCTTATTTAAAAGGTTTTAAAGAGAGGCTGGATGGCCAGCTGTCAGAAGGGCTTTAATTGTGTCTTCTGGCATGGCTGAAGGGGGTTGGACTAGATGGCCTTTGGGGTCTCCTCCAACTCTAGGATTCTAGGAGTCAATAGCAGGCAGGCCTCTTCTAGCACAGAGATGAAAGCCTCCCCCAGCTGTTCAGAACTGCTCTGGAAGGTGAAGGAACAAGGCCAGCTGGGGCTTGTTTTAAAATCTGAGATGAAAATCTAAGTCTTAAAGGAGAAAGTAGACACCAGGCCACTCCGATGGTTGAGAACAGCACCAGTGTGCCTCCAACCATAACCATCATCACACCATTCTGTTGGAAATTAGAGTTTCCCAGGGTGTTAGCCCTATCTGGGAAATTCTATGGAAGCTAAAACTGTGAGGATTCAGCCTCCTTTAGCAGAGTAGCAGAAAAAAGCATGTCCAGTTTTATCTATGACCTGATCTCAGACTGACTGAAGAAATAAAACAAACGCAGGCAGCTTCAGATTACAAACTTAGAAAACTTTACTAATGGCTTCTACATTTACATATATATTGGAGAGCCTACTGCCTAACTAGCTAATGAATAGTAGTAGCTTCTGTCTTAACTCACCATCTTCTTATGGAGAGGCGAAGCATGGTCGGAGAGGAGGTAGAGGAGCAAAAATGGAGCAGAAGAGAGAGAGCTGAGAGGGGTCTCATTCTTTTATAAGACCGATGACCCAAGCAACTGTCCTGGGTCACATGATCTGGTCACCTGAACACCAAAGGTATTTATGATCATGCAATTAAATGACAGAAGGACAAATGGTGGAGCTTTGGCATGCAAGAGAGAGATGAAGCCCTATGCTGGCTACTCCCACTTGTTCTAACAACAAGATGGGGGCGGGGAGAGAATGCTGGAATTTTCCCAGCACATTCACATCAATTTGACCTTAGAGAGAGAGAGAGAGAAAGAGAGAGAGCGAGCGAGCGAGCACTGAATGCCACAGAAGCCATGCTGCTGAAGAAGAGGGCTTTCGTGAAGTCTTGCTTAAAGATTAGATGGCACCATGCTCCATTAAGCTGGAATCAGGGATCAAACTGAAGCCCAGAACAGATGTGGAGAGGCCGGTGGGTTAAGTGAGACACTCCACAGATGCTCTTCCAAAGTGAAGGGCAAAAGAAATTATTAACTGTTTAGTTGGAAGCCCAGATTTGGAGGGGCAACAAGGAGTGGTGAACAAGTTTTCAGGTTTTATATGACTTTGTGGTAGGCAGAATGAGAAAGTGGCAAAAATTCAGACCTAATTCACATAAAAGCAAATGGCAATGATTTTCTTGGACTGGAGCGCCTTGAGGGTGTGCATATTTTTTTTTCATTTCTCCATTACCAGAAAAGGCTCCTCCTGCTTTGGACATCTTCTCTGTCATTGCAAAGGTTTCAGCCCATCAGCTTCTCTCATATGTCAACAGACATTTAGGGCCTGGTCCTACTGAGGTCTTCCATTTCTTTGCTTATGGTTATATGTCTTCAAGTAACCCTATCATACAAATTTCTTGGCAAGGTTTATTCAGAAGAGGTTTGCCACGGTCTTCCTCTGAGTCTGAGACAGTATGACTTGCCCTTAGTTACCCAATGGGTTTCCACGGCAGAGGGAAGACGCAAACCCTGCTCTCCCAGAGACCTAGGCCATTTCCGTACTAGGCTGTTGTAGTGCTATTATTCCACTTTCAACATCCTGTGGAATCCTGGGGTTTGCAGTTTAGGGAGGGGCCTTTGAGGATGGCCTTTGAGGCCCCTCCATAAACTGCAAACCCCGGGATTCCACAGGATGTTGAAAGTGGAATAATAGCGCTAGGACAGTCTAGTGCGGAAATGGCTCTAGTTCAACACTCTGTCTTAGGACAACTCTATCCTAGGTTTTTCTTACAAGACTTACTCAGTAGAGGTTCACCATTGACTTCCTCTTAGGCTGCTGAGAGCGAGTGTGACTTACCCAGGGTCACACAATGAGTTTTCAGGACTGAGTGGAGATTTGAACTCAGGTAACCCACAGCCCTACTCTGGCATTCAAACCACTACACCATGCCGGATCTAAAAAACAGGTTTTCTTGGCCCGATGTTTTTCAGAGAAGGCTTGCTACTATTGCCTTCCTCTGAGGCCGAGAGAGTGTGACTTGTCCAAGTTCACCTACTGGGATTCCATAGTTGAGCTGGGGTGTGAGTCCTGGTCTTTCAAAGACCAAGTCCAACACTCTTAAGAAAGCTTGTTGAACTGGTAAGACCTTGTGGTTAGATGTCCTCAAGTTGACTCTGACTTACAGCAAGCCTCTCCTGTTTATTTTGAACATGATTTCTTCAGAAGACATTGGCTAAGACAGTAAGAGCTGTAATTTTCTGACAGAAAGAGCAGCTGAACAGTGGAATCTGCTGCTGCCTTTGTGGAGTGTGGTGGAGTCTCCTCCTTCTTTGGAGGCTTTCAAACAGTGGCTGGGTGGCCGTTTGTCGAAGAGTGGGCTTTGATTGTGTATTCCTGACTGGCAGAAGGGGAGTTACACTGGGTGGCCCCTGGGGTCTCTTCCAACTCCATGATTCTGTTGTCTTCCTGTGAGGCTGAGAGAGTGGGACTTGCACTAAGTTTTCATGTCTAAGCAGGAATTTTAATCCTGGTGTCCAAGAATGCTAGTCCAACACTCAAACCACTATACTGGTGCTCATATGTTTTTTGCTGTTGCCTTCCCCTCAGGATGAGAGAGTGTGATTTTCCTGAGGTTGTCCAGTGGGTTTCCAGGGCTGAACAGGTATTTGAACCAGATGTTCTAGTCCAATGCTCAAACCACTACATAATGGGGCCAGCGCTACCACCCAAGTCCTTGATGTCCAGCCCTGGATGGGTTGGTTAATTTTCTGTCTCTTTTGCAATAACATCCAGTGGGGAACACAGTGGTGGAGCTTGAAGTGTGTGGAGGGGGTGCAAGTGGAGGGATGGGGACATGGCTATAGGCAGGAGGCGTATGGAGGCATGGCTATGGCAGGCGGGGCATGGCTATAGCACACGGGGGCAGGGCTATGGTGCATGAGGCGGGGCTACATCATTTGGGGGCATGGCTACAATAGATGAGGCGGGGCTACGGCACATGGAGGAGAGCAAGCAAAGAGCTGCGCGCGACGGGGGAAATGTGCATTATGCTTACAAACACACACGCACAAGCATACAGAAGCTGGCAGCTGATAAATTGCTGGGCCTCACTGCTGAACCCAACGGATGTTTGTGCAAAATTAGGGCCTAAAATGATTGAAGCGCAGTGTAGTTTGGCATGGCAGCCAAAAAATATTAATTGCAGGAGCTAATGAGCGGACAGGGCAGGAGTCACCATTCCTCATAATGAGGGGGGCTGGCCCAAAGGCATTTGAGGCCGTCAGAATACATTTTGTTAACAAGACAGGTGATGGTTCTCCCTGTTTTTTAAAGTCAAATTTACTGCTTTGTCCATGGGCCGTGTCTGGTCTGATTGCCCCAGATCCATCCTGCTTGGGGAAGGAAGGAGGGTTGGGAGTTGGGTGCCATCTGCAAGGGCTAATGGGATTCATTGCCTTCCCATCTCAGGGAGGGAGGGAGGGAACCTATTAAGGAAGGAGTCGATAATAAACTGTCAAGCCATGCGTAATGGGTCTGCCTTGTTTTCCTTCCATCCAATATAATCTGAAGCCATTTCCTTAAAGATCAATTTTCTTATTATAGGCGGGATTCTGCACTAAGATGAATTTGTGGCTCTGCGGGATGAACAGGGAAGGATGCCATCACATTGTCATTTTGGGGGCTGTTCATTAACACAGAAGAATGGTCATTTTTCTAGAAGCCCATGTGGCCAGGCTGTTATTTAAGGAACAGTGGGGCTGTAAAACCACTCCTCAGTTCTATGCCTGGGCAGGTTGCAGTGTGACAGCCCACCTTCCCGAAGTTAGATTTAGTAATTAAATAGATTACCTCCCTCCGTCCCTCCCATTTGCCATTAGCAGCCTTCAGTGTGCATTCAATGCACAATGAAGCGTAGTGCAATGCAGAAATCAGAGAAGACGATGTGCTTGTTAGCAGCAGTCTGCTGAGGCATGCTGTCTCCACTTGGGCCTGAGCCACATATGGAAGCATGCAGAGCTTGGAAAAGTTACATTTCTGGAGTGGTGGCTGCTGGCTTCTATGTTAATGAGGTGCCATATCTTTTCTGGGTTTTAGTGCAAACTTTAAAAAGGGAGCTTCTCCAGATGCTGGACTTCTGTTGGAGGACAGGGTTCAGGATCTTGGAGAGCTTCTTTGCAGTGCAGGAAAACTGGGCAACTCCCAGTGTCCCTTAGAATGGCCATGTTGGTTGGGACTAATTGAAGCTGAAGTTCAGCAAGATCTGAAGGGTCAAGTTTCACTGATCATTTGTTGTTGTTATTCACTGTGAAGTCAACTTCAAGGGTTGGTGATCTCATGAATAAGAGGCTTCAAAGAGCCCTGTGAAAGAGTGGTTTCCACAGCCTCATGAATAAGTGTCATGGGCCAGGACTTGACTTCTCCAGCAGCCTTGAAAGAGGACAAGCAGATGCAAGTACACCAGGAGCTAATTAGGCTGGGATGACAGCCAGCTGGCTCTAGCCTTTTTGAGGAAGGCAGAGGGTGGTGGCCTGACACCAGAAACAACTCCTGTGTCTGCTGGCCCTTGACTTGCTGTGCTACAGATCTCCTGCTCACCGTCTGCTTGTCTTCTCTGACCTTTGGACTGTCTGAGCTTGCTGCCTGCTGGATTCCTGACCTTTGGATCAAGGCTTGACTATGCTTCTACTTTACCTTGGACAGGCAAGCTTTTTGGGACTGCTAAGCTGTATCCATTTGCCTGTTGGATATCTTGGAACTCTGTCACTTGACAATGGATAGTCAGTGCCTATGACAATAATAGACCTTCATGAGCAGGTAGAAGAGAAGAGGAAAGTTGTGCCCAATGGATGGATATGGAAAAGAAGTCAAGGAATGTATGATAGGTTAGGCATGGAAGATTAAAATTGGAAATATTAGAGTTAGAATTAGGGGTGCAGGAGAAATATGGAATATGCATCACCCAGAAGAGAAATAAGAGTAGTAGATGGAAATGGATATGTTTTTAGATTGTGTTAATATTAATGTTTGGGTGTAGGATGTATTGTATGTAGATATGTATGTGGGTATGTATGTATGTATGTATTGTACTGTATTGTTTTGATATGTTGTTATTTTGAATGTACAATAAACTTTATTTTTAATAATAATAAAAAATAATAGACCTTCATGAGATTTAACAACTGCCTTGCTCAGGTTTTATAAAACCAATTTAGTTTATAGAATCACAGAGATGGAAGGGACCACAAGGCCATCTAATCTAACCCTTGCCATGCATGCACAACTGAAACACACTTGGAGATGTTTAAAGACCTCCAAAGAAGGAGAGTCCATGCCCTCCAAGGCAGTCGGTTCCACTGCTGAACCACCCTTTGTTAGAAAGAAGTCACTCTTAATATTTACTTGGAATCTCTTTTTGTGTAATTTGAATCCTTTGCTCTGTGTCTTAATCTCTGGAGAAGGAGAAAACAAGCTGGCTCCATCTTCCATATCCCTTCAGATATTTAAATCATGTCTTTTCTTCTCCAAGCTAAACGTACCAAACTCATTCATCGTTCCTCGTAAGGCTTGGTGTTTCCAGATCTTTTACCATCTTGGACACCCCCTTCTAGGCACTTTCCAGCCTGTCCATAATCACAAGTTGGAAGGAACTTTGGGGACCATTTACTCCAACTCTCAGCCATGCAGGAGTCCAGAACCAAAGCCCTCCTGAAAGGCACTCATCTAACCTCTGCTTAAAGAACTCCAAAGGTGGAGAGAATCCGCCACCCTCTGAAGTGGTCTGTTCCATTCTCAAAAAGCCCTTACAGTCAAGAAGTCCTTCCTAACATTCAAGTAGAATTTCTTTTTTTGTAATTTGAATCCACAGCTTTGTGTTTTCATCCCTGGAGTACTGGAAACAAGCTCACATCATCTACTGGATTTCCCTTCAGATAGTTAAAAACGGCTCTATCATATCACTTCTCCCTTTTTCTCTTCTTCAAGCTAAATATACCCAGTTTACTAAGCTGTTCCTTATGGCACTCCATTTCCAGAGCTTTTACCACCTTGGTTACCCTTCTTTAGACATACACACCTCACATAGGGAAGAACAACCAGTTTCCTCAGAGAAAATCTGGCCAGCGAGACATGAAATAAACAACAGCATTCTCCACCTTGCTTTCTCTAGAAAGTGGCACATAGAGGCATACTGGGACCTGTGATGGTACTTAGCCTCCTGGCTTAACCACTCTGCTACCGCTGCCGCCGCCTCCGCCACCTCTTCCTCCTCCTCCTCCTCCTCCTATGAATTTATCCAGTCATCTTTTAAAAGCCACCCAAGTTGGCAGCTATCCCTTCATCCGGTGTCAGTGGGCTCCCTAGTTTAAAGTAGTGATGGGCAACTGCAATGAGACCAAGGGCCAATGTTCACCTCACAAGTCCTCTGCTGTGTTGGGTGTGTTGTTTTCCAATGAAAACTAGATGAAAATGGGGGACAGAAATGAGATGGCACCAGAAGGGATGCCATCTCATTTCTGTCCCCATTTTCAGCTGGTTTTCATTGGAAAACAACAATGGGGCAGGATTGGGGTGAGAAAGCAAAACAATGTAAGAGGTTCTTCTGCAATTTCAGCCAGTCTGTGGCAGAAAAAAAAATCACCCTCAAACTGGCCAAAAACAATTAATTTTTTGCTGAGCTGTCTGGCGGACTTTAGGGGCCACACAAGCAGGTTTTGGGATCTGCATACAACCTCCATGCAGTGTGGGCTGTGTGACTAAACTGAGGCAGTCATGCTTTGGACACATCGTGAGGTGATGTGATTCATTAGAAAAGATGGTCTTGCCTGATAAAGAGGAAGACAGTAGGAAAAGAGGAAGACCATGTGAAAGGGGGATGGTCTCCATCAAGGAAGTCCTGAGTTTGCAAGACCTGAGCAGGGCTGTGGGTGGCTCTTGGAAATCTCTCATTCATAGGGCTGGCCATAAGCCAAAGTTGATTTAAAGGCAATTAACAGCAACAAGGCAGCCCACAGGCCACAGCTGAAGTCTATTTGCATGTGGTGGAAGACAAAATAACAGCAAAGAAGAGGAAGATGGGAAGAGGAGATGGACATGATTTGGGATGTTGTGGTTGGAATCCTATTGGTGTTTTTGCACACACTTAAATTCCAGCATGCACGCACTCGGACTTTTGTGGCCATTGTGAGATGTCTGTACTCATTCCATCATTGTATGAGTGAAGTTTCACAAGTACAGCCATTTCTCTGCAGCTGTTCCTTCTTGGAAGGTGCATGGTTATTCATCAGAGCCTTCAAAGTGCCTCTTGATCCCCTGGCGTTGCACAAAGAGCCAATCCCCATTGCACAATGTAGTTGTAGAGTGTCACATGGGCTGTCAGCTGCACAATGCTGGTTTCCAGAAGAAGGGTGGAACTGCGCGAGTGCAGATTCACACTGCGCGAGTGCAGCACAAACTCTCAGGCTGTGTTTTTTACAAAGACCTCCCGACTTTTCTTCTGCCACTCTGGGCTGAAGTTTGATGCAGAACATTTTCTCACACAGCCATCCCAAGCGCCCTCGGGGTCTTTGGAGCCAGCCGGCTTGGTGGCAGAAGGAGCAGCCGCACTTTGGAAGGGCTGCCTGAGTGCACGCAGAAGCCATTCCCTGGCAATAAAGAGCGCATCAGGATTTCCAGTGTGAGCCGTTGGATGTTCTCGCACATCTGCCGTAATCATGCGATGGGCCATAAACAGCTCCTTCTGCGGTGTTAGTATCTAACATGTTGGAAATTCATCAGCTAAAAGCTTCCATAAACAGGCCTCATTATGATTGGCTGCAGGGCACGGAGAAATGTCCCGGCCCGGCTGTGTGTACTGAGTTCTTTCAGCAAGGCCATCCCCCCAACCGGCGCTGGCAGGGGCGTCCCAAAAAGCAGATTTACACTAAACATTGTGGCAGTTCTAACAGGCCATAAAGCAACCTGCCAGCTGTTTAGTATGCCTGGAACGATATATCTGCTTGACACGCCACAGCCATTGCAAAGAAGAAGGCCGCACGGTCCATCAACCCAATCAATTGCACGCTAAATACCCCGAAAGAGGCCTCTGCCTTCCTTGCCATTTGAATGCAGGGAAGACAGTGAGGACAACAGTAAGGCTGCCTTTACTTGACTTTATTGGTACCGGGGGCTGCCAAAAAGACAAATGAGCAGCGATGTAGGCTTGAGTCCATTGACTTGGACTCAAGTTGGATTCAAGTCACTTCAGTGACTCGACTTGGTCTCCACTTGGCAATAAATGAGAGCAGATTCACTGATGTCAGAGCCACTTCCTCCCTCTCTTCGTTTTCAACCAGGAGAGCACAGTGTGGAATCGCAAATATCCTATCACTTCTTACAATGTGGACGCAGACAGCTTTGAGTGTGCCCTTGTTAGAGTTGCTTGACTATCTTGTTTTATCCGTGGAAGTCGCCCTTGTAAAAATGTCTTTGCCTCTGTAGGTGTCTTTCAAAGGTTAGAGTCATTAGGAAGAATATTACCTTTTTTGTTTTGTTTTGCTGGCTAACCTTTTATGTAATTAATCCAGCTACGCAAACCCTCTTTCCACGTCAGGGGTAGGGTCCTGAGCCTGCAACACGCCAGGCAGATGAAGCGCTCTTGTAATAATGATGACATTCCTCCAACTATGTTGTACACAAATAGACCCCTGCAGAGACTCAAATGCAAAATGACAAACAAGAATAATCTGTTTTCCACTCTAGCGTTTCATAGGAAAATGGGGCAGCATATAATATAAATCAAACAAAACTGCTGTCATTAGCCAGGGTGCATTTCATTCCTCAGATTACACTGGGAAAAGACCGCTGGCTTATAACAGCTCTGGCTATTGCTAAATGCAATTATTTGCAAGGAAAAGGATTGGAAATAAAAAGAAGATTCTGTGCAAATTCTCTGGAAAATGAAGCTCAGAGCTTTCTGTTACATTAGAGATTAATTCTTTTCAAGCTGTTCCCTCCAGATGTGTCAATTGCCCTTTTTTGTGTGGGTAACAGGACCCCCTTTAACAACAGCCCAAAATAAACTGCCAAGCAGTACAGTATCTTGACATCACAACAAATACCCAGATCCAGAGAGCTCCACTGCATTTTTATTCTTGCAAGTTTCCCATTTCCTTCAACGGTGAGACAATTTGGAGTGTCACCAAGCAAGTTCAGCTTCTTGTTAACGATGAGCTCATGAGAGGCACGTGCCAGTGTCCTATACCACCTACTTAGTTACTTTTAAGTAACTTTTCCTGGCCTCACCTCACAAACCTGGCTGAAATGTCATTCACCCGTGCTCTGGTCACTGGCAGAACAAACTGCTCTCTCCCCACGCAGCTGATGCCAATAGAAGTAAGTTGTGAATGGAGTTATGATTGTGGCAATAATGTCACAATCATGACTAAATAGCAATCTGTATTCACAGTTAGCTAGATTCGCTCATTCATAACTGCTCTGTATTCGCTACTGGTCGCAGACTATTTCTGCAATATTTGGGTTTATTTTCCAGTACTCAAGTGGACCATCACGGGAGAAAAGATCAGCACGATGGAGTTGTAGCAACGCTTTAGAAGCAGGTGGCCTAGGCCATTTCCGCACGGAGCGAGGGAATCACCCCGTCACGCTACTTACCGGGTCTTTTGGCTCCCTGGTCCGGTCCAGGCTGCTCCAGAGCAGTGCGTGCTCATCACTCTGCACTGCTCCAGGGACGAAAATGGCAGCTTTTGGTTGATCGAGGGTCTCAACCAACAGCTGAAGCTTGCCAGCCTAAAACCTGCTTCCGGCAGATCTCAGGCTTGCATTAGTGCAAGCCTGCAAATCTGCACAAGGGAGCAAGCTCGCACTGGCGCACTCCGTGCTTTTGAAAAACCGCAAGAAACAGGTTTTTCAAAAGCACGCTGGACGACCACTTGGGGTCGTTCTGGAGTGGGCTGAGGTGTGGAACTACACTAAGTATTCTGGACCCAGTCCACTCCCAGGTGCGGACGTCCTCCCTGGAGGACTGACTGCACCGTTTCCAATACCCCATGCAGAAATGGCCCTAGTTACTGCAACTCATTCCTTTTGCAGGATAAGGAGAGTGTATGGAGAGCTTGGCTGAGGTGTGTCATCAAGGGAACAGACTATAACTTTACACTTGTGAAGCTGTACAGGAATTGTGAAATACAGACTTCTGTGCCTGTGCAGAATCATATCTGGACATCTTGGTCCTTTGGGGTTACCAATACAGAATCCACACACTGAGGCCATTTCCGCATGAGTCTGTTATAGCGCGATGATTCCACTTTCAACCTCCTATGGAATCCTGGGGTTTGCAGTTTCGGGAGCGGCCGCCCGACGTTTACAAATGAAAACTGGGACACATGTGGCTAAGCAACCTCACAGTATGGACAAAATGGCAACGAGGAAGATGAAAATGAGGAAGAATATACAAGCGAGGAGGGGTCCGAGCCTTCTGGGAAGGGCATGATTCTTCTCTCTGAAAATTACTTCTGCAGCAGTGGACATACGCTGAGGACAACGGGGAAAAATGGAGAAGGCAAGAGAATCTGGGACATTGTAAAAGCAGCTGAAAAGGTGGCCCTGCCAAACTGGGACAGTGGAGGGCATGCCATTTTGAAGGTGCCTGCCTGGCTGTTGCAGTGGCCCACTTGGGATTTTGCATTCCTGCTGTCATGGAGGAGGTGGGAGCGGGTGGGGGAAATCTGGGGGCACAGCAAGGAGTGGGGTCGCAGTTTGGGGTCTGAAGCCCAGCCGTGTGGCTGCGTTCCCATCTCTGCCACTCAGCAGAATTATCTGCAGATTTCAGCAGGCAGGCACATTTCTTGATTCATATCTCATTGCCATGGCAACAATCATTCCTGCATGTCACAGACATCGAACAGCCATGCAAATTCCATTTGTCTTCCCTCCATGATTGAGTAAGAGCCATTTTTAAATTCAGGGATGTTAAACACTGAGGGAGGGGAAAGGGAATGTTGTCCAGAAGAAGAAATGGGCTTTCAGGAGCGTGGCTCCTTGCTTCATTTCCCGAACCCGAACCTCAACCCTAACCCTAGCCTCTTGGACTTGTTTAGGCAGGGATTCATTTTTCAGCAGGGGCCGCTGGAAGCTTCTGTATTGTCTTTTGTTTGGGGGGGGGGTAGCATCTATTCCATGCTTGAAGCTGAGTTTGGAAGGGGCCTCAGCCCTTTGGATAGATCCCTTAAAGTTTAGCCTAAAACCTGGAGAGGATTCCATGCTTCCCAGTCACCTCGGTTGTCCAGGGCTTTCCCCGTGGAATGTTGGGAAAAGTAGTGTAGTCTCAAACTTCCAGTTAATAATTAGTCAATAACACCTGGATTATTAGAAAAGGGTTTTTTTTTTTTAAAAAAAATTTCATTTGTGCAAACAGGGAACGGCTACACTCCTGCAAACAAGGCAAGCCACTCCAAAGAAGCGGCTGCACTCAGGCAGCTACATGTCCTGCTGAGTGTGGCTACAGAAGCAAAAACGCCAGGTGATTGGCTAATCCAGATCTATACATATCATGAATACATCTTTCTATCAGCAGATAGGTGGTCCCAAATTATCATACCAGATCCCAACTTGGGGGGGGGGGGGTAAGTTGATATTCTAATGAAGCGTAATGAGCTAAAGGTAACTGTAATAGGCCATTTCCGCACTAGGCTGTTAATAGCGCTATGATTCCACTTTCAACATCCTATGGAATCCTGGGGTTTGCAGTTTCGGGAGGGGCCAAGTGGCCCCTCCCGAAACTGCAAACCCCAGGATTCCATAGGATGTTGCAAGTGGAATAATAGCACTATAACAGTCTAGTGCGGAAATAGCCTAAGTCATGGATATCTGCTCCCCCCCCAACAATCCGGTTTAGCCTGGTTCTTAACTGGGATGTTTCAAGATGCCCAGACACACAGATGGTATCTTACACTATTTTCAGTCAGGTTCTACAGACTCCCGTTGTTTCAGTTCCCAGATGTGACTTTTATCAATGTCAATGCCTGTCTGCATTCCAAAGAGAATGGCACACTCCCCAGCACCAGAATAAACGATAATGCCCTTGCAAGCTGGATTTAGCATGAGTTTTAAAAAAAGTATTAGATCACATGACACATCATGTTCTAATTACAATTTAATAGGTTTCCTCTCACAAAATCCATATTTTTATTTCACGCCATCAGCAGCAGCAGCAGTAGTAACAGTAGTAGTTGTGTGCCATTTCCAGTTTATGATAACCCTAAGGCTAAGAGGGGAGTTGCCATTGCCTTCCTCTGAGGCTGAGAGAGTGTGACTTGCCCAAGGTCACCCAGTGGGTTTCCATGGTGAGTGGGGATTTGAACCCTGGTCTTCAGAGTCCAGTGCTCCAACCACTACACCATGGTGGCTCTCAGTTGTAGTCAGCCTTCCTTAACAAGAGTGCAAATTCTCTGGTAATAAACTCTGAGATCAGGATTGAACCTAGGGAGGGGGCTAAGGGGTGGGGTTAGAGTTACAGAAATCATGGAATAATAGAGTGGGAAGAGACTCCAGGGACCATCCAGTCTAACCCCGTTCAGCCATGCAGGGAGACACCGTCCAAGCCCTCCCTTTGACAGACGGCTATCCAGCCTCTGTAGGAAAACCTCCAAAGAAGGTGGAGACTCCACCACACTCCATGGAGGCAGCAGCAGATTCCAGTGTCCAACTGCTTTTTTACTCTCAGGAAGTTCTTCCTAATGTCTAGGTGAAATCTCTTTTCCTGAAGTTTGAAGCCACTGCTGCACAGTGTCCTCGTCTCTGGAGCAGCTGAAAAGAAGTTTGGCCCATCTTCCCGATGACTACCCTTCAGATATTTAAACATGGCTATCACGGTCTTGATTCCATTTTGCACTGTTGCCATTCAATTCAAATGCAGAATAATCCATACAGGCCCACAGCCTTTTCCATGACTACCACCTGACCTTCTTTACGAGTTTACTTTAGAGTTTATTTTGATCGACTTGGTGTATGCCTAAGAACAGAGGCAGTGAGGCTGCAACCAAGAGGAGAAAGGAATCACTTCCCTGTGCCGGTAACTGTTGGTTTGTGATCGGGGGAAAGATTCAGGAGATTACAAATGTGGCAGATGGAAGAGAGCAACCAGTGCTAGGCAGGGAGTGGGGAGGGAGAGCCAGACGGCTTCGGCTGCTCTCTCCAGGACAGTCCCAGCTCGCTTGCATTTTGAGGTCTTGCCTTCTTTCTCAATATGTTCTCATTAGTTCTTACACAGTCAACAAGGCAGCAACTGTGATCCTCCTCTGGTCCAAACAATATGTGCACAGCCGTTGGCATGGGGAATTGTGCAGCGGAGATGGCACACTCAGGAAGAAAGCAGACAGCTGGTGAGCAAAGGCAGATAATCCTGTGAAGCTCGCCAGTACTTTCTTTTTCTTAAAAAACAAACAAACCAAACAGCTGTTCTCCCCAGACCCTTCCACCATTCTGTGCTTCTCTCTCTCTCTCTCCTTCTCTGTGCATGAAGATAATAGAATCATAGAACTAGAAGGGACTCCAAGGGGCCATCCAGTCCATCCCTCTTCTGCCATACAGGAAGACAGAATCAAAGCCCTCCCTTTGACAGATGGCCATCCAGCCTCTCCTTAAAAACCTCCAAAGAAGGAAGAGACTTCATCACACTCCAGTGAGGCAGCAGCATGTTCCACTGACAAACTGCTGTCGCCATGAGGAAGTCCTAACTAACATTTAGGTGGAATCTCTTTTTCTGAAGTTTGGAGGCGTTGTTCCATAGTGTCCTAGTCTCTGGAGCAGCAGAGAACAAGCTTGCCCCATCTTCCATATGACATCTTTTCAAATATTTAAACAAGACTATCATGTTCCTTTTTAACCTTCTCTTCTCCAGGCTAAACATCTACAGATCCCGAAGCCACTCCTTGTAAGGCATTTTGTGCGAGAGAGTCTCCTTCTTTGGAGGTTTTAACAGAGGCTGGGTGGCCACCTGTCACAAGAGGTGCTTTGATTGTGTCTTCCTGCAGGGCAGAAGGGGGTTGGACTGGATTTGGCCCTTGGAGTCCCTTCCAACTCTAGGATTTCATCCTTCCTTTTGAGGAGCGATATTTCCATTTTGCTTCCCCGCATAGCCATTGCCACAAGCTTGGTTCTGCCTTGCTTTGGTCTTGTGGTCATCCTCTGATCTTTTCTCTCCGGACCTAAACATGGGCATTCAGAATCATCATTGCTGGACATGGTCAGCTTTGAGAAGAGAAAGCGGAGAGGTGAGATCACAGGGGACGACCTTCTAGACCGGACGGGGGGCCACGTAGAAGGGTCTTTCTCAGGCAGTTAGCCTGACTTTCAGTTTTAGTCTGTGCTGCATGAAATGGGCACAGGGCTTCTTAAACTATCTCATGTGGGGAAATGGCAATTAATTTTTCTCCAACGAGTTAGGGACTGGCACCATGTTGTGCCCATTGGCTATAATTCTTTCTTTCTCGGAAACTCACCAGGGGCTTGCAGCCAATAGCTCATGGACCAGCACTGGCCCAGAAACTACTAGAATGAGCAGCATTGATATAGAAGGTGACATATGGTTTGGAGGGGTGGCTAACACACTGGAAACTAGCAACAGAATTCAAAAGGACCTTGATAAACTAGAAAACTGGGCTGAAACTAAACAGAATAAAGTTCAATAGAGACAAATGCAAAAATCTACATTTAGTCCAACCCCTCCCCCACCAATGCATAGGCATAGGACTGGGGATACTTGGCTCAGCAGTACTACATCTGAAAATTACCCTTGAAATTATTGTTGATCATAAGTTGAACATGAGGCGACAGTCTGATGCTTCAGCAAAGAAGACAAATGCTGTCTTAGCCTGCATTAATAGAAGCGTAGTTTCCAAGCTGAGGGAAGTAATAATCCCCCTCTATTCTGCACTTGTCAGGCTTCATCTGGAGTACTGAGTTCAGACCCCACGGCTCAATTGCCACAGGAATCCCCCAAACTACGTTCTGGAACCGGGCTTCCAGTTAAGAGTGGAATCTCTGCAGAACGGTGCCTCCTACACCCATCCCACAGAGCTGGCCCAGTAAGACAGCTCAGTCAATGGTATCAAAAGCCACTGAGACAGATTCAGGTAGATCAACAGGATACCCCTCCCGCATCTTTCCCCCTGGAGCAGGGTGTCAACCACAGCACCTAAGGCCGTTTCAGTGCGGTACGGTTACTGTGGTGTATAGTCCGAGCCCGAGGTCTACTAAATATTATTTGATATCTAAGGACTGGCCATACCAAACTGCTCCCCTCCACGTGCTTGCAAGGCCCCTGGACAAGCACGCACACGAACATGGCCGAACCAGCTGAAAAATACAAGACAAATCCAGGCAGGCCAGTAATTTTCTGGCATGCAGCTTCAGGAGACCTCCAGGCAAGTACACTTTAAACCTAAATTACGTATGCATCAAGCATACAAAAGATTCTCTGCCCCGAACAGGCAGCTTGACGAGATTGGCGCTTCTGAATAGCCAACTGTCAAGCACTCCCCATTTGCATACTGTCTGCGCTATTGACAGTGCCGTCAAAATCCAATCGTTCTAAGTACTGACCTTTCGGAGGCTTTGTCTCCAACCCGAAACCCACTGTTTTCCCTGGGAACAGACTACCCTACAGGCACATTTCTCCCTATAAGAACCCCTGGTTTTGAGCGCTTCTTCGGATCGCTCCTGGCTTCCATCCTGCCTTGCTGCCGCTCCGCTTGCCGAGCCTTCCCCTCAGCTTCCACGTGCTGAGAATCTCCGCTCCAACTGACTTTCTTCTGGGTCCCCGGGCTGCAGGATCAGGTGTAATATTCCCCCTGAAAAATCCTTCTAAAAATCCTCTATCAAATTTCCTTCCTTTACTTTCTTAGGTTTGTGTGAGTGAGTGCGTAAGTGCACTCTGACTGTCTTTTAAATAAAGAAAGCGATTATAATTTCATTTTGCTTGGTTTTTGACTTGGCCTAACCCCGTAAACATTGGGTGTAAGATCTTGCTAAGTTGCCCTGCCTCTTGCATTGCTACAGCTTGTGCTCTGGCTAATTCCCATTCCCCAGTATTTGGAGCACATTGAGGTGTCCCTCACGGGACCCCAGAAATCATGGTAACAGTACCCTGGCCTGAAATGGGTCCAGCTCATCTGTTTCCTCCAAGAATGCCTGAAATTGCCAAGCCAGCAACTAAATATTTGGAAGAACCTGCTAAGGGAAAGAGGACTTTGACAGTGGAATGGAAGCGGTGGATTCTCCTTTGTTGGAAGTTGTCCACTAGAGAGGTTGGATGGCCACCTCTCAAGAGTGCTTTAGCTGTGAATCCCTGCTTGGCAAGGGGTGGACTAGGTGGCCATGCAGAGCCTTCCAGCTATGTGATTCTATAACTACACCAACTGATGCCACAGATGGATGCTCCTTCCTTGGAGGTTCTTAAGCAGAGGTTGGATGGATATCTTGGTAGGAGTTGGACCAGATGACTGTTAAGGATTCCAGCTAACACGCTGTTGTCATTGTGTGCCTTCAAGTTGTTTCCGACTTACGGTGACCCTAAAGTGAACCTCTCATGTAGTTTTCTGGGACTGGTGATGTGCTGAAGGTCACCCAGTGGGCTTCCAGGCTGTTGTGTGCCTTCAAGGTGTGTGTCTTGTTGTTGTGTGCCTTCAAGTCATTTCCAGTTTATGGTGACCCTAAGGTGAATCTATCCTGGGGTTTTCTGGGACTGAGAGAATGTGACGTGCTCACAGTCACCCAGTGGATTTCCACGGCTGAGCAGGGAATCAAACCCTGGTCTCCGGGGTCGTAGTCCAAAGCTCAGACCACACCGCCACGCTGGCTCTCCATCTGACATGACAGTCCTGCAATTTTAGCATTCTTTCTACCCATGTGGTTTCTGGTGTGTGCCTTCAATTGGATAGAGAGGCGCTGAATGAAAGGTTTTGTTCTAACTGTGCTGGTATGGCATGATCTAAAGGCTAATTTAATTTTAAATTCCATTTAGGTAAATCCGTATATAAATGTTCCACTTTATTGCAAAGCTGTAATATTTCTTGCTATTACTATTTTGAGCAGTAATTAATCTCTCATGTTATTAGGCCTAGAATTACAAGCTGAGCCGGTTAGGCGGGCTGTAACAAGGAACCGGTGTCCTATTAATGTGCCAGGAAGGTATATTTCATTTCCTTTATTGCGGGGGAAAAATGGAGCACCACCTGCTGAAAATATAATTATTATTACTTTATTTAAAAAAGGAACTGGAAGCTTGCCTTTTTGCAAATATTTGGCCATCTTTCACTGCCATGACAACACAGCATTTTCCATGGCATGGTGAAGACTGTTTTAATAATCATACATGTGCATATAGATGCCACTTCTAGACTTCTGAGAAAATCATGGAGGGCCAAATGCCCCAAGAATTTCCTCCTTCTGGGCTTTTCCACGTAATTATTTATTTATCTAGACTAGTCCACTTAATTATTTATTTATTTGGTCTTTTATTTTCGAGTCAGAGGAGTTAATCGCAAACGCTTCCCTTAAGTTCCTTAAAAATCTTGTCAGTGGTTCAGTTTTGTGAATCAATCAACATGAAGAGAATCAAAACTGGCATCTCCAGAAGAAAATGGAGAACTTTGTAGGCCCTTAGTTCCTGTAAATTCTATTACATTTCCAGCTGCATAGAAACAAGAGCACTGGTCAGAGAGAAAGTCTAAAGTGCAAAAAGCAACAAAGTGGAAGGTGTTCAGAGGAGGCTGCTGGTTCTTTCTTTTGGGAGATTTCTGGGATTTGTTTCTGAAAAGTGTCATCTACCACCTCCTCCTGGTTTGGAGGCTTAGTTTGGTAGGACAGCCAACATGGTCAAAAATCTGGAAATTGGGAGCTTGGGATGTTTAGCTTGCAGAAGAGAAGACCTTGAGAGGTGATACAATACCCAACTACCTGGAGGGATGTCATGTAGAAGATCATAGAATCATAGAATCATAGAAATGTAGAGTTGGAAGAGACCACATGGGCCACCCAGTCCAACCCCCTGCTATGCAGGAACACCCTCAAAGCACTCCCGACAGATGGCCATTCAGCCTCTGCTTAAAAACCTCCAAGAAAGGAGACTCCACTACACTTCGAGGCAGCAGATTCCACTGCCAGACAGCCCTGACTGTCAGGAAGTTCTTCCTGAGGTTCAGGCAGAATCTCCTTTCCTGCAGCTTGCATCCATTGCTCCTTGTCCTGGTCTCTGGAGCAGCAGAAAACAAGCCCTCTCCTTCCTCTACATGGCATCCCTTCAAGTATTTAAACATGGCTATCATGTCCCCTCTTCACCTTCTCTTCTGCAAACTAAACATCCCCAGCTCTCTAAGTCTATCCTCTTAGGGCATGTCTTCCAGGCCTCTCACTATTTTGGTCGCCCTCCTCTGGACTTGCTCCAGCTTCACCATGTCCTTCTTGAATTGGGGTGCCCAGAACTGGACACAGGATTCAAGATGAGATCTAACCAAAGCAGAGTAGAGTGGTACCAGTACCTCCCTCGATCTGGACACCATACTCCTATTGATGCAACCAAGAATTGCATTGGCTTTCTTGGCTGCCGCATCACACTGCTGACTCATGTTCAGCTTGTGGTCTATGAAGACTCCTAGATCCCTTTCACAAGTACTGCTATCCAGCCACGTGTCCCCTATCCTATATTTCTGCATTCCATTTTTTCTACCTAAGTGTAGGACCTTACACTTCTCTCTGTTCAATTTCATTTTGTTAGCCTTGGCTCAGCTCTCCAATCTATCCAGGTCCTTTTGAATTTTGATCCTGTCCTCTGGCGTATTAGCAACCCCTCCCTATTGGGTGTCATCTGCCAATTTGATGAGCATGCCCTCTATTCCTTCATCCAAGTCATTGATAAAAATATTGAACAGCACCGGGCCCAGGACAGAACCCTGTGGCACCCCGCTAGTCACTTCTCTCCAGGATGAGAAGCAGCCATTCGTGATCACTCTTTGGGTTCGGTCAGTCAACCAATTACAAATCCAACTAACAGTAGCCCTGTCCAGCCCGCATTTTACTAGTTTCTTTGCAAGAATGTCATGGGGAACTTTGTCAAAGGCCTTACTGAAATCGAGGTATGCTACATCCACAGCATTCCCTTCATCTATCAAGCTAGTAACTCTGTCATAAAAAGAGATAAGATTAGTCTGGCATGACTTATTTTTGAGAAATCCATGTTGACTTCTCGTGATTATCGCCTTGCTTTCTAAGTGATTAGAAACCGACTGCTTAACGATCTGCTCCAGGATCTTTCCGGGTACTGAAGTCAGGCTGACTGGGCGATAATTATTTGGGTCCTCTTTTTTCCCCTTCTTGAATCATAGAATCATAGAATCATAGAATCATAGAATCATAGAATCATAGAAATGTAGAGTTGGAAGAGACCACAAGGGCCATCCAGTCCAACCCCCTGCCATGCAGGAACACCCTCAAAGCACTCCCGACAAGTGGCCATCCAGCCTCCGCTTAAAAACCTCCAACGAAGGAGACTCCACCACACTCCGAGGCAGCATATTCCACTGCCGGACAGCCCTGACTGTCAGGAAATTCCTCCTGAGGTTCAGGCGGAATCTCCCCTCCTGCAGCTTGCATCCATTGCTCCTTGTCCTGGTCTCAAGAGCAGGAGAAAACAAGCCCACTCCCTCCTCGACATGACATCCCTTCAAATATTTAAACATGGCTATCATGTCCCCTCTCAACCTTCTCTTCTGCAGACTAAACATACCCATCTCTCTAAGTCTGTCCTCATAGGGCATGGCTTCCAGGCCCCTCACCATTTTGGTTGCCCTCCTCTGGACCTGCTCCAGCTTATCCATATCCTTCTTGAATTGGGGTGCCCAGAACTGGACGCAGTATTCAAGATGAGGTCTAACCAATGCAGAATAGAGTGGTACCAATACCTCCCTCGATCTAGACACCATACTCCTATTGATGCAACCAAGAATTGCGTTGGCCTTCTTGGCTGCCGCATCACACTGCTGACTCATGTTCAGCTTGTGGTCTATGAAGACTCCTAGATCCCTTTCACACGTGCTGTTCGCCAGCCACGTGTCCCCCATCCTATATTTCTGCATCCCATTTTTTCTGCCTAAGTGTAGGACCTTACATTTCTCTCTGTTGAAGTTCATTTTGTTAGCCTTGGCCCAGCTCTCCAATCTGTCCAGGTCCTTTTGAATTTTGATCCTGTCATCAGGCGTATTAGCAACCCCTCCCAATTTGGTGTCATCTGCAAATTTGATCAGCGTGCCCTCTATTCCTTCATCCAAGTCATTAATGAAGATATTGAACAGCACCGGGCCCAGGACAGAACCCTGTGGCACCCCGCTAGTCACTTCTCTCCAGGATGAGAATCTGCCATTGGAGACCACCCTTTGGGTACGGTCAGTCAACCAGTTACAAATCCACCTGACAGTAGCCCTGTCCAGCCCACATCTTGCTAGCTTCTTTGCAAGAATGTCATGGGGAACTTTGTCAAAGGCCTTACTGAAATCAAGATATACTATGTCCACAGCATTCCCTTCATCTATCAAGCAAGTAACTCTATCATAAAAAGAAATAAGATTAGTCTGGCATGACCTATTTTTGAGAAATCCATGTTGACTTTTCGTAATTACGGCATTGTTTTCTAAGTAATTAGAAACTGACTGTTTGACGATCCGCTCCAGGATCTTTCCAGGTACTGATGTCAGGCTGACTGGGCGATAATTATTTGGGTCCTCTTTTTTTCCCTTCTTGAAGATGGGGACAACATTTGCCCTCCTCCAGTCTGCCGGAACTTCTCCGGTCCGCCAAGAGTTTTCAAAGATTATAGCAAGAGGTTCCGCAATGACCTCTGCTAGTTCTTTTAAAATCCTAGGATGCAATTCATCTGGCCCTGGAGACTTGAATTCATCCAGTGTGGCCAGGTATTCCTGTACTACCTCTCTATCTATTCTGTGCTGCATTTCCCCCACTTCCTCACCTGCTCCCCAACCGCCAGGTTGCGTGTTTTTATCCTTTTGGGAAAAAACTAAGGCGAAGAAGAAGAAATCCTAGGATGCAATTCATCTGGCCCTGGAGACTTGAATTCATCCAGTGTGGCCAGGTATTCCTGTACCATCTCTCTACCTATTACGTGCCTCATTTCCCCCGCTTCCTCCCCTGCTCCCCAAACGCCAGGTTGAGTGCTTGTATCCTTCTGGGAAAAAAATGAGGCAAAGAAGGTGTTAAGTAGTTCTGCCTTTTCCCTTCCCCCTGTGAGTAATTCTCCATCTTCTCTGCGCAGCGACCCTACCGTCTCATTCTTTTTCCTTTTGCTGCGGACGTATTTAAAAAAGCCCTTTTTATTGTTCTTAATGTCTCTGGCCAGCCTGAGTTCGTTCTGTGCTTTAGCTTTCTGACCTCCTCCCTACATCTCCGGGCCACTTGCTTAAATTCTTCTTTGGTGGTTTCCCCCTTCTTCCATTTCCTATACATGTTTCTCTTAACACTGAGCTCAGCTGAGAGTTCTTTAGTCAACCATTCTGGTTTCCTCAGATGCCTTCCATTTTTCCTCCTTATTGGCAGAGTTTTAGACTGTGCCTTCAGTATCTCCCTTTAAGGAACTCCCATGCCTCCTGAACTCCTTTCTCTTTCACTATTCTTGACCACGGAATTCCAGCCAGCAGCTCCCTAAGTTTTCCGAAGTCCGCTTCTTTAAAATCTAAGATGCGTGTCTGGCTACCCTTATCTGCTCCTTCCCACTGAATGCCAAATTCCAATAGGGCATCGTCACTCCCCCCTAAAGATGCAACCACTTCTGCCTCATTAACAAGGTCATCCCTGTTGGTCAGGATCAGATCCAGAATATTTGGTCCCCTTGTGGCCTCTTCCACCTTCTGGACCATGAAGTTGTCTGCAAGACAAGCAAGAAACTTGCTGGACCTTGCTGTCTTGGCAGAGTTTGACTGCCAGCATATATCTGAGTAATTGAAATCTCCCACTATTACTGTATCTCTCCTCCTTGACTGTGCAGTCATTTGGTTGAGGAAGGCATCATCAAACTCTTCAGCCTGGGTTGGAGGTCTGTAGTAAACCCCCACCAGAATATCCCTATTGTTTCTCGCTCCCTTAATTCTTACCCAAATGCTCTTGACCTGGCTTCCGGTGTTCAAGTCATGGATCTCTTCACAGGTGAAAACATCCTTGACATACAAGGCTCCCCCTCCTCCTTTCTTGCTTGGTCTATTTTTATAAAATAGTCTGTACCCCTCTATTCCTATATTCCAGTCATGAGAGTCATCCCACCAGGTCTCAGTGATGCCTATCAAATATATTTATTTTGTTGTACTAGGAGTTCGAGTTCATCCTGCTTGTTTCCCATACTCCGTGCATTAGTGTAGAGACACTTAAGTCCCGGGCCCTTCCTGCAAGTCCTGTACTCTTGCTTCTACTCCTCCCGCCATTGGCCGCTTGTTCTACTTGTCCAATATCAATTGGGCCTTTTCCCCCTGCGTTCGCCAAGTCCCTGCCCTGAATAATACTGTCTCCCTCCCCAGCGGAACTTAGTTTAAAGACCTCTTAATCCTCCTTGCGAGACTGTTTGCAAAAACATTCGGGAAACTACCGACCCATCTCATTGCTGAACGTTGATTATAAAATCTTTACTATGATTTTGGCAGATAGATTAAAAAAAAATTCCGAAAGATATTGTTCACGATGACCAAAATGGATTTCTTCCAGATAGATTTCTAAGGAATAATATTAGATCGGTGATGAATATGCTTGAATACTTTGAGAAACATAATGAAAAAAAATTAGCGATGATTTTCATAGACTTCGAAAAAGCATTCGACAATGTGAGATGGGATTTTATGATAGAAGTTTTACAACGAATGGACTGTGGTTTAAAGTTTACTAGATGGATGGAAGAAATATATAAAGATCAAACAGCCGCCTTGTTAATAAACGGAGAAAGAACAGAGGTTTTTGGCATTCAAAAGGGCACTAGGCAAGGTTGTCCAATTTCACTGTTGTTGTTTATATTTGTTTTGGAAGTTTTTCTGAGGGAGTTAAGAGAAGATAGGGAGATAAATGGGGTTAAGATCAAAGGACAAGTTTACAAGGTTAAAGCGTACGCAGATGACCTGGTTATCTTCTTAGAGGATCCCAAAGTATCTATAGAAAGGTTGACGGAGAGATTAAAGGAATTCGAAGAAATGGCGGGCCTAAAGGTGAACATAGAAAAAACTAAAATGCTTACTAAAAACATTGATTCTTCGGAAGAACGTGGACTCATAGAAATTTCAGGATACTCAATGGAAAAGAAACTAAAGTATTTGAGCGTGTGGATTACTAAACGTTGTACAGAGCTGTTTGAAAATAACTATAAAAAGACCTGGTCTGAAATCCAAAATGAACTAAAATCGTGGGGAAATTTGAAACTATCATTATTAGGCCGAATAGAGGCTGTGAAAATGAATGTCCTTCCAAAGATGAATTTTTTATTTCAAAACATTCCAGTAATCATAAATGAGAATTGTTTTAAGAATTGGCAAAAAGAAATTTCTAAATTTGTATGGGAGGGAAAGCGTCCAAGGATTAATTGGAAAGTATTAACGGATAAGAAAGAAAGAGGAGCATGTGCTTTCCCGGACTTAAAATTGTATTATCAAGCAGCATGCCTAACGTGGACTTCGGAATGGATAACTTTAAAAGATGAGCGATTACTGAAATTAGAAGGATCAGACAATGTATCTGGATGGCATGCGTACCTGTGGTATGGGAAAGATAAAGTAGATAGAGATTTTATAAATCACTATATTCGGAGATCCCTATTATTGATTTGGAAAAAATTTAAAATAAAAACATACTTGAAAATGCCACAGTGGGTTTCTCCTCATGAAGCTTTATTTGAAAAATGGAAATCGGAGCAGGAAAAATGGATTTGTTACAAAGATTGTATAATTGAAGGACCCACTAATATTTTTAAAACAAGAACAGAATTAGAAGAAAGCGGTTTCCCCACTCAGTGGTTTTTGTACTTGCAACTGAGAGGTTCAAAATGGACATGAAATTGGAAGGCTTCCTCTCAAAAACAGACGTGAATGATTTTGAAAAAGCTATCCTAGAGAATCAAAGTCATTTAACGTCTAAGATTTATACTTTTCTTTAGAATCGAAACTTGGAGGAGGAAACAATAAAGCAAACAATGATTAGATGGTCCCAAAATATAGGAAGAACTATTAAACTCGAAGATTGGCAAAAAAGTTGGAAAAGGACACAGAAATTTACTCTCGCCCAAGACTTGAAAGAGAACTATTTAAAGATGCTTTATCAATGGTATTTAAGTCCACATAAATTAGCTAAAATGTATAATACCAATAAGAAACTTTGCTGGAAATGCAATCAGGAAGAAGGGACTTTTTTCCATATGTGGTGGACGTGTCATAAAGCAAGAAAGTTTTGGAAAAATATTCACAAAACGATAGAAGAAAGGTTTGAGATAAACATGCAATTGACGCCAGAATTATATCTGTTGAACATTATTCCAGATAATCAACAACTGATGGTGAGAGGTAGATGGCGAATAATATTGTATATGGTCACATCTGCCAGAATTGTGTTCGCAAGATATTGGAAGAATTTGCAAACTCCGGAAATAGATGAATGGTTACTCAAACTTGACGAATTGAAAATTTGTGACCAACTTACCAAAATACAGAAAGATGCAACGAACACTTATGATACAGAATGGAAATTGGTAACAAATTTTCTACAAAAAAGATATGATCCGACGGTGATTATATAAAAATTTGTAAGTTTTTTTTTCTTTTTAAAGTATAAATTAATGGGACAGTGGATTAATGGAAAGTTACTTACCCTAATGGAATTGAATTGGGGTACCACTGATAGGAGATGTGGTATTTGGGTGGTCTGGCTGTGTTAAGGAAATATTTACGATTTATGTTTTATGTTCAATTTAAAATATTATAATTTGTAATTGTAAAATAGAGGGACAAATATAAATTTACGAAATAAGCCAGAAAGGGATAAGTGGGAAGTGATAAAAATTGATACAGTGGGATATATATTAATAGAGAAGCTATTTACAGGCTTTACTTTACTGGGATAGTAGTTAAAGGTTTTGCTGAATTTTTTGTTATTGATTTACATTTTTATTGTTTTATATCTTACTGTTTTTTTTATTTGTAATTAATTTTATAAAAATTAAAGTAAAAAAACCCCAAAACATTCCTGCCAAGTTTCGTGAGGTGCAGCCCATCCCTCGCCAGAAGCCCACGTTCATGGAAATTCAGGCCATGTTCCAAAAACCCAAACCGTTGCCAGCGGCACCACGTGCGGAGCCAGTTGTTGACCTCTGCTATTGTCCTTTCCCGACGTGCGCCATGTCCTTGAACAGGGAGGAGAGACGAAATGACCACCTGCGCACCAAGGTCCTTAAGCTTCGTCCCCATAAGCTCATAGTCCTTTGCGATGTGGTAAAAGCTGCTCCTCGCAGTGTCATTGGTTCCGACATGAACCAAAATGAGGGGCTTATGGTCAGTGGGTTTGACCAGCCTGGTTAGCCTCTCCGTTACGTGGTTGATCCTGGCCCCAGGCAGACAGCAGACCTCTCGATTGAGCTTGTCCGGTTTGCAAATTGCCGTTTCGGTCCCTCTGAGCAAAGAGTCCCCAACCACCAGAACTCGCCTCCTCCGCGGCTTGTCCTGGTCTCCTCGACGAGCATGTTCCACCAGGACTGCCTGGGCATTCTGTTGAGGCTGGGAGCACTGACCTGGTTCCTGTTGCCGAAGTTGGATTTCTTCTTGTTGACATTCTGTTCCCTCCACATGGCGCTCCTCATTGTTCGTAAGGCCAAGAACTTTGAAGCGACTGTGCAGGTGAAGAGTCTCTGTTGCCTTCCTGGTCCTTCTACTCCTCCGTGTGACATTCGCCCAAGCCTCCGTTTCCTGGCACAGTGTGCTAACTTGCTGATCTGGCTGCTCCTCCATGCATTCGGTCTTCCGGTAGGTCCTCTCTGCCCTATCCAAAAACGCCTCCCCTTCCCTAATAAGATGAAGATCAGAAACTCGTGCCTCCAGCTGGCGCCCCTTCTCTTCCAAGAGGGTGACCAGTTTGCACTTGGTGCAGGTGTACCCGAGAACGTCTTGCGGCAAGAAAAGGAACATGCCACAAGCATTACAGGTGACTGCAGTAGCTCCTTCACCTTCCATCCTTGAAACTAGAGAGAGCAGTACAGTACGTAATTCTAGAAAGAATAACTGGGTGTACAAGCTACGTCTGCTCTACCGAATGCCAAGAGTTAAAGTTGGAAGATTGAAATAGAGTACTTTAAGTGCGCGCGCCGAAGGCGCTTGCCGTTGGATGCTCCTAATAAAGGTCCTCCCCCTAGCTGGCTCCTCCCCCTCGTTAGTCAGACCATGTGCTCAGGGAGAGCACATGGCCAGCACAAAAAGACTAAATGAACACAAGCAGGGCCAAACAAAACAAGCAAGGCCAAACTAACAGAAGCAACAAACAGACAAGCAAGCACAGGCCCTCAAGCCTGTAAACACACCTGATTAAGGATGTCTTCACAGACCCTCTCCTCTGCTCTGCTCCCTCTGCTCTCTCCTCTGGGAAATGAGCTAGAGGGCCGCAGGATGCTCCTAATAAAGCTCCTCCCCCAGCTGGCTCCTCCTCCTCATTAGTCAGATGGAGTGAGCTTGTTTCCTGCTGCTCCAGAGATGAGGACATGGACCAAAGGATTCAAATGACAAGAAAATAGATTAGACTTAAATATTAGAAAGAATTTCTTGGTTGTAAAAGGGCTTGGCTGTGGAACAAATTCCCTTGATATGTGCTGGGCGCTCCTTTTCTGTGAGTCTTCAAATAGAGTTTGGATGACCATCTTTTGTGAAGGCTTTGGTTGTGCATTGAAGGGAGCTGGAATGGATGGCCCTTCTAGTCTCATTCAACTAAACATATCCAGCTCCCTAAGCCGCTCCTCATAGGGCTTCATGGCTTCCAGATCCTTCATCATTTTGGTCGCTCTCCTCTGGACACGCTCCAGCTTGTCTATATCCTTCTTGGACTGTCATGCCTAGAACTGAACACAGTTTCTAGGGGAGGTCTAACCAAAGCAGAATAGAGTGGTACCATTACCTCCCTTGATTTAGACACCATACTCCTATTGATGCAACCAAGAGTCATGTTTCTTGGCTGCCACATCACACTAGGGGTCTTTCCACCCTACACTGTTCTAGTGCTATTTTTCCACTTTTATCCTCTTGTGGAGTTCTGGGGTTTCTGGTTTCCTGAGGCCGAAGAGCTCTCTGGCTGAGAATTCTAAATGCCCCTCCCTAAACTGCAAACCCCCGGATTCCATAGGAGGTTGAAAGTGGAATGATAGCACTATAACAGTGCAGAGCCCTGTGTGGCGCAGTGGTTAAATGCTGGTACTGCAGCCACAAGGTTGTGAGCTCGATCCTGCCGGGGTCCAGGTTGACTCAGCCTTCCATTCTTCCACAGTTAAGTAAAATGAGTACCCAGCTTGTTGGGGGCAATTAGCTAAAAACATTGTAAACTGCTTAGGGAGAGCTTTGCACTGATAAGCGGTATAGAAATGTAGCTGCTAACTGCTATTGCTATCAATATCAGGAAAAATATTAAAATGGGTTATAAAGGAACCTGTTTGCAAATACCTCGATGACACTGCAGTGATTAGTAGAAGCCCGCATGAGTTTGTCAGAAACATATTCTGCCAGATTAATTTTATATCTTAACCAGGTCGCTAATTTAGTAGATGGTGGGATGGTGCGATTGCTGAATTTCAGCAAATCATTTGATTAAAGTCCTCCATGATACTTTGGCCCTTTCCACACGGGGGACGGGGGAACGGGGCAGCGCACGCAGGGACGGATCTTACCTGAAAACGGGTTGCTCCGTCCCTGCGGGGAGCGCATGTTCACCGCTCCACACGCTGGTGAGTTTCGGCGGCGTTCGGCGGCGCCCAAAATGGTGGTCGGCGACTTCCGGTGGTGCTCCGCCAATCAGGGCAGCGCGCCAGCCGGAAGCCCGCCCCCGGGCAGCTCTGCAGGGACGCGGGGGCGCTGCAACGGGTTAGCGCGCTCGCGTTTCGTAAAAACCACATAAAATGTGGTTTTTAAAAAATGCGCCGCGCCACCCCTTGCGGCCGCGCTAGCGCGGTTTGAGGCGTGGAACCTCCACTATTCAAACCGCTCTAGCGCGCTCCACGGTGTGGACGACCTCCGGATGAGGTCGCTCTAAGCCGTTTTTTTTACCCCGTGTGGAAAGGGCCTTTGATTAGCAAACTGAATAAATGTGGACTAGATGGGAACACTGTCGGATGGATCCATAACTGGTTGGAGAACCATGTGAAAAAAAGATGTGATTGTACTTTTTAAATATTTAAAGGGCCATCTCAGAGAAGAGGGGACAGGCTTGCTTTCTGCTACCCCAGAGATGACAGCAGGTCTGATGGGCTTAAGCAGAAGTGTATCTAGTGTAAACAGCACCCAGGGCAAGTGTGGAAGGTGTGCCCCTATCTTTGGGGCCTCGTGCTCCCCCTCCTCTTCCTCTGCCAAATCCTCTGTCACAGCTTTTTTGTGTCCCTCTGGCATTGGCACTGAGGGCGCATGCCCTACTTGCCCCACCCTAGATATCCCTCTGGGTTTAAGCTACAGGAGGGTAGATGAAATCTGTTAAGAGTGGTTCAGCAATGGAACTGATTACTTAGAGAGGTGGTGGTGGTCTTTTTCCAAAAAGGAGGCTGGACAGCTGCCTACTAGTGGAGAAGCTCTAGCTGGAGTTGCTCAACTGAGCCGGAGGTTGGACTCTGTGGCGTGGGGCTCCCAGTTAACTCTGTGGCTCCTTGATTCCCTTCTTGTTCTTCTCTTTTCCACGCTAGACATCCCCCAGTTCCCCTGGTTGCTCCTTACAAGGCTTGGTGGTTTCCAAACCTTTGGTCAGCTTGGGTCTCTGGACACATCTCACCTTCTCATTTTTTGCACTGTTGACTTTTTGACCTGACCAGTCCCCTTGCTTCCATGTAATAGGGAATAAATAAAATGTAAAGGAGTCATGGGCTTGCTTAGTCCTCCATTTTATTTTACCAGTGCCAGTTTTGATTGCCTCCATTTTGCTTCATTCACTAAGTGATTGCAAAATAAAACACTAGGTAAGCCTCTTAGGCATTTAATTGGTTTTTCCTCTAGAAGTCTATTAATAGCTGGGGCTATTGGATGTTCTGCCAACATTTTGGCCATTCCAGAGCAGGACGTTCCAACTTTTGCCAACCTGTATAGGCCCTTCTTCAGGTGAGTTCCTGTTCTGAAGAAAGAGTCCGGTCATTTCCTGCTTCCTGTCCACCCTCCTCCATTTTTTCTTTTTGCATGAATTGAGAGGGAGTTCTCTTTCCACTGGCAGGTTAAGCCCTTTTGATTTAGGCAAGGCTTTGACTGATTTTAACCCTATGGCAGGATAGCATTCAAAATGGTGTGCCTTCTTTTTCGTTTTGCATATTTTTAAATAAGAGAGCCAGTGCACTGTAGGGGTGTGAATGTTGGACTGTGACCTCGGAGACCAGGTTTCGATTCCCCGCTCAGCCATGGAAAGCCACTGAGTGACCTGGGATGTGTCACACACGCTCAGTCCCAGAAAACCCTCTGATAGGCTTGCCTGAGGTTTTCCATAGATCAAAAATGGCCTGAAGGCACAACGAGAACAACAATGTCCTTAATTAGGTTTTAAAAGTATGTTAAAGTCTTTTAAAACAGTTTTTAAACATGTGCTTTTAATAGAACTTATTTTTTAAAAACAAAAACGTAACTGTAATAGCACATTTTTAGCTAGATGTTTTGAATTTTGCAAGCTGCCTGGGGTCCCTTGGGAGGAGAAAGATGAGCTACTAATGGAAGAAACAAACAAAGCTACAGCTTCTGGGAGCCTCTGCAGAGAAAGGGAGGTGTCTCCCACGGCAGCCCTACAAGCCGCCGGATGCCAGGTTTCCCGGCTAGCCACCATCAAGGTCTGTGAGTCCTGAGGGACCAGCAGCAACAGAAAGCCCTCTTCTCTCTCTTTCCAGAAGGAACCTTTGTTTATTCATTTATATCTTGTTTTATTTGATTTCAGTTGCACGCTCCTTTCTCCTAAAACGGGACCCGAGGTGGCTGCAGTGAAAAGACACTCACAAAAAAATTAAAAAACAATTAAATTCACTGGGTAAAACAGTATGAAGTCATTTTTAAAACATACAGAAGTTAATACATGTTAAAAAAAAATCCCAGAAAGAACCTGGCCTGCTGACACATTAAAAGCCTGCTTAAATGAAAAGGTCTTTGTCTGCCGGTGAAAGGAGAGCGGGGAGGGGGCCAGCTGAACCTCTTGTGGCAGGGAGTTCCAGAGGGTGGAGCAGTCACCAAAAAGAGTCTGTGTCCCCTGTCCTCACCAAGTGAGCCTGGGACGGTGGTGGGACCGAGAGAAAGATTTCCCTGGTGGATATGGCAGATTCGTATGGGGACTTGCAGGCCATTTCCGCACTAGACTGTTGTAGCTCTATTATTCCACTTTCAACATCCTATGGAATCCTGGGGTTTGCAGTTGATTTTGCAAACCCGAGAATTCCATAGGATGTTGAAAGTGGAATAATAGCGCTATAACAGTCTAGTGTGGAAATGGCCACACGCTCTGGACCTAAGCTGTTCTACGGCTCTAGCGGTCACATCCATCACTTTGAACTGAGGATGAAGAATTTCAGGCTTCCTCCCCTGAGAAATGTATCACCTATCCTGAAATGGCATTGCTGCAGCTCTCTCTAGGTTTTGCTTACCTGTAGGGGGAGGGCGTGAGCTAATTAGTGCAAACGCTTTGCGGTAGACCTTGACATGGGGATGTTCGTTACCTGTCCTCTGCCAGGGTGGCAGGGCTCCCCAGGAGTTCTGAAAGTGAACTTGGCATGAAACTGGCAAGTTGCATAAATCGTGTTGAGGTGGGCAAGCAGGAGGGAGCGTCTCGCCTGCAACAGGGAGCCGGAAGCATCTGCAGGTGCTTTGATGAAAAAGCTTGTTTAATCTACTGGGAAAATGCTGACAATTGTTGGTTGTGGCAGGGAAGCTCTACCTTCATCCAATTCTGAGTGACAGCTCGACAGCCCCTTCTCTTCGCTGGCAAATTGACGGTTTAGGAAACAGCCATTGTGTCTTGCTTTCTGCAGAATAAGTCCTCCTTTTAAACGACCCACAATATTAGCAAATGATGTGAATCTCAGGCACTAGAAAACACCTATTTGACTCAAATTTCATTGGATTCATTTACCTAACCCTTTCTTAAGAAGATAAAACTGCCATAACTTCTAAAAGTAAATTGTCCATAGTGAGGTGGCCCAGAAGTGGGGTTGGAAAGGAGCAGATGTTATTGATCCTCTCTTGCTAGAAGCCAGAATGAGGAGGTTCTACCAAACCACGAGATGGAGACATGGCTTGTTGGAAAAGAGGACACTGCTTGCTAAAATAGCAGGAGGAAAAGAGGCAGACATTTGCAAGGCCCCAACAGCCTCAAGCAGGAGGCAACAGGAGAAGAGGCAGACCACACTGCAGATGGACTGACTTCACCAAAAAAAGCCCTGGCTGCTGCCCTGAGTTTGGAAGACCTGAGCAGGGCAGTTACTGTTACCCTATTTCCTGGGGGTCCCGTGAGGGACTCCAAAATGTGCTCAACTATAGGTGGGGAAAATTAGCTCTGAGCACTGCTTTAGCGTTACGAGAGACAGGATCTTGCAACCCAGTGTTTACGGGGCCAGGCCAAGTCAAGGAGCAGACCGGTTTGAAAGCAATGAATAATCTTTATTAAATACAGGCACACAATGTAGGCAACACAAGCACACAGATAACTAAGGAAAATAAAGGTGTGAGTAAGATAGCGGGATTTTCAGGGGGATAGTTGGTTCGGGTGATACGACACCTCTTCCTGAAGCCCAGAAGAAGATAGAGAGCGATGCTGGGGTTCAGTGTGGCTCAGCACATGGAGCTGAGGGGAAGCTCGCCAAGCAAAGCGGCAGCAAGGCGGTCTGGAACCTGGGAGCGATCCGAGGAAGGTCTCGGAATCAGGGGTTTTTATAGGGAGAAGTGTGACTGCAGGCTGTGCCTTACTCGGGGACAAGAACAAGTTTTGGGTGCGAGGCAATGTCTCTGAAAGGTCACAATTTAGCATGATGGAATCAGAACCGAATTAACAATGGTGTAGCCAGTATGTAAATGCGCAATGCTTGACAGTGGATGGTTCAGCCTTTGTCAAGTTGCCTGCTCAGGGCAGGGAGCCTTTTGTAGGTAGCGCGCGCACATAATGTGGTGTTTGCCAGGGAGGTCCCTGAAGCGGCGATGTGGCTATTTCTGGCTTGCCTGTATTGTTTGAGAATATTTCAGCAGTTAAGTGCCCAGTCTAGTTTCTTGCTTGTCCAGGGGCCTCACAAACATGTGGAGAGGGGTGGTATGGTAAGGCCGAATTATGATATCAAAGTGATATTGGGTGCTATCGCCAGATAGGCCTAAACTGCAATAACATTACAATGTCTTAGAAGTCTCTCGGTCAAAGGGTCACCATATGCCTAAGGTGACTTGAAAGCACATGACTAATGACCCGTGACAGCAAGTTTAGGGGTGGTGGTGATGATGGTGAGGAGGGATGAGCAATTGATCACGCTGGGCTGGAGCAAGCCAAAGAGGAATTCATATCATGTGAAAGGCAGGGTGAAAAGAACCAAAAATTGTGGAGAGCAGGGATGGATTGATCAGTCAATACAGGTTAGCCTCCCTTATCCAACATGCTTGAGACAAGAAGTGTTCCATGTTTTGGATTTTGGAACACAGTACCTTTGGGGAATAGCCTTGCATCTTGTTTGTTCACTCTTGTTTTGTGACTGAGACCCAGCTCAGTGCGAATCTACTCCTCCTGCCATTTCACAGATCTCTTCTCTCTCTTTTCTGCCTCCAGCTGCCCATTTCTGTTGTCAAAGTAGTGGCGGCAGCAGCATTCCTCAGAGACAAACGAGCAGGAATATTGCAGCCACCATGTCAAAGGTGGGAGCAGGTGACTGGAAGCAAACTTTTTTTCCAGTTTTTGGAGATCTTTGGATTTTGGGCTTCCTGGCAAGGGAGGCCTAACCTGTATCAGCTGTCACCAATGGCATTAAGGCCAATTCCATCCACTTTCTGCATCCATTCCTTGCCTGGAATTCAGTATGATACTTATGGATTTGTAACATAGAGTTACAACTGAAATGTGTTCACAACCATGGCACTACGGCCGTGATCACAAAAGTTCCCCAGTCCTGCCTTACCAAGCATCAGCTGGCGTGAGCAACAGAGGTCTGTTCTCTGTTGGCTGGGGCACAGCAGACTGACCTTTCCAGCCTCTTCCTGACAGCAACCTCCAGAGCGAGGAGGAATTGCAAGATAGGTCCTGCTTCTGATTGTCAGACTGGAGATTGCTGGAGGGAGGGGGGATTGGAAATTGATCTAACAGATTCTGATCGACAGGAGAATGAGGCTGTGATGCTTGCAGTGGCTGATGCCCAGTGAAGCAGGATGTGGGGATGAATGGGGGTGGGACTCAGACCAAGATGCTTAGTAAGTTAAGAATACTTAACTGAGGACATTTCTGCACCGTACCTCCTTCCATTGTCCTCTTGTTGTGATCCTGGCACTTCCTTTGCAGGAACGGGAGCATGACAGGAATATTCCCCTCCACACCCAGCAGGCTCCGTGCAGAAGGAAATGGGAGCAACATGTGAGCAGCGCGGCTGAGGGAAGGAAGCTCCTCCATCGTGCTTCCGCCCCTTCTGCATGGCCGGGAGTGACAGAAGTGTCATGCTATTGTGGGCGCTTAATGGGTTTACTCTGTTAAGTGAATATCCTCTGATCATGATGGATTTTGGATTTTGGAACGCAGTGCCTTTTGGGACTAGTCTTGCGTCTTGTTTGTTCACTCTTGTCGTGTGACTGAGACCCAGCGGGATGGCAGTGGGACCGCGATGACATCATTCAAAAGCATGACTTGCGGACTGCTGCCATCCCTTCCCCATCGCAGGAGTGTGACACTGTGTGGAAATGGCCTAAGTTGCTGTTCTGGTTTCCCAGCTATTGTTCTATTTTTGCAAAGGAAAAAAAATATCACGGAAATCCACGCTTTTCTCTCTAAATATTTCCCCTCACACAGGGGTGGGGATCCTTCAGTCCTACATTTGGAAAAACTTCTTTGTTTTTTTTAACTGCAGGAGCTAAGATGGAATCTTCATTTTTGCAGGTCTTTAAACAGAGGTTGGATGGGCGTCTTGCAAGAGTGCTTTAGTTGTGTCCTCCTGCATGGCAGAGGGACAGACTAGATGGCCCCTGCAACCTCTTCAAGCTCTAAGATTCCATGACTCTGTGATCCTCTGGGCATGGGCAGAGTGTGTTCCCCCTGCTGGGTAGTCCCAGGTCATCTGCACACATACTGTCTTAAGAGGGAATGGGGCTTGTCCTGGAGATCCACGTAGGTCTGCCCGTGGGCCCTCCTCTTTTCTGCTTTTGTTGTAATGTGCCTTCAGTGTTGCTTCCTCTCTTTAGGATGTGTATCTTTAGTATTGCTGTGTATTATATTGACATGATTTCTAAACATACAGCCCCACTGCAGCATCAGATGATCGCAAAGGGACTAGAGCAGTGCATCTTCTTCTTTCCTCTGCCAAACAGCAGTCAGTTAACAGAATTTCAGAATAAACATTTTCAGCTGTCCTGGTTCTGAAATCAATCGGTCCCTTGTGCTCTCCCCTCCCAAAATGGAAAGAAAATGCTGAGGTCTGACTTTGTGTGCTTCCCATTGTTTTATTTTAGATTCCTCATCCCCCTTGGTATTTCACGTTGCCTTGATCAAGGCTGCCTCCAGCAATTATTCCATCTGGACATTTTCCAAGGAAAGACAAGTTGGAGCGTTTATGTAACAGCCCCAAATGCAGCACAGCCCCTTGCGTGGCAGTCAGGCAGCTGGCAGGAGAAGCAGACCCAAGAATCCACGGCTCGTTAGTGGGGAGGACCGGCCACGCTCCCCAGCACAACTCTGCTGGACAGGGTGTTTGTTCAGTGGACAAAAGGCTCCTGGCTTCACCAAGTGAATATCTCCAGCGTCTTGACAGAGGTGACCCAGGAGCTGTGCTCCGTCCTCCTAGAATCCCAGAACCATGGAATCCCAGAGCTGGGAGGGACCCCAGGGGCCCTCCAGGCCGACCCCCTTCTGCTGTGCAGGAAGGCACCATCAGAGCACTCCCTTCGACGGATGGCCACCCAGCCTCCATATACACTTGCACAATGTTGCCATCCAATACCAGCATTGCACAGCATGTGAACATTCTCTCTAGACCACCTAGATGTAGGATCACGGGCTTGCAGCACTACTTTTTGAGACGACATCTTCCAGGATTTGCGTACCAAGGGAAATCTGGGAGCTACAATCCAAAAATATTAACTTTTCTGAACTCTGTCTTTCCCTGCAGTCTCTGCAGTCTCTCTCCGTCTCTGCCCCCCACTTTGCCCACCCTGTGTGGCTACCTACGGGTTTCCTCTCCCTATTTTCTTTCCATGGGATCAGCTCCCTGCTTTCCCCATCGCTACCCTCCAAGCCTAGAGTCCACTTCCAGGAAAACTATAGATATACTGGGAGGGGTGGTTAACAGAATGGAAGATAGCTGCAGAATTCAAAAAGACCTATATAGATTAGAAAACTGGGCGGAAATTAATAAAATGAAATTCAGTAGAGACAAATGCAAAATTCTACATCTAAACCAGAAAAACCAAATGCCCATGCACAGGATAGGAGACACAAGGCTCAGCAGTAATACATGCAGGAAGGACCTTGGGTTTCTTGTGGATCTCAAATTGGACTTTAACTCTGCCCTGAGAGCTTGTGAAGACAGGTGGGATGGAGATACTTTTTGTAAATAAATAAAATAAAACATAGAATCATAGAATCTGGGAGCTGGAAGAGGTCTCCAGAGGCCATCAAGTCCAATCCCCTGTACCCCTCCCGAAACTGCAAACCCCAGGATTCCATAGGAGGTTGAAAGTGGAATTATCGCGCTATAAGAGTGTAGTGCGGAAATGGCCTCTGAGCACCTCTTCCCATGCTCAAAGAGTCATGTTTGAAAACTGACATGTTAACAAACTAAAACAGGTTAAACTAACTCTGGCCAAGATCTCACATCATGAAGACTGAGAGTAACTTTACCTTTGCGGAGTTACAAGATAATTGCGCATCGGTGAATTGCTACACTGTGCCTCTGAAGGTGTAAACATATGTGAAATTCACAATTGCAGAGGCAATGAACGTCTGCAAGGAAAATGCAGAACTGCTTAAAAAAGAAAAAAAGACACTGCTTGTAAGGTGCCCCGTTGTCTAATACTGCACAGGCCGCTGGATTCTTTTATAGAATTTGGATTGTTGATGGTCCAAAACTCCAGTTAGTGACACACTATGGAACTGAGATTAACGAGAAGGAGAATAATTTTTAAAAATCAGCAAGTGGCTCAAGGTGACTTTCAATTTTTTTGAAACGTGACTTCTGATTGCTGCCGGTGGGGTCCACCTGGGGGATGTCTAGAGTTCTGACCATTCTTCTGCACTTGCTGCTATTCAAGCCCCCCCACAATGCCCCCCGTCTCAGCCCCAGAAACTGCTGACTTGGCAACCCTACAAATTGGCAGAAGGTCTGCCACTCAGATTGCTGGAGATTTACACCCTTCTCTGGCCTTTCTTCTTTCCTCTTGCCTTTTCCAGTATTTATGGATTTGACCTTATTTTCTGCACTCCAGGTCTGGGCTTTATAAATGAGCTTCTGCATGCACACACCCACACAATAGATCCCACTGTTGAAAGATGCGTGGAGGGGGAGCCTTACCGGAGAAGGGAGCTGCACCTGCCAGCGTAGCTTAAAATATCCCTTCTTCCTCTGATTCCTCACCTGCTGAGCGAGTCCCTCCGGGACCAATAAGGCAAAGCAAGCTGGAGAGAGCTGATGCCTTTGTCAGAAGAGGACGGGCTCCTCGCTCCTGCCCTCCTCTGCCCTCCCCCTGGCCTTGATTGCATGCTTTGCTCCCAGCCCCATGCACAGAAAGATGCATACAAATGTGTTATGTCTGAAGAAGCAAAGGAGCTCTTTGGCTCTTGTAGCAAGTCTGCCTTCCCTTGTAGAATCCTAGAGTTGGAAGAGACCCCAGGGGCCATCCAGTCCAACCCCCTTCGGCCATGCAGGAACGCACATCAAAGCATTCCCAACAGATGGATATCCAGCCTCTGCTTAAAAACCTCCAAAGAAGGAGACTCTACCACACTCCGAGGCAGCATATTCCACGGCTGGACAGCCCTGACCATCAGGAAGTTCTTCATGAGGTTCAAGTGGAATCTCCTTTCCTGTAGCTTGAATCCATTGCTCCTTGTCCTAGTCTCTGGAGTGGCAAAAAACAAGCCCGCTCCCTCCTCAACATGACATCCCTTCAAAATTTAAACATGGCTATCATGTGCCCTCTTAACCTTCTCTTCCGCAGTCTAAACATACCCAGCTCTCTAAGCCACTCCTCATAGGTCTTCATGGCTTCCAGACCCTTCACCTTTTTGGTTGCCCTCCTCTGGACATGCTCCAGCTTGTCAATATCCTTCTTGAAATGAGGTGCCCAGAACTGGACACAGTATTCCAAATGAGGTCTAATCAATGGAGAATAGAGTGGCATTATTACTTTCCTCAATCTGGACACCATACTTCTATTGATGAAACCAAAAATTGCATTGGCTTTCTTGGCTGCCACATCACACTGCTGACTCACGTTCAGCCTGTGGTCTACTAAGACTTCTAGATCCCTTTAACATGTACTGTTGTGAAACACATCATGGTTTTTCACCATGGTTTTCATGCTTCCTTCAACACTATGCACCTATTTTCTAACACATGAATGTAAAAATAATCCCATCCCATCACACTCAGACACGCACACACACAAACCTGTCATAGTTTTGCTTAAACTACATGCTAACTAGCATCCTGTTAGTAACTTACAGTGCATAGTTCCCTTGTACAAGTGGTTTTTTGACCATGGTGCAATGTCCATATCCAGTTGAAGGACGTTAAAGCACACTTGAACATGCCCTGCCATGGCTCATGTGGTGCCACCTCACATTGCACATGAAGATGCACACTGGGCATTGCAACTGTGCTTGTCTCCTTTGCACGTTCAGTAGCACAGTGTTGGCATTCACTAATGTGCAGTTATCCTATCACTCCCAGTGTCTCTGCTCCTTGTTTGTGAATATAAACCTGTTTTTTTGGGTGGGGAGTGAAAGGCACCATGGCTGAACACAAATTTGGATAAGCAACTGTTGGAAATCTCAGCATTCTCTCTCCCCTCCCGCCCATCTTGTTATTAGAACAAATGGGAATAGCCAGATAGGGCTTCCTTTCTCTCCTGTATGCCAGATCTTCTCCACTTGCCTTTCTCTGTATTTTATTGCATGATCATAAATACCTTTGGTGCTCAGATCATGTGACCCAGGACAGTTGCTTGGGTCATTGGTCTTATAAAAGTTAAGACCCCTCCTCTCTGCCTCCCCTCTGATCTCTCTCTTTGTTCTCAATGGCTGCTTTCCCTGAACTCTTCGCATGCTTCGAATCCCATCAAGGAGGATGGTGAGTTAAACCGAAGATTCTCCTATTCAATAGTTAGACAGGTAGCAGGCTCTCTCAATACAGATGTAAATGAAGAGTCATTAGTAAAGTATTTAGTCTTTTATTCAAAGGTACCGGTGTCTGTGTTTATTCCAAGTGCCAACCTGAAGCCACAAGTCATTAGATAAAAACTTCTAACCGCTTCCCTGTATGACTCTGCTAAATGAAGGCTGGATTCCTGACAGTTTCAGTCTCATTTTCCCCACAGTAACCTCTCTGCTCTCTGTTGCCAACCTCCCTGGGCAGCTTATCATCCATAAAAAGAAAATCATTGGCTTGAGAATGGGATCCATATTTTGGCTGTCAGTGTGTTTGTGTGTCTGTCTCCCACTGAGGATGTGGCTCTCTTGAAAACTCACAAAGAGACAAAAGTGACTCCCTTTCCCCAGAGCAGTTGGTGGCTGTAGTGGCAGCGGAGGAGGTGACTCCATTCCTTGTTTTAGTCTGAAATTTTAAGGAGCCATTCCAGGTGCTGAACTCTGTCTCCCCCAAACTAAGCTCAGCACCTTGGATGCCTCTTAAAACCTGGAGTGGAATCATGGTCCCTCTGACACGGAAGCCACCACTGCCACTTCCACTCTCTCCACTCCCGGCCCCTGAAAGCGCTCTAAGGGGTGAGGATCCTGCATGACTCAGGGTGGGGGGACAATGGAGGGAGCTCTCGCTTCTCGTTTTCACATCCCCCAGCCCAATCTTGTAGACCAGGATGTGCAGCTCAAGCCCCTGGGACTCTGGTATGCTACGGAAAGTTATCTGTAGTTACTTCTGATTTGTAGTCAAAAGACAGTTTTAAATCAATTTGGCATCACTCTACTGCCTCTGCAAACAAACTGAATTCCCCACATGGACCTCCTGGGTGTATGAAAAATTTCTGGAACAACACATTTTAATGAGTAATGGAAGTGAACTGTGCACAGTTTTTTGTCCGGCATTTTGGTGAACTGCAGCCTGTTGCTAAGTGATGATGTTACTGTTAAATACTATACCCATTTAAAAAGTCAGCATCAACGACATGTGCCCTAGCAAGGAACTGTCTTCTGCCCTGTTTCTAGCTCCTGCCAACAAGAGATCCCCATTAATGTCCCCCTTCTCTCAGGCAGGGCTGTCCAATTTCCCCTCAAAGGCCTTCCTTCAGAAGCTCTTGCATCATGTAAAAACCTTACCTTTCCATGACATTTAGTGTTTTTTTTCTCTTTTACTGAACCCCACACTGAGACTCAGATTGCCTGGCTGGTTGAGAAACAACGTTAATGCCTCATATTATTCCCTGTAATGCTAGGCAGCTTACACCAGATTTAGCAAAACAGCCATAATCATAAAACATCACAAAACACACCTAGAAAACCAACATGTTGAAAAAAGAACATGTTTTTGCAGAGGGAAAAATAATTTTCCAGCCACTTTTAAAGGCCTGGGGACCCATTATCCTCCTCAGCGGCTGAAGGACGTGGCCATTACTTTGGAAAGGGCAAACCCATTGGTGTGGCATTCGGGGGCCTCTCCCCTGCTCCTCTGCCCTCTTCCGTTCATCATACCCGTCACCGCAGAATGCACTAACGGGAAGAGAGAAGAGAGAAGCAAGGAGATGGCGCAAAGGTAACATCTTAGTTTGCTTTTAGTCTGACAGTGCAGAAACGGAGGCGGTTCTCCTTCTGGGCTCCCATTTGTGCTGGACAGGAAAGGAGCTGAATCCAGTTGTTGATAAAAGTTGGGATAGACCAGTTGAATCCCTGGCCAAGAACCTACACTGGGAATGCAGTGGCTGTTGAGTATTCTAAAAGATTAGTGTGTGTGTGTGTGTGTGTGTGTGTGTGTGTGCATGCAAATAGCATAGTTGTTTTTTTGCAGCCAAGCGAGCTGCAAGGTCACAGTGTCCTCTGAAACACAGCTGGTTCCCTGAATGTGAAGTGTAAGCCCCTTTTGTGCTCTGGGAAGCCAAGGGCCTTTGGGAATAAAACTGGGACACAAGGCCATCTTTTCCAGGTGCAAATTCACAAACAACCTGCAGAAAGAAGCCTCCAGCTGCTTCCAGGCAGAGGTATTCCTGGGAAGGTCTTCTGCACCAAGAGATTTTTTTTTGATGGCAGAGAAAGGAAGGAAGGAAAGATCATAAATGGAAGACAAAATCCTGTTTTTGAAGCACATTGTGAGCCTCACCTGGAAGGACCTTGTGGGACAACTGGCTCCTTTTCTAAGCAGTTGTGTAGCCCCTGTGAATTATTGGTTTGGGTAGGGAAACTCCAAAGATAGCTTCCAAAACAGGGGAAATAATAGAGATGAGTGGAGGTGTGGCTGGGGGCAAAACTGGCATTGGCTTTCACGCAGTTTCCCATCCCTGTATGTCCTTCAGCCTTAGGTTTGTGAATTCAGGATCATCACAGGCCCTAATGTTTCTGGGACAAAACCTGAGACCAGAGGAAGGCCTCTGGTGATGTCATTAAAGGTCAGGCACAGAATAAGAACTACAGTTCCTCACCTGCCTGCGGGGGCAGAATAAGAAACGTTTCCTTCTGGCCGGAAGGTGGAGGCAGACCAGAGTGGAGGGTGAGCCCTGGCACCAGAAGGACGGGAAAGGAGGAAGAAAGCTGAGTAAATACATAGACGTCCTGGAGAGCCTTTGCAGTTGTAGCAACCCATCAGCTAAACCTAGACAACTGTAGCAAGCTGGTCCTCTCCCAGCTGAACTGGAGATCTGCAAGCAGTTCATTCCTCTTGCTTGGAGCTGAGCCTCCAAAACTGGAGAACTTCATAGAATCGTGAAAACATGGAGCTGAAAGAGACCCCAGGGCCATCCAGTCGAGCCCCTTCTGCCATGCAGGAAGACACAGTCAACACGCCCCCTTTGACAAATGGCCACCCAGCCTCTGGTTAAAAGCCTCCAAAGAAGGAGACCCCACCACACTCCACGGAGGCAGCAATGGATTCCACGGTCAAACTGCTCTTAGTGTCAGCAAGTTCTTCCTAATGTTTAGATGGAATCTCGTCTCCTGTAATTTGAAGCCACTGCTCCATGGCCTAGCCTCTGGAGCAGCAGAAAATTGCTTGCCCATCTTCGTATGGCACCCTTTCAGTTATTTTAACCTTGCTATCATGTTCTCTCTTAACCTTCTCTTTTCCAGACTAAACATCCCAAACTCCCTAAGCCGCTCCTCATAGGGCTTCATGGTTTCCTGGCCTTTTACCATTTTGGTTGCTCTCCTCTGAACATGTTCCGGCTTGTCAACATCTTTCTTGAACTGTAGTGTCCAGAACTGGACACAGTGTTATACCAGGTGGGGTCTGACCAAAGCAGAATAGAGTGGTATTATTACTTCCCTTGACCTAGACACCATACGCCTACTGATTCAGCCCAGAATCACATTGGCTTTGTTAGCTGCTGCATCACAGTGCTGACTGATGTTCAGCTTGTGGCCTTCTACTGATTTGCACCTCAGTCCCTCCCACCCCCATCCCGGAGATAGTGTATGAAAACAGAAAACTGCAGGCCAGACCTAGAGATCCGGCAACCTTGCTCTGCCCAGTGCCATTGCAACATTCGTTCCTTCCTACTCTCCCTCTCCCTCCCCAGTCTTAAAACACATCTGTCCATCTAGTAGTCAAGAATTCCCCACCTTCCCTTTAATGGTAACTGAAGAACTCCCGTGCGGGTGGGGAGCTATATAATCTCTCCTTTTATAATTTTTAAAAATTTGTATTAAACTTAACAACAAAGGTACATGTCCCCAATCATCCTCCCACCACCAGTTCATTTTGACAAGCTGAACAAATCATCACTGTAGCTAAAAATTGTTTCATGTCTTAAAAAGCCAAATTACATTAAAGAGTGATATCACTCTTTAAAGTAATTTGACTTTTTAAGACATGAAACATATATATACATGAAAATACCAAAAAAGCATCAAAGGATCAAACCAAGTTCATTCAAAAGGTATTGACTGAGATTCTAGATTGAGGCTGTGTAGTATAAACCCATACGGGGTTCTATGATTTAATTGTGCTGCACAACCTTTGTGCTGGACGGGAGCTTTGCACAACTGGATCCAGACGGACGGCAACGAGACACAACCAAATGCAGAAGAGTGTAGCTCTCTCTAGGTTCTATGGGGCCAACTATGGGAACAATTTATGTCCCGATATATATTTTGTGCCTTCAAGTTGTTTCTGAATTATGGCGACCCTAAGGTTAAACTATCGTGGGATTTTATGGGGCTGAGAGTGTATGACGTGCCCAAGATCACCCAGTGGGTTTCCATGGCCAAGCAGGGAATCAAACCATAAAGGGGGGGGGGTCATAATCCGACGCTCAAATCACCCCGTTGGCTCTCGGATATATTTTTAACAACAATACAACAAATAATATATTGCAAGTGACACGAACACAGTGTCCGATAAATTCTAAGTGTCCGACAGAGTGCTAGCGCAGGACTTGGCTGCAGGCCTTTTCTCTGTGTTGCTCTGTAGTCTTGCAACATTTGGGCCATTTCTGCCCTAGACAGTTATAGTGCTGTTGTTCTACTTTCTTTCTTTCTTTTTTATTTATTTTGTTGTAAACATTTATAAAGAAATGTTATTTACAAAAATTAAAGATCATTTACAAAAATTAACAAAGATCTTGTACAAATTACTGACTAAATATTCTCCTTAAATAATATAGCCCAAATGAAGGAAAATTAAGGCGGTCAAAGTCAAATATAAATATATATCATGCTATTTAAATATCATGCTATCATGCTACCTAAATTATTTTCTAAAAGCCATAAGAAAAGTTCCCCCCATTTCTCACCAAAATATGTAATCAGATCTTCCCACTGATTCTTAAAATAGTGATTTGTCCTTCACCAAGCTTGTCAATTTATCCATTTCTAATACTTCATAAATATCTATAATCCATGCTTCTATGGTGGGAGGTTCTTCCTTTTTCTATATTTTTGCATAAAGAATTCTAGCCTTAGTTATCAGATTAAGTATTAATTTCTTGTACCATTTCTCAACATAATTCTAAATTACATTAAACATATTTAACAAATACAATTCAGGTTTCATTGGAAAGTTCTTCCTTATGATTTTTGTTATTTCTATATGTATAGTCTTCCAATATCTTTTTACTTTCTTGCAGTTCCACCAACAATGATAAAACGAGCCTCTTTCAGACTTGCATTTCCAACCATTTTCACTCCCCCCTCTATAAATTTGAGCAATTTTAACTGGAGTTAGATGCCATCTTATAGTAGTTTTCTTTAAATGCTTAAAGAACATCTTATAGTAGTTTTCTTTAAATGCTTAACAGGCTGTAAAATTTAAATCTCTCCAAGCCTGTAACCAATCATCAAATTGAAGTGGATATCCAACATCTTAAGCCCATTTTATCATGCTACTTTTAACAGTCTCGTATTCTATTTCCCATTTTAAGATAAGCTAATAAAATATGGCTGTGATATGTTTTTTGCCGGCTTCCAAGGTGGCATCTAACTCCGAGGGAGAATCACTTAATTGTTCTTCATTCTTACCTTGTTTAAATCTGGTATATAGCTATAGATATAAAAACCAAGGACAGTTTATCCCATCAAGAGACAATTCTTCTTTAGTTTTGAAAATTGGTTCGTTACCGTGAAATCTTAATAGGTCTTCATATGTCCACCACTTATTTTGAGGTTTGCTTACCAAATTGTAAAAAGCTTCTTGTGGGGACACCCACAATGGCATTTGTGCTGTTGTTCTACTTTCAACATCCTGTGGAGTCCTGGGGTTTGCAGTTTAGGGAGGGGACTTTAGAATTCCCAGCCAGAGAGCTCTTGGGCCTCAGGAAACTACACAGCCCACGATTCCACACAATGTTGAAAATGGAATAACAGGACTGTCACATTGCAGGGTGGAAAGGCCTGTAGTCCAGCGCTCAGACCAGGGCGCCACTCTGGCTCTCTTCCCTGTCATCACAGGTGCCTTTCAAAAGTGGCTGAAAAGGTCCCTCCCCAACCAGGACAGTTGGAGGGCGTGCTCCCGGGGGCCTTGGGGGGGCCATAAAAATGCCTCTGCACAGCTGCTGCCAGGGCTTCTGAAATAAGCATCCTCATCATCCTCATCATCCTCACTCATAGGCCTTTTCTGCATTTTGTTTTTACAACGGGGCAGCGCGTCCCCCAGCAAGGACGTCTGCACTTGGGGGCGGACTGCGTCCGGACTACTTTCTGTAGTTTTGGACTTCAGCCTGCTCCAGAACAACCAGAACTGGTGGTTCGCCGTGCTATGGAAGGACTGCTTGAAACAGGTCTTTCAATAGCCTGGCGCGCCCCACTCCGTCGCTGCGCTCCTGTGTAGATCTGCAGGCTCGCACCAGCGCAAGGCTGCAGATCTTCCGGGGGCGGGCTTCCGGCTGGCAAGCTTCTCCGGTTGGTGGAGAGCCTCCACCAACCGGAAGCCGCCATTTTCATCCCCGGAGCAGTGCGTAGCGCGGCCACACACTGCTCCGGATCAGCATGGATCGTTGGAGGGAGCACGCCAGTCCGGTGGGTAACAGAATGCCCCGTTTTCTTCCCAAAGTGCGAAAAAGCCCATAGATGGAGCACCATAGATGGAGCACCATCTACGTACATGGTGCCTTACAAACCAAACAACCAAAAACAGTGGCTCCCTCCAAAGGCATACAATCTGAAATATAATCACAAAACATGCAAACACAGACATTCTCTCATATTAGAGACAAGGGAAGAGGTCTATTTCACCCTAGTGTTGAGCTGCGTGTCTATTTATAGGCAATTTCATGTGCGGGGACATTAACCCATCTCAAGTGTCTGTACAAGGCCAACAATAGCATTGTCTCCAAGGGGATGTAAAGTGGGCCCGCCTCCATGAGTTCACAGCAGAAATGAGACTAGAAGAAAGGATGCGCTGACCCACAGGTCCTCCACTTCTTGAGAAACAAGTGAGAAGGAAGGTGGGGGCAATCATATATTTGCAGCCTTGCTGGGGTACAGCGTCAAAAGTCTCAGCGTGGTTTCTCCATGCCTTGCCTGGCTCCGAAATGGCACAGCGGGGCCCATGTTTATACAGCCACGGTCTCGCTTTCGCTTGCCCTCTCTGCACCCTGGCAACAGACACACACACACACACACACACACACGCGCATGCACTGAGCTCTGGGGCATTGGCAGCCTCTCCCTCCCTTGGGCCTTTGGCAGCAGGCACGTGATCCCACTCCCTCCCCAGCCACGGCCACCCCCTCTTTCCGCTTGCAAAAACGCCCAGGTTTTCTCTGGGCCCTCCCTTGCTTCTCGTTAGCGAGGGTGCTTGGCCGTTAGTATGCACAACTGATTTCCATGGCTAATTTTATTACTGTTTGCCCCTGATAAGCAGATGTGGTATACAAGCATGCGCCGGCTTTCTTGGCAACTAGTAATTTGGAGTTTTACTAGACATTATATTGTGCTCGGCAAAGTCATCGACTCCCTTGGGCTGATGGAAAATGGTTCTTAAATCATGGTCAAATAGCATGCAGGCAGCCCATTCTTTCACAGGAAAAAGCAGGAAAAAGGTTAAGAATCACACGCTGTTGTTGTTGTTGCTTCTTAATAGCTGGTGACATCAGAATCGCTTATCCCTGGCAGGGGGCCTGGCTTCCCCCAAGGCAGGGGACCGGGGTGATCATTCATTTGACTTCGGTTGCCCTCTCACCTCCTTGGCGTGGATCTAGCCTCACGGTGATTATGGGTCTCATTTCTGGGTGCCCTTCAGCACTGTGCTCCGGCTGTGACTTCTTCCCTCCCCAAACAGAGAATGTCTTGGGAAGGCAAGAGGCAATAAGATGGATTGCTTTGCACCGTGGGGGAATTAAGCTGCCACTGAGGCTCAGGGGAACCCTCCCTCTTCACCTCCTGGGGACAAGCGTGCTGAGGAGGACTCCTTGCTCCTTCCAACTGCTTTGCATGCAAACTGGTGGTTTGAAAAGCAGTGCCATCCCTGTGACTTTCTCAGGTTAGTGTGGACAACCCTGGTGAATTCTCAGTCACCCCACTTTTTCAGCTACTTTCAAAATATCCCAGCAGGAGGAAGAGAAAGAGGAGGAGAAGGAGAAACCTTCCTTTCCCGGTTGGTTTGGGCAAAAGCAAACTGCTGCAGCCTCTCTGAGCTTGTCTGCTCTTTTTCAGTTATCTTGAGCACACTTTGATGCTTCTTGGCCACAGGTGTCCTGGTTTTTAACTGTGAGATGTTGAGAGATGTGCCTTCTTAGCAGATTGGAAGCTTTTCTACTGATGTTCTTTGAGTGAATAAGGTACTGTTAACTTCTGAGTGTGTTCTTTGGAGTTTGGGTTGTCTGGTGCATGATACTGTATCAGTACGGATGGTTTCAGTCCAGACTTTAAAGGAGGTATCCAAGCTGCTGGACCTATTTGGGGGATAGGATTCCACCAGCAAAACATGAGCCAACAATGTGATTCAGTGGGCAAAAAAGACAATGAGATTCTGGGCCACATCAACAGGAGTCTGGCATCCAGATCTAGGGAAGTAACAGGTCCCACTCTGTTCTGCTCTGGTCAGCTCCCAGGGCTGTGTCTGGTTCTGGGCACCTCAGGTCAAGAAGGATACTGGCAAGCTGGAATGCATCCAGAGATAGGCAACCAAGATGATCAAAGGTCTGGAAGAATGACTGAGGGATCTGGGTAGGTTTACCTTGGAGAAGAGAACACTGACAGGCAACATGACAGCTGTATCTGAAGGGGTATCACATAGAAGGTGGGCTCATCTTGTTTTATGACTAAAAGCCAAACCAGAACCACTGCCCAATGAGATGGAAGACACTAGCCACCACTGTCCTTGGCCTGAGGAGGACACAGAAAGTGATTTATTGAGCTGAGTCAGACCATAAGTCCATCTAGTTTCAAGCTGAGTATCAACACCACTCATCATCACCACCCAGAGAGAGAGAGAGAGAGAGAGAGAAGAAGAAGGAGGAGGAGGAGGAGGAGGAGAAGAGGAGGCCCTGATTGAAATAACCAACCAAACTCTGTCCTTCCATCCAGCTCCTGGCTGATACCCTGAAGGGACTCCCTTTGTTTAGCTATTTCTCATCTAGAATGGCAGTTAATAGAGCCAGTGTGGTCATGTTTTGAGAACTGGACTTAGGTTCAGTTCAAATTTCCACCTAATCATGGAAACCCATGGGGAGACCTTAGCCAACTCATGCTGTCTCAACCTCAGAAGAAGGCCGTGGTGGCAAAGCTCCTCTGAAGAAACCTGGCCAAGAAAGCCCAAGCATAGGATTGGCTTTAGCTGGGGTCAACTTCAAGGAACAACAAGGGGAGCCAGCATTCTTGGGTGTTTCACACGCCGGTTTAGGACTCTGGGAGACCAGGGTTTGCCCTGCTGGGGAGACTTACAGGGTGATGTTGGGCAAATCACCCTCTCAGTCTTAGAGGAGGGCAACGGCAAACCCCCTCTGAACAGATCTTGGCAAGAAAACCCTTGGATAGAAAGCTGGCATGGTGGAGTGGCTAGAGGGTTGGAGGAAGATTCTGGAGGAAGGAAACAGTGGCAATGGATGTTTCCTCAAAAACTTTAAGATATGATTGCCATGACCTGGAGCTGACTTGAAGGCACATAAAAGCAGGCAGCAGTGTGGTATAGTGGTTTGAGTGTGGAACCAACAACAACAACAGGTGTGAAGTGATGCATTGGTGGGCAATTTATTTTCAGACTTCACATACACACTGGTGGGAATCTGAGTTGGCAGTGACTGACCAAAAAAGGGATCTTGGGGTTGGGACAGAAAGGTCAACGAACATGTTGTTGGAAAAGGATTGCCTGTGCCCTTTGTTCCAATTAAAAATACTATGATGTGCATGTGGGAAAGCACCTGGGAATGACTGTGAAAGTATGAGGTAATTCCTATGTGACAATAGGGCAGAGTCATAGTGATATGAAACCTGGGCAAGGGGTTTCATTAGCCATGGTGACGTGTAATTCAGGCTGGGGTTACATCAGCTAGTCCCTGTGTATATAAAGAGGTAGGTAGTCTCTGCTAAGCCTTTCTCTTGGTCTCCCTGATTCTGGCCGGAGGCTTTGCCGGAGCATATCTCTACCTGATATGGTGATGTGATGCTGAACCGTTGTTAGAGGATCTGCAAACCTGTACAGATGTATATATTGGAAGTGAAGAATAAAAAGCCTCCAGGTATATTTTTGGATGACAACACTGTGTGCTAGTGTTTTTGGTGGGCAGTTTTGGGGTCAGAGCAGTGCTGCATGATATAGGGAGCTCTGGTGGCGCAGTGGTTAAATGCCAGTACTGCAACCACAAGGTTGTGAGTTCGATCCTGCCAGGCTCCAAGGTTGACTCAGCCTTCCATCCTTTCGCAGGTCGGTAAAATGAGTACCCAGCTTGTTGGGGGCAATTAGCTAAAATACATTGTAAACCGCTTAGATAACACTAGTTGATAGGTGGTATAGAAATAAATGCTATTGCTATTGCTATACTCTGCTGCACATGTTCCTTGTTGCTGTGTTTTCAACTCTGCTGGATGTTTGTTTTGCTGGCCTCTGAGCCACGTTGGTCGGGGCTCAGTGGTATGAGGGAGGACTTAGTGCGGTCTGCCTAAGTCCCATCATCCACCTTCCCTCCACACGTCACCCTTTTGTGCAGGCTAGATGCCCTGAAGATATCAAATCCTGTCTGGCCTCAGAAACTAAGCAGGGTCTGTTCTGGTTAGTGCTTGGATGGGAGACCACCAATAAATCCCAGGTGCTGTGGGCTACGTTTCAGAGGAAGGAATGACCAAATCATCTCTAAGTACAGTCATCCCTCCACATTCGCTAGGGTTAGGGGCACAGGACCCCTGAGAAAGTGGAAAAAACATGAATAACTCTAGGCCCTCCCAAACCATACTTAAGACACAAAAAAATATGATCAGCATATTCAACCCACCATGGATTCCTTTGAAGCGTGAGGGCTCCTTCACAAGGAAGAAGTGGGGGTCTGGTGGGGCTTCCTGCCACCTCCCCTGCTGCCCCACACCATTTTTAAGAGGGACTTACAAGCCTCTTTTGCAGTTTCTGTCTCATGAGGCTTGCAGCCAAAGATGGCCTAGGGAGGCAGCAGAGCTGACAGCAAATAATCCGTGAATGATCAAATCTGCAAAAGTGAAACCTTCAAATGAGGAGGGCTGACTGCATTCCTTGCCTAAAATAACCCTATTTAGGGCAGGCCTAAATACCCCAAAGGCACCATTTCCTGTCTGATCTTGGAAGCTAAGCTGCGTCAGTTCTGGTTAGTACTTGGATGGTAGACCACCAAGGAATAACAGGTACTTTAGGCTACATTTCAGAGGAAGGAACTGGTAAAACCACCTCTGAGTATTCCTTTCCCAAGAAAACCCTATGAAATTCATGGAGTCACCAAAAGTCAACAGATGATTTGAAAATGCATACACGTACAATGTGAAGCTAGTGTGAAAAAGACAAATTCATGCGATAAAAGGTAGTGAACATAAAACGAATATCCTACGGGCCTTCTGCAAATCCATGGTGTGACCACATCTGGAGTACTGTGTATGGCTCTGGTCAGCAGTCCCTCCAAAAAACCCCATTCCTGCCCCACAATGGTTTAAACGTGTGTTATCTGCAGAGGCCTGGATGTCAACCTGGACTGCTTCTGGAGAAGAGGGTTTGTATTCATGAAGCTCGTGCAAAATTAAAAACCCATTAGTCTTAAAGGTGCTGCCGCATTCCTTTCCCCACTTCCCCCTCTCTCCTTTCTTTGTTTGCTTAAAAGAGATATTCTATATCATCATCATCCTCGTTTATTGCAGTTCACAAATCATAAGGCACATCACTATCATTAAAATACATTTGCAGTTAAAATACATTTGCATCCTTAAAACATGTTTATTTATTTAAAATACATTAAGAAGCAAATTGCAATACTTAATAACAACACAGGAAAATTCCATTAATACATATTTCTTAAAGATCTAAAAATATATATATCATCTGGGGAAAGTTAAGTTAAATTCAGACCATTAAAATTGTGTAAATTGTGTTTATCATATTCATCATAGTCATTCATCTGTAATTAAGTCACCATCACTTCGCATGAAAGGAGGCCTGGGTTACTGCAACATTTGTAGAATTGTTTTACTGGAGTTAGCAGCTGATACAAAGAACTTTGCTGCCTTCTCAGCTACCCTTTTATCAGAGTATTCTATATCTGTAAAAGGTGCGGAGGAGATCAACCAAAGTGGTCGAGGGACTGGAGCAACTGCCCTGAAAGAAAAGTTACAATGTTTGGGGCCACTTAGCCCAGAAAAAAGTTAGTCACCCCCAACACCCCCAGAACTCCCCAGTACCCCCGTACCAGTGCTGTGAGTTCCAAAAGCTCCCACAAAGTGACCCGGTGCATTCTGGGCAAATTGTTAGCAGCTCTATACCCCCACACATTGCTATGGTCTAACTGGCAGATATGTTTGTCTGATATAAAATATAAATTATACACACTTGTGGCTGAAAGGCCATGTGGAGAAGGAACAGTGGCTCGAAAGCAGGTCAAAGGCTACCACAGCATAGCCAGGTCATAAGTTCATTATGGATCAGTTGGAATGCCTGACTTAGGCCGTTTTCGCACAGCATTTTCCATCTGAAAGGGCCCCTGGAGAGTTGCGCAATTGTGAGGAGCAATCTGCATGACGCACTCACAATTGCATGACGCTCCAGGGGCTGGCAGGTGCCGATCGTGTACCTTTTCATTCTTGGCTAGAAGCTGAAAATGGTGCATGGTCACGCATTGCTCCTGGGCCCCGTGTGCACTTACCTGGTGTGCGGAGCCTCTGGAGCCGCACTGGTCGCGCTTCCTGTCCCAGCACAGCCTGGGAAGGTCGCAGGCTGAACTGCAGAAAAAAGAGGCAGGGCTCTCGCATGAGCAGGCAGCTTGTGTGGAGCCGAAGGACCCCAGACACGAGAGCCTCTCACCAGAGGCTGCTCACAGGATCCCCGCACCCCAGCGCCGGAAGAAGAAAAGGTGCAGAAAGGACCTAAATGGCTCTAAGCTAACTGCCCAACCTCAGAAAACAATAATGAAGCCAGATGCAGCAGGCAAGCACCCCTATTGTGTGCATTTCCTACCAAAACCTTCCCCAGTCACCTTAGCGATTGAGACATTGAGACAATCAGTCCATTCCAGGCCTCTTTTGTTTACTCTGTCAGAAAGTAATTAGCTCACACTCCTTCAGGGAGGGAAATAGAGTATAAACATTCCCAGTTTTGAGCAACTACTTTGCAGTTCACCAGTTGCTGAGTGTCTCTCTGCCAGTTTACTTCCCGGCTGTGTACTGCCCTTAGACACACAACTCTGAGCCACTCCACTGCTTCTTCACTACTCTTTTGGGTTGGTAACTATGATCCAAAAACCTCAGCCTTGCTGCCCATAATTTCTTCTCCCTTAGGTCTTGTGTGAACGTGTGACTGTTTGTATCTTCTGTGCATGTGCGAGTGAATTCCCCTCAATAAAACACATTTTAGTTTACCTTTGAATCTCTGGCTAGTTCTTTCCTGTGAGAACCCCATAAACATAGGTGGAAAGATCTTATTAAGTTACCCCCCTCTCGCAGGCCTCCTAATTTTGACGTAATTATTTCCCCTCTGTCATGTGGAGGTACTGGCATCACGGGTGCACCCCTGAGTCACCCATGTTTTAGGGTAACAAAATGCAGAGTTGTCTCTGCTCATCACAGACCATTTCAATAGCATCCTCCAAGACCCCCCTTTCAGGGTCAGACCCGAAGTGTGTCCCATTTCCAGTGGTGTACAAACAGGCGGTCCCTGAGCAACTCATAAGCAAACCATTCCTGACATTGATCTGCCTCTCAGCCCCCAGAATTCTGATCAAGGAGCTTCTGTTTACCTTTCACAGCTAATACTCTTGGTTAGCGTGCCAATTTGGAGCTCAGAATTCATTACGCAAATTAACTCTGTCTAATAATTTACTTTGGCAGAAATTTGAAAGCTTTTTGTCCAGTTTACTTAAAATGGTTGCCTTTGGGGAAGGCTTTCTGCTCCAATTAGGCTGATGAGCCAGCCAGCCTGCCCGCCTGCCACAGAGTCCTGGTCCAGTGGAGAGAACGCTGGCGTTACCCGCTCTGTTCCTACAGGTCACCAAATTGGTTTTGAGCTTGAGAGCCCTGCAGGCATCAGGCCCAGGTTCTCTGAAGGACCAAATTCTCCCTTGTGAACCTACTGGTATGTTGAGGTCTTCAGCAGAGATCCTTCTCGCTGTCTAACCACCGTCACAGATACATGTGGCGGAAGCACGGAAGACAGAGCCTGGTCAGTGGCTGATCCCAAGATCTGGACCTCCCTTTCTAGAAGGATCCCTCCATGGTGTCCTTTCAGTGGCAGGTGAAGACCTTCTGTGTTTTGATTGTTGTTGTGGTTGTTGTGATTGTTGTTGTGTATCTTCAGGTTGTTTCAGACTTACGGGGACCCTAAGGTGAGCCTATCATGGGGTTTTCTGGGCTGAGACTGTGTGACATTCCCAAGGCCACCGACTGGGTTTCCATGGCTGAATGGCGAACCAAACCCTGGTCTCCAGAGTCATAGTTTGATGGTCAGACCACTACACCACTCTGGCTCCTGTAGGCCTTGAGAAATGGCTATTTCTGGGAAATGCACTGTCTATATCCCTAGGTTTTTAATGGACTGGTTTGTTTTTAAAATTGCTCTTTATCCTGCTGAAAATTTAATTATATTTATATTAATTATATTGTGCATGTACTCCATTGCACATAGGTTGAATGCACGTTATGCATGGCTGCACATACATGCACATTTTGATTGCACAGTGATTGCTGAACATCACAATTCATTGACAACATAGCATTGCATAGTTGCTATGTAACTCTGTGTGTGAAAAGTTATGTTCTGTCTCCTTGACCAGGAGGGTTTCAGCCAAGGAGTCTAGCCCAACTTTCCCCCTGTGTTTCCATGCAGTCCATGCTCTGTACGGGCCCTGCCCTCCAGCCGCACCCTCCAGCTCCCGCAAGGACTGTGTGTGCATGCTTTTGTGGAGAGGAGCAGGTATAATCCCAGTTTACCAGGAGCAACATGTTGAAGGAGGTTCTTTGAGCCACGAGGTGCTCGTGGAGTTCTTGAGTACATTGGAGAGCCTGGGAACATCAATGTTAATAACATTTTTTAATTGCAATCACTTCTGGAAAAGGATTTGCAGGAAAGAGCAGCCGTGGCAGCTCTGAGTGGAGAGGGAGGCAGAGCACTGAAATGAAACTTACCCTCTGCAGTGACTGCAGAATACAAAGTACTCTAGCGCAGCACTCTGAACTGCAGCTCTCAGTGATCAAAAGGAAGAGGGGAGGAGGAAGATGAGGTGGAAGAAAGGAGGAGGAGGAGGAGGAGGAGGAGGAGGATTGAAGGCCAGGTGGAAGAAGAGGCCGTCTACATGCTGCCCAGATGGACACCTGCAGCAAAGTCCCTGTTCAGGTTGGGGGAGATGACTTTAAGCCACGCAGAGGAAACTGGCAGCCAAATATTTTAAGTCACAGATGTCTCATAGATGTGGGATGTTCTCCTATTCATAAGTTAGGAAGTCCCTTTTAAGACTGGTAAATATAATGGCAGAGCCTAAACATCCCAAAGGCATGAGAACCTGTCTGATCTTGGAAACTTGGTCAGTCCTGGTGGGTACTTGGATGGCAGACCACCAATGAATGCCCAGTGCTGTCAGCTATATTTCAAAGGAAGGAACTGGCAAAACCACTTCTGAGTACTTCTTGCATGAGAAAACTCTGTGAAATCCATGGGGTCACCATAAGTTGATAAGTGACTTAAAAGCGCACACACGCACATGCACGCACAGACTGTTAGGTTGCTAAGCGAAGCTTCCTGCTATGAAAATACTAACCTATTGAATGTATATTCTTTGCTAACTACAACTTTGTATTTAACATGGAAAAACGGGTTATTTTGCTGAAATGCCATGTGCTGGATAACCCACACTCAAGAAAAGTCACTCTGAGGTTGACAGAAGCTTATTTTTTGTGGATAGCATGAGCAACACAGCACACTTCCACAGAAGTTGCCAAAATGGGAGGTTACACACAGCATGCAACTTATACAGGTAATCAATGCATGTTTAAGCATGCAAATCATTCATTGATCAAAGCCATAAATCCCTTCGTGTGTCTTTCCCTGCCTTTTCTTTCCCAGACTGGTACTTGCCACAGCCCTATATGCCCTTGACGAAGGGGACCCCTCGTATTTCTCTCTTGTTGTCTCCAAAGGGCTCTGTTCTCAAAACATCTTTACTTTTGGTTTCTCCCAGTCTTTCCTAACCTGAAATACACCATAGGGACAGGAGGCCTTTGAATTACAATGAAGCAGCAATTAGCAGTCCTTGAACCTGGATGCAAAATAATTCCCTTTTCAGTGGCATATACAAAGTGGCAGGTAGGAAAGAATACATAATCAACAGGTTAGTATTTCCATGGTGGGAAGCTTAGTTCAGTGACCTGAGACACACACACACACACACACACACACAAATATACAAAGCCAGGAGTCCTGTTCTTGTCCCACATTAACATTAGTGCTCTTATGGAGGTGGTTGGACATTTTTGTCTGTGGCGGGACACCCTCAGAAACTTCAAGGTTACAGAAACAGAGTTGTCCGTGCAGGCCACTGGATCCCCACTGTGCATTTGGCTGTGCATTAAGTGTCACATTTCACACATGGACGTTGCACTGCTACTGCTACTCCTAAACTAACATAATGGAGTCTTGGATCAGTTGTGCAATGTTCTATTCAACCCAAGGGCTGTGTAGCACAATTGATGTGTAATTCCACATGCAGAGACTTATGCTAGACAAACTTCTTGTAGGATCCCGGGCACTGATGCTACTTACATAGCAAGCTGCTTTGCGTCTCATAATGGGGACCAACCAACCGACCTTCTCCCTGTGAGCCACTGTCCCCTGCCTCACTGAATTGATTGTTGCTGTTGAAAGCTAGAGTTTTGGGAACGTGGCTCTTTTGGGACTCTAACTCCCACTGGCCTACTTAGACGGGGGATTCTGGGAACCATAGTCCAACAAGTGCAGCCAGGGTCCCACGTCATGCTTGTGTCATATAAGAACATGGTGGTTGTGCCACACCACCATTGTCCTGCTGAAATATCTGACCACATGCTTCCTCTTTTTCAATCCTACAGAATCAAGACGCACGCTGGAGGCACTGACAAATAGATACGCACCATCCAAGAATGCACAACTCCCAGTGCAATAGTTGCTCTTGTGGAGCTGCACTTCTGCAACAGTGGACTGAATAACAGTGGACTGAACAGTGGCCTTCAAACTACAACTGCACGCATGAGGGAACTTGGTTGTTGTTGTTGTTGTTGTTGTTGTTGTTGTTGTTGTTGTTGTATGACTTCAAGTTGTTTCTGACTTCTGGAAACCCTAAGGCAAACTTACTGAAGGGTTTTCTGGGACCATTTCCACACTAGGCTGTTATAGCGCTATTATTCCACTTTCAACATCCTATGGAATCCTGGGGTTTTCAGTTTAGGGAGGGGCCTTTGAGGGTGGCCTTTGAGGCCTCTCCCTAAAACCCAAACCCCAGGATTCCACAGGAGGTTGAAAGTGGAATAATAGCACTGGAACAGTGCAGGGTGGAAATGGCCTATGTGATGTGCCCAAAGTCACCCAGTGGGTTTCCAGGGCCGAGCAGGGAACTGAACCCTGCTGTCCGGGGTCATAGTTCAACCCTCAAACCGCTGTCCCACCCTGACTCTCATGAGGGAGCTTATGTGTGCATAAAACGCCAGCAGGATACCCGCCTAATGATTTGCCCAACGTTCATGTTACTCAGAGAACTACCCACAAAGTCAACCGACATCTCAAACTGTTATTAAACATTTATTTGGTCCAAGCTGTGCTTGCGTGCTATGCAGGTCTCAGAAGAAGCTGGGCGCTTTTATGACATTGTTTTTCCTTTGCTTTGTTATTAAAAGCAAACACAGTCCAGTAATAGTTACTGTTTGCTTAAATATGTATTGTTTTGTTAAGTGTATTATTCCACAGAAAGCATTTTGGCAGAAATGCCTTCTGCTGAAAAGCCCTTGAAATATAATGGCAGCATTGCAGGCATACCCTCTTGGGTTGTGTTGGGAAGTTATGAAGTGTGCACATGTGTATCGTAAGTGGTGGGAAGAGGAAGAGAGAAAGCGTCTGCAGTGCTCTAGAAATGTGGAGTTCATTAGATTCAGTGCCTTTCAAGAGGAGGCTCTCCATCCACCCAGGAGCCAGGAAAGGAAAACACCTCTCTTCTGTATTCCTGGTCTCTGACGTTCTCTGTGGTGAAATAATGCACTGGAAAAGAGTTGGGCATCCTCAGCAGCGCGCTTCCTGGGCAGCTGGAGCAGGCATGCATGAGTCTGCAAGTCTATGTTTCCACGGACTTTCCCCCTTCCTCATTTCAAAGACAATTCCATGCTGCTTTGCTGTGGAAAGGGATCTAGGAGTCTTGGTGGACCACAAGCTGAACATGAGTCAGCAGTGTGATGCGGCAGCCAAAGAAAGCCAATGCGATTCTTGGTTGCATCAATAGGAGTATGATGTCTAGATCGAGGGAGGTAACGGTACCACTCTATTCTACATTGGTTAGGCCTCATTTGGAATACTGTGTCCAGTTCTGGACACTTCAATTAAGAAAGAGATCGACAAGCTGGAGCGTGTCCAGAGGAGGGCGACCAAAATGGTAAAGGGTCTGGAAGCCATGAAGCCCTATGAGGAGGGGCTTTGGGAGCTGGATATATTTAGTCTGCAGAAGAGAAGGTGAAGAGGGGACATGATAGCTATGTTTAAATATTTGAAGAGATGCCATGTTGAAGGTGGAGCAAGCTTGTTTTCTGCTGCTCCAGAGACTAGGACAAGGAGCAATGGATTTAAACTACAGGAAAAGAGAATCCACTGAACCTCAGAAATAACTTTCTGATGGTCAGAACTGTTAGGCAGTGGAATGTCCTGCCTCCATGGAGTGCGGTGGAATCTCCTTCTTTGGAAATTTTTAAACAGAACCTCAACGGCCATCTGTCAAGAGTGCTTTGACGTGGGTTCCTGCATGGCAGGGGGTTGTACTGGATGGTCCCTGTGGTCTCTTCCAACTCTTTGATTCTATGATTCTATGATTTTCCTTGTAAAAGGAAAAAAGTCAATTTTCTAGACAACTCAGCAGAGATCCTGCCTCTGAGGCTATGCTGTGTAACTTTGTGGTGATGGAGTTACATCGCTGACATGGTACGCAACTACTCTAGTGAGCTGTGATGATGTGCAATGGGGCGCCATGCGAGATGTTCCATTGTGCTTTACTGGCTTCCATTGTGCAATGTGTCCTAAAGCACAACATATTCTGATGGACAATGTGCCCCATGGTCCTTTCTTTGTGCAATGATCTCAAAGACATAGCTACATCTCCAAAGAATTTTGGAGAAAATACATGGCATAATGCAGAAGATTTTGAAAGTTAGTATGCAATTGACACCTGAACTATATTTATTGGGATTTTTGGAATGACCAAATGGAGCTGAAATATAGAAGATCACAGCATGATTAATGTATGCACAGAAATGGAAAAATGCCACAACGCCAACGAACAAAGCCTGGAAGTTGAAATTGACTGACTTAGCTGAAATGGGCAGACTACCAACATTGATTAGAGAAAAATCATTTATGGTCGTTTTTTTGAATGATCAGGAACTTTTCATTGTCTTTTGACAATGAGAATAACATGTTAACTGAAGTTTTCGATAATTAATAGCTTTGGTTAAACTGAAGAAATGCATGAATAGCATATAGCTGGAGAAGTTATCTTATATAGTAAAATGTTTAACCATTGTTAGGAAAGTTGCAAATCACTGTTAGTTGTTCCTTTTTTCCCTCCGTTCCTTGCTCCTTTTCTGTTTTCTTTTCATTGTTTTCCTATTTGTTTTTATTGGAAAGCTTCCAATAAAAACTTTTTTTTTAAAAGGTGTAGCTACATCTTTGCTCCCACCTGAGAACAAGAGAACATATTTAAATATTTGGAGGGATGTCACATGGAGGATGGATCAAGTCTGTTTTCTGCTCTTCCAGCAGAGACGAGGACACTATGGAGCAACAGGTTCAAACTACAGGAAAACATATTCCACCTAAACATTAGGAGGAACCTCCTGATGGTAAGGGCAGTTTGAAAGTGGAGTCCACTGCTGCCTCCATGAGGTGTGATGGAGTCTCTTCCTTCTTTGGAGGTTTTTCAACAGAAGCTGGATGTGCTGTTGGCAGTGCTTTGCTTGTATCTTCTTGAATGACAGAATGAATTTGGACTGGAGGGCCCTGGGGGGGGTCTCCTTCAATTCTAGGATTCTAGGATTGTTTCTCCTCCTCCCGCTTTCTCCTTCTGTCCTTGGTTTACTTCTGAGGATTTTGCTGCAAATTGAATTCAAGGTGCAAAAGTAGTTTGCATTGAATTAACTCTGAGCCTTGCCTTCCCTGTAGACTCACGCAAAACAAACTGCTGCAGCTTCTCCTAGCTGGTGTGTTCTTCCTCATTTGCTGTGATCATGACCACACGCTGATGTCACTTGGCCACGTGGCTCCTGGTTTTTATCTGCCAGACGTTAGAGGGCACTGTTACTCTGATTTCTGGGGTCCCTTGGGGGACACCTCAATGTGCTCCAACTTATGGGGAATGGGAGTTAGCCAGAGCACCAGCTGTAGCAATGCAAGAGGCAGGGCAACTTAGCGAGATCTTAAACCCAATGTTTACAGGGTCAGGCCGAGTCAAAAACCAAGCAAAATGAAATTATAATTGTTTTCTTTATTTGAAAGACAGTCACAGTGCACTTACGTACTCACTCACACAGACCTAAGAAAGTAAAGGGAGGAAATTTGATAGAGGATTTTAAGAAGGATTTTCAGGGGAAATACTACACCTGATCCTGCGGCCTGGGTAGCCAGAAGAAAGTCAGTAAGTCTGGACCGGGGATCCTCAGCACGTGGAAGCTGAGGGAAGGCTCGGCAAACGGAGCGGCAGCAAGGCGAGATGACAACCGTGGGCGATCCGAAGAAGCGCTCAAAATCAGGGGTTCTTATAGGGAGAAATGTGCTTGCAGGGTAGTCTGTTCCTGTGGAGAACAATGGGTTTCGGAGTGGAGACAAAGCCTCTGAAAGGTCAGCACTTAAGATGGTTGGATTTTGACGGAGTTGTCTATAGTGCAGACAGTATGCAAATGGGGAGTGCTTGACAGTTGGGCAATCAGGAGAGCTAATCTTGTCAAGCTGACGGTTCGGGGCTGAGAATCTTTTGTGGGCTTTTTGCCTACTTGCCTGGAGGTCTCCAGAAGCTGCGTGCTGGAAAATTACTGGCCTGACTAGGATTTTTCTTGTGTTTTTCAGCCATTCGGCCGTGTCCATGTGCATGCTTATCCGGGGGCCTCTCAGGCACGTGGAGGGAAACTGTTTGAATGGCCAATCTTTTGATATCAAATTATATTTAGTAAGCCTGGGCTCGGACTATAGACTACAGTAACAGCACGCAATATAAGATGCCATCATGAAGACTAAAGGCCAAGATGAGGCCCCTCTTCTGTCTCTGCATCCAGCGTGGTTTGCACTCTCCTGTCCTCTGGGGGCTGCACACACATTGCTAGTGCGGCTCAGCCTAAAAGCAGGGGAGCTGCTTCTGCTCTGTTTAATTTCTGCAAGAAGGGAGGCCATCATGGGTTTTCCAAGGTATTCTTGGAGAAATAGTAATCAGGCTGTGGTGGAGGACATCAACCAGGGGACAGAAGAACCAAAGCCTTGCGCTCTCCACCCCTGGGCGCCCCCTCTGGGCCTCCAAAACCTGGTGCGTGAGCAGATTTTCATGTATTGATTTGAACTAATCAGCAGAAATCTTGGGCTGTGATTCTCTTTCAGAAAAAAGAAATCCCTGACAAAAACGGCTGTTGCTGAAGCGACCTCCTTGTGTGACACTGAGCAGGGAGACATGGTGTTCCTGCACAGTGGCTGTGAATAATGCATTTCCCAAATGAAATCAGAAGGAAGGAGTTCTGGGAAAGTCTGGCACATGTCGTCATATTCTTGTTTTGCTTTTCCTGCCAGGGACACCTCTGCTTTCTGCTACCCACTCAGAAGATGCACGCCCTACAGCATCCCTCTCTCTTGGAGGAAATCCGTCTGGAATTTGCTAGGCAGAGGTTGAGACTGAGCTCCGGAATGCATCGGGGCCAACCAATCCTTCTGCAAGATGCTTGTGATCCAGACTGGCCCCTGAGATGGCCAATCCAGCCCAATATTCACCAAGAACAAACACAATACCACCAAGCCTGCAATCCTCTGCAACTTTGGGTTGGATTCTCTTGGAGTGTCAGCAAGGCTGGATGACAAAAGGTTCATAGAATTGTAGAATCACTGAGCTTGGAGAAACCACAAGCGCCATCCTGTCCTACCCCTGCCATGCACCATTCAGTTGGTGCAATTGCTTCAGCCCGTCCCAAGGACCAGGGACCCCCAGGGCTGGAGGGGAGAAGGGGTCCCTTGCTCCATCTCCTTGCCTAGTGGCTTCCCCAGGCTCCTGTTCCATCATGTGCTGGAGATTTATGTCATTCCTACAGAAGTGGAAATAATGCTAAATTGTCACACCAGGCATACAATTTATCTTAGGAAGGTGATTGGCTAAAGAGGTTTAGGGGAAGATTCAGAAACAGTGGGAGGAAAAAAACCCCTTGGGTCCAAATTGATTTCAAACGGTTTTCAACTGCTTTAACTGGCTCTAAACTACCTTGTTGTAATTTCTCCTGTTGTTTAATATGCTTTCTGTCTATTTTCTTTTCTTTCTTTTTTTTTACTGTTTTAAATTGATTTAAGTTAGTTAAATTACAGTGCTACCCTGAGTTCTCATGAAATGTGTGTGTGTGGAAGTTGGTGGGGGAGACATGAACATTTTAATTAATTAAACAAAAACCCTCCCAGTATTCATCACCATTGAACCATCATGGGTATGACTGTTGGAAGTTGTATTTCAGCCGTGTTGTGCGGAGGAGGTATTTGATTTTCTGCTGATAATAGGAGGGAACCTCTGGTGTAGGGATGCGATTTTTCAGTAGTTTTTTTTCCTGCAGAAAGCAACAAGTAGCTTTAGCAATATTATTCCTGCTGTGGGAAAGCTGTTTCTGAAGCCTATTTAAGACTCAGGTCTTATTCTGTGCAAAATTCACATGTAGTTGTTTTGCATAGAAAACAGGATTTTATGCTCAGGAAGCTGTGTTCTTTTGTACAGAAAATAATTGCTGGAATCCTGCCTTACATCTTCATAAGTGGACTTACATCTGCCAAAATTAGAACTGCGGAGTTGCATAAGGTCCATATCCACGAAAGGGCTGTTACATGGCGGAGCTGTCGAAGTGCCTGAAGAGGGCCGGGCCGGCTTTTCCTTCTCCCAGCCTGGGGATGGCAGCTTCCCTCTCCTGCCTGCTATAGCACCCTGTAAGGCCCCGCTGTGGGGGTCCCCAATGTCAGTATGGTTTGGATGGGCACCATACCCAATTGGCATCACATGTAATTGGCAACACATTTTATTGGCTCTGATATCAAATTCAAGCCTGATTGGTGACGGAGAGGTCAAACTGAGTGAGGGAAAGAATTTGACTGTAATGTGAGAAGGACAGGTCAACTCGAAACTTCCTCCAGGTAAGACTGAGTCATCTGTCAGGCAAACGCACACCATTCCTGTGGATAATTGGCTTAAACAGAAGCTGGACTTTTCCAGGGAATCCAACTGTGAGGAGGCCACCAGGACACTGATTGACAGATATCTAGTCCCTTATACACCTGGATTCTTTCCTCCGTCCTCACAGCACCCACAACAGACAGCTATTACAACACCCATCACGTCTTTGTCAATCAAAGCACTAAGCCCATCAACAGGCGAAAGACCCATTGTCCACAACAGGTTCCCTTTGTCTTGCACCTGGAACCTTCACGGCCACAAGCCATTTTCAGGGTACAAATACCCGATTGAGGAGGCCCAGTGCAGTCTCTCGAAGGTCCACCCGTCACTCTGTCCGTCTGGCTCCCAAATGAGAACTGCCCTTAGGTCCTACCTAAGCCAAAACACGTTTCTGTCCTTCACTACTCTTCTGGACTGGTAATTATAAAACCCCCAAACCCCTCAGCCTCTCTTTTTCCTCCCTTTCTCTTTCAGTTAGCTCTTGTGTGAATGGGTGATTGTGTGTATTTTGTGTGCATATGTGAGTGAATTTCCCTCAATAAAACACATTTTTAGCTTACTTCTGAATCTCTGGCTGGTTCTTTTCCTGCGTGTGCCCATTAACACTGGTAGAAAAGATCTCGCTAAGTTGCCCCCCTCTTGCAGCCTCCTGATTTTGTGCTAATTAATTCCCCACTTTTTCAAAGAGGTATTGACATTGCAGGGCGGCCCTTGTGGCACCTACATTTTGGGGTAAGACCTGGCTCCCCCTTCTACAGCCCTGATGTCCTCTTTAAAACCACCACATTAGTGTATAAAGGGTAAAGCCTCTCAGTTGTTATTCAGAATGATCTACTGATCTCTGGTAGCATGTTACTAATGAAAAGTGCTCTACCGAGTCAGAATTTATAAAAAGTATAACATAATCTTTATTAAAATAACAAGCAGGGAAAAGGTATTGGGCGTCATAAGTAATTCCAAGCAATACAGAACTTAAAAAAGTGTTTAAACAGTTTCCTGTAACCCCACTCAACGTACAAGCACAAAACTTTTGTACACACAAAGACCTTTGGGTCCCTTTTTGGCTCAAAGGCTAAATTCCCGAGTCTAGGTCTGACTCAACTCAAAAATGGTTTGGTTTCTCCTCTGTCTCTCCCTAGACCTCTGAGAAGACAACCACACTTATTCAGACAACCACCCTGGCTGACTGAAGAGCTATAACTTAGGACCTTTTTGTACACCATTTCTCATGCAAAAGGGCCTCCGGAGCATCACGCAATTGCGAGGACCTGTTCCACGAGACGTCCTCGCAGTCACGCAACGCTGTTGGGGCCAGCAGGTGGCGATCGCAGAATATACCATTTTCGGCGTCTTGCTGGAAATGATGCGCGATTGTGTGTTGCTCCCGGGCGCCACACGCACTTACCTCGTGTGTGGAGCCTCTGGAGACGTGGCCCTTGCGCTTCCTCCCCCAGCACAGCCTGGGAAAGTGCCTGGCTGCGCTGCGAGAGGAGGAGCAGAGCCCTCACGCTTCCCGTCAGCCAGCAGGGAGCTGCTGCGGACAAGAAGCAGAGGTGACACGAGTGCCTCTCGCAAGAGGCTGCTCACGTGATCCCCGCGTGCCCACGTCGGCACCTGCTAAGGTGCAGAAAGGGCCTTAAAAAAGTCTCCCTCTGGAAATCTCACTGAAGAAAACTCTAACGTCCAAGTCACTGTGCCTTTAACACAGAGACATTCTCCTCCCAAACCTTGGTCCCTCCCTGCTGCAACCTGTTGCTGGAGCTGCCCTGGCTTTCAGGCTAGCCACACCCTCAGGCTCTGTCACAATGCACAGTACACTTTGGTGCACAATGCGCATAAGTGCGCAATGCAAACCTGTGCAAGTCGTGCATCAATACACAGTAACAGTGATGTGCTTTGCACATTGACACACGTTATCCTGACGCACAGTGGGCGCTCTCGCTAATGTCCTCTTACTCATCTTCACAATTCAGTAAAGGGCCGCTGTTATGTGGGAAGGTAGATATAAAGTTATAACAGGTCATATAGGATACCAGCAATCATTTTTCTGTGACTTTTGCACAGGACAAATCCCCATGTCCAGCATCTTCTGCAAGGGAAATGATATTTCTGCATGGAAATGTTTTTTTTCCCTGTAGCAAATGCTGTTTTCTGTGTGAAACAACTGCATGTGAATTTTGCACTGAATTCCAAGCATTCTTGTCACTTCAGGATTATTTTTGTCAGGGTTTCTCAAAACTGGGGAAAAAAATTGATTTTTGGCAAATCTTGTTCTCATGCTTAGCCTGAAGTCCAAATTCAGTTTCTTCAGGGCCATATTCCAGGGGCGAGTGGGGCCAAAAGCAAAGGGGCTGAAAGCAATGCATCAGCTATATTTCAGCATACTGCTTTTAAGTGCCAGAAATGAGGTGTTAGGAGAAGCACTTTGAGCTTTTAAAATGCCTAAGTGGGGGGAGGGTGTCCAAAATTTGGGCAGTGAGGAGGTCACAAGGAACAGAATGTTGTCATCTGAGCAACCCCAAAGGGACAAACTGGGACTCCCAGAAGGCCTGAGATGACCCAGCTCTGCTGTAGACAGACGTTTAAGCTCATGGCACGGAAGCAAGACAGATCGTCTCAGATCCGCCTTGCAAAAGAATATTATTTATTTATGTATCTGACACCTTTCTCCCAAAATGGAAATCAAAGCAGCTCATAAGAGAACTTCAAACAAATTAGCTGAAGCAGTGTGTGGTATAAAAGTTAATTGATATCACCTTTGACTTACGGTGACTCAATGAATGGCAGATCTCCAGGTTACCGTGTCATCGATGGCCCTGCTCAGGTCTTGCAAACTCAAGGCAACCATAGTGGCTTCCTGGATGGAGTCTATCCACCTGTAATTTGGCCTTCTTCTTTTCCGACTGCCTTCCACTTTATCAAGCATTGTTGTCTTTTCTAAGGAGTCATCTCTTTGTGATATGTTCAAAGTACAGTGGCCTCCGTTCAGTCATAGAATCATAGGATCTTCGTGCTGGACAAGACCCCAGGACTGTCCAGGCCAACCCTTTCTGCCATGCAGAAATACACAGTCAAAGCACTCCCTTGGACAGATGGCCATCCAGCCTCTGTTTAAAGACCTCCAAAGAAGGAGGAGACTCCACCACACTCCACTGAGGCAGCAGCAGAATCCACTATTGGACTGCAATGACCATCAGAAACGCCTTCCTCATGTTTAGATGGGATCTTTTTTCCTGAATTTTGAATCCATTGCTCCATAGTATCCTGTCTCTGGAGCATCAGAAAACAAGCTTGCCCCATCTTCCCTTCAAATATTTAAACATGTCTATCACGACACCTCCTAACCTTCTCTTTGCTAAACATATGAAGTTTCCTAAGCCATTCCTCATAGGGCTTCATGGTTTCCAGGCCTTTTACCATTGTGGTTGCCCTCCTCTGGACACCTTCAAAGCTTGTCAATATCCTTCTTGAAATGAGGTGCCCAGAACTGGACACGGGATTCCAGGTGGGGACTGACCAAAGCAGAATAGAGTGGCTCTATCACTTCCCTTGATCTGGACACCATACTGTTACCCTGTTTACTGGGGATCCTGGGAGGGACACCTAAATAACCAAATAATGAAACACAATTTTGGGGAAAATTAGCTGGATCACTCACTTAAACTAGCAAGAGGCAGGGTAACTTAGCAGGATCTTGCAACCCAGCATCTACGGGGTCAGGTCAGTCAAGCAGCCAGATGGGTTTAAAGTAATAGAAATGATATTTTATTATATACAAACAAATATTGAAGACACCACATTCACACAGCTAACTAAGAAATTAGGGGTTGAGATTAAGGATAGGGATTTTCAGGGGATAATGGATGATACGACACCTGTCTCGTCGTCCTGAACCTTGTGGGAGAATCCAGGGGTGCAAAGAAGAAGCTCAGCAAGATTAGCTGAGGGGAGCTCGCCAAGCACAACAGCAGCAAGGCTTGATGGAAGTTCTGAGCGATCCGAGGTAGGTCTCGGAACCAGGGTTCTTATAGGGTGAATTGGCACTGCAGGCTGTGCCTTACTCGGGGACAACAATGAGTTTTGGGTGAGAGACAATGTCTCCAAAAGGTCACAATTTAGCATGATTAAGTCCGAATTGACAAAGAGGTAGACTGTATGCAAATGCTCAGTGCTTGGCCTTTAAGCTTTCTAGCTTGCCAGGTTACCTGCTCGGGGCAGGGAGTCCTTTGTAAACAGCGTACATACATAATGAGAGTGTTTGCAGAGAGGTCTCCTAAAGCGGTGATCTGGCTATTTCTGGCCTGCCGGTATTGTCTTGGGATATTGCAGCGTTTGATGGCCGAGCCTGGTTCTGGGCTTGTCCAGGGGCCTCACAAACACGTGGAGAGGGGTGGTATGGAAAGGCCAAGTTATGATATCAAAGTGATATCTTTATGCTATCTCCAAGGAGGCCTAACCTGCAGTAACAATACTTCCGATGCAAGCAAGAACTGTGTTGGCTTTGTTGACTGCTGCATCACACTGCTGACTCATGTTCAGCTTGTGGTCTGCTAAGACTCCTAGATCCTTTTCACATGTACTGTGGTCAAGCCAGGTGTCACCCATCTTATATCTCTGTATTTCACTTTTTTTTTCTGTCTAAGTACAGTGTCTTAATTTCTCCCTGTTGAAAATCACTTCGTTAGCTTTGGCCCAGCTCTCTAATCTGTTAAAGTCATGTTGAATTCTGATCTAGTCCTCTGGGGTATTAGCAACTCCTTCCATTTTTTACTTTTAGCTGATTTTCTCCCTGTCAGCTTTCCTCAGTGTCCAGCTTTCACAAACGTACATAGAAATTGGAAATATGAGCAATCCTGACTTTGGCATTCAATGATATATCTTTGCACTTGAGGATCTTGTGTAAGTCCTTCAAGGCTGCCTTTCTAAGATGTTAGTCTTCTGATTTTTTGACTAAAGTTTCTATTTTGGTTTATTACAGAGCCAAGGTATAAGAATTTTTTAATTATTTCAATATCTTACTTACCCATGTTAGAGTTATATAAATGATCTGTGGCCACTACTTTTGCCTTTATATTTATGCTGTGTATTTACCCAGCATTGCTCGGGATTTTATTTTCTCATAGGTAGTTCTTGTTAGAAATACCTTAGCTTACCTTGGGAATTTGATGTGGTTGAAATACGCAGATTTGAGATCCTGTGCTTCTAATTCCCCGAATTGTGCTGTCCAGCACCTGAAAATTTTCCCTATAGTCCCCAATCCAATCTGTATTCAGAGTTGTTAACATACGTATGTTCGGTTTCTGAGGGAATACACCGACCTCCTCCTTCTTGCTGCTAGGCCTCGTCTCCACCGCAACCGGCCTGGGGCCCAAGAGCTCTCTGGCTGGCCATTCTAAAGGCCCCTCCCTAAACTGCCAACCCCAGGATTCCATAGAATCTTCTTAGGGAGCCAATTCTAGCCTCACACAACCAATCGTATGAGGTCTTTGCCTGCCTGACACAGACAAACTCACAAAGTTTGACTTGTATATATTAGATTTAATATTCAACTGTACTCCACTTTTGTACATCCTTAACTTCCACCAGTAGTCGTTCCAAAGTCTACAGTTTTCTACAAGTAATATGGTGTCATCTGCATATCTTGCATTGTTAATAACCATGTAGCTCCATGTAACTATATAATGTAGGTGTGTAGGGACAAGGGAGAAGAATTTTCATTCGAGAAGTAGGAATTGTGAACACATGTTGCCAGGTGTCTAAAGGTCTAAATATCAGCCAAAATAAAGGCATAAGTTTTGCACATCACTAAACAAGATTTGGCAGAGGAAAAAAAAACACAAATTGGGACAGGTTTTCCAAAACAAGCACCGCCTGAAGTGACAGAGACAGCTGCAGAAGACTATAATTCTTTTCTGCTTCAGAAAAAAGTAATAATAATAACATGTGTTCTTTTTAAAAAATCAACACAAGCCATCCCGTATATATTATTTATCCAAAGGTATAATTTATTTGCAGACAAATAGCATATCTTTCTTCAAAGCCGTCTAAATGCACGTTGGAAATTGGCATCATTTTGAGATGTCTGGGTGGAATCGCCGTTAACACGTGCCATGCTTTAAAGAAATTTGCATGAAGTTTTTTTTTTAAATGCATAATAATTAGGAAGGGAGGAGGGAACCTCACTCTGAAATGACACATTAGAGGCATCGGCAAGGCAGCCGTTCAGAGAAGCCAACTGACAGGCTCGCAGTGGAGCTGCTGCTGTCTGGTTGCCAGAGAAGACATCCTTCAAAATCTGCAACAGGCGGCTCCTCCTTTTTCCATTTACATGGCTCGGGTAATAAATCTGTATTGATTTCCCAGGCATCCTCTGGGCAGAGATTATTCATCGGTGCTTTTCCTACAGTCCCAGCCTGGGACGGTTAAAAACAGATTCCTGATCTCTTGATCTGTTGCTGCTTGCCAGATAGTGTGATATCTGTTAGAGGAGGTCTACGGAGACCTCCGACTTGGTCGCCTGAGCTTCCAATTTCATGGACAACGATACTGTTCTAAAAGGCAGGCGTAGATGTTCTAAAAGCATTGGTTGTGGATGTATGCCTTCCAGACATTTCTGATTTAGGATAAGCTTAAGGCACACTCTCATGGTCAGGGTTGGAGCTGACTTGAAGGCACTTAACAGCAAGAACAACTCCTAAGATGCTGCGGGGAAAGACACAGCTCCTGGACTGCAGTGGCAATCTTTCCCTCCTCAATGGATTTTCTTTAGAAGGGAAGAAAAAAAATGGAAGAAGCAGTGCAAAAACATGGGAAGACCAGCCTATGGCCCTTTTTGCATGGCATTTTCCATACGAAAGGGCGCCTGGAGCGTCATGCGATTGTGAGGAGCAATCTGCATGACGCACTCACAGTCGTGCGATGCTCCAGGGGCTGGCAGGGGCTGATCGTGCACCTTTTCATTTTCGGCTGGAGGCCAAAAATGGTGTGCGATCGTGCATTGCTCCTGGGCCCCGCATGCACTTACCTGGCGTGCGGAGCCTCCGGAGCCGCACCAGTCGTGCTTCCTGCCCCAGTGCAGCCTGGGAAGGTCCCAGGCTGCACTGTGGAAGGAACAGGCGGGGCTTTTGTGCAAGCAGGCAGCTCGTGCAGAACCAAAGGACACTGGATGCGAGACCCTCTTGCCAGAGGCTGCTTGCGCGATCCCCGCACCCCAGCGCTGGAAGATGGTAAGATGCGGAAAGGGCCAATGACATGAAAGGCCCCACATCTGCAGGTTTAGGTGGTCTAGAAGGGAGGCTCTTAGATTCTACTTGGGAGAAAGGTGGGGTATAAACTTAATAAAGAAATAAATAATAAAATAAACCTCTGAAGCTAGTCTATCTCTATGGTGAGTAAGATGCCTGGGCTGGGGGTGTAGCTACTTGGGGTAAAGAGAGAGAAATAAGGGTCTTTTCCCCCACAAATGAGAATTTTGCCTTCCAATGTAATTTTCCTTGAGCCCCAATATTTCCAACATTGCAGAGAAAGAAGTAATGAAAATCATCTGCACTGAAACTCTTCTGCTTGCCGTGTTCACATTCCCTTAGTATCACATTCCTGAGCCTTTTCTGTATTTCTAAATGATCCAATGAAGTTTTAAAGTACTGCCACATTAGAAACTTGGGGGCTGAAGGGAAATTTCATTATAGGGCCAGAATCCTTGGTGGGGGGCAATGTATTCCTCTCCCCTTGTCCCAGTAGCTGCATCCCTGGCTTGGACTCTCTGGGCTTCTGGATTTTCTGGACCAAATCTAGAATAATAGAATCCTAGAGTTGGAAGAGACCCCAAGGACCACCTGGTCCAACCCCATTCTGCAGGGAGACACACTCAAAGCCCTTCTGACAGATGCCCATCCAGCCTCCATTTTAAAAACTTCCAAAGGAGGAGGCTCCATACGAGTCCAAAGAAGTGTATTGCACTGTTGAACTGCTCTTACCGTCAGGAGAGTCTTCCTAATCTTTAAGTGGAATCTCTTTTCCTGAAGTTTGAAGTCACTGCTCAATAGTGTCTTAGTTTCTGGAGCAGCAGAAAACAAGCTTAGCCCATCTTCTGTATGACATCCCTTCAAACATTTAAACATGGTTATTATGACACCTCTTTCCCTTCTCTTCTTCAGGCAAAACATCCCCAGCTTCCTAAGTCACTCGTCATAAGGCTTCATGGTTTCCAGGCTTTCTACTATTTTGGGAAAACATCCTATGATGTTATAGGCCCTGGCGATGCTGTTAAGCATGATACATTCAGCATCAACCCTGCAGTTGCATGGAGTACACCTTTGACATGAAAAAGCACCAAGTCCAACAACTGAGGAAAATACACAATGTACTTTTCAAGTCACTGTTCTTGCCCTGAGATTCCTCCCACCCACCCACCCCTGGTCAGGGCCTGGGATATGGGAACCCTGATGGCACGAGTGTGGCATATTTTCTTCATCCAGAAGTCCCCCGGGCGTGACCTGGCAGCTGTCACCCTCCAAGACAGATCCGGCCTGGCTGTGCCGTGTCACTGCTTTAATCCTGGATGTGACACTGACAGCCTGGCCTTCCTTGCCTTTCAGTCATCCTCGAAATTATTCCCCAGGCTGCAACTCAAAAACTGCTCAGAATTCACAGCTGCTATTATCAAGCAGGTTCTTGAGCATAATTACTGTTTCCGCCGTATCTGCGTGGCTGGCTGAGTGGCATGATTGGAAAACAACGTCGCCAAACACTCATCAGGTATGAAAATGACTCTTGGGGAGAGATCAAAAAGGTTTTAGCTGTGCTGAGGTGCAGACGTCTCTTTCCCCTTCCCTGAACTTTTTGCTATTTTTTCCCTCTGGGTGGGAGCACAGAGGAATTTGGGCTCCACGCTTCAGGGGAAACCCTCAAAGTATCCCCAGCATTCTCCTGTGTTTTGAGTTTTGACAGTGGAGACTCTCCGAAGAATCTCTCTGCTCTTCAGATGTTCTCCAGATGTTCTCAAAAAGTCTCATGAATATTTGACAGATATTTTGGTGTTTAATGTCAGAATTTGACACCCAGTGGGTTTTCAGCTTCCAGTCCTGAGGGCCATCAGCTCTGTGATTGTCCCATCCTTGACAGTATTCTTGCAGAGAAAGAAAGTAAATTTGGGACTAACTTCCCTTATCCATTCCATCAGTCAGTACCCTATGGCCAAGAATCAGCAATCAAGAGAAAGAACATGATGTTTACATTCATGACATTCTATGACAATTGCGCAGTGCGAGCTCATTAGTGAATTGTGATGTCGTGCAATTGAATGTGTAACCAAATGTGCATGCCGAATACGTGTCTGCAGGGGAGTACACAATGTGCATCTGCAACTCATTGTGGAGACAGTGTGGGGAGTGATGGTTGGGATAGGACTGTAGGAGACCTGGGTTCGATCCCTGCTCAGCCACGGAGACACTCTGGGTGACCACGGCCAGGTCACGTTGTCTCAGCCTTGGAAGAAGGCAGTAGCAAACCTCCTCTGAAGAATGGTTGAGAGCCAGCTTGGCATAGTGGTTTGAATGTGGACTAGGATCCCAGGGGATCAGGATTCAAATCCCTCTTCCATCACGAAAACCCAGTGGGTGACTCGGCAAGTTCCACTCTCTCATCTTAAGAGGAGGGCAACAGAAACCACTTTTGACTCATAAATCTTTCCTAGAAAACCCTAGGAGAAGGGAGTTGTAAGTCAGAGCCTTACAGAGTTTGTAGAGCGAGGCCTGGTTTAGAGTCAGAGGCCCAGACGCACGAATAGTACGGAATCTGAGGCCCGGCTTGCAGTTTGAGGCCAAGCAGCTCACAGTGTGCAAGGAGCCAGTGCGGCGTAGGGGTCTGAGCGTTGGACTAGGAAGACTCAAGACCACCAGGGTTCAGGTCCCTGCTCAGCCACGGGCACCCTCAGGATGGCCTTGGGCAAGTCCCACTCTTCCAACCTCAGAGGAAGGTGACCGTCTGTCACGTCCTGGATAGCTTCACTTACAAACAGCACTCAGTTACAACAGAAGTGATTACTTGGAGCAAACAAGCAACCTAAAAGTTGCTGAGACCAGAGGCCGATCTAGGGTGGGGCCACAGGGACTCCTGCCCCAGGCATCAATGTGAAGGGGGGGCAAAAAAAGGAACCCTCCTGCCTGCCCCCCCACTGTTTGCCCCACCCCACCCCAGCCCTGCTGCCATTTGCCCCTCCCACTTCTGCCTCTTGCCTACCCACGTCCACCCACCAGTCGCCCCCCCACCTCCACTTACCTCTCCCTGGCCTGCCCCAACTCACCCCACCCACTTCCGCCCACTGGTCAGCCTGCCCCGCTGGTTGCCCCCCTTTCCCTGGGAGCCATTAACCTTCCGTCCACCACTGGCTGAGACTATTGCATGTTGGATGATTATAGGCTTTATACCTTGTCATATAAAGTTAGGTGTGCATCACAATGATTGATGAGAGTCATAGATGACATCCCCCCACCAGTATCAGATTTTCCCAGATTCTTCTGTTGTTTACATAGCTTTCATCCTAGGAGCTAGGATAAGTTTCTGTCTCCTTATCTTTGCCATGCCTGTTCCCATAACAACTTCCCACTAGTTTCGCATTTCCCTTTCTGATCTTTCCCCACCTTGCTGTAGGGCAAGTGACATCCAACACTGCAGCGATTAAGCATTTGGTGCTCTGGGATACTTTTGAACCCTCAACTGGATACCTATTTGCAAATATCTATTGGCCCTGCATCCTGATACAAACCTCTTCTGAAGAAATCTTGCCCTGAAAACTTTCATAGAGGGTCTCCAGAAGTCAGCCCTGACTTGAAGGCACATGTGAAGACAATGGCCCTTTCTGCATGGCATTTGCCATGCGAAAGGGCGCCTGGAGCGTTGTGTGATTGTGAGGAGCGATCTGCATGACACACTCACAATTGCGCGATGCTCCAGGAGCTGCCAGGCGCCAATTCCACACCTTTTCATTTTTGGCTAGAAGCTGAAAATGGTGTGCGATCCCACATTGCTCCCGGGCCCTGCACGCACTTACCTGGAAACTCCCAGGCTGCACTGCGGAAGGAAGAGGCAGGGCTCTCGCACGAGCAGGCAGCTCATGTGGAGCTGAAGCAGCAGCGATGTGAGATCCTCTTGCAGGAGGCTGTTCGTGCGATCCCCACACTTCAGCGCCGGAAAAAAGGTAAGGTGCAGAAAGGGCCAATGTATAAGGCACAATGGCACCACAAATACAACTCTGCTTCTGCAGTCTTCAACTGAACAGAGTGCAACAGAGAAAGATGTCCAACTGCTTCTGTAGAAGGACAAATACGGAAGACACCCACAGGACTCCAGCTGTACATTCCAACATTGTTGGGATGGGACCTCTAGCTGTGTGAAAAATCCATGGACCTAGGAATATATGGTGAAAAACAGGATGAGGATCTTTACCTTGTAAGAGTTGTGCAGAAGAAGATAGCCATGATTAAATATTTGAAGGGATGTCATATGGAAGGTGAAACAAGCTTGTTTGCAACTGCTTCAGAAACTAGGACATTATGAAACAATGGATTCAAACTTCAGGAAAAGAGATTCCATCTAAACTTTAGGAAGAACTTCCTGACTGTCAGAGCTGTCCGGCAGTGGAATCCGCTGCTGCCTGAATGGTGTGTGGTGGTGTCTCCTTTTTTCGAAGCTTTCAAGCAGAGGCTGGATGGTTGACTCCCAAAGGGAGGGCTTTGACTGCATGGAAGAAAGGGGTTGGACTGGAGGGCCCTTGAGGTCTCTTCCAGTTTAAGAATTCTAGGATTCTAGGGAGAAGAAGAAGAAGAAGAGGAGGGCCCTTTTCGCACTGCATTTTGCATGCGAAAGGGCGCCTTGAGCGTCGCGCAAATGTGAGGAGTGGTCCACATGATGCACTCACATTTACACGATGCTCCAGGGCCTGGCAGGCACCGCTCATGTACTTTTTTCATTTTTGGCTTTAAGCCGAAAATGGTGCGCAGTCGCGCATCGCTCCAGGGCCCCGTGTGCACTTGCCATGCGTGTGGAGCCTTGGGAGCCGGGCCGGTCATGCTTCTTGTCTCAGTGCAGCCTGGGAGGCAGCTCATGTGGAGCCGAAGGACCCTGGGTGTGAGAGCCTCTCTCCGGAGGCTGCTTGTGTGAGCACCGCACCCCAGCGCTGAGAAAAGGTGAGTTGTGGAAAGGGCCGAGGAGAAGAAGGAGCGGAAGGATTCTGGAAAGCCAATTTTCCCAGACCCAAAATAGTTATAATCAAAATGGGCTAGCTGCATGGAAGGCAGAAATCCTGATGGCTAATCCCTACCGGAGTAGACCTATTAGTGGAAATGTTGAATGGCGAGTCAACAAACAGGTAAATCTAATTGATTCCATGGCTCCACTCTAGTTAAGAGCACATTAAGATTCAGGCTACGCACCCACAACCATTTATGTTTACTCAGAGGAGTTACATCTTCATTGTCAGCTTGCACCATTTTTTTTCCAGGCAACAGCTGCTTCTCAGGCTCTTCTCTCTCTCTCCCCCCTTTTTTATCTTTTGCACATGTTGTCCTCCTTCTCAGCACATGAGTTAATGAGCAGCCTTTTGTGCCACAGGTTGTCCAAATGAAAAATCACAGGGATTGTTTCAGCTGGTAATTTATGCCCCTGAACAAAACACCAAATAACTCCAATTGGGATTAGAATTCCCTAGCTAAGGAGGTTATTAATAAATAACTGCTGGAACGAATACAGCTTTCCGAGAGAAGGATGCGGCTGGATTTACAGTGTCCTTGGCAGAGGGAAAAGAGAAACAAAGAGAGAGAGAGAGAGGGCCATCGTGGTGTTATTTCTGACAATGAGGCAGGGAAAATATTCTGCAAAATGCCTGTGGGCATTTTGAAGACTCTGCTTTCAGGCCTGGCAGAGCTGGGTGGAGAGGACAAGCCCAGTGTTGGTTTTGACGCTGCATCTGACTGGGTTGAGATGAGGAGATAAACAACCATCTGTTCCTTTCCAAGCAAGAGTCAAATCAGGACCCATGACTGGCCCGGGTAGGGTCCCGAAGTGAAAAATTGGACAGGAATCCTGTCCATTGTGAAAGGATGGGCAGAAGAGGGCATTTTGGCAAGGGCTGTTTGCCACACAACTTCCAGTTGCTTATAGAGTCAAAGAAGTCATAGTATCATGGAGCTGGAGGAGACACCAAGGGCTGCCCAGTCCATCCCCATTCTGCCATGCAGGAAGAGACAATCCAAGCCCTCCGTTGGACAGATGGCCATCCAGCCTCTCTTTAAAAACCTCCAAAGAAGGAGAAGAATCCACCACACTTCACGGAGGCAGCAGTGGATTCCACTGTTAAACAGTTCGTACCGTCAGGAAGTTCTCACTACTATTTAGATGGACTCTTTTCCTGTGGTTTGAAGCCATTATTCTGTGTCCTAGTCTCTGGAACAGCAGAAAACAAGCGGGATCCCTGGCGGTGCAGTGGTTAAATGCCAGTACTGCAGCCACAACATTGTGAGTTCGATCCTGCTGGGCTTCCGGTTGACTCAGCCTTCCATCCTTCCGCAGGTTGGTAAAATGAGGACCCAGCTTGTTGGGGGCAATTAGCTAACACATTGTAAACTGCTTAGAGAGCGCTTAGCTGACAAGCAGTATAGAAATAAACATGCTACTGCTATTGCTATTGCTGCATTTCCTATATGACATCCTTCCCAATATTTAAGCATGGCTATCATGTCCCCTCTTGACCTTCTCTTCTTCAGGCTAAACATCCCCAGCTCCCTAAGCTGCTCCTCATAAGATAGCATAGTTTCCTGGCCTTCTACCATTTTGGTTGCTCTTCTCTGTACACCCACCAGCTTGTCAATATCCTTCTTTTCTTTCCCAAACCCCAGGATTCCACAGGATGTTGAAAGTGGAATAATAGCACTATAACAGTGCAGTGTGGAAAGGCCCGTAATGTCCTCCTCCTCCTCCTTGCACGAAAATATAAATGAGTTAAATCAATAGTAGCTGTCCATTGTTTCTGCATCTGTGATGGACTCTTTCTCCTCTGACCAGCATTGATTTAAAAGGATTTGAAACACGAAAATGAGAATAAATGCACAGTGCCTCCTCATTTTTGTGGTAACCAGAGAATAGCCCAAAACCTCTATTAATAAACAAAGGTATTTTTCTTGCTGGTGGATATAGAGCAGAAAATGGAATGGGACCGTCTAGTTTCCTGTGTCAGAGAGTTCCACAGCCTCCTTGGGAGCAGTTGCTGAAAACGTCCCCTATCTTATATCCTTCCCAAGCACACTTGTGAGGGTGGTAGAAACAACAGAAAGCCCTCCCTTGAAGATCTCAAAACTTGGGGCAAACTTATTTTGGGGAGATAAATGGCCAGAATGCTGTTAGTGACATTTGTGTGCAGAAGTGTGGCCTGCTTGACTATATATCTGTTTTTGGGTGAGGTGCAGGGAAGAATTCTGTAGCCCCTTGTGTACTATCTAAAATCCGACTTGCCCTGGAAAGACTTGGCAGTACCAGCCCCAGAAAAATGCAATGCAGAAGCAATGGACTTGGCTGAGACAGACAAACTGACTGTTTTAAATCAAGGTGGGTCCTTGGGAAGATTTCTTGAAGGGTGGAAACCCCTTAGGGACCTTTTCAGGAAAGATAAAGATGATCTGATTGGTCTTAGATTTGACTATTAGTAATTTAGCGATAATAGGAAGAAGTGTCTAGCCACTTAGGGAAACCAGAGAGGCTGAGAAAAGATTGTTACATCAAACTGTTGATATACGAATAAAGTTTCCCTTCCTCCCTTTGCTTACTTTCTAGTTTTAGTTATAGCTAATGATTATTCTTTTTCTGTTTTTTTTTTGTTCTATTGTATTTTCTTAAGCTACGCACACATGCACATACACGTACAGAGTGGGCCCTTGGTAACTGCTAGGGGTTGGTTCCAGGTCCCCCTATGGATACCAGAGTCTGTGGATGTGCACGTCTCGGTGTGGACAATGGTGTAGAAAAATGGTGTCCCTTAGATAAGATGGCAAAATTGAAGTTTGCTTTTGGACTTTTTATTGGGAGGAGGTAATATTTTCAAGTTGTGGCTGGTTGAATCGATGAACACAGAATCTGTGGATATGGGGGGGCCTACTGTATGTGGTGTGTGTGCATATGTGTGTGTGTGTGTGTGTTGTGTCAAAGGCATATCTAGGGTGGGGCAAGCAGGGCATGTGCCCCAGGCGCCAATGCCTTGGGGGAGCAAAAAAGCCGTGCATGTAGGGGTGGGAGTGGGGTAGGAATAAGAAGATGGGGCACACCTTCCAGACTTGTCCTAGGTGCTGTTTATGCTAGATACATCACCAGTGTGTGTGTGCGTGCATGCGTGCGTGTGTGTGTGTGTGAAAAACGAGATCTGCCTGGCCCAACAGCTTTCAAGCCCTGAGAAGGGGTGCAGCTACCACTTCCTATAATGAGCAGGAAGTCCGACTTGATGGCCGCTAAATCCCCTCCTAATGTCAAGGTTGTCTGTGGAGATGGGGGAAAAGCGGGGCCCTCCTCCCACTCAGTGCTGACTTCTGCCTTGAACTTCCCCCAATTCTCTTGATTCAAGCTGCCACCGCCCACCAAACTGACCCAATCTGCAGCAACGCAGTGGGACATTGCTTGGGAATTAACAATCTCTCTGCTTAGAGATCCCTTCCCTTCCCTTCCCTTCCCTTCCCTCACCGCCCCTTCTGGGTGAGAGAATTCTATCTACGCATGTTGCCGAGGAACGCATGGGAATGGAGAAGAAACAGAGAGGTTTCTACAGAAAAGTATTTATTCTAAGACAGGCAAAGTAGATAAAAGAAATAATCCCATCATGAGAGGCTCTTCCTCTGAAGTACGCTTAGTAGTTACAGTATAGATAGATTTCACAGACCAGCCAAACCTCCAAAATAACAGAAAGAATCATAGAATCATAGAAATGTAGAGTTGGAAGAGACCCCAGGGGCCATCCAGTCCAACCCCCTGCCATGCAGGAACACCCTCAAAGCACTCCCGACGGATGGCCATCTAACCTCTCCTTAAAAACCTCCAAGGAAGGAGATTCCACCACACTCCATTGAGGCAGCCTATTCCACTGCCGGACAGCCCTGACCATCAGGAAGTTCTTCCTGAAGTTCAGGTGGAATCTCCTTTCCTGCAGCTTGAATCCATTGCTCCTTGTCCTGGTCTCTGGAGAAGCAGAAAACAAGCCCACTCGCTCCTCTACATGACATCCCTTCAAATATTTAAACATAGCTATCGTGTCCCCTCTTAACCATCTCTTCTGCAGACTAAACATCCCCAGCTCTCTAAGTCTGTCCTCATAGGGCATGGCTTCCAGGCCTCTCACCATTTTGGTCACCCTCCTCTGGACTTGCTCCAGCTTGACCATGTCCTTCTTGAATTGGGGTGCCCAGAACTGGACACAGGATTCAAGATGAGGTCTAACCAAAGCAGAGTAGAGTGGTACCATCACCTCCCTCGATCTAGACACCATACTCCTATTGATGCAGCTGAGAATTGCATTGGCTTTCTTGGCTGCCGCATCACACTGCTGACTCATGTTCAGCTTGTGGTCTATGAAGACTCCTAGATCCCTTTCACATGTACTGCTATCCAGCCACGTGTCCCCCATCCTATATTTCTGTGTTCCATTTTTTCTACCTAAGTGTAGGACCATACACTTCTCTCTGTTCAATTTCATTTTGTTAGCCTTGGCCCAGCTCTCCAATCTATCCAGGTCATTTTGAATTTTGATCCTCTCCTCTGGCGTATTAGCAACCCCTCCCAATTGGGTGTCATCTGCCAATTTGATGAGCATGCCCTCTATTCCTTCATCCAAGTCGTTGATAAAAATATTGAGCAGCCCTGGGCCCAGGACAGAACCCTGTGGCACCCCGCTAGTCACTTCTCTCCAGGATGAGAAGCAGCCATTCGTGATCACTCTTTGGGTTCGTCCGTCAACCAATTACAAATCCACCTGACAGTAGCCCTGTCCAGCCCGCATTTTACCAGCTTCATTGAGAGAATGTCATGGGGTACTTTGTCAAAGGCCTTCCTGAAATCGAGGTATGCTACATTCACAGCATTCCCTTCATCTATCAAGCTAGTAACTCTATCATAAAAAGAGATAAGATTGGTCTGGCATGACTTATTTTTGAGAAGTCCATGTTGACTTCTCGTGATTACCGCGTTGCTTTTCAAGTGATTAGCAACTGACTGCTTAATGATCTGCTCCAGGATCTTTCCGGGTACTGATGTCAGGCTGACTGGGCGATAATTATTTGGGTCCTCTTTTTTTCCTTTCTTGAAGATGGGGACAAGAAACCAAACACAATTAGCTAAGTAGACTCCAACTACTCACAGCACTGTTCCTGTTTGAGATAGCATTCTAGGGGGTGGGCAGGAGATGGCCTCTGCCTGCCTCTGCTTGCCCCCTTGCCCCCTTGTCGATTTCTTGGTGTCTCCTTTGTTCTCTCTCTCTACCTCGTGGTCTCTTGAGGATTTTTATAACTTCTTCATTGAAGCATCTCAAAGTTTCTCACCTTTCTCCTCCTGATTGGGCAACTGTCTCTCGTGACCTGTGATGCTAACCCTAATAAATGTCACCTGATCCCAGCAGTTCATTAACCCTTTATATGCCTGAAGGGAGAACTATCCCCCTTAAGCACTGATACCTGGGAAGTGGGAAGCCCCATTATCACATTGGCCCTGCTCTGATTTTAAATGGAATTCCTGTAAGGACAGAGCTTGGCTGGTCAGAGCCGGGGGTGAGTGAGCAGCTGCCGTCTACCGAGCCGAGTGGGTCACCAGGCGGTCAGGGATGCTGTGAGGGCCAAGGGAAGGTAAAGAGGAGTGTGGGCAGACAGCCGTCCGAGATCAAGAGCCAGGTCATCAATCAATGCTGGAAGTTCCAAGAGCTCAACAACAAACAGGGTCGTAAAACAGTCTAGGTCATGAACGGGAGACAGAGATTACTAACAGAGATGCACCAAGAGCCAAGAAGGTTTGCATTGGTCATAAAAGAGGCTGATATCAGACAGCAGTCAACAGAACCCACAGGGAAAATTGAGAGATGCATCTCTTAATACTCAGCAGATGGTTCCTATTTTTTTTTTTAGAACATACCCAATATGTTTCGGCCTATGTATCCATTTCAAGGGCCTTCTTCGGGGGCTACATAAACACAAATGCAAATGGAAATGTCAAATTAAGCATTAGAAGGACAACCCATAATTATACCGTAACATCTACATAAAACGTCACAATACATAACACACCAGAGAGACTGCCGTGCTTAGAGTGTTGAAGTCTCCTGACTCCATCCCTCCTCCCAGCAGTTACCCATCAAGGTGTTCTTAGACGAACCCTTCCGGCACATGGCATCGATTGCAGCCGAAGCAGAAGATTTTGGCTAGTTGCTTGGGCCTCTCTTTTTCTCAGAGGCCAGGAGGCTACTCCTTGTCCTATTTTGATTCTGAACTGTCCCAACAGAAGAGGGATTTAGCCCATCTTTGGATATCCAGCTGGGTGGCTGCTGGTGAGGCAAGATTTGTTCTGAATTCAGTGAGACATCCTCCTTTTCATGATGGTAGAGCAGAGCTTGTTCTTGATTCCATGAGAAGTCCTCAGTGAGATGCAAAATGCTACGAGTCCTGCCTGCGTTAGCCAGGCTGTGGCTTCCCATGACTTTGGTAACATGTAGAGCCTTATAGACAAAAATCACAAAGTCAGAAGACGCTTCTGTGGGCTAAAGTGCCCTTCAGCGGGCCCTTGAAATGGTTCTGTAGTCCTCAGGCATTACATTCACGAGAAATTCCTCAGCCTTTTTGCTGCAACAGATTTAACACAACTGCTCTTGCCCCTTCACAGCTGGTCCAAGGGGCTGTTTTAATATTTATTTGGCTGTATCACAAATTATCTTTTTCACACACCCCCATATATATTTTTGCATCCATGTATCCTCTCTTCTTTCTGCATTTGAATCTGGACTTCTGTGCTGGAACTTACTGCCTCTGTCACCTTGGTGTGCTCACTTTTTCAGCTTTTTTAGCTCACTTTTTTAGCTTTAGCTTCTGCTGTTATTCAGGAGAATTTGTTAAATTTGGTTTGCCTCTTAGGGGAAAAAAGTCCCCTGGGGGAAACAGATCATCCTGGAAATTCAGCAGAAGAATTTTTGGATTCGTGCCTCTGTGTCATCTGTAGACCCCACAGAGGTTTCCATATTTACCAGGCAGCAGCTAACACATTTTGATGGTCACCCTGAGCTTGCTGATGAGAGAGCTCAGATACCTGGTCCTGGCCAATTAGCTGGAGCTGGTAAAGGGATTCATTGCAAATGCGAAGCCCTCATCTAAGAGGCCACGGTCCATGATCCTTTAGAGACCCCCAGGGGTTCTCTGGTGAGGTTCTGGGACTTCTCTTGGTTTGGTGGCTTCCGCATTACAGGCTGGCTTAGATAGTATTTGTTACTGTTAAAGAGCTGGACGCCGTGTTAGTAAAATGCCCCTTGAGGAGTGTGTAGCATCCAGGCCTTGGCAGAAGCAAAGCTAGTGTTAGAACAACCACATCTGTACTCTGATTTAAAGGCTTTGCTTGTCTGTTTGCTTAGCTCTTGTTGTTGTTGTTGTTGTACCTTCAGGCTAACTCTGACTGATGGAAACCCTCCGAGATATTTAAAGAGTGTTGTCATGTTGCCCCTCAGTCTTATCCTCACTAGCCTTGAACGTGCCCAACTCCCCCAACCTTCTCTCAAATGTTTTGCTCTCCATGCTCATATCATCCTTGTTATCCTTCTATGAACCCACTCCAACTTGTCTAGATCCTTCCTAAAACGAGGCACCCAGAACTGAAAGCAGTACTCCAGATGAGTCTCAACCAGGGCAGGTTAGAGGGGGCATAAGTTCCTTCAGGTTGGAAACTGTACTTACACTGATGCAAGCTAAGATAGTGCTTGCCTTCTTTGCTACAGCATCATTCTTCTGGCTCGTGTTCAACGTATGATCCACCATAATTCTCAGGCCCTTTTCGCATATACCATTGCTAAGCCGAGCATCCCCTTAAGTTTGTATTTGGCTTTTGTGGCCTAAGTGCAGAATTTTGTCTTGTCTCTGTTGAATCTGTTAAGCTTCAGGTCCTGGTCTTTGGCTGTGAGGCTGAGAGGATTCTGGAACCCTCCTGCTTGGTGGCAGGAGGCCACATCCACCATACTGGGGCAGCTCCAAATTTTGGTGGGGTGGGGAGAGAAGTGGATTGTCAAAGAGCAAAGGAAAGCAGTGACTTTGGCCCAGGTTTCACTGCCCAATCAAGCTCTTCGCTTAGAAGGAGGAAAGAGGCAGCTTAACCTTAGCAGAGTCACACTCCAGCTGGAGGGAAATCAGTTGCCTCTCATCGCTCGGCAGAGAGCTGTGTCCAATTGGCTGGATTAGTTCATATTCACTACGGAATGAGAGGAGCAACTGGGAGCTGGTGATAGGCACTTCAAAGGCTGGGAGACGTTTCCAAATGTTTTGCAGAACACTGGGGTTGCAGAGATTGCCGAAGCTCACTCTCTGCAGCCAGGACATCTTGCTGTGGGGGCAGGGGGAGGTTCCAAAGAGAATCTGAATCTGGAAGAACAGCTGGATTGGGTACGGGAGCTTAGGCTGACATGCCCCATCCTAAGCCCGTGATGGCAACAGAAGGGGCCAAGCTCTGCTTCAAGCAAGTGGAGCTTCTACCTCCACTGAGAAAATGGAGAACAGATCATTGGCTTGCCTGGTTCTGCCTTGCCTTGCTTCATTTGCACTTTGTCTTTTGCTCTTGAAAGGATCCCAGATTCCTTGCAAGATAAAGTGAAATACAAGCAAAACACTTATGTAGTGTGTGTGTGTGTGTGTGTGTGTGTGGGGCGAAATCCTTGTGGTCTGGCATCCTGTTGATGACCGACAGGCACATAAGTGAAGCTTGCAAATGCATAGGTCCCTTTTTGGGTGGTGGTGGTAGTAGTGGTGGTGGAGGGAGAGGGCTCTTCTCCTCCCCTTCTGCTTGGTCTGCACTTGGGGGATTCAAAGCCCTGGGAAGGGTCTCTGCTGCTCTCGCTTTCCAGTGGAGAAGGAATGAAGGAGGCCATTTAGAACATGAAGATCTGGCTGCTCTGAGTCCCTGGAGAAGGACAAGCCAGGTACACTCTATCTGAGGGTGCATCCTCATTTTTTCCTCCACAACTGAGATAAGACCAGCTACTTCTGCATGGTTTGAATGGTCTTCCGTTCCCTCTCTTCCCCACCAGTGACTGACAGCAGAAGTGTTTCCATCAGTTTTACCAGGTGGGATGGACCTAAATACCCTGAAGGCACCAGATTCAATCTGAACTTGGAAGATAAACAGGACTGGTTCTAGTTAGTACTTGGATGGGAGACTACCATTGAATACTAGGTGTTGTAGGCTCTGTTTCTGAGGAAGGAATAGGCAAAACTACCTCTGAGGATTCCATATCTAAGAAAACACTGTGGAATTCATTGGTTTGCTGTAGGTTGACAGGTGACTCAAAGGCATATACACACACATACCTTAAAGGTACCAGATCCCATCTAATCTTGGAAGCTAAGCAGGGTCAGTCCTGGTTGATATTTGGATTGGAGGCTGCCAAAGATGATCAGACACTGTAGGCTCTATTTCAGATGAAGGAACTGGCAAAACTATCTCTGAGGATTCCTTGCCTAAGAAAACTCTATGGGATTCATGGACTTGCCATTCAATCAACAGGCAACTTGAGAACATATACACATGTGGTTCAAGAATGTACATCCACACGTGCAACAGCACTGCATATGCCTTCCCCCTTGCATGACCTTGAACTGAATTGTGGACATTGCTTCATCGGACAAAAAAACGTCAATCTGCTTCTGTCCGGAAGCATGCAATGCACACAGAAGACACCCAGAGGATCGTAGCCATTGCACCATTTTCAGGATTCCCACAGCAGAGTTCAGAAGCCATTCTTGCTTTCATCTGTCCCCCCTCAACTCCCCTCCCTTCTGCATGGCAGGGCAGAGCTGTCCACATGCCCTTGTGCAGAAATGACGCAGAGCATGGGCTTGCTTCCATTCCTGAAGTATTCTGCATTCCGTTGCTCTGTGTCAACAGGGGAGAGAGAAGGAAAGGGAGAATGAGGGAGGCACTCTTTGTCAAGACAACAGGCCTATTTTCTCCCTGGAGCCGCTGCTCCCGCTGATCTTCTTAGGTGTGATGAGATTATCAATGGCTTTAATCCAGGGCTCATTGTTCAAGAAGCCTCTCTGCGTTCCAGGGGAGCAGCTGCTGCCGTCTCCTCCTTGTGTGCAGCAAGACAATACCTGCAATTGTGCCTTGTGTTAATCCATCTTGGAAGAAATTAGAATCCCATCAACTATTCAGGCAGGGAGAGTAATCAGGAGGCAAAAACCCAAACAAACACACACACACACACACACACATATACACAATCTGGCCAGCTGATCCTTCTTTTGAGAAACCAAAGAGTCAATCTGCCTCCTTTTGAAATCGGGAACATCATTTAATTAAAATCTGTTTTCTTAATGTTCTTTTCCCCTGTCCTTCTTTCCCTTATTTTTTAAAAAAATCTGCCTGTGCCTTTTGGAAATACATTGCTAAACTCTCCCCCGAGGCTGCTTGAGTTGAAAAGGACTCTAAAAGGTGCCCCCCATGGGGCAGATGGATCCCCTGCTTTGCATTCGTGCTCACCTTGTCTGTTTGCAAGACTCGGAGCCTCGGATAATGGACCCGGTCTGAGTGTGCCGGAGTTTCTGGAGCAGGACTTTGATGTTAGCGCGTTCTCTGGAACCGAGGCCAGCTGGAACAGCAAGCTGAGCAGAACTGTCTGTGATCAGCAGGAGATCTTTAAGGGGAGAGGTGGCTGTGCCGTTCCGGCTTGGCGCTTCTAGAAAAGCAGGAAGGGAAGAACACTCAAGCATATTTGGAAAATGTAGACAAATGCCTTTTGCCAAGGGTGGAGAAAAACCAATGAGAAGAATCCTGGGCTGATGAGAATCTTTGCGGTTCAAAGCTTCCTGTGTGCAAAAATCACATGGCACAAAAACCCTGCATTTTTTGACACAGCAAATGTTTCTGGATGGAAATGTTATTTTCCGTAGATATTATTTTCTGTGAACATTCAGAACATTTCATGTCCTGCACAGAAAATGATGTTTCCTGTGAAAAAATGTGCAAATTTGGCACAGTAGGAAAAGAACTGGACTGTGAATGCCCTTTAAAATCTGTGCAGTTTTTGAAGATTCTTGCAATGGAAAGTAAAATTACTCATTGCTTCTTTCAAGAATGAAATTGATTAAGAGTTACATTTCTCCCAGAGAGGCAAATAAGAGCATCCCAGAATTTTAGAGATGGAGGTGATCCCTGGGCCCACCTATTCAAACTGCATGCCGGTGCAGGGATCCACCACTAAAGCATCCCAGACCAAAGACAGTCTGTCACATTCCAGGTCTGCTTTGCAAAATCATCCATGCCTCTCCTCATCTTCACAGTCCTGAGGTATTGTCTGAGCCCTGAGACATCCTCAGCCAGATGTAAGAAGAGTCCCATTACAAGTCTATGTACCTGGGATTTCTGTTCCCATCGTGTCCCCCACATCTGGGCTGTGAGAGTACCTGGGATGCGCCAGAGGACCAAGCAACACACTTGTTGCTGTGAAACGCCTTTCTTCCAGTGTCAACTGAAAAGCAGCACCTGCATTTTCTCCCCTGGAATCATGGAATCATAGAATCATAGAAATGTAGAGTTGGAAGACACCACAGGGGCCATCCAGTCCAACCTCCTGCCATGCAGGAACACCCTCAAAGCACTCCTGACAGATGGCCATCCAGCCTCTGCTTAAAAACCTCCAAAGAAGGAGACTCCGAGGCAGCCGATTCCACTGCCGGACAGCCCTGACTGTCAGGAAGTTCTTCCTGAAGTTCAAGTGGAATCCCCTTTCCTGCAGCTTGAATCCATTGCTCCTTGTCCTGGTCTCTGGAGCAGCAGAAAACAAGCCCTCTCCCTCCTCTACATGGCATCCCTTCAAATATTTAAACATGGCTGTCATGTCCCCTCTTAACCTTCTCTTCTGTAGACTAAACATACCCAGTTCTCTAAGTCTATCCTCATAGGGCATGGCTTCCAGGCCCCTCACCATTTTGGTCGCCCCTCTCTGGACTTGCTCCAGCTTGACCATGTCCTTCTTGAATTGGGGTGCCCAGAACTGGACACAGTATTCAAGATGAGGTCTAACCAAAGCAGAGCAAGATGAAGTCTAACCAAAGCAGTACCTCCCTCGATCTAGACACCATACTCCTATTGATGCAACCGAGAATTGCATTGGCTTTCTTGGCTGCTGCATCACATTGCTGACTCACGTTCAGCCTGTGGTCCACCAAGACTCCCAGATCCTTTTCACACGTACTGCTATCCAGCCACATGTCTCCCATCCTATATTTCTGTATTTCATTTTTTTACCTAAGTGTAGGACCTTACACTTCTGGATCCTGGAGATCCTAGGATCACAAAATGGGGAAGGACTCCTGTCAGTGGAGGAAATCTGTTGGAGGAATCCAGCACTCTCTCTTAACACCCCCTCTTGCTGTTAATGCAATTGGGGTTTAGATAGAACAGAATTTCCTGCATGCCAAACCCTTCTGCTTTTGCATCTCTTCCTGTCCATTGAAATGCATGGTCATAAATGCCTTTGTGTATCCAAATAATTAAATCATGGAAGTTCCTAAGGTCATTGGTCATATCAAGGCTTCTCCATCTCTTCTCTTCTTCTTCTACTACCTTTTCTACTCTCTCTTTTGTTTCTCCAACCACAAGATGATGTAAGCTCTCTCCAGGCATATGCAAATGTAAAAGCCATTAGTAAACCTTTTCTAATTTTGTTACCTGGAACTACCTGCCTTATTTATTTTGAGTCAGTTTCAGTTCAGGGAAGTAACCAGAGATTTGATGCATGACTTATTTGCTACTCTGCTAAAAGAAGGCTGATTTGTAACAGTTTCAGCTTTCATATTTTTCTCCGAAAGGGCTAACACCTTGGGAAACTCTAATTCCCAAGAAAATCCACAGCTAAAGCACTTCTGAGAGACAGGCCATCCTATCTTTGTGTGAATATCGTCAATGAAAATCTCCACCACTTTCTCTTCTGCGGAACATCTCTTCCCATCAGGGAGTTCTTCTTAATGCGTCACGTGAATCTTGTTATTTGAATCCATTGGTTTGGGTCCTATCTTCTGGAGCAGTGGGACATGAGCTCCCTACATCTTCTACATGATGACAGTCCTCCAGACATTTGAACACATGGTGCAACTAGTCTATCTCACTCTCCTTAGCAGAACTCTTTTGTGATTTAAAAGAAAAAGATGGAAGGAATGGTGGGAAAACAGAGGACAGTCACAAATGAAAGAGAATGTCATAAAATTCCATACAAGAGGCGAGACAATCACATAACAATGCTAACAACATGTGTTTCAACAGGGACAATGAAAGGTCCTACCTTTGAGAGGGATAAACAAAATGCACAAATAAGGATGGGTGAAACTGATTAAAAATTGAGCATGTGCAAAGGATAGAAGGGTGTCAGTAGACCACAAGCTGAACATGAGTCAAAAATGTGATGCAGCAGCCATAAAAATCCAATGCAATTCTGGCCTTTATCAACAGGAGCATAGTGTCCAGATCAAGTGAAATAGTGCCAGTCTGTTCTGCTTTGGTCAGATCTCATCCAGAACAATTGTGTGTCCAGTTATAGGCAACAGTTAAAGAAGTCTGGACTGTATCAAGTAGAGGATGACCAAGGTGGTAACAGTTCTGGAAACCAAACTGTATGAAGAACAGTTGAGGGAGCTGAAGGTGTTTCACCTGGAGAAGGCAAGAGTGAAAGGCTTATCTGGAACCATGCTAGCTTAGAATGACAGTGGCTGACTCAGGTCAGAACAAGCGATGAGACACAGGGAATGGGGTTTCTCAGATGGCGACTGCTCAGATCAGAAGGCATGGGGGTTATGTTTCCACATATCCCACTGCACCCTGCTGTTCTATGAACTTACCGGTAACTATGATGAGCAAAAAAGCCAGGGACTCCTGGAAAGTAGCTAAAGGCTGCTGAGTCACCTCTCTTTCATCATCGGATGGGGGCCATCTAAATGGCCAATGTGGCTCTGTCTGGCTGATCCACATCTGTAACAGCACAGCCATGAAGGGCACTGGAGGAAAAGGAATGGGCATCAAAAGGCCAGGCTGTTATTGGGGGAGCTGAGGAAACCCCTCTTTCCCTGATCCCCTTCTCAGATGGGAAAAACATGGGGAGGTGTGTGAGAGAGCAAGGATCTGGAAGGGCTGGGAGTGTTTGAGTGCTGGGAAAGGGCGAACCAGACAAATGAATCTTTTCTAGTGTGCACCAAATGCAAAATTTTTTGCCAGAGGTCCAGACGATCTTGTCTTCCACTTGTGATCCTTTCGTATTTTCTGAGTCTCTTCCTCCACCTTTTTCTTGTCAACCAACCAATCAATCTATGAATCTGTTGGTACACAGGGCCTTTCCAGTGGTATCTACAGTAGCACCCTCGTACCAGAAGCAGCCAGAAACTCCTTTCTCTGGCATCAGCATTTGCACCTGAAAAATGACTGCTGCCCCATATGTACACCTCAAAGGCCCTTTGCTTCAAAACATAGAAAGAACTGCTTTCTTTCTTATTGAAGGGGAACCGTGGCCACTCTGGGCTTCAAGAAAGGAGGCACAGTGAAGAGAGGACAACCATTTATTTAATGACAGAGTGCCGGTCCAAACATTAGCCTCCCATCCGCAGTATCCGGCACTGCAGCAAACACTGTCTTCTGCCTTCAAGTCACTTATGGCAACCCTAAGGCTTACCTATCACTGGGTTTTCTGGGCAAGATTTGTTCAGAGGGAGTTTGCCATGGCCTTCCTTTGAGGCTGAGAGAGTGTGACTCGCCCAAGGTCAACCAGTGGGTGTTCATGGCTGAGTAGGGATTCCAGAATCAGTCTAACAGACAAACCACTACACCACACTGGCTTGAAGCAAGTGTGCAAGCGATCATTTACGGCAGTTTTAGAAAATCTACTCAGCGATAGCATATGACAAGATAGAGCAAACCGTAGGGGAAAATTGGGGATATATTAGCCAATCGTGAAACAGCAGTCATTAAGCCATAATGGGAAATTAGCCAGCAAGTGCCAAGTAAAAACTATCCATGTGAATCCTTTCCCTTACATTTCAGATGGTTACTGTTCCTAGTAGAAAGAGGGTAGGGTCAGAATGTTCTGATAATGCTGAATCCGCTTTCCCTTGAGATTCTTGAGAGCTCAATAACTCTGCAGCTTCTTGTTTTTTCCCCCTGGATTCAGAATACTTTTCCTTTAGCCCAGCTCTACTTCATTGTGGTTCAGCTGGTCAATCTCTGACCTTCCCCTTCGCCAGCCATAGAAAACTCGTGCCTTTCTCTGATCACAGATGCACCAGCTTTTTGTAATCAGTACCACGGAGGGGCCACAGTGAGCTCCCTTCATTGCTGCATCCCTGTCTGGAGCGAGGCCAGAGGTTGGCCGGATGAGGACCTGTGCTGGAGCCTCCTTGAACAAAGGGTGTGGGAGGGCAGAAGAAGGGAATGCACCACCAGGCCTGCCAGCCTCATCTTCATGCTGCTCTTGTTCTCGCGCGTGCTTTTTTAAAAGGCTAACCTGCTCAGAGCCTCTGGGAATGTGTGGGCTGAAAATATATTTCCATTCATCCATCCTTCTATCCATCTGTCAATAGAACCAGGTATGATAAGGCAAACCAACAAGGAAAAATGCAAGGCTTGGGGCTTGAGTCCTCCCATTGTGTCTTTCCCTCCTTGATCTTCTCTTTCTGGCCAGGTATGCATTTATAGCAATGTACAAAATCATCATCATCATCATCATTTTCCCAGTTTGGAATTCAAGTGGGTTTACAGCGGTTGAAACAGACATAGTTAAAAATTCACATCATGCAGAAGTTAAAAAGCAATTAAGCTATTAGAAAATTAAAACCAGTTAAAAACACAGAATATTTAAACAACAACAGAAACAACAAATAAAGGTCCAGCATGTTATGCTAGGCCAATTTTTATTCCTGCTGGAATAAAAGGGTTTCCACCTTCCTGTGGAAAAAGAGTAGGGAGGGTACCAATCTAACCTTTTTGGAAGTGCAATTCCCCAGCATTGGACCCGCCACTGAGAGGGCCCTGTCTCCCACGTTCCCACCTGTGATGGTGCTGGGGCAGAAAGAAGGGCCTTCTCGGGAGATATCAAGACATGGGCAGGCTCCCAGAGTTCTCCAGTAACCTGGACTTGAGCCATACAGGGCTTAGTAGGTCATAACCAGCACTGCGGATTGTGCTCAGAAATGAGCCAGCAGCTGTTGGAGCTGTTGCAACGAGTGAATGCTGTGCTCTCTGTACCCAGCCCCAGTTAACATCAGTACTCGCTGGTGGCTCCCATCCCAGTGGGGCAGTGACTCCATTCCAAGTTTTAATCCTAGGCTTTAAAGCAGCTCTCCCAGGCGCTGAAGAGGTTTAAGGGAAAGTGTTCAGCACTTTGGACAGCTCTTTTAAAGTGGCACCCACGAGACATGCTCTGGCGCTCCAGAGCAATGGAGGAGCTGCAAATGGGTTGATGAAAGAGGACCATGCCTGCCTCTCCCATGTGCCATCTACAGCCACCTGTGGCATCTCTAGTTTCCCTCCATTGCGACAGGAACCAGTCCTGGTCTCCATTACCACTGCGATCTTTGTCCTCATGCACCTTGGGCCTTAAGCTTTGACCCATTTGGAACAGTTAAAGTATTCCTTCTTAGCACGTCCAAACCTCCAGAGCAGGAGGGAGTTCCCCAAAGCAGTCCAGTAACACCTCTCCCAACACACACTTTGGAAAATCACAGACAATCTCCTGCTTTATGCTTCTTTCTGACTTCTGTGCCACTTAAATCCTCACAAATTTGAGGCTGATGGATGGAATGATTCACAACTAGTTAGATTTCAATGAAGATAAGGTAGACTGCATTCTAATTGCATATCAATTCCATTATATTTCATTGATTTATCCATTTTATCTTCTGATTCATTGCCGTACTGAAGTACGGTTATTTTGGTTCACTGAAATAGGAGTTCCTGTCTCTCTGGCTGGACAGCTGGCATCAAAGTTCTGATAGGTTTATTAGATGGCAGAAAGGGGAAGGCAAGCAGAGTCACATATGCATTGAAAACTTTAAGAAAGCTGACTTCAGTAAACTTAGGGAAATACAGGGAGTGATCCCATGGTCAGGAATACTAAAAGAGAAGGGAATTCATGATGGATGGGAGTTTCTTAAAAGTGAGATATTGAAGGCACAATTTCTAGCAATTCCAATGAGAAGATAAAATGAGAGGTGTCTAAAGAGTCTGGGCTGGAGGTCTAAAGGAATTTCAACTGAGCTAAAATTTAAAAAGGCCATGTACAGGAAATGGAAAAAGTGGGAAATCACCAAAGGGGAATTCAAGCAAACGGCAAGCTAGTGTAGGGGGAAGGTCAGAAAAGCTAAAGCTCAGAATGAGCTCAGGCTTGCTAGAGAGGGAAACACAATAAAAAGGGCTTTTCCGGTTATGTTCATAGAAAAAGCAGCAATAATGAAATGGTAGGGCCTTTTTGTGGAGAAGATGGTGAAATGCTAACATGGGACAGATAAAAGGCAGAATTACTCAAGCCTCAGTCTTCTCCCAAAAGGAAACAATGTTCTCGCTGGGGAAAATGGTGCAGATGATGTGGTAGGGGAAATGCAGGGGAAAAAAGTATAGGTAAAGAGGTAGGAAAGGAGTGCCTGACTACTCTAAATGATTTTTAGCCTCCAGGGTCAGATGAACTGCATCCAAGGATGTTAAAAGAACTGGCACAAGTAATCTCAGAACCCCTAGCAATAACCTTTTGAGAATTCCTGGAGAACAGAAGAAGTCCCAAGAGACTGGAGGAGGGCAAATATTGTCCCCATTTTCAAAAAGGGGAAAAAAGAGGACTCAAACAATACTGCCCCATCAGCCTGGCATCAATACTGGGAAAGATCATTAAACAGATCATTGAACAGACAGTCTGGAAGCACTTAGAAAGGAATGCCGTGATCACTAAGTCAACATGGGTTTCTCAAAAGCAAGTCATGCCAGAGTAAATTTACCTCTTTTTTTTTTAATAGAGTTACTAGCTGGTAGATGAAGAGAATGCTGTAGACATAGCATTTCTTGATTTCAGTAAGGTCTTTGACAAGGTCCTCCATGATATTCTTGCAAAGAAGATAGTAAAGTGTGGGCTAAAGAAGGTTACTGTTAGGTAGGTTTGTAACTGGTTGAGTGACCAAACCTAAGGGTGTTCACCAGTAAGTCCTCTTCATCCCGGAGAGAAGTGACTAGTGGGGTGCCACAGGGTTCTGTCCTGGTCTTGGTGCTATTCAACATCTTCATCAATGACTTTGGTGAAGGAGCAGAAGGCATGCTGATCAAAATTGCAGATGACACCAAATTAGAAGGGGTACCTAACACCCCAGATGAGAGAATCAGAATTCAAAATGATCTCAACAGATTAGAGAGCTGGGCCAAAACTAACAAAAAGTGTAAGGTACTACACTTGGGCAGAAAAAACATTAAATGCACAGATATAAGATGAGTGACACCTGGCTTGACCACAGTGCAAGTGAGAAGGATCTAGGAATCTTAGGAGACCACAAGCTGAACATGAGTCAGCAGTGTGATACATCAGCAGATTAATGTTAATAATAGTACCACTCTATTCTGCTTTGGTCAGACTCCACCTGGAATCCTGTGTCCATTTCTGGCACCACAGTTCAGGAAGGAACATATCCAGAGGAGGGGGACCAAAATGGTGAAGTCTTGGTAACCATGCCTGTGAGGAGGTGCTTAGGGAGCTGGGTATGTTTAGCCTGGAGAAAAGAAGGTTAAGAGATTACATGATAGCTATGTTTAAATATTTGAAGGGTATCACATGGCAGATGGAGCAAGCTCTGCTGCTCCAGAGACTAGGACTCTATGGAGCAATGGCTTCGAACTACAAAGGGATTCCATCTAAATATTAGGAAGAACTTCTTAATGGTAATAGGAGTTCCATAGTGGAATATACTGCCTCGGAGTGTGGAAGATTCTGCTTTGGAAGTTTTTTAAACAGAGGTTGGATGTTCATCTGTTGGGAATGCTTTGATTGTGTATTCTGGCACAGCAGGGATTGGACTGGATGGCCCTTGTGGTCTCTTCCAGTTCTATGATTTTAGCTCTCTCTCTGTCTGTGTGTGTGTGTGTGTGTGTGTGTGTGTGTGTGTGTCTGTTTGTGCCTCTCCAAGTTCTCCTGGAGAGGTAATTTGACTCATTAGCTTCTGTTAGTTGCCCATCTCTGGTCTATGGCTTCTTAGTGCATTGGCAAGTCTTGTGTTTTCTGCAACATATCCAGACGAGGGTGGTCAATATGCTAAAAGTTCTGGGAACACTTGATGGTGCTTTATTTATTTAGCCTGGAGCAGGGAAAGCTGAGAAATGAAATAATATATTTATCTTCAAGCATCCAAAGGGGTGTCATATGGAAGTTGGAGCAAGCCGTTTTTCTGCTGCTCCAGAAGGTAGGATCCAAACCAGTAGGTTGAAATTACAGGAAAGAAGATTCTGATTAATCATTAGGGGAAAAACTGCCTGATGGCACGAGTTGTTTTGGCAGTGGAATGGCTTCACCTGGAAGGTGGTGAACTCTCCTTCCTTGGAGGCTCTTAAAGAGAGAGTATATGGCCACATCCCGGGGATGCTTGTCCCCTGTTCTTAAACTCAAACCAGGGTTCCTGAGTCAGTAAACTGTGGAAGCAAGAGGCATCTGGTATCAAACGGTCGAGGCTCAAGAAAACTGTAAATCAGAGTTAGGTTTCCAAGGAGTCATGGTAGCAACTTAAAAAGCCAAGAGGTCATAATTCCACTAACCACATTTTTGCAAGCCAAGCTGTTGAGAGGAAGCCTGAAGTGGTACTCAGCAAGGTGGTTGGTGGCTGTAACTTCTTTATATCGGCAGCATGTTCAGCTAAAGCCCAGATCCCAGGCAATATTTAGGGAAAGCATTCCTCAGCTGCGTTCCTCCTGACTCCTTGACCGCAGCCTCTCACTTTGCCTGCAGTGGGTGGTCTGGGCCTTAGGCCTGAACCCCCACCTTTCTCTGAGACTGGGGGCCCCTTCTCCAACTCCTCTTTCTGCTCTGAACCCACCCTGACCCACCCTGAAGAGTCCTCCTGAACAGAAGGAGGATTTGGCTGGCTATGAGGCATCTGCTGTGACACATCCGGTGGTAACTCTGGTTCATCGAATGCTCAAGTAGGGAGCATGACTGGGCTTGGACTAAAGGCCCAGGCTCCTCTTCCAGTTCTGTGATTCTCATAAAAGTCCTTCTGGAGCTTCCTCCCCAGATCTGTTCAGAGGACCCTGGTTCATTTCCAATAGCATCTCCAGTTAACACAGGTAGAGAAGAGAGAGAGACCTCTCTCCACTTGAGACTGCAGATGGCTGTACCAGCCAGACACGGACCATGGATCTGAGGGAGCTTCAATAACTCCAGGGGCGGGTGGCACAAGAGGCCCACTTGTCCCCCCACTCATCCTGTGCAGCCAAAGGGGTGCAAGACAGAGAACTCAGAGGGTTACTTCTTTTTTTTGGACTATAAACCTGCACCAGCTGGACTCTGGCCTATGCGATAACAGAAGATGGGACTTAGTACTTTCCAGCATTGAGGATTTTCCCACTCCGTTCCTTCTCCATTCTGTTATCTGCAACTCTCAGGGTAAGGAACAGCTTGGATCACTGGAAAGTTACACCCTGCCTCAGTTGCAGTAGATTTTGCCCAGAAGGAGAGAGTGAGGGGCTGCCATTTTCCATGTCCTCTTGCCCACCTCCTTTTGTGTCTACCTGAAACCTGAGCCTCTGTAAAATGGGATTAATATACTGATCTCATTCCCAAGGCTCTGCTACGCGTATGCTGCAAATGGAGGGGCATATGCCTTCTAGGGTAAAATGTTCACCCTCGTCATCGTTATCCACTTTACCAAGGCAGACAAATGCAGTTTTGCAAATGATGAAACGGCCCAAACCGCTGTGGGTGTCTCTGGTAAAGCCAGACTCTTTTTATATAAGTGAACCTGAGCCATTGTAAAAGTTTATGGAGTAAAAATTATTAGGTAGATGGGCTTGCATTTTAAGCTGCATAAACTTTAACGATCTCCTCTGCTCAAGTTAATTTAGTACCTTTGTAGGTGGGGAATCAACTTTGTTTCCATCATTGTGGGATCCAAATGACACCTTTCTGGAGTTGGTCACCGAGAGGCTACAAGATGGGAGGGATGTTATGAACAGTCTGAGAAATGCGAGGGGTTGCCTTTTGGAACAGGACAGGAAACCAGGGTCCCAAGCATCACCAGCCAAAGCCATACCTTGCGTGTAAGGGTCCCATTTTTGCTTCCAGTGCTCTTGGAATTCAAGTCACAGCTCTCTTGGGCTGACCAAAGGTTTGAATCTGGGTGCCTTCAGGACCAAACTGGATGTGACTTACATTACCTTTACCCCCTCTTTTTTTTTTTTTAAATGAATGAAGCCCTTTTATCACTCAGTGACTGAGATTCAGCATCGGAGTTGGGAAGCACAAGTATTTATATGCAGAGCTACTTATTCACTGTACTACGGACCCTGCGTGTTGAGAGGCAATGTTATGCAACAGAACCAAGGCAGAAAATCAGAACTGAATGCACAACCAAGTGTGCAAGTGCAAGCACATCCATGCGCAATGTAGAATGCCCCTCTGTGCATCAGATGCAAATGTACAATTACTCTGCTGTGGAAACTTAGGAGTGCCTAAGACAGTGACAGAATTTGGGACAGCATTATCCACCTGCCTTTTTTCCCTTTAAAGCAGAAAACTTAGTCTAGTTGGATCATCAGCCAAAGTCCAGTCCTCTATCTATAGTTTTCCTTGGTTCCATTCTCTGTAGTTCTGATTTTCAGTGCCTGCCTGCCTCCTCCCTCCCTCCCTTTCTTTTTTTTGGTGGACATCCTTGCCCATCTGCCAACACTGGGAAAAATTAATCTTTTAGCCTACATTTCTCACTGACCAGTAGCCATGCTGGCTGGGGAAGGGAACTGGAATCTTTCTGAGTCCTTGATGTGTAACCCAATACCCTGAGTGGCTAGGTTGGTGAGTCCCTGAGGCAGGGTCTTCTCTGTAGTGGCACCTCATTGTAGAACATCCTCCTTCTTGAGCTTCTGGTAAGAAGCCATGTCTGCCTTGTTTCACGGAACAGAATCACAGGATCACAGAGTCTCAAGGGCCATCTAGTCCAACTCCCTACCATGAAGGAATACAAGACCAGAGCTTGCTCCATGTCCCACATGAAATCCCATATTTAAACAAGGCTATCATACCCCCTGTCAACTTTCTGTTCTCCAGGTAAGCATACCCAGCACCCTAAGCTGCCCCTCATAAAGCTTCATGGTTTCCAGACTGTCTACCATTTTGGTTGCCCTCCTCCTGACATGTACCAGCTTGTCAATATCCTTCATGAACAGGATTCTATGATTCTATGTGCAGTTTGCATTCATGCATAATGCAGGACAATGCTATCAAGCACAATCTGTATAATGCAATGTGCACTGCTGTGCAAAGGTATCACATGTGTAACTTTTCTTTTGTAAAGTTCAACTGAAAACAAACATTATATGTTAGACAGAAAAAGTACAGCTACGTGTGTATGGGAACATACATACATGCAAGACTGCAACAGGATGTTAGCCAGAATTGCAAACACAATGTCATTGAGCATGTGGTGCCATTGCATATTATGCATGCAAATGTGCATTTCACATTGGTTGTCACACTGAGCTGCACAGTTTTCTATGTGCTAATGTACAATTGTCATGTCACTCTGTGAACATAAAGTTAACCTGTTGCTTCAATTTAGGATTGTGGCCCAAACGTGCAATCAAATACATGTTCACAGCCATGTGCCATGAACATCATGTGCAATGGCACTGCATGTACAACTAAACTACCACAACCTTGAACTGAATGCAGACATTCCTCATCAAACAATATAATGTCCAGTCATTTTTGTTGAAGTATTTACGCATGAGTAGGGCATCAAAAACACTCCAGCCACTGAAGGAAAAACATCATCGGATAAAAATAGCATCAGATATTAAATTTGAACTATTAAATAATATTGGCCATAAAATGCTGAGTATTAATTCTGTGACAGATCATTGCCATTGGAAGACTCCACGACAGATTATGGGATGGATGAATTGAGAAAGGGGACAAGTTCATTTCAGCAGGTACAGTTCTGTCTCCATACTGACTGATTGTGGAATTAACATCTTCGGAGAGAGTGTATCCCAGTCACATCACTTGGTATCTGTCTTTTCATTTTGATTAAAGTCTGTAATTCCCTCCTTGGTGGTGATTATGTTCCAAGGCAAGCGTTCAGGGGAGGGGAGGAAATTCCTCATCCAATTTTCCGTATATTGAGCTCAGAATGTAATTATTTAGAGACTTTCAGAGGCTGCCGCTTAGCTCTGTCTCACTAAATCTGCATTTTAAATAGTGAAACAGTTATTTCCTCCTGTAATGCCATAAGGCAGGACTTCCGTAATTACATACCAAGGTTTCAATTCTATTACCCGACTCAACATCTGAAAAGAAAACTTGGCAGCAGAGAGGTAACAGTGATTCAAAGAGCCATGTCATACCTTACTTGGCAGTTGGGTTTGCCTCTCCAGATTTATACCAGCATTCCCTTTACAGAATCACCCAAAAAGTGGCTGAGCAGGGTCCACCCGCAATGCCAGTACCTCCGTGCAAAGGTGGGGAATTATTAGCTCAAATTAGGAGGTCTGCAGTGAGGGGGTAACCTAATGAGATCTTTCGACACCAGTATTTACAGTGTTGCCTGTAGGGAAGAAGCAGCCACAGATTCAAAAGTAAACTAAAATGTGTTTTATTGGGGGAATTAATAATCACAAGCAAGATGCAAGCACTCACACAGTCACACAAGGCTAATCGAAGAAAAAGGAGGAAAGATTGATAGGAAAGTTTCAGGGAGAGGGTGATATTTATGCTTCCAGAAGAGCAGCGAGGAAGCAGCACTATGGCTTGGACTTGCTTTTAAGGGTGGTACACAACCGGGAATCAAAGTGGCAGAGTGATGTTCAGCAACTGGTGATCTGAGACGCAACTGCTCAAAACAGAGGGTTTTTTATACTCTATTTCTCTCCCTGAAGGCATGTAGTTTAATTGCTTTCTGGCAAGGTAAACAAAAGAGGTCTGGAAAGGACTGATTGTTGACAAAAGATTGATGGAAATCTTGGCAGCTTCTCAATGTCTTGGTTGGGTGCTGTGACTGAGAAAAGATTCAGCAGGAAATGCACAGAGCAGGGGTGCTTTCCAGCCGCACCTGGACAGTTTCTTTGACTATTGTTCTTTGAGGTCAGGCAGTTGAGAGGATTAGCTTAGAGCCATTAAGTCAGGTTTTCCCAGCTAACCCATAGTGAACTTATGACTTAGCCATGCTGAGATCACTTCTGACCTACTCTTGCACATCTTCTCAGCCAGTGTCCCTTCTCCATATGGCCTTTCAGTCATAAATGTGTATAACTTAATTTCATGCTCATTAATATTTGCCAGTTAGACCATATCAAAGTGTGGGGATGTACAGATGCTAACAGAATCATAGATTCATGGAGTTGGAAGGCAAAGGCCAGTGGAAGCATCAACTACTAAAGCAGACTGGATAGCAGGGAACCAACATCTGACATGCTGTTAGTGACTTATCTGTGCATCAGTTTCTTTTTGGATAGGATGAAGAGGGCTATTCGATTGTGTTCCATCCGATGACCTCCCACTGCTCAGCAGCTGCCAAGCCTCAGAAGAGATCTCTGGTGCTGTTGTTTTCCATAGAGAAGGGATGGAGGGGGAGACAATTCAGGCCATGAAGAAATGACTGCTCTAGGCTCTCAGGGGAAAGAAAAGTCATATGCATGCCATGACACCAGTTAAGAGTCAATGTTTTACTGGGGATAAAATCACAAATACAGGCAAGAAAGCAAGTAGTCTCACAAACTATACAAGGCTAACAAAGGAAATAGAAAGAGAGGTTGGATAAGAGGGAGATTTTGGGATGAAATGGGTTATAAGTACAATTCTTCTAGTGGAGGATGGAGAACAGATGGCTCAAACATGAGAATTTGAGGGCAGCATGGAACAATGAGAATCTGGGGTACGGGGTGATGCCCACAGTGCTGGCAAAATGCCGGGATCAGAGCTAGGGATTAAATATCCTTTTTTCTACCCTGAAAGGTTGATTGTTAATTGCTCTCTGGCACAGTAAACAAAGGAGTCTGGAATGGGCTAATGTCCTAAACTTCAGATGACAAAGAACTGATGGGAGTTGCAATAGCCTCTTAGTGTCTCGGCAGGTGAGAAAGCAAAGGGGTAATTCCATGGGAAGAGTTTACAGGACATTGATCATTAGTTGTTTCACCTTGAAATTTCATTAGCTATTGCTCTCTAGGTTTGGGTGGTTGAGAGGATCATCTTAAACCCATTGAGTTGAATTCTCTGGCTAACCCTCATGAACTTATGACCTGGCCATGCTGAAGTCATCTGTGTTAACACAAAACTCTCAGAGTCCTTTTTCCACATGGTGTTCTATGCCAATTAAACAAAATGCATCACCAATTATACTGTATCATGGACTGGGAGTGTATAGCATGGTAACATCACTGCACATTGCATGTCCAGATACACTTTGTGCATTTGTGCATTGCAAATGCTGATATGTACTGCCCATTACAATTGTGCATTTCATATTTGTGCATTTGGTTGCTCCATGTCATGCTTTGCTAATGCACCAATGGTCACATAACTCTGTGAGTGTAAAGGTGCACTCCAACTCCTTGACGTAGGATCTGGTCCACCTTGTCAGCCCTCCAGTCCACAACCAACTCATCTGTTTGAGTTAGAGAGGCATGTGCAATGCTCACCACTCCACTCAACCCAAACAAAAATGCGAATCAGTTCAATGTGGCTGAAAGCCATGAATAAACTCCGAGGGCTTTGCTGAATCGAGACATGTTTATGACGGCTTGGGGTGCCTGGAGATGGCACTCATGACTGCAAACCAGTTAGGCATGTCGCTTGTGTAGCCATAATTCATCTTCCTATTTACTTAGAGGAGCACGGAGGCCCATTCCATTGGGCAAATACTCCCATTCATCTTCCTTGCTGGGACATGTGCAGTAATGAGGCGAGTTCTCCACTCCAAGTTGCCAAATCGACCCTTCGGACCGGCTCATAAAGACCTGGCAACTCTGTCCATTTTTATTAAGATTTAGGATCTGCCACACAGTCTTTCCATTAGTGTTGGAAACGGGCCACTCACTGTGGGCCTCTCTGAACCTCTTTCATTCAACTGAACGACTTTCTCTTGCTCGGTCCCTGCTGTTCCCCTTTACAAATCTGTGTGAGGCAGGAGGGAGACATTTCAAAGCACAGTGCAGGATGCAACCTCCACGTTGAGTCTCTGGTGCACTCAGTGGAAACAGAAGTAATGGAGCAGAAAGGAAGCTGGGAAGACCCAGGATGGCCTAGAATAATTCTAACAGATGTTGCATTTCAGGGATCATGCATCTTCATTCTTCTCTGCCTCATTGGAATGTTAACAAAACAAATGCTCACCATTTTTGAGTCAGAGTACCCCTTGGATTTTAGAAAATCCCCAGTCTTCTTGACAAAGTATTTACACAATGCAGCTTCAGGAAGGAAATGCAACAAAAGCATTGATTTCCCTCAAACTGGAAAAGGGGTGAGTGGGATCATTTATTAATTAAAATATTTAAATCCTGCCTGATATCATGGGATCTTACAAGGCAATGTCTCAGTAACATATGCTTTTAAAGTATTTAAGAGATGAAAAACATATTAATCTACCAAGTTATAACATTTTAAAATCATGTAGATGTAGAATCAAAGAAACTTAGAATGTAAAATTGGATGGGATTGCAAGGGTCACCTAGTTCAACTCTGTTATGCAAGAATACACGATTAAAACACTCCTGAGATATGGCCACCTAAGCTCTGTTTAGAGACCTCCAGAGATTTGAGAGTCTGCACCCCACAACAGTCTAGTCCACCGTCAGACAGCTTTTGCAGTAATAAAGTCCATCCTAATGTTTAGACGGTATCTCTTTTCTTGGCATTTGAATCCATTGCTCCATGTCTCTGGACTCTAGAGCAGCAGAAAACATGCTTGGTCCTTCTGCTACATGACACCCCTTCAGATCTTTAAAGATCTTTAAATGAAGCCAGCTCCATATTCTACATGACATCCCTTTTGATGTTTAAAGATGGCTCCATCATGCCCACTCGCAGTCTTCTCTAGGCTAAACATATCCAGCTTACTCAGCATTCTTCATGGGGCTTCATGGTTTCCAGACATTTGATCATTTTGGTTGCCCTTCTCTGGACATGTTCCAGCTTCTCAATGTCCTTTTTTAACTATGTTGCCCGGGACTGGACACTGTATTCCAAGTGAGGTCTAACCAAAGCAGAATAGAAGGTCATGGATCCTTCCCTTGATTTGGACATATACTCCTGATGATGCATCCCAGAACTGTGATGGCTTTCTCACCTGTGATATCACTGGCTCCATCTTCTACATGAAATCCCTTAAAATATTTATAGACAGCTATCATGTCACCTCTAAGGTCTTCTCTTCTCCCCCAGTCATTACTTATAAGGTTTGGTTTTCAGACTTTTGATCATCTTGATCACCTTCTCAGGATGGTTTCCAGCTTGTCCATATCCTTCTTGAACTATTTTGCCCAGAAATGGATGCAGTATTCCAGGTGGGGTCATGTATATTTTGGAAGAGACTGATTAGGCCTCGAAGGCTTTGAAAATGTCCTCTTTTGAGTTGTTCCTGAAATGAGGCCAGAGTTGGTGCAAATCAGGCCTTCAAGGGGAGGTCACTCCACAGCTGGGAGGCCACAGCAGAGAAGGCTCCACCCTCACATCTTCCCACAGTGGCACCACAGGGAAAACAGGCTTTGGGTGGAGCAGGTTAGGGAGGTCTCAGGCCTAAATTATCCACCCAGAGCTGTAGAGGAGCCATGAAACTGATACACTCTATTTTGGAAGAGGCTGAGGTGGCTGGATTTGGAAGCAGGAAGGACCTGGGATGCAATTTGCAGGGGAGAGATCAAGAGTCAGAGATTGTGATGACCCTTTGTTGCAAAGGGGAGCACTGGGTGAGAGACAGTGGAGATGTAAGATGAGGTAGGACAAATGCCTCCTGGAAGCAGCTCTGGGGGGTAACTGAAGTGGACTGAAATGTGGGTGTGGAGGAGGGACAGCTTAAGCAGCTGGCAACACTCTCCAGCCATCCCAAATTAATCCTTTGTTGTCATACTTTTTCAGCTGCTCTTAAAATATCTTAGTTGTTGCCCCTCCTCCCCCTCCCCCTCCTCTTCCTCCTCTTCTTCTTCTTCCTCCTCCTCCTCCTCTTCTTCTTGTATTTGCATCCTGGCAGCACCCCCAGTTGTTTCATGAATGAGGTACTGCAGATTGGGATGCTGGGGAATGATGTCTACAGTGCTCCCCTAGTTGTGGGCCATGCTGAATCAAGCAGTTGCAAGAGGACCCTGAGGGATTTCCCCGTCTACTTCTTTGGAAGATTGATAAGCTGGAACATGTCTTGAGGAGGGCCACCAAAATGGTAAAAGGTCTGGAAACCATGAAACCCCATGAGGAGTAGCTTAGGGAACTTAGGGTTATGTTTAGCCTGGAGAAGAGGTTAAGAGGGGACATGAGAACCATGTTTAAATATTTGAAAGAATGTCATGTTGAAGATGGAGCAAGCCTGTTTTCTGCTGCTCCAGAGATGAGGACACTATGGAGCAGTGGAAAAAAAGATTCCACCTAAACATTAGGAAGAACTTCCTGATGGTCAGAGCAGTTCAACAGTGGAATGAGCTGCTGCCTTAATGGAGTGTGGTGGAGTTTCCTCTTTCTTTGGAGGTTTTTAAACAGAGGTTGGATGGACAAAGGGAGGGCTTTGATTGTGTATCCCTGGATGGCAGGATGGCGTTTGACTGGGTGGCCCTTCCAGCTCTAGGAGTCTATGATTTGATGAAAAGTGGCCCCAAGAAGGGGAGAGAGGGGTGTTTTTGCTTCTTTTCCAATGGAAGGGGGACCGTGTCCTCCGTTCAGACCTCTGCCTTCAGGAGAAAGGAGAGGTAAAATGCGGCTAAGAAGGGTTGCATCATAGGATTGTTACTCTTCCTCCCCGCATTTGTTCTTCCCCAGAGACACCGGGGCTTTTTTTCAGAGCAAACCCTTCCCCAGGTTTCTGTGCAGGCTTAAATGAAAGGAAATTTCTCCTTGTCCACTGGAAGAAGTGGAATAGTTATTCAGGTTTACAGGAACTCAGCAGGCGCTCTGTCAAAACGCAACAACTTTGCCTGAGATGGAGCGTGAATGCTGTGTAGGTAATAAGTTAAATTAATTTTCACAAAATGAGGTGGTGACAGGATTTCCATAACACATCAGACATTGATGCTGCACTTGCTGCTTTAGCTCACGTGGCCAGCCCCTTGGCCACGCAGCTGCGAACGAGGGTTTTCTTCCAATCCTCCAGGGAACGGGTTTTCTGCCCAGAGTCAGTCTGAATGCTGGTGGTGACAAAGGAGTGGGAAATCACCCAAGAAGACCTCCACAGCGGACCAAGATGGATGCCTCAGGAAGGGAGAGGGAAGGCGCAAAATGGCAGCTTGTCCCCAGAACTTCCAGGTTGCCGTAACCTGCTCCTGGATCCGCCCTGTTGAAGAGAATCACCGAGTGTGGAGGGGCCAGGCCTGCTTTTCCTTCTCTGAGACTAGAGTGGCAGCTTCCCTCTCCTGCCTGCTATAGCACCCCTGCCCCCCATGCCCCCCTGCGTTTCCCTTTAAAACCACCACCACAGTGTACAAAAGGTAAAGGCCCTCAGTTGTTATTCAGAAGGATTTACTGATCTGTGGTAGCATGTTGCTAATGAAAAGTACTACACAGAGTCAGAATTTATAAAAATATAATGTAATCTTTATTAAAAGGTATTGGGGTATCACAAGAAATTCCAAGCAACACAGAATTTCAAAAGGTATTTAACCAGTTTCTTATAGCTCCACTCAATGTACAGGCACAAAACTTTCACATGCACACAGGCCTTTGGTTTCCCTTTTGCTCAAAATTTTAATTCTCAAGTCTGGGTCACACCTTCTGACCCAACTCAAAAAATGGTTTGGTTTCTCTTCTCTCTCTCTCTAAGAAGACAACCACGCTTATTCAGACAACCACGCTGTCTGACTGAAGGCTCTAGCTTAAAACTCACTCTCTCTGGAAATCCCACTGAAGGAATCTGAAAATTCCAAGTCACTGTGTCTCATATAGAGGCCTCTTCCTCTCCAGCCTCAGACCCCTCCCTCTCAGCAGTGGGCTGGGTTTCTTTTTCTCGCAGAGCCACTTTGGTTACATGGCTACCTGTTGCCATAGCTGCCCTGCCACTCAGGCTAGCCACACCCTCAGGCGCCGTCCCACTGAGCTCAGTACAAATCGAGCATGAAAATTGCTTCCACTGGAGGATGCACATTTTGGGAAGGAGAATCTGATGGTCTATTGGATGTAGCAGTAGAATGCAAGGCCAGTTTTGCACGTTCATGGAATCACAGAATCATAGATTTGGCAGGGTCCCCCATAGGCCATGTCATCCAACCCCCACTCTGTTCAGGAACTCCAAGTAGAACATCCCCAGCAGGTATCTGTGCAGCCTCCTTTTGAAGGTGTCCAGAGAAGGAGACCCCTCCATCTCTCTAGGCAATTGGTTCTAACCCTGAACAGCTCTTACTGGCAAAAATTTTTTTTTCTAATGTTCAATCAAAATCTACCCTCCTGTTAGTAAAACCATTAGACCTGATCCTACCCTCTGGCGCAACAGAGAACACATTGTTTCAGAGTATTTGGCCATTTTGAGAAGTCATGGAATCCTGGTGTTGGAAGAGACCCCAAAGGCCATCCAGAATCATGCAGGAAGACACCATCCAATCACTCCTGGCTGACGGGGAATCTTTATACTTTAAAGTCGGAGATGAAGACACCAAAATAGTTAAGGATCATCTATTCTTTGGCTCAGTCATTAACCAAAATGGCAACTGTAGTCAAGAAATCAGAAGAAGATTAGGACATGGAAAGGCATCTAGGAAGGAGCTGGATAAGATTCCTAAGTGTAAAGATGTATAATTGCATAGTCATCCACCTATTTCCCCATGCTCATCTTGAGCTGTTTTAACTGGTGCAAATAGTCAGGATGTGAACCTGGAATCTTAAGGTGGCAAAAGACAGTGCTTGGCAGAAAAGGTTTTCTTTTTTAAAAATATGCATTTTACACACGGCCGCTGGCTTTGAACAGGAAGGATGAATGGCTCCCTGCCCATCTCAAAGCCAAAGAACCTAAGAGCTTTTTTCCCTTTCAGCTTCTCAGGAGGAAGAAGGCAATCCTGTTGTGGAATCCTGTTGCTCTGGCCAATTCATTAGAGAAAGTTTAGATTCCAGCTGCAGCTCCTTTCCAAAGACTGGTTAAAGAGAGAAATAGCATTGAATGGAAACTCTGTTCATTTTGAGGAGAGAACAAAGGCTTCCTCTGGGGATCGGGGCTCCCTGCGCACCCTCCTTCTGCATTAAATCAGAGGAATCGACGCCGAGCACAAGGGAACAGAACAAAAGGGCTGACTTCAGATTGGGTTTTGCCGTCTTTAATTGAAGACAAAAGGGAGAAGCGAAGAAACTGCCGAGTTGTGGGTTTCTATTCTGGTTGGGGAAAATTAAAGCCATCGTATCAGAAGTCTGCAGGCAGAATAATTAAAGCAAACTCTATGCAAAGGGGGTCACGGGGAAGAGTAAGGAGTAGAGTTCTGCAAGACACATCAAGCGACAGCCTTAGAAAAGTAAGAAAGGAAAGGAAAAGGAGAAAGAGAAAGAGAAAGAGTGGGATGGTGTGAAGTGAGGGAAGCACGGTCCTCGCTCAAGTGAACCCCCTGAGTCTTACAAGGGGAGCACGGGATGGAAAGAGATGTTGCGATGGTTGCTATTGTTCTTCATAGAATAATAGAACGATAGAGTTGGAAGAGACCCCAGGGGCCATCCAGTCCAACCCCCTTCTGCCATGCAGGAAGACACCATCAAAGGCCTCCCTTTGACGGGTGGCCGTCCAGCCCGTTTAAAAATCCCCAGAGGAGGAGACTTCATCACACTCTGTGGAGACAGCAGTGCATTCCACTCTCCAGTGGCTCTTACAGAAGGCCCTTCACCCTTTTTGTTGCCCTCCTCTGGAAATGTTCCACCTTGTCAATATTCTTCTTGAATTGTGGTGCCCAGAACTGGAGAAGGTTAAGAGGGGACACAATAGCCATGTTTAAATATTTGAAGGGATGTCATATGGAAGACGAAGCAAGCCTGTTTTCTGCTGCTCCAGAGACTAGGACACTGTGAAGCAATGGATTCAAATGTCAAATGTCATGCATATATACATGGAACAGAAATGGGTCTATATTCACAATGACAGAGTGAAACCCAGACTTCTGCACTGAACAAAAATGTCCAGTTGCTTCTGGAGGGGAACTTGCGTACTTGTAAGTCATGAATAGGATGCCAGGCCCGATTTGGGACAATAAACATGTGTTTTGTGCAAATATACCCCTCTATCAGGTTGGGGGAGCTACACCCCCCCTCCTGCCACCCCAAACTCCTCTCTGCCTACTAGGGCCGGTGGGAAGGGGTGGAGACACTCTTGCTCCAGTTTGTGAGCCCTCTGCCTTGGTTAGGCCAAGAAGAGGCCCTTTTCTGTGAGATGTTTCTCTCTAGGAAAAGGCATCTGTCTCAGTCCAAAACAATTTTTTCTTCACGAGGGAGAGACATGGTGAAAATAGACCCACAGCCTCTAGAAGTTGTGAGGGGGGCTCCTCCTCCTTCTTCCTCTTTTTTAAAAATTGAGGCCATTTTCGCATGGTATTGCCATCCTGAAATGGGGACGCAATGGCAGCAGTCTACATGTTGTGCTTTTGCACAATGTTGTTGCAGTCCTGCTGCCAACCTGCCCCCAGCCATTGCAATTGTGGGATATTCACTTAACAGGAAAAAATCCATTGAGTGCCCACGATCGCGCAATGCTCCCGCCGCTGCTGGTGGTGTGGAAGGGGCAGAAGCACGATCACGCTTCTCCTTCCCCTGTGCAGCACAGGAAAGAGGCCAGCTGTGCTGCGGAAGGAAAGCACAGGGAGCCAGCTGGGTGCAGAAAGGAGCATTCGCATTGTGCTCTCATCCTGGCAAAGGCTCTACCAGTATTGCAACAGCATGTTGATGGGAACCAGTAAGGTGCAGAAATAGCCTAAGCCTTCTCCCCCCCCCCCGAAATTGGGCACATGGGAACACGGGAATACACCAGGCCCAAACATTCCATCTTTTCTGTCAATATCCTTGCCAGAATGGCACCTGGCTTTCATGCACTGCCTCACTTTGAGTTCTTGCTTTGGCCAAGATATGGCTCATGATGGAAGTTTCTTTGGGGAGGTGAACAGAGGTTCTCAGGGCTTTTGTGGTGCATGCCTGGGTGGTGGTGGTGGTGGTGGTGGCAGTTGTGCTGCTCTCAGGCCAAATTTACAATAACTTGGGGCGGGGGGAGAGAGGAGTTTAGGATGTTTTTGGGAAGGAGTATGGGATTCCAGGACCAGAAAAACGAGATCTAGGGGCAGGAACAGGGATTTCCTATCCCTGTTCTAGAAGCATCTGGAGGAAATTAAGTTTTGCTGCATGACCTTAAAAAACATGCAGAACTGATTTTTGAACATTCCCAGTAGGATATCAGGCAGAGGTCCTCAATGCTGAGTAGCCGATCTCCGTAAAGGAATGTGCTTTTCCAAGTAGTGCTTCTGAACTGCATAGCAGACATTTTGCTTTCGTGCACTTTCTACACCTGTAATATCTCTGTTGATTTGAGAGAGGGAGAGATTATTTTTTGAAAAGCTCTTCTGCTTGCAAAGCAGGTAATTTTCTCCAGGCTGCCTGGGCATTTTGAAGAGTGGAGAAGCTCGGAGGCAAGAAGGAAAGAGCTTTTATAATAAACAGGGGGTGAGGAGGCCCTCAGGCTCCCTCCCCATGACACAAAGACGATAAAGGAGAGACCAAAGGGAGGCGGCAGCAACAGAGGGCGACGTGCTCCTTGGCTCTGGCCTTTTTTCTTCACTTAGGAAATAAAGGAAGCAACTTAAAAGAGAAGAAGCATTTAATAAATGTTTAATTTCCCAAACAGGGAGGAATGCAGAAGACATGGAGGTACCTCAGCAAAGTCATAGGATCATAGGATCCTAGAATCACAGCACTGTTGCCAGGCCATACACCCTCATTCCACGACATGGTTTAATTGGCAAATATTAAATGGCATGAAAAACAGATTACATTGTGCTATGGCTGGGAAGCCTGCTGCCAAAGAGGAACTGGCTGCACAAGTGTGCTGCAAAACTAGGTCAGATTGGGACCTCAGGCCATGGCTGCGTTACAGACAGAGAGATAATGGACTTGCAGATGTTCCCCCAACAACTTGACCTTTAGAAACAATAGCACCCAAAACTGCCTCCACAGAGTGACTGTATTCCTCTTTCCACTCAAACTGTCGGGATTGCCCTCCATATGAGGGGAGTATGGTTTAGTGTGTAGATTGAGCATGCATAACTGTTAGTTATTTTCCTGATGGTTTTGTAATAAGGATGTAGCAGGTGTGCATTCCTCAGTAGTAGTTCCCAAAACATTCGCTAGAGGAGAAAGATAGTAGCTATGGTGACCTGGCGGTCATCCTGACCTGCAGTAGAGAAAATATGCACTCGCTTATCTCTCATGTGAAACTGAACTGTTTAACCTTAGAGACTTTGGGAATATTTGCTACTTCCGTCTTTTGACGTCTGTGTTCACTGCTCTGCAACTTCTCAATAAATCTGTTATGCATGTTTATTGGTCTTGTGTATGAGTCTGATCCTGACACAAACTCTCCTTTTATCCCCTTACCTGTCCTGCCATTAAGGAGCTATCACATCAGTCCTTTGTCACCGAATGCTAAGGCCATTAGCTCGTTCTGGACCTCATTGTCTACTCTGCCAGAGAGCCATTAACACTTGCCCCCTCAGGATGGAAGAAAGTGTATTTAAGCCTTGGCTCTGAGCCAGATAGCTTGTAGTACTTTGCCATATTAGCCATCATCCTGCTGTTCTGATTCCCATTTGGTACTACCCTTGGATCCTTCATCTAAGCCACATCACCTCATCTCTTCACTTTTGGATAGGCAAATATACAAGTTGCCTTAAACTCATGCTATCCATTTTTTTCTTCACTCTTCCTTCAGCTAGCCTGGTGTGATTGTGAGACTGCTTGGATCTTCTGTGCATGTGATTGTTAATTCCCCCAATAAAACAAATAGTCTTTGGATCCCTGGCTGGTTCTTCCCTGAAGAAGTACTGGTATGTACCAGATCTTGTCAGGCTACTCTCCTCTTGCAGACCTCCCCTTTGAGCTAATATTCACAGTTGGACCACTGGGGTAACACCATCCTAGAAATGGAAGAGACCACAAGGGCCATCCAGTGCCAGGCAGGAATATACAACCAAACCAGTCCTGACAGGTGGCCATCCAGCCTCTGTTGGAAAACTTCCAAAGAAGGAGACTCCAGCACACTCCATTGAGGCAGCAGTGGATCCCACGGTTGAATTGCTTTTACCACTGGGAAGTTCTTCCTAATGTTTAGATGGGATCTACTTTCCTGCAGCATAAAGCCACTGTTCTGTGTCCTAGGCCATTTACACACTACACTTTTATAGTGCTCTTATTCCCGTTTCAACCTCCTGTGGAATTCTGGGGTTTGTTGTTTATTGAGGCCAAAAAGCTCTCTGGCTGAGAATTCTAAATGTCCCTCCCTCAACTGCAAACCTCGGGATTCCATAGCAGGTTGAAAGTGGAATAATAATAGTACTATCACAATGTAGTGCAGAAATGGCCCTAGTTCCTGGAGCAGCAGAAAACAGGCCTTCTCCATAAGAAAAAGGTCAGGCAAACTGAACCAGGGAATGTGAACACAGCAAATGTTTAGAGTTCTAGGCACAAATAGTTTTTGGATTTTCACTCTCTGCGGTGCTAGAAATTGGGGGAATGCAGGAAAATTTCATTTGAGGAGGGGAGGAATTTTTATTTGGGATGGGGGATACCTCCATTTTGCCCCACTGTAGCTTCACCCCTGCCCATACACACCTTACATTCTCCCTTTATTTTCTTCATATACTCCAGGAGTTATTATGTTCTAAGGTTGGGGGTGGGGATGGAGGAGGAAGGAAGCTGCCACAAAAATGCCTGGCCCCGTCCTCCTCCAGTCCCACAATGCCCCACACAAGGTCTGCCACATTTTTAGCAAAGCACGTACAGCTGCGAATTCAGTCCTTCTGCTACCTCTGCTGACAGAAGATAGAAGGAGACATGAATGGGCACAAGAGACAATGAGAAGCAGAGCCATTTCTGCCCATGAATCAATCCAGGCACCTGCTTTGGGACTCTTGAGAACTGAGCCGAAAGAGCCAGTTCCTCCTCCATTCTGCTAGGAAGGCTCACCTCTCCTTTCAAGCCATCTGGCGTGGCATATGGGCAGCACACGCCGGCTCAGCTGAGAGCTCCAGGGCATCTCAAATTCTGCTCAGCAGATGGCAGCCTCCTAAAAGGAGTTTGCGTGGTCTTTCGGAAGCACATGAAAGGCAGATGTGAGCTTCCTGAAGGTGGAGTCTGGCAGCAAGCCTCAACATTTTGAGAATCCAAAATGACCTTAACAGATCAGAGAGCTGGGCCAAAACTACGAATTTCAACAGGGAGAAATGTACACTTAGTAAGGAAAAAACAAAAAAACAAACAAACCAAAAAAACCCAACAACAATCCAAAACCAAATGCACAGGTATAGAATGGGTGATCCTTGATTTGACCACAGTACATGTGAAACAGATCTAGGAGTCTTAGTAGACCACAAGCTGAAGATGAGTCAGCAGTGTGACACAGGAGATAAAAAAGCCAATGCAATCAATAGGAATATAGTGTCTAAGTTGAGGGGAGTGATGGTAGCACTCTATTCTGCATTGGTTAGACCTCATTGGAAATAGTGTGTCCAGTTCTGGGCACCTCAGTTCAGGAAGGATATTGACAAGCTGGAGCATGTCCAGAGCAGGGCGACCAAAATGGTGAAGGGTCTGGAAGCCCTGTGAGGAGCGGCTGAGGGAGCTGGGTACGTTTAGTCTGCAGAAGAGAAGGTTAAGAGGGCACATGATAGCCATGTTTAAATGTTTGAAGAAATGTCCTGTTGAAGATGGAGCAAGCTTGCTTTCTGCTACTTCAGAGGGTAGGACATGGAGCAATGGATTCAGGAAAAGAGATTCCACCAAAATATCAGGAAGAAATTCCTGACAGTAAGAACTGTTTGACAGTGGAATACACCACCTGGAAGTGTGGTGAAGTCTCCTTCTTCGGAAGCTTTTAAACAGAGGCTGGATGGTCATCTTTCGGGAGTGCTCTGATTTTGTCTTCTTGCATGGCAGAATGTGCAAGAAGAATGGATGGTCATAGGGTTTTCTCCAACTCAAGGGTTCTTTGATTTTATGCATAAGACACACTCACAAGGAGATGTATGCTACACAACCCTAATTCAGGATCCCACTTGGTATGTTTACTTGCTATGTTTGAACTGATATTCTTGGGATCTGGAGGGACAGACTTAAAATGGCCTTTAAAAGTAAACATCTCCAACCGTAATGCCACAATTGCAAAAATATAGACGTTTATTTTCCTATTTTAGCTTTTGTGCACAAACAAAGAAAACCCCAGAGACTCTTGGATTTATCTTTTAGTGGGATTTAATCTATCAGCTGCTGGAAGCTAATACTTGAACAACACATCAATCTAAAGTTTGCACATTAATCTCTAAGTCTTTTTCAAAGCTGAACATTAAAATCAATATGTGACTTTTTTGGCATTTAAAAATTTCATACAGGAGCTGTGAAGACATGCACGTAACTCCAGCTCCCAGATGGGACAGAGTCAGTGTCTCTAATCTGCCCAGGGTGCCTAACCTGGAATTGGACTCCTTATGGGGGTGTGACACCAGTGTAACTTCTACCGACTTTTTAAACTGGGTTGAGAACTCCTGGTAAGCCTCATTGTCCCATTTTCACTTGCTCTGGAGCCCCAGAGGGCTAGAACATCTTGTTGGGGCTGCCATTTTCACTTCTACCGTACCAGTTCTGTTAACTTGTCAAGATGTGTTGGCGAGTTTTCTCTCTCTCTCTCTCTCTCTCTCTCTCTCTTTTTTTGAGGGGGGCAGCCAAACAAAACAGTGGCTGATATCCTACATCAAAGAGATGAAGTATTCAGTATAGCTTTATTTTCCCAAGGTTACACAATAATTGTGTATTAGTGAATTGCAGCCCTGCACAACTGAATGTGAAATGCACAATTGCAATGCACAATGCATGTCTGCATGTACAATGCACAATTTTCACCTGCATGTACAATGCAAAAGGGCACTTCAGCACAATGTCAATGCAAAAACAACTCTGCTTTCAGATCTCACCTAGAATATTCTGTCTGGTTCTGGGCAATGCAGTTCAAGAAGGATATGGAGCAGGTAGAAGGTATCCAGAGGAAGGCAACTAAAATGATTAAAGGCCTGGAAACCATGAAGCCCTCTGAGGGGTGGCTTAGGGAGCTGGAGATGTTTAGCCTGGAGAAGAGAAGGTTAAGGGGTGGCAGGATAGTCAAATGTTTAACTATTTGAAGGGATGTCACATGGAAGATGGGGTGGGCAAGCTTGTTTTTTTGCTGCTCTGGAGACTAGGGCATGGAGCAATGGCTTCAAACTGCAGGAAAAAGAGATTCCTCCTAAACATAAGTGAGAACTTCCTGATGGTAAGAGCAGTTTGACAGTGGAATAGTCTGCTGCCTAGGAGTTTGGTGGTGTCACCTTCTTTGGAGGACTTTACACAGCATTTGGATGGGAATCTTCTTTTGGGAGAGCTCTATTTGTGTATTCCTGTATAAGAGGGGGCTGGACTAGATGGCCATAGTACCTTCCACCTCTGTGATTCCAGGTCTGGAAAACACCAAGCCTCCTTTGGAATAGCTGAGTGAGCTAGGCATGTGCAGTTAATCTCACTGGAGGAAATATATTGCATCTGAGGATATATCTGCCAGTGGGTATCTGCTTCTTGTCCCCTTGGCCAGAGATGCTCAGTGGCTGCCTCTGCAGTCCCAGGGAAGAAAATTATACACTGGAGGCAAGGCTCCTGCTCCCCTTGCTCTGTGACTAGCTATGGGAACATAGCCAGCCACTTCTCTGAGCTCCTTCATTCTCCTTGCTCTGTGTTGTCTAGTGGTGGGAACACAGCAGGACACTCCTCTGATGTCCCCACTATTACCCTGTTTACTGGGGGTCCCAGGAGGGACACCAAAAAGTGCTCAACTATAGGTGGGGAAAATTAGCTCAGAGCACTGCTTAGCGTTATGAGAGGCAGGGTAACTTAGCAGGATCTTGCAACCCAGTGTTTACGGGGTCAGACCAAGCCAACGAGCGCACCAAGTTTAAGAATAATTGAGATTTTATTAAATACAGACAAACAGTGTATGCAACACACTCACACAAGCAGCTAAGGAAAATAAAGGTTGGAGTGGTTTAGAGGGATTTTGAGAGGGATTGTTGAATTGGGTGATCCGACACCTGTCCTGAAGCTTGAGTTCGTTGGTCTGGAGTCTCAGTACGTGGGACTGGGGGACAGCTTGCCAAACAAAGCAAGGCCAGATGGAAGTCTGGAGCAATCCAAGGAGGGTCTCAGAATCAGGGGGTTTTTATAGGGAGAAGTGTGACTGCAGGCTATGCCTTACTCGGGGACAACAATGAGTTTTGGGTGCAAGACAATGTCTCCGAAAGGTCACAATTTAGCATGATTGAGTTAAGTCCGAATGGACAAAGAGGTAGACTGTATGCAAATGCTCAGTGCTTGGCCTTTAAGCTTCTAGCTTGTCAGGTTACCTGCTCGGGGCAAGGAGTCCTTCGTAAACAGTGTGCATACATAATGAGGGTGTTTGCAGAGAGGTCTCCTAAAGCGGTGGTCTGGCTATTTCTGGCCTGCCTGTATTGTCTTGGGATATTGCAGCGTTTGATGGCCGAGCCTGGTTCTGGGCTTGTCCAGGGGCCTCACAAACACGTGGAGAGGGGTGGTGGAAGAAAGCCAAATTATTGATATCAAAGATATATCTAGTGCTATCACCAGGTAGGTCTAAATTGCAGTAACACCACCATCTTTGCTCTGTTTCCAGCTATAGACTTCTCTGTGGTCTCTCACTCTCTACTGGCCATGGAAATGCCTTTATGGGGAGGGGCTATTGCCATGTGATGAAGAGTCTTGGGAGGGGTGATGGGGAGATGGGGCGGACTTCCTCCTGCATAACTCTTATGCTTCACTTGTTCACCTCAGCGTAATTGTGGTTCATAAGTGTTATCCTGTTTACTGGGGGTCCCATGAGGGACACCAAAATGTGCTCAACTATAGGTGGGGGAAATTAGCTCTGAGCACTGCTTTAGCGTTACGAGAGGCAGGGTAACTTAGCAGGATCTTGCAACCCAGTGTTTACGGGGTCAGGCCAAGTCAAGGAGCAGGCTGGTTTGAAAGCAATGAATGATCTTTATTAAATACAGGCACACAATGTAAGCAACACACGCACACAGATAACTAGGGAAAATAAAGGTGTGAGTAAGATAGCAGGATTTTCAGAGGGATAGTTGGTTCGGGTGATACGAAACCAGTTCCTGAAGCCCAGAAGAAGATAGAGAGCAATGCTGGGGTTTGGTGTGGCTCAGCATGTGGAGCTGAGGGGAAGCTCGCCAAGCAAAGCGGCAGCAAGGCTGGACGGAAGTCCGGAGCGATCCGAGGAAGGTCTCGGAATCAGGGGTTTTTATAGGGAGAAGTGTGACTGCAGACTATGCCTTACTCGGGGACAACAATGAGTTTTGGGTGAAAGACAATGTCTCCGAAAGGTCACAATTTAGCATGGTGGAATCAGAGCCGAATTAACAATGGTGTAGCCAGTATGTAAATGCGCAACGCTTGACAGTGGATGGTTCAGCCTTTGTCAAGTTGCCTGCTCGGGGCAGGGAGCCTTTTGTAGGTAGCGCGTATACGTAATGTGGTGTTTGCCGGGGAGGTCCCTGAAGTGGCGATCTGGCTATTTCTGGCTTGCCTGTATTGTTTGAGAATATTTCAGCAGTTAAGTGCCGAGCCTAGTTCTGGGCTTGTCCGGGGGCCTCACAAACACGTGGAGAGGGGTGGTATGGTAAGGCCGAATTATGATATCAAAGTGATATCGGGTGCTATTGCCAGGCAGGCCTAAACTGCAGTAACATAAGCCTTCTTCTAAATGACAGTGTTGTGCAACTGCGACAAGAGATCAAATGTGGAACTGGCTCCACTACCCAATGTTTGTACGTGCAGGCACCCATCTACAATGTGCACCCATGTGCAATGCACATCCACCCCTAATGGCACAGCACACAACAGTCAACTCCTCTGATCTTGAACTAAACGTTGACCTTGCTAATCTTACAAACTATGAGAACTGAGACCTGTGCAGCACATTCACAGGATTCTTGTGCAAAAACGAAAAAAAAGTTTCTGTGCAGGGTGAATTTGGGCTATCTTAATTGGCTATCTGACTTTTCCCCAAATTCCCATCTGTTCCAGGTATGCATATGGAACCTGCTCAATGTTCCATGTTCCTCCATATAAACTGGTCTTGCCTCCTCTTCTCACTCAGCTACGTAGCCTCACAGGAGCACGCAGTTCCACCAACGTGGAAAGATAGTGGAAAGGTAGTAATTGGAACATTAACTGTAAACAAGATTACAGTTAACAAAACTATAGCCTAAGGAAACTAGTGAAAGAAGTTACCGTGTCTTGGACTAACTCTCCTGGAAGAATTATGCCAATAAGCTGTTATGAACACTTTTAATATTTACCGAGATGAGTCTATTAAACAGGATGATTATAAAAGGGCTCACTTTCAGCCTCCGAGACAAAGGCATGCACACCGCTAAAAAGTGAACTCTAATTTCCAGTGTAATATTGTCATTAAATTACTGTAAAATTAAAATGGGGCTCCCACAGGAACCACAAGTGATTATATGTCAGAATGAAGAGACTGCGATGAATAAAGGCCACATCTGTTTAGCTAATATCAGCACGTTGTGAAAACTGAAATGCAGGTCCATAATTCACCCAGCCTTTTCTTTTTTAAAAATATCCCTGTAATGTTTTCTGCCACGGTTCTGAAAGTGTGCAAGAGCCTCCCAGAGGAAACTTCATCTGCCCAGCCTGGCAGGGTGTGATCAAGGAAAGAAGGAAACAATAGCTTTCAGAACTAGAGACAAAAGGCAGAGAGGGTATCCTCCTCATTGCGTTTCCCTTGAAGCTGCAGCACATCTTTTTCTAGATAGGCCCAGATAGATCTGCTCAGCATCCAACTTATTCAGTTTAAACCCTAACCTGAAAAGTGTCATCAGCTTTAAAACTTTTGCTGGAATCCTGCTGGTGTCTTACACATGTGTAAGCTCCCCTAGAGAAGCACTTGGACATTTTTGGCCAGTGCAGAAACCTACCTTTCTATTCAAGGTTGTACAGGGTGTTACCCTGATTTCTGAGGTCCCTTGGGGGACACCTCAATGTGCTCCAAATAATGGGGAATGGGAATTAGCCAGAGCACAAGCTGTAGCAATGCAAGAGGCAGGGCAACTTAGCAAGATCTTATACCCAATGTTTACGGGGTCGGGCCAAGTCAAAAACCAAGCAAAATGAAATTATAATCGCTTTCTTTATTTAAAAGACAGACAGACTTGTGTACTCATTCACACAGACCTAAGGAAGTAAATTTGATAGAGGATTTTTAGAAGGATTTTTCAGGGGGAATGCTACACCTGATCCTGTCGCCCGGATAGCCAGAAGAAAGTCAGTTGGAGCGGAGATTCTCAGCACGTGGAAGCTGAGGGGAAGGCTCGGCAAACGGAGCGGCAGCAAGGTGGGATGGAAGCCAGGAGCGATCTGAAGAAGCGCTCAAAACCAGGGGTTCTTATAGGGAGAAATGTGCCTGTAGGGTAGTCCGTTCCTGGGGAAAACAATGGGTTTCGGGTTGGAGACAAAGCCTCCGAAAGGTCAGTACTTAGAATGATTGGATTTTGACGGCACTGTCAATAGCGCAGACAGTATGCAAATGGGGAGTGTTTGAGGGTTGGCTATTCGGAAGCGCTAATCTCATCAAGCTGCCTGTTTGGGGCAGAGAATCTTTTGTATGTCTCATGCATACTTAATGTAGTAACTTGCCTGGAGGTCTCCTGAAGCTGCATGCTGGAGAATTACTGGCCTGCCTGGATTTGTCTTGTATTTTTCAGCCTGGTCGGCTGTGTCCATGTGCGTGCTTGTCTGGGGGCCTCGCAAGCACGTGGAGGGGAGCAGTTTGGAATGGCCAATATTTTTATATTAAATTACATTTAGTAGACCTCGGGCTCGGACTATAAACCGCAGTAACAAGGGCACATGGCTATGAGTTGTGGATGGATATTCATTCCACTGTGCACTTTTTGATTTGTTTTGTTCCTTGTCATTCAACACAATGTGGCACAGGACACTTAATGAGCAAGTCTGCGTGCAGAGATTTTGGCAATGCAGCCCCCATGTAAGATCTGGCTCAAACGTCCAGCACGCCCATTAAGACCCAGTCAGTCACTAAAGTTCTGTATGAAGATAAAGGTCTTTGCTTTCCAGCAGAAGTAAAATAGCGAGGTACACTGCTTGGGAAAGGCACTGCATTAGATTGGGGCAGCCACCAAAAAAGGACCCCCTTGGTTCCCCGTCAACTGTGGCTGTGAAGATGGTGGGAGTGAGAGAAGGGCCTCTCTTGCAGATCTTGTTGGGCAAGAACTAAAATGTCAGTTCTCCTGTACCCGCAAGCAGGCACAGAGCTGCAGGTAAGTCCTAAATCAATCAGAAAGTTATCTACCACACAAACACACCCAAACTTTGGTCAAAAGGACCATTTCCCTTTTAGAGCTGTTTGCACAGCGAGAAGGAAGATGGACAAACTTTATTGGTTGCTTGCAGACTTTATAGATTAAAAAAAAGAAAAGCAAAGCAGGCATTCTTTAAGCACACATGTGCTAAACCTAAACAATTGTTTCTTAGTGAAGAAAGTTCCCCAGAGAAAAATTCCCAGAGGCCAGCAGGCTGGCATAAATCTTCCCAGCCAAAGTACAATGGCTTGAGGTTCTCGGCAGCCTTGGCTTCTCTTGTTTCCTTCTGGCACCTTACATCTTACTGTAGTGTTTTCCAAAGCTAAACAGAAAGAGAGGGAGGGTGAACATGGCTTTTCTTATACCCCAAATACTCAAGGTAAGGCTTTTCTAAGGCCCGCAATTCTTTCCAACCTGGGTGGGCTCTTATGGAGAGACAGTACCCTCCAGAGACAACCTCTCCAGAAGAACAAAGGCCATGCACACTTCTGCACTGCTGAGGAATCTGTAAGACTTCAGTCCGTCTCCAGGATGCCAGCGCTGTCCTCTCTAACCGGTAGAAGCTCTTTATGCTGTTTTCACTTCCCACAGCCTGGAAATGGAGTGGAAAAAAGCAGGATCATTCTTTTCCTCAGTCAGAGGTGGGCAAAGTGTGGCCTGGGGGCTGCATGGGGCTCCAAAGGATGTTTTTGTGGCACCAGGACCCCTTGGGTGGGGGTCCAATTGTTCTTTAAAAAAGGGGTGTTTGGTTCCAAAATGGCAATGAGGACGTTTTCACCATGTTTTCCCCTGGCCATTTGTGGCCTCAGAGGAGCCTTTCTCTAAAAGAAGAAGGGCACAGGAAGTGGCTGGAAGTCTAAATTGGCCCAGGGGAGGAAATGGGGTGAGGTCATTTCTTGTTGCTAATGAAGGCCTCTTCTGGGCTTAAAATGGTCCTTGGGAGCCCAGAAACATGGCAAAAATGGCCCCTGTCCCCCCAGACATCATTGTTGCTTTTGTTTTCCAGGCAAGCACAGCCTAACAAGGTCTCTTGGGGGGGGGGTAATGCAGCTCCCTGGCCTCCCACAGTTGGCCATTCCACCCATGGTTGGAGGAGAGGGAGCACCCATTGTCACTTTTGCAGGCAAATTCCTCTCCCCAGTCCTGACTCCTCCTAGTGCTGGAAGCCAGCTGGAATGGGCTGCTGAATATGAGTTGGCGGGACAGAAAAGAACAGAGTCTCTCCAGCTTCTCCTTTTCTAAAGGGCTGATCTGGGCATTCAGTGTGAGGCCGCCCGCCATTGCTTTTCCTGATCAGCCTCGTGCTTTGATTTGGGGGTCCTTCATCATCTCTGTTGCTTTGGAAATGAGATGCTGGTGCTTCTGGTAGGCCATTTGTCATCCCTGCAGTAGCACACTCCCTGGGCTTTGCTTCATGTAAAAGGAGATTGCCGGGGGACTCCTGCGGAAAAGCTGACACTTCTTCTGCCACTGCCGGCACTGCTTTTACATGGGAACCAGGATGCTTCATCCAGAAATCAATTCCCTGGCAGCAGCAGACAAAGATCAAATCCATCAGTTGCCGTCATTTAGGTCTAGCTGTGAAGTGTGCACAGCCGGTCTCTGAAGCTCAATTTCTTCTTGGAAAGAAGGACATTAAGGAGGGCTCTTCATAACACCGAGCACACTGTAGGGGAGAAATGAACAGGCAACACATGACGGAGTTTGCTTGGCCCTCTTCAGGCTAGCAGAAGCTCAGCTGGGCTGAAGGTCGCTAGATGAAAACAGCACGGGCTGTCACCAGGCTGTACCAAAGCTCTTCCTGTAACAGAGTCTCAGCTCACGGAAACAAAACGTGTGGCAAATCCTTCCCTCTTGATTCCTTTCGCTGGTGTCCTCCCCTTCCTCTGTTGGTTGTTGAGTTCCAGACTGTAAGCCTGACAGGGAACTGGGGTGTCCAACCAAAACTGCAGTCACAATGTGCAACATTATCTGACTAGAGGTTGCTGGTTCCTACGTTCTTGGACAGAGTCCAAGATTCATGGATGCTCCAAAACTCCAGTCTGTGACACTTGATAAACTGTGAAACTAATGATCATGATGGTGGGGATGGTGATGACAATGATGATGGTTGCATTGATTCTGAACAACTGATGGTCCAAAATTGATGTCAGTAATGCCTAGTAGACCATGAAATGAATAATAACAATAATGTTGTTGTTGTTCTTTCTGTTATTGGTAGTCCAAAGATCCAGTCAGTAACATCTGGTAGACTTTGAAGATGATGATGATGATGATGATGATGATGATGATGATATGATGTTATGATGTATAGGATCAATATAATGATACACGACAACCAGAATCCTCTGGTTGTCTTACACATGCTTAAGTTTCCCTATAGAAATGATTAGACATTTTTATCAGACATGGAATGACTGTATTCAGTTAAAGGTTTTGAAAACAGAGTTCCACATACGGTGCTCTTGTGCATGGTTGCACATGTTGCTTATTAATTCCCATCCACACTTGGAGATCTGCATGCGTACACGGTAATGAATTTAGTTGTGAAACAAGACCACTCACTAATAAAGCAGTGTTGCACAATGGAGACATAACTCTGTATGCTCCACCTCTATGTTGTAGGATCTTTGCTATTTTGTGACCTTGAATGGATAGCTTCACTGTATAATTGTTGTTTGCTCCCAAACCCCCCTCCCATACAGAAACAACATTGGGGTGATTTTGGCCTAAGGTTCCAACCCCCAATGCTCCAGCACCTCCCAGCCTTCTTGCTCAAATAATCTGAAAATTGCCTAAAAACAAAACAAAAGAAGTGGTGTGACATCACATCTGGTCACACCAGAAGTGTTGGTGTGGCCCCCTTGGGGGTGAAAAATGTCCCCCTTCCCCTCCACATTGCTGATCCTGCCCCATGTCCTATTGTTAGTCCCAATAGACCGCAGCTGCTCGATCCCTTAGACTTACCTACACGTTGTTGACTCATCTTCATTCAAACAACTCCAGCCACCTCCCCCCTTTAAACAAATGGAAAATGGAATGAAAAATCCTCAGATGTCCCCAGATGCTCCAAATGATTTGACTTTTTCCCTCCAACCTACCTTGCCACGCCACCAAAAATGGGCCAAAAATACTTGGGAACAGAAGACCAAAGTTCAAAACTTCCACATGTTTTTGTCCACTATTTGACTGAAGGTGTGGCAGTGCATGGAGGTGAAAATTCACCCCTGCCACAGTTCAACATTGCAGCCCCAAATTCTTTGTGAACCTTCCAAGCCCACATTATTGTTGCTGTCATTGTTTTCCGGACAGGGACTTTTGGGATACTGCCTTCATTGTTAAGCTTTTATTTCGGAAATGAAATATTTGAGGTTTTGCTTGGTCTTGTAAGCGGCTGCCCACTCAGGAGGTACTGTGAGCAATGCATAGTTAACACAAGGAAATCGGGACCTTGGACAGCAGTTAAAAGGGTGGCCAGGCAAAGCTGTTGGGGAGAGAAAAGGATCTATTAGCAGCTTTCAGCCATGATGACAGCCAGAAGGAAACTCTATTTGCAGAGGCGGCTGGGCCTGAGCCAAAGCCTCCAGAAGCTGGGGAGTGTGAGTTTCCAATACAACCGCCTGCCTGCTGGAACTCCAACAAAGCTGTTCTTTTTACATGGCTTAGCTGTGGAAACCCCTTGAGTGACCTTGAGCAAGTTCTGCTATCTCAGCCTCAGAGGAAGGCGATAGCAAAGAACAATTATACAGTGAAGCCATCCATTCAAGGTCACCAAATAGCAAAGATCCTACAACTTGGAGGTGGAGCAAACAGAGTTATGTCTCCATTGTGCAACACTGCTTTATTAGTGAGTGGTCTTGTTTCACAACTAAATTCACTACCGTGTATGCATGCAGATCTCCAAGTGTGGATGGGAAATAATAAGCAACCATGCACACATGCGCAACCATGCACAAGAGCACTGTATGTGGAACTCTGTTTCCAAAACCTTTAACTGAATACAGTTATTCCGTGTCTGATAAAAATGTCTAATCACTTCTAGAGGGAAACTTAAGCACGTGTAAGACAACCAGAGGATTCTGGTTGTCGTGTATCATTATATTGATCCTATACATCATATCATCATCATCATCATCATCATCATCATCACCAGTTTCACAATCATTAGAAGGAATTTCTTGATGGTAAGAGCAGTTTGGGAATGGAACCAATTTTCTGGAGAGGTGAAGGGGTCTCTTTTTCTTCTGCATACTTGAAATGAATGCAAATGTTCCACAGCAGACAAAAAGGCTCAACCACTTCCATAGAAGAACTCACACATCCAAGAGACGTCCAGCCCCAAATTGCAAAGCAGGCCCGGTGCTTGGGCCTGAGGGAAGCAGTAGTGGCAGCAGTAGTGGCAGTAGTGCCTTCTGAGCAACCCCTGGCCCAGTTGGCTTCTGTACATAAAATTTATGGAAGTGGGGTGGTTCACATTTTGTGCCTCTTCTCAGGCAGCAAAATAGCTTGGGGAAGACACCTCATTACTCTAGGACACATTTTAAAAAAACTGACTTATTGTTATTATTTGCTGTGAAATTGACTTCAGCTTTAGGTAACCTTATGAATGAGAGAATTTCAAGAGATCTTGTCACTATTAACTGCCCTGTTTAGGTCTTGCAGACTTGGCTGAGTCCATTCACTTGTAGTGTGGTCTTCCTCTTTTACTATTGCTTCCACTTTCCCAATGCACAATTGTCTTTTCCAGTAAGTTGTGTAATCTCATGATATGTATAATCTCATGATATGACAGCCTCAGCTTAGTCATCTTGGCAAGTAGGGAGAATTCAGGCTTCATTTGTTCTTGGACCCATTCATTTGTCTCTTTAGCAGTCGATTGGTATTCTTAGAACCTCTAAAGAAGGAGAGCCTATCACTATCTGAGGAAATCTATTTCAGTGTCAAACAGTAAAGTAATACAGTAAAGTATTGGTTCTTATTCTTGTCTTAAAGCAGCAGAAAACAAGCTTGCCCCATCTTCTACATGACATCCCTTCTTAGCTAAAGATAGCTACCGTCATACCTCTCCGTCTTCTTTTCTCCAAGCTAAAAATGCCCAGCTCCCTCAACCATAGGGGTTGGTGGTTTCCAGGTCTTCTACCATTTTTGTTGTTGTTGTCCTCCTCTGGACACCTTCTACCTTGTCCAGGTGGGCTTGTTTTCCTCTGCTCCAGAGACTAGGACAGGGAGCAATGGATTCAAGCTACAGGAAAGGAGATTCCACCTGAACCTCAGGAAGAACTTCCTGATGGTCAGAGCTGTCTGGCAGTGGAATCTGCTGCTGCCTCAATGAAGTGTGGTGGAGTCTCTCTCTTTGGAGGGTTTTAAGCAGAGGCTGGATGGCTGTCTGCCAAAGACAGTGCTTTGAGGTGGGTTCTTGCATAGCAGGGAGTTGGACTGGATGGCCCCTGGGGTCTCTTCCAATTCTATGATCCTATGATTCTAAATCCTTCTTGAACTGTGGTGCCTAGAACTGGACACAGGATTCTAGCTGAGGTCTGAGCAAAGCAAAATAGAGTGGTACCATCACTTCCCTCGCTCTCAATGCTATGCCTTCATTGATGCCATCCAGAATTTCTTTGGCATTTTTTGGCTGCCAAATTGGACCGTTGGAACATATTTAGCCTGTGGGCTACTTAGATCCCTAGATCCTTTTCACACTAACTCTGTTCATGTGACCAGCATGCTTGATGTGACCTAAAGTCTAAACAGCATTCAAGTTTTGGAAGTGAAATTTCTTGGTCTGGCCCAGTTTCCAAATACATTTACAACACAGGCAGCATCAGAGTTTTTCTTCTTTCTAACAACATTTCCATGATTAATGGATGTGGAGATGAGTCTTGCAATGAATAACATATTTAATGTACTGAAAATGAACTTTTATACTTCTGTAATGTGTGGTTAAAAGAGAGCCACTGCGACACTTTTACATCAATAACAGTGAGTGGATGTCATGTAGATACGTTGTTTTATTCATTTTTATAAACAGTTGGACAGAACAGGAAATTGTAGTAAAAATACTCCTTCAGTTTTTTCTCTTTTTCAGCAGTGAAGCTGTGCCAGAGTCTTATCTCAAATAATCTAATTCTACTGTTTCTCTTTTTCTTTCTTTCTTTTTTTTTTTTTAAAAGCCCAAAAGCAAATAAAACTTGGAAACAAATGGAGACAATCCAGGAAAGCTTAAACATTCATCACCTTAGGGTACAATTTGCAGGAAAACACAACGGAGGGATAGAAAGTACAATGTACAATCTGTCCACTTTCATGTCACAACCAGGATTTTGCTTCAAAGTGTGTGCATCTGCATAGTATCTGCATGCTTCTGCTTCTGTCAGATATTTTCCCCAGAGATGAGACAATATCAGCTCCAAAAATGGGGCTGGGGAGAGAGAAGGAAAAATTAGCATCCAGACATCCAGTTGCAGTTTCATTTGGGGGAAGACAAAGATGAATTACAAAACCTTCAAGTAAACAATGAAGACAGTGAAATCGTAAAAGATATTCCTTATCTTGGCTCAGTCATTACTCAGAACAGAGGCTTCAGTCAAGAAATCATAAGAAGATGAGGACTTGGAAGGCCAGCTATGAAGGAACTAGATAAGACCCTCAGGAGTAAAGACATACCATTCAATACTAAAGTATTGATTGTCCAGGCCATTGTATTTCCAATCTCTATGCATGGTTGTGAAAGCTGGACAGTGAAGTAAGCTGATAGGAAGAGAAACAATGCAATTCAGATGTGGAGCTGGAGAAGAGTTCTGCAGATAGCCTGGATTGCTAAAAAGACAAAATGAATGGGTCCTGGAGCAAATCAAGCCTGAGCCCTCCCTGGAAGCAAGGCAATAAGGCTGAAGCTGTCAAACTTTGGCCATATCAGGAGAAGACAAGACTTGCTGGAAAAGGCAGTAATGTTTGGGAAGGTAGAAGGCAATAGGAAAAGAGGAAGACCACTTTACAGATGGACAGACTCCATCAAGGAAGCCACAATGGCTGAGTCTGCAAGACCTGAGCAGGGCTGTTGACAACAGGGTGACCTGGAAGTTTGGCATCCCTTTCCGTGGGGGTAGAATTGTGTGCTCCTGTGAGGCAAGAGACTATGCTGTGGTTCTGGCTTCTGGTCCTGATAATGGAGGACATGATGTAGTGAGCTCTACTAGGTTGGAAGCCCCAAAGCATTGTGTCTGATGCGGGGAGGGGCTTCCCCATCAAGCTGGTGGACGTTCAGATATATGGAGAGTCTGAAGACTCCGATCAAGCTGAGGTTGGGACCAGCTAGATGTGCGCTTGGGAATGGAGTGGCCACAGTGGTCCTGAGGCTGAGGAGAATTGCCTGCCTCAGTGGAGCCAGGGGTGGGTGGGTGAGAGTTTTCCACTCCCGTAAGGACTTTACACTAATTGCATCCAGACCTCTTGTAGGCCAGAGGCTATGCTGAGAGTGACAGGGCAGCTGAGAGGGTCTCCCAGGTCAGGCAGGCTTTCGCTGAGGAGCCAGACAAATGGGCCAAACAGTTACACTGCAGCAGCTTTAGTGGGGATGACATGGGTGGAGGATCTCTCAGAAACAATGGCAGTGGCACCACAGCTAACACTTCTTAGGCTGTGCAGAAGAAGACGCCAGCAAACTACCTCTGAACATCTTTTACCATGAAAACTCTAAGGTAGGACTCCACAAAGACATGCCATTAAATATCAAAGTAAGGATTGTCTATGCCACTGTATTTCCCATTTCTTAGTATGATTGTGAAAGCTGGATGATTAAGATAGCTGATAGGAAGAAAATGAACTCCTGTGAAATGTGGTGCTGGAGAGAAGTTCTACATATTCCCTGGACTGCTAAAAAGACAAATAAAAGGGTTCTGGTGCAAATTGAGCCTGAACTCTCCCTAGAAGCCAAGATGACTAAGCTGAAGATGTGGTACTTCAAATATATCAGAGATGACATGACTAATTAGAAAAGACAGTAATGCTTATTAAGATAGAAGGCAGTCAGAAAAGAGGAAGACTTCATTACGGATGAGTAGGCTTACTGAAGGAAGCCACAGGGGCACCTTGAGTTTGCAAGACCTGAGAAGGAGGGTGGATAGAGATGGCTCTTTGGGATCTCTCATTCACAGGGCCACCATATCTGAAAGTCACCTTGATGGCCAATAACAATGACAACAACAAAGTGAAATGAAGGCACAGGTGCAGGACAATGAACATTTCTTGATTATATGGAAATGTAAAAAGAGATGTTGGCAACCAAATCTAATGACAAAGGTAGTCCCTGTCCCTTCAGCTTGTTAAAGCCGCTCTTTTCCATTCACCTGGTCTCCCTGATGAATCGGACATCACACCACAGACTGAAGTCTTGGCTTGAAGGCAGCCCCTCACAACCGGACCACTGGCCTGACTTTTTTCCTGATTTTTATATACATCTCCAAGCTTGTTCTGGTCTGTGAAAACCAGTCCACTCTACAACAGCATTCCAAAAGAGAATGGCCATTTTGCCATCTACGTATTGTAACTTTGTGAATCTGCAGGTACATTACATGAGTGCAATGAAACTCGCCTAGTCAATTGCAAAAGAGGCACATTTGGGCAGCATCAAGGGCACCACAATGGGCATCAGGGACTTCTGACGCCCATCAGTCACTCCCGTTGTGCTCTCACACTTCCTAGCTGGTGTCTGGATCCCAGTGCGGACTGCTGCCCATGGCACGTCGGGCCATGGCCTGTTGGTTCCTCTGCTGGCTGCCTTTGTGCAACATGAAGGTACTCAGTTTGATTTTGCACTCACGTAAGGCCATGTAGCAAGATGTAAGTCCCAAGCAGAAGGCAGCTAAGGAGTTTCTGTCTCCAGATGAAATTGCCCTTGCATGGGGTAATTGCAGTGGCTGAAAAGCTTTGTGGCCAACGTTACAGTTGGGTGTCTTTTTGACTGACTGTCCAAGGCCCATTTCCTGGATTCTACACATCCCGAGGATACAAAGTGTACTATTTGTGAGTGAATTCTGTTCCTGACACAAAGCCTGCCTGCAGAGGGGATGTGAGACCTTACTAGTCCTCCATGCCACTCTTCCAGCAGTCTGGAAGCAACCTCCCAACCCCTCCAACACTTTTGCTTCTGTAATAAGAAAAAGAAGGCAGACATGGCCTCAGCACAGACATCTTCTTCAAGTCACCTCAGTTGTCCCTGGCTGACATGAATGCTTTTGTCATCTCCGCTGCACAGTCGGATTCAATTTTGCCTCTCACTGAGCAAAAAAGAGCCTGGCTTTCATATCGGCTGCCCTTTGGGCACCATCATTGCGCAGCCAATCTGATGGGTTTCCTCTGAGGGCACCCGTTCAACAGGACCAGATGAGTTCAAGCTGGCCTCTGTTATTTGTTTATCAGGGAAGATTCCACTGAAAAGCTCTCTCCTTCAGTCTGGCTGAAGGAAATTCCTCTCAGAAATGAGATTTTTTTCCTTCCCACCCGATAAGGTCATTTCCCTCTAAGCTGTTCTTTGCAATAGTTTCAGAAAAGATGTAATGTCAAGGCGATAATGATTTTATCCAGCTTCTTCGAGATGACTCTCAGATATTCCCACCTCAGTCTTATTCCTCTGCCCTCAGCTGAAAGAAGGATTTTAGAAACTAATTAGGTTCAGAAGTAAGAGCACGCTCTCAGGGGAATGTGTGGAAATTGGACTTGGTGATATAATGTTTGTGTGAAAAAAATGTTTTCAGCGAGACCTTGGATCGGGTCTCACCAATACTCCAGACAGGATCATCTTTAGCATCTAAATTCTGGGACAGCACCAGCAATGACTGGGAGGACAGGGTGGATTTGGGGAAAGGGAGAAAAGCAACACTGAAAGATTTGCTGACCAAAGAGCACATTGGTATGCATGTGATACAGTGGCTCGCATGTGTGGAGAAATAGTTGGACTTTTTTTGTCCAGTATAGATTTCTGTATTCTATTGAAAGACAAGGAAACATAATTGGCCATGTAGTGCCATTTCACATGTGCCATTGTGCATTGCACATGGAAATTTGCTTTGCACATTGTAATTGTGCATTTCACATTTGTTTGCACTTTCACTAGTGCACAACCATCCCCCTTCGGGACCACCACCTTCATCAGGCTAGCCATGCTTACCTTAGCTGTACTGTAGCCATTTTGCTATGTCTCTCTCAATGCCATGTTCCCTTCAGTGCTTGGGTGATGTGAATGGTAGCTGGCCTGGAGCATGGGAAGCAAGGTCATTCTTGCAGACTAGTATGAGCTAGTGTGTGAGAATGGAATGTGGGAAAGAGCGTTGAGGACCACTCTCAATGCCATTGTCTCCTTAGAATTTGGGGAAATTATAGCTCAAAGGAGGCCTGTGAGCAATAGCAATAGCATTTATTTCTATACCGCCTATCAACTAAGTGTTATCTAAGCGGTTTACAATGTATTTTTAGCTAATTGCCCCCAAAGAGCTGGGTACTCATTTTACCGACCTACGAAAGGATGGAAGGTTGAGTGAACCTTGGAGCCTGGCAGGATGGAACTCACAACCTTGTGGTTGCGGTACTGGCATTTAACCACTGCGCCACCAGGGCTCCCTGTGAGAGGCGGGTAGTGGCAGGATCTTTTCCCCTGTGCTTACCAGTACTAACTGCAGACAGGATTCCAGTTAAAGTTAAACAAATTATTTTATTTGAATTGACAAACATGTGAGAAATCAGACACTTTTAAGAACCATATGAGACTATTGGAAAGGGAGGCAAAAAAGTTTGGACAGAGAGAAATTGGGTGGAAAGGGTGACAGTTACCAGTCCTGAGGAAGGGGTCACAGCAGAGTGGCTCAGACAGCATTTGAGGGTAGCACGGACAAAGGACCATCTGGGGCAACAGGTACTACAGTCAACACTCTACAAAAGGCTGGGGTCGAAGCTGGTTAAATGCCAGTACTGCAACCACAAGGTTGTGAGTTCGATCCTGCCAGGCTCCAAGGCTGACTCAGCCTTCCATCCTTTCGCAGGTCGGTAAAATGAGTACCCAGCTTGTTGGGGGCAATTAGCTAAAAAAAACATTGTAAACCGCTTAGATAACACTTAGTTGATAAGCGGCATAGAAATAAATACTATATATATATATATATCTAAAATATTCTATATCACACTCTGAAGGGGTGCAATGACAAAGCTACAATGGCTTTCCCATGGGATTGACAAAGCGATCTGGAATGAGCCAATTGCTTAACTCCAGAGTGACAAAACATTGATGAGAGTCATGAGAAACTTTGGTCAGGCAGGGTGTATAAGGAAGATCTTTGTAAGATGAGATCAAGGGATGGTCTCTGATTGTTCACCGACCTGGACATTTTGCCTTTCATGGTTTTTGGAAATGCAAAGAGCCTGGAATGGTATAAGGATTAGCAAAAACTCATGAGCATCAGGTTTTCCTACTAATTCTCTCCGAACTTAAGACCCTCAGGTCAGTTCAGTGTGACTTTGATTGTGTCCTCTGGCAACAGTATCCTCATTTCTGGCAAGAACATTGTCTGTGTGCTGAACTAATATTAATTAAAGCTTTCTGGATCTATCCATGAAGGCTGCTTATTGAGTTAAAATAAGACCAGACATTACACAGCAACTCAATGGTTGTAAAGTTGCACTCCCTCTCCTTCATGCAGGTTCTTAGCCAGACTGTTTTTACTAAGTGTACTACACTTGTACACACATCACAAGAGTATCAACTGCCAGTGGTAATGAGAGAATATTTATACGCATGCAAGTATAGAAAGAAAGAAAAACCTGCTCTGTTCACAATCCACCTTCCTTCTCCCACCCATCAGCTCTGTGCAGATAATTCTTGTTTCCCTCCTGCAAACCAATTAGGATTTGTTTTGTGAACCAGTTAACACATCAACATAATTCATCACATATATGAATTACAAAATGAGGAGGCTGATTTAATTGAACAAGTGAGGGGAGGAGATCGATGGTTTTTCTCCAACCCCACCCAACTCCCCTTCAAAAATGCAATGTTTGCAGCAACAAAAACAATGTGAAATTCTGCTCCTGGACGCCTTTGGAAGAAGCGATTGTGAATTTGTAAAAAAGCTGCAGCACTCCTACCTGGCTTTGTGGTTGTTCTTGTTAACTGCTGTCAGGTTAACTTTGACTTATGGAGACCCTCCAAGCCACTGTATCATCCATCGCTCTGCTCAGGTCTTGCAGATTTAGGGCGGTAGCTGTGGCTTCTTTGATTGAGTCCATCCATCAGTCCTTCCCCCCCCCAGATATTTTTATTAGTTGTACAAATATTTCCATTTTTATACAAGAACTTATATACATTTTGGAATAATTTAAAAAAATACAATACAGTGTTCAGTATCCCAGGTATCTGATTTGTACATTTTCCAATTAATCTTATTGCTATTAAATTTACATTTTCAGGAACATCCTAAATTCCATTATTTATTATAAGAAAATGGTTATTTAATAAATAAGTAGATAAGTAGAATCTTCCTTTCTGGAGCTCTTATTCTATCTCTGTGTGTTTTCAAGGGAAGTAATAAGACCACTCTATTCTGCTTTGGTTAGCAGACCTCACCTGGAATACTGTGTCCAGTTCTGGGCACCTGAGTTCAAGAAGGGCATCAACAAGCTGGATCGTATCCAGAGGAGGATGACTAAAATGGTGAAGGGTATTGGTTAGAGTTGGGAGCAATAGAAATTGAGAAGAGATTAGAACACTTTTTTTTTTTTGAATCCTCTCAGGAGAGAAATGGAAAAAAACAGAAAACCTCTTTTTGAAAAATATATTAGAAATCTGGAAGAAAAATAAGGAAAAATTAACGCCGGCTACTTCACCATTAACTCCTGTAGCGATGATGGCAAGATTCCCAATGAATTTGAGAGGTGAAGTAGAGAAGGAATTAAAGGAGAGAATAAATAAGTTATAAGATTGGATGAATATAATGAAGAATAAAGATAAAATAAAGGAGAGATTACAAGTTACTAAGATACAGTTGTTTAACTATATACAGTTAGAGCAGTGGACAAGGAATTGGAAAAGGAATAATAAAGGTTTCAGAGAATATTCTAAATTTGAACAAATGATTGTATAAAGAGAAGGTACGGAGGAAAATGAAATATTGAAGGGTACTACAAGTGAAATATACAAAATGTTGGCAAAATATGAAGATGAATATCTTAGAAAAATGTGGGAAGAAGAATTAGCACAAAAAATAGACATTCAGGATTGGGGTCGTCTAAAAAACTTGTTCGTAAGGATAGAAGAGAACTATTATAAATTGGTTTGGAGATGGCACCTCACACCAGTGAGGTTAAATTATATAGATAAGAAATATTCAAGGTTGCGTTGGAGGGGCTGTCAAGAGATTGGTACATGTATTCATATGTGGTGGAATTGTGAAGGTATACAGAAATTTTGGCAAAGAGTGTTTAAAGAGATAAAAGAGATAACAGAAATTGATTTACAAATATGTTCAGGTATAGGATTATTATCTGCATTTAATAAGGTTAATTGTACCCAGGCAACGAAGGATTGAATTACAGACTTATTTACTGCAGCAAGGTTAATTATATCAAGAAAATGGAAAATTCATGGAGATTTTCAAATAGAGGATTGGTATGAAGAAGTGTGGAAAATTGCGATTAATGATAAATTAACACGTCAAATTAAGGCTGAAAAGGGAATAATGAAGAAGATTGATTCTGAAGCAATATGGTAGATATTTGTGGAAAAGGTTTTAATAAAAGAGGGAAGTGTCATACCTCCACGCGAACTACAATTCTGGAAGGTGGAGTAAACTGAAACATAATTGGCTCTGGGGGATGGGTTTATTTTTAGGAATAGTTTGATACGTTTAGTAATAAGATCATATTTAGTAATAGTAGTAGATTAAATGTAATTGAAAAGTATAGAGTTAAGAATGAAATTATTATAATAATCATGAGTATAATGAGATTGAGATATAGATATAGGTAACTGAAGTATATAAGCAGTGTGATATAGAATATGTTGAATAAGTATATGATGGTAATGGAATTGGAGAGAAATAACGATGTAAGCTTATTTTTGTCGAAGTTCTTTTTTTTCCACTGTTACATGTATCACGTGATGTTTTTCTTTTTTGTTCTGCTCTCTTTTCTTGATAATCAATAAAAAAAAATGATGAAGGGTCTGGAAACCACGAAGCCCAATGAGTAACGGCTTAGGGAGCTAGCTATGTTTAGTCTGAGGAAAAGAAGGTTAAGAGGTAGCATGATCGCCACGTTTAAATATTTGAAGGGAGGTCATGTCCAGCAGGGAGCAAGCTTGTTTTCTGCTGCTCCAGACACTGGGACACGGAGCAATGGATTCAAACTACAGGAAAAGAGATTTCACCTAAACATCAGGAAGAACTTCCCGGTGAGGGAGCTTGGAGCGTGTGGAGGGGTAACGGGACGGGGTGGGCTTTGGGATGTGGAGTGTGGCCACTGGGCAGGGGTGTGTGGCCTGGGCGCGCAGGGACGTGGCCAGGGTGCGTGGGGGCATGGCTACGGCCAAGACGCCCAAAAAACATTGCCGCCCGGGGTGAACTGCTCTCCTGCCTCCTCATTCCTAAGTGACTGGAGCCCTTTCCGCATCTTACTTTTTCGCGGAGATGGGGGTGGCGTTCGCGCGAGTAGCCTCTTGCGCGAGGCGCTCACCTTGCTGCTCCTTCGTCCCGCAGCTGGCTTGCCGGTCGCGCAAGCGCTGCGCGAATGCCCCACCCCTTCCTACCGCAGCGCAACCTGGGAATTGCAGGCTAGCACTAAGGCAGGAAGCGCGACTGGCCCGCTCGTCCGACGCACCGCAGGGCAGGTAAGTGCGCGAGGGCCCTGGGAGCCTTGCGTGACCGCATAGCATTTTCAGCTTGAAGCCGAAAATAAAAGAATGCGTGCGTGATTCACGTTAGGCTCGTGAGCGTCGTGTAAACGGGAGTGCGTTGTACGGACCGCCGCTCCCATTTATGCGACGCTCAAGAGGCCTTCTTGCAAAAGAAACTGCGTGCAAAAAGGGCCTGGAACTTCCTAACAGTCAGAGCTGTTCGACAGCAGAATATGCTTCCTCAGTGGAGTGTGGTGGAATCTCCTTCTGTGGAGGTTTTTAAGCAGAGGCTGGATGGATATTCGCTGGGGGTACTTTGAGTGCTTGTCCCTGCATGGCAGAAGGGGGCTGGACTCGATGGCCATTGTGGTCTCTTCCAATTCTATGATTCTATGAACTTCCCCACCACATTTGGGCCAGTTATACACTACATATCCATTGGTCCTTTTGACAGTTCTGCAGATACCATGGACTGGGAGCTGTGATCTGCAAAAGTAACTTTTCCAAACCTTTGTCCTCTCTATCTCTGTGCTAGCATTACCCCCCGACCCCACAAAGAATTCTACCGAGGGTGAATTCTCTTTTTCTTACACAATCTTACATGACTCCATTTTTTTATCCATCTTGCTTATGATGACTTCAAATAAAAGAAGAGTTTTTTTTTTTCCTAGAAAAATGTACAAATTGTGAGGTGCCGGTGTTGACGAGCCCATCATCTGATCTGTCAAGGATGTGAAAAAGACTCATAGTAAAGGAATCTGAAAGGCCAGCAGACAGACTCTGACACGTACATTAAGAGGAAGAAAGGGAAGGGGAAGAGAGAAAGCGGAGCGAACATCTGCTGCGTCAATCATTTCCTAGCAGCAAAGGCTGACAAAAGGACAGGGCTTTGGAGAAATTCACCCCACAGTGAAAGTGGAGTTTCGTGTTCCCATCTCTGTCGCCACAAAGGCTCTGACAGAAACACAATTTCAAACAGAAGTACTGCTTTTACGCTTTTCAGAGCGGTCCAGGGGCTGCAAGCCACGGGTCTCTCTAGAGTAGGAGGATTGCAGGTGCAGAAGAGATGGGGAAAGCTCACCTTTGGAGAGCCTGACTGCAGAGTGTTTCTTTTGATGATCTTCGCAGCACCTTTGGAGAACTCTGCTTCCAACCCACAACAGGTCTCCCTTGCAAAACAGCACCATTCGTGATTTGTTTTTCCCCCCAAGTATTACTTGCGTTTCCTACTAAAGTCAGGCAAAGATGCAGAATGGTCCAAACTGGAGTTTGCAGATCTCAGGGCCTGGATCTTACTCTCTGGTCCTCATGTTAAGGAGGAGGAACCTGAGAGTAAGAGCACCACCTTGAGGTATGTATCTATGTATGTATGTATGTATGCGTGTGTGCGTGTGTGCGTGTGTGCGTGTGTGTGTGTGTGCATTCTTTATTTCTCAGATTTAGGATGAAATCCCATTGCTTAGTCCCAACTGGCATTGTTATTGTGTGCCTTCAACTCATTTCCAACTTTCAGCAACCCTAAAGGGAACCTATCATAGGGTTTTCTTGGCAAGATTTCTTCAGAGAGCGTTTGCCTTTTCTTTCCTCTGAGGCTGAAAGAGTTACCCAGTGGGTTTCCATGGCCAAGCAGGGATATGAACTCTGGGCTTTTTCACACTTGGTGAAGAAAACGCCCTGTTCTGTTACTTACCAGACTGGCGTGCTCCCTCGGAGGATCCAGGCTGATCCGGAGCAGTGCGTGGCCATGCTACACACTGCTCTGGGGACGAAAATGGCGGCGTCCGGTTGGTGGAGGCTCTCCACCAACCGGTGAAGCTTGCCAGCCTAAAGCCAGCCCCCGGAAGATCTGCAGGCTCACGCTGGTGTGAGCCTGCAAATCTACACTGGAGCGCAGCCACGGCGTGGGGCATGCCGCGGTGTTGAAAGACCTGTTTTAAGCGGTCTTTCAATAGCATGGTGAGCGACCACTTCTGGTCATTCCAGAGCAGGCTGAAGTCCAGAACTACAGAAAGTAGCCCGGATCCAGTCCGCCCCCAAGTGCAAACATCCTCACTGGGGGACGCTCTGCCCCGTTGCAAAAACAAAGTGCGGAAAAGGCCTCTGTCTTGGTGAAAGAGCCAATACATTGAAAAGCACAGGCTACATATGTGATGCATGGGCCTGCTTCCTCTAGTTCATAGAATCCTAGAATCGTGGAGCTGGAAGAGACCCCAGGAGCCATACAGTTCCACCCCGTTCTGCTATGCAGGAAGACACAACCAAAGCCCTCCTGAGAGATGGCCATCCATCTCTCAGGAGATCCAGTCTTTGTTTAAAAACCTCCAAAGAAGGAGACTCCATCATGCTCCTAGGCAGCAGTGGATTCCACTGTCAAATTGCTCTTACCATCAGGAAGCTCTTCCCAATGTTTAGGTGAATTTTTTTCCCCTGAAGTTCAAAGCCATTGCTCCATGTCCTAGTCTCTGGGGCAGCAGAAAACAAGTTTTCTTCACTTTCCATATGATACCCTTTCAAATATTTAAACATGGCTATTATGTCCCCTCTTAACCTTCTCTTTTCCAGGCCAACCTTACTCAGCTCCCCAAGCTGCTCCTCATAGGATTACATGGTTTCCAGCCCTTTGTTATCATACTCTACCACCACGTTGGCTGGAGAATGTGTTCAGGGTTATGTTGGCCTGAGACACATTCAGGATCAGGAAAGTTCAGATAGGATTATGCGAAAACCCCAACCCTGATGGGTTTGTGCTAGTCCCTTCACCCTTTCAGGCTCTTGGACTTTTTGAATACGATGAAAGGTGAATTGCCCCAGTTGGTCAATCAGAGACCTTCCCTCAACCTTACTTTATGGAGATCTTCCCTCTACACCCTACCTGACTGAACATGAAGAGATTGTCATGAGTCCCATCCATGTTCTGTCACTCAGGAGTTAAGCAATCAGCCTATTCCTGTGTCCTTTCTCAATCCCATTGGAAAGCCATTATGGCTTTGTCAACACCCCCTTCAGGATGTGAAATAGAGTATAAAAACCCTAGCATTGACCCCAGCCAATTTAGTACATAGTGTCCCACACTGCCATTCCTTCGAGCTACCCTCAGATGCTGTCTGAGCCCCTCTGCTGTGACCTCTTTCTTCAAGACTGATGACTGTCACCTTTTCCACCCCAGTCTCTCTCTATCCAACCTTTCTTGCCTCAGCCTCTGAAAGCCTTGTATGGTTCTTAAGAGTGTCTGATTTCTTGTGGGATTGTTAATTGAAATAAAGTCCTTTGTTTAATTTTAACTGGAGTCCCCTCTACAATTAGTACTGGTATACGTAGGTGAAAAGATTGTGCTGTTACCCTCCTCTCACAGGCTTCTTTTGAGCTATAATTCCCCCAAATTCCAGGGAGATGCTGCCATTGCGGGTGGACCCCAATGTCCCCCACCACTTAGGGTAACACTTTGACCATTTTAGTTGAGCTCCTCTAGACCCATTCCAGCTACCCTCCTTTTTGAGGATAGTCTAGTTGTTAGTTCCAAGTAGAGTAAACCCAATGAATCAACTGGATTTTTGCATTTGTTGACTCGTATAGGCCAAGAATTAATCCATAGCCAGTAATTCTGGGTCTCAGCACACACCCATCTCCACACCTGTGAGATCTCATTTGTGGAGGGATACCTTGGTATGGGTCATGCCTAGCATATGTCTCTGCTTGGATAGATAGGGATCAATTGCACAGTGCAACACTTGTGTTGAATGACAGTGTTGCACAGCTGAATGTGGCCCCAAACAAGCTGTGGGAAAAAGGAGCACATCCCAGGCTGCTAGCCCTTTTGAGAAAAATATGAAGACTGGTTCTGTTGGGAAACAGCTTCCTCCCAAAAATCTTAGCTGAAGTAACAGGCCTTGCTCTTCACTATCTTCTTCATGGCTGATGCAACTTGAGTCAGTACAAGCAGGCAGCACCAAGTTACAAATTAAAAGAACATTGCTAATTGATTTTAGAATGTGCATCACCTGAAGTCCTTGTTACCATGGCATTCTGGTCTGGTCTTTGGTGAACTAAGATATCATTTTGATATCATAATTCGGCCCTTTTTCCTTCCACCAGCTAAGTGTTTGTAAGGCTCCGCTGGACAAGCGCGAAGCTAGGCACGGGTGATGGTTGAAAAGTACCAGATATAGCCAGTTCTGCTCCAGGGGGAAGCCACCCTACACAAACACCTTGATTGCAAGACAAAGAGGACTCTTTGCCTGTGAAAACACTCTGGCAAGCCAGGCACTTAACGGCTGAGCTAGCCGCATCTGCATCTCAGCCATACCATTGTCAATTCGGTTCATAACTCAATCATGCAAATTCCGACCTTTCGGAGCCTTTGTCCCCAGACCAAAACTCATTGTTCTTTTGCAAAGACCAGACTAGCCTGCGGTCATTCTGTCCCTATAAAAGTTGCCCCGTTTTTGAGAGCTCTTTGGAACTCTCGCTGGACCTTGCTAAAATCACTTAAACTCTTGCTGAATCACTGGAACTCTCGTCAGACCTAGCTGAATCACTAGCTGAAATCACCTGAAGCTCCTTTGGATCTTCCTCGCCTCGCAGCCGCTTGGTTCCATAGATTCCTCTCGGTCTCCACGCCGGGTTTCCTTCCTTCTCCCCAGTTGGCGTCTCCAGGACTTCGGACAGGTGGCGTATTGCTTATTTCTCCAAAAACTCTCTTTCTTTCCTCACTAGTTAGGTGTGCTTGAGTTTTATTATTTTTCTTACTTAATAAAACTGCTTGACTCCTCACTGACTTGAACCGGTATACATAGGATAAAAGGTCTCGCTGCGTTGCCCTGACTCTCGTTAGCCAAGAGAGTGCTCCAGCTAATTTTCCCCGTTTTGCTTGTTTGGTTTGGTTATTTGGGCGCCCCTCCCAGGACCCCCAGTTTACAGGGTAACATCCTGCACCCTAACAAGCCAATGAAAGGATTTGGTAAGAATAAGAGCTCTACTAGCTTAAAACTTTAATTCACCAGCTCGAAGCTGAGAACAAAGGAGAGAAGAAAGAAGTTGACAGAGGAAGGGGAGCTCTTTTTAATGTGAGCATCGCCCTAGAAGTTTCTGGGGTCACATGGTCTGGTTGCCTGGATACACAATGTATTTGTGACCGTGCATTGCAGCAGAGAAGTCATCAAATGAGGAAACCAGAGATAAAGAACTCAGAATGGATCTAGGCATGGGGAGGGGGGCTATGCTATCTAAACTCCCCAATTTGTGTAACACCATGGGCCAGGGGAGCGAGTATGCTTGGTTTTTGAACACAGGTAACCAAACACATGTGCATGGTCACACACCATCCACACGCGCATGCAAATCAGCTTGCGTGTGTGACTCCACTTCCACAACCCTGACGTGAAGGCGCCCGTTCCACATCAGAGAAAAGGGTCCAATCACTTCTGTAGTTTGGGAACTGAAGCTTCTGTTCACTCACTGAAACACTCCCATCTGTTGATTTATGGCTGTATTATTTTTGCATTATTCTATTGTAGATTTTTAATAGATGTACACTGCTCAGATAGCTCTTTAAAACTGCAACAAATAAATGATTTTTAAAAAATTTATTTGAAATCCTGTGTCTTTGAAAGAAGAGCTAAAGAGAGACTGGTTGTCAAATCAGGCTGCATTATCCCAGCTGGAAGTAATTCCACTCGGCAGCGTCAGATTGATGGATTATATCATGGGTGACATGCTAATAAATAAGTGGATTTTAGAACAAAAGGAAAGATGACCAGAACAAGGCCTCTGCCAAGCTGCCAAATGTTGAATGTGGGCACGAAGAGACAAGAGAGGGTGGTACCTGCCCACATACTGAGTGATGACCCCCCGCCCTCATTCTTCCAGCATTTGCTTTCAGTGGATGGACCATTTTGGGGTATCAGTACCACCGGAACAGGAGGAGAATGAAGATCAAGCAACAGGGACACAAACAACTTTGTTGCTGCAGGGAAAGCAACCTCCTCCTCCTAGCATACAGCCCAGTTTCCCCAGTGGGTAAAATTCCTTCCCTTCCCCATTAAGCAACTGGCAACTAACATCAGTCCAATGGAGTCAAGCTGAAGGAGGGAAGGTAGGAAGGTGGGGCGGCACCAGGACTGACCCGTGCTGCACAGATGGAGGCCTTCTCCGTACAGACTCAGTGGGCACCAAAGCAAGGACTCCCCCTCCCGGCTCCGTCCCTTACCAGTCCAACTCTGCTTCCTCAGAGCGGAGGCCCTTCTGCGCAAGAGAGAATCTCCAGGTCTTTCACAGGGGAACATTATGATGAACTCTGTGTGTGTGTGTGTGTGTGTGTGGGTGTGGGTGTGTGGGTGGGTGGGTGCATAGCAACAGAGCCACCCTGGCAACGAAGAGGATTTAGATTGACTGGTTGTTGAATAAGGAACTCAGGCTAGCCAGAGGAAGGGGCTAGCTCGGGGAGAGTGAGCCTAACTGAAAATGAACTGAAACAGAGTTTTGGGGAGAGTTTGATGAAAGAGGAGGAGGAGGAGTATGAAAGCGAGTGAAAAAGAGTTGTGAAAATGTTTGCTGGGTTAGAGATACAAGGTTTTGCTGCTTGCTAGTCTTTAATTTGCCAACTACCTTTTCTCTTGTCAGTTTATTCAATAAAGCTTTTGTTATCCTTTAGTAAAGAGCAGTCTCCATAAAGTGCTTCTTAGATATGGAGTGGTTATACCTACTACCACCAGTGACACACTCATTGGGAAACACTCAAACACACTTTACCCTGTATTTACAAGGTTGTGGGTTTAGGGAAAGCAGTAGAGAGATATAAACGTGGAGAGGGAGCCAGCCAAAGCAGACTTGATTGTCATAGCCCTGGCTTGGCCCAGATCTCCACATTTTAACAAACGTAAGCATGTGAAGACAGTGGCAGGATACTGGTTGTCCTCTCTGCCTTTCTCTGAATGGCTTTCACAACAAGGTCCAAGGTAAGCTGTGTGTCCTAAACAAGAGAGAGAAAGATAGCATGCCTTTCTGGAGTCTGGAATTCAGAGTGGATCCACTGTTCCTCTGACTTGGGACCCCTCGGCTGCATTCCTAGGTGACTACTTAGAATCATAGATTCTAGATTTGCATCTAGAGCAGGAGGGGGCAAAATGTGGCCTGTTGCCCTCATGTGGCCCTTGGGACCCCCAAAGACCCCGTGATACTGCCAAATCCCCCTTCAATGTCATGTGGATTTTCAGGCAATTTTCACCAGAAAACTGGCCAAATCCATCCCAAAACAAATGCAAAACAAACGCAAAGGTTTACTTCCTCCATCACCTAAAGCTAGGGATGGGACAAATCCAGAATTTTCTGAATCTGGATCCGAATCCCTGGAAGGTTCTGGGAATCCACAAATCTCACAAATCTCGAATCTTTCAAATCCTTTTTTTAAAAAAGAGTTTAAAAAGCAAGGGAAAGAAGGATAATCTCGGGGAAGACACACTCTCTCAGCCTTAGCAAAAGCCTGGGCAAAGGCAAACCTCTCTCTGAAGAAATCTGGCCAGGACAATTGTCATAGTTTTGCCTCAGGATCTCCCCAGATTGAAACGACATGAAGACCCTTTCTACACAGGCAAGAAAATGTGGATGAATGCCACATTTTCCTGCCTGTGTAAACAGGGCCACATACTACAGTAGGGAGCTAATCCGGGTCAAAACTGGCTTTTCTTTGTATCCTGGCATCCTGGGGTTTGTAGTTTGATGATACACCAGTGCACTTTGTCAGAGAAGGCTGTGACCCCTTGTAAAACTCCAAGCCCCAGAATTATGTCTGAAAGAGGTTTGTAAGGGAGATATGCCAAGGAATGTTTCAGCTGTCCTTGAAATCTCAAGAAGACTGAATTTAAATATGAAATGTTCAATTTAAATATCTTAGAAAAGAAGCCCAGGTATAATTTCTGAATTGTTAGCAAAGGCCATTATTACTCCAAGGGAAAACCTCACCTATTTACTATCTTCTCTTTTATGTATGAGCTCCCAGGTTTTCAGGCGTCCCGGTCTCCAACAATCTATTTAGTTGGCGGATTCGAAAGATTCGGTTTGCCTACGATTATCCAGGATTTGAGGATTCAGTTGGCCCATCCCTACCTAAAGCTCCCCAGAACCTGAACATCTATTCTACCCAACAAAAAAACTGGCTGAAAATCAATGTGATGGTACTTCCAGTGTGCCAAAACAGGATGGCACGGAGTCTTTAGGGAGGTGTGCAGTTGCTGATTTCTTTTCTAGAATTACTAAGTATTCATGCTGCTCAAGCCTTGTGTTGAAAGGCAACATGAAACAACAAGACCAAGAATGTCATGCACAACTAAATAGACAGCGGCCTGAACTCTACCTCCATGTGCAACGGCACCACATGAGCAACTCTCCTTCTGAAACCTTGAACTGATTAAAGACATCTAAGATCAAACAAAAGCTCCAACCACATTAAAACCCCAGGAACGACTTGAAGACACACAACAACAACAAGAGCTTAGGAGTTTAAAAGCCTTATTTTAAAAAGGACAAAGGCTGCTGAATGTTTGGAATCTTTTTCTCTGCAGAACCTCTCCAAAGTCCTCACCAGAGAGCACTCAGATGCCTTTTCAATCACTCACAGCCACCAGATCTTGAGAGTTCTTTGGCCTTCACATGCTGTGTACAGACTTCAAGGCAGCTATTTTCTGTTTACTATCTCCAGCTTGTCCTCAGCTGGTCCATTAGCCTGCTGTAACTCTCCCTCTTCTTCCTCATATTTCCTGTATTTCTGTTTCTCTTTCCAGGGGGCTAAAAGGCTTCACGGGTAGGTTTTGGGGAACAAGTTCAGTCCTTGCAGTGGTGCAGAAACTGTAGTCAGCTGGACTTAACAACATTGCAATTACTGAACAGGTGGCCAAACCTTGTTATTATCAGCCCTGCTCAGATCTTCCAAAACTCAGGACGCCTGTGGCTTCATTGACCAAGTCAGTCCCCATGAAGTCCACCTCCCTTCCGCTTTAGTGAGCATTTTCCTCTTTGTCCATGAGTCATGTCTTTTTATGATGTGACCAAAATATCATAGCCTCAGTTTGGTTACCTGGGCTTCTGAGGAGAGTTCAGGCTTGATTTGCTTTTGGAGAAAATTTGTGTGTCTTTGGCAGCCCATGGAATGTGGTGAGCTCTCCCCTCAGTGCCATGTTTCAAACCAGCTTTCACAACCATACATACAAACTGGTACTAACATGACATGGGCGATTCTGACTTTGGTATTTAATAATATATCTTGAGGAGCTTATCCAGTTCCTTTGTGGCTGACCTTCCAAGACTGGGTTTTCTCCTGCTTTCATGGGAGAGAGCATCCTTCTTATGGTCTGAGCTGGAGGTCTTCCAGGAAAGGCTGAGTAATCAGTCTTAGGGGTGCTGTAGCTGCCCCCTGCTTTGGGCTCAATGGCCTGCCGGACCCCTCCTGATCCTCTGATTCCGAGACGAGTCTTCTTAAATTCTGACCAGCCTACAGAACTGCCCAGATCTTTCCCATTTGGCAATTGATGAAGCTGTTTAAAAAGCCAATGTGAGTCTAGGTTGTATCAATAATAGCATAGTATCCAGATTAAGGGAAGTATTAGACCCACTCTATTCTGCTTTGGCCATTTCACACTTGGAGTATTGTGACCAGCTCTGGCCACCACAATGCAAGAAGGATGTTGACAAGCTGGAACATGTGCAGAAGAGGGTGACCAAAATGGTAAAAGGACAGGAAACTATGAAGCTCATGAAGGACTGGCTTAGGGACCTGGTGATGTTTGATCTGGAGAAGAGAAGATTAAGAGGTGGCATGATAGCCATGTTTAAATATTTGGAGGGATGTCATATGGTGGATAAAATAAGCCCGTTTTCTGCTGCTCCAAAGACTAGGACATGGAGCAATGGCTTCAAACTCCAGGAAAATAGATTCTATCTAAACATTAGGAAGAACTTTGACAGTGGACTGTGCTGCTGTCTTAATGGGATGTGGTGGAGTATCCTTCTCTGGAGGTTTTTAAAGAGAGATTGGATGGCCATCTGTTGGGAAAGCTTTGACAGTCTCTTTCTCCATGGCAGAAGGGGATTGGACTGGATGGCCCCTGAGGTCTCCTCCAGTTCTAGGATTCTACCACTGATTGTTAGCTGTACAGATCTGGCAGAATACTGGCAAAATCACCGAAAGAGGAATTTCTTTGCAGCTAGCTCACTGCAAAACTGTCAAATTAATAAGATTAAGAAAATGTGTAGATCAGTCACAGCAGAGGCTAGGGGTGTAATTTGTTCACCCATGCATTGAAATATTTTTATCTCAACTTATGTCTCAGGATCCCGAGGGAGCCAGGGACATGAAACAACATGGGGCAATTTAACAATTTTAAGCAATTTAAGACAACTCAGAACAGTTTAAATTCTTGTTAGGCCAATTGTATGCAGATGTTCTGGCACTACATGAAAGTCATGTCTTATTTGCATTTGATTTTAATTTATACTGAGAAAACAAAGAGATACAAATGTTTAATTAATTTGTTTTTATTCATTAAAATGTTTCCTGTCTTTATTCCTGCATGGCAGGGAGTAGATCTGGATGGCCTTTGTGGTTTCTTCCAGCTCCATGATTCTACGACTCTCTTGCTTTTCCCACCGTACCCCACCCTTGTCTCTTGAACCGCTGAACCTTTCTCCCTCTGCCCTTCAGTATCTCCCCTCACTGCTGGAATCTTTGGTCTGGTTTTCCCTAAAGCCCACAGAAACAACTGTTTAAGTGGTCAGTCAACACTTACAAAAATCCCATTGATTCAATGAGTGTACCGTAGCAGGGACTGCCATTAAGGGTTGGGATCCTACTGGGTAAGCCCAATGAGAATAGACGCATTGAATCAATTGTTGTATGGTGAGTCCACATGCAGGTAAATCCAGTTGAGTCAATGGCTCTACTCACTCTACTCTGGACTAATAGAAGAGTTTAGGCCAGAATTCTGGCTAATGGCAAGAAGCAAACAGAAAAGACTGACCTGAAGGTACAGAACAACAAGAAACAGCCTGTAGAGCACCAGGAGGGTCTCTGTGGAGGCCAAACTCTACAGCCCACCCATAAGCATGCTGTTTCCTCTGTCCTTGTTGCCACGTGAGCCCCTCCAGTGGTTTTCTGGCCAAGGTTTATTCAAAGTTTGCCACTGACTCCCTGAGTCCTTGTCTAATACTCAAACTTCTGCTACATGGTATCTCCTATACTGTGGCCCCTTTATTGGGATTTCTTGGTCAGATTCATTCAGAGGTGGTTTGCCATCGCCTCCTCTGAGGCTGGGAGAGTGGGATTTGCCCAAGGCCGCCCTGTGGATTTCCATGGCTGAGTGGGGATTCAAACTTTAGGGCTTTTCTGCACTATACTGTTCGAGTGCTGTTATTCCCCTTTCAATATCCTGTGGGATTTTGGGGCTTGTAATTTCCTGAGGCCAAAGAGCTCTCTGGTTCAGAATTCTCAATGCCCCTCCTTAAACTGCAAATCCCAGAATTCCATAGAATGTTGAAAGAGGAATAATTAGGATGAAAGGCAGTTACTGCAGCTTCTAGGCCGCCTTGGCGATAGCATAACGATATCCTTTTGAGATCAATAATTTGGCTTTCTTCCACCACCCCTCTCCACGTGTTTGTGAGGCCCCCAGACAAACACGAAACTAGGCTCGGCGGCTGATTGCTGCAATATTCCTAAACAATACAGGCAAGCCAGAAATAGCCAGATCGCCGCTTCAGGAGACCTCCCGGCAAACACCCTATTATGTATGCCGCCACCTACAAAGGACTTGACCAGCTGAACTATCAACTGTCCAGCATCGCGCATTTGCATACTGGTCGCTCCTTTGTCAATTCGGACCTAACTCAATCCTGTTAAATTTTGACCTTTCCGAGGCTTTGTCTCGCACCCGAAATCCATGGTTCTCACCAAGTACGGCATAGCCTGCAGCCACATCTCTCCCTATAAAAACCTCTGATTCTGAGACCCTCCTCGGACCACTCCCGAGTTCCAGACTGCCTCGCTGCCTCTTTGCTTGGCGAGCCTCCCCTCAGCGCCACGTGCTGAGCCACACCGAACCCCCGCATCGCCCTCTATTCTCCCGGACTTCAGGACAGGTTTCGTATCACCCAAACCAAGTATCCCTCTGATAAATCCCTTTATCCCACTCCTACCTTTACTTTCTATAGGTATCTGAGTGAGTGTGTTGCATACACTGTTTGGCTGTATTTTAATAAAAGATCTCATTTATTCTTTCAAAACAGTTTGCTTCTTGACTGGACTGACCCCGAAGACATAGGGTCCAAGATCCTGCTAAGTTACTCTGCCTCTTGGAACGCTAAAGCGGTGCTCTGAGCTAATTTTCCCCACCTCTAGTTGAGCACATTTTGGTGTCCCTCACAGGACCTCCAATAAACAGGGTAACAAGGCCCTTAGTCTTTTGCAGTGACAGTCCAACACTGAAACCACTACACTATGCTGGCTTTTAAAAATAAGTTTCCCCTGGCAAATTGATTCAGAGGAAGCTTGACCTTGCCACCCTCTGAGGGTGAGAGAGTGGGACTTGCCCAAGGTGACCCAGTGGGGATTTGAACCCTGTTCTCCCTGAGTCTTGGTCCAACCCTTGGATCCCTTTGCTGTGCTCACTTTCATGCATTTTCTGAGTGCCACACAATAATGCCCATGGGCAGAAGCACTGATTCTGTGCACATCCTGACTTTTGACTGTTTGTATTGAGCCTCAGAGGCAAAACGGAATTGGAAAAGACTTGGAAATGGAGGCACAGGATGTGAATGCTGCTGCTGCTGCTGAGATTTTCTGGCAGAATGCAGACGCCCTGAGACCTCGGTGGGATTTCTTTCCAAACAGAGGAATTGGCTCAGAATGCAAACATGCTCAGGGTTGTTTGTTTTCTGTAAGCCTCGGGGCTTTATCTAAGCACAGGGTTAACTCCAGAACCTCTTTTTTCTCTCTGTTATGCTCAGGCATAGCCTGAGGGGGGACGTGAAAGAAATTTTTTAGACATGAGAATCCTTCCAAGTGTGTTGGAAACAGCTTTCACCATGGCAGCAGCCTCTCCCGCCGATTAGCTAGGCCAGGGTAACCCTTCCAGAAGCAACTGACCCACTTGAATCTCATCCATCCAAGGCAGGGGGGCAGAGAGGGACACAAGTCAATTGGGATCCTTGACCACTGGCTCCCAGGCTCAGTGCCCGGAGCAGAGCCCCTGTTGGGAGGATGTGATAATGGGGTCTCCCGTTTTCTGGTCTCCCCTCCAGTAAGGATGTGTTGGTCTTCAGTTATGTTTATTGGGAGCCAAAATCACAGAGGACCAACAGAGATCATGAGAGACAATTGCCCAGAGAACTCCCTTTGTGAAGCTTGGCCGCAGGCTGGAAAAAGGCATCCAGACTCCCAGCTTCCTGTGACCATCCAAGACTCAGAACACCATCTGTACTATGAGCAGAATAGGAATGTTTAGCTAGTCATGTCAGGACTTGGGCCCTTTCCACACCACCCTCCCAACTCACCATAGGGATGGGGGAAGGATGGGGCTATGATGACGGTTCTGCACAAAGTTGTCATGGTTCCATCCTTCTCCCGTCCCCAGGCAGCACGATCACACAGTAATTCATTGATGGGTTTTCCCTGTTGATGACCCGTGATCATGCCACCATCGTGGACTTATCTGGGGTGCGGAAGCCCGGGAAACACCATGGCTGTGCTTCCTACCCCAGTGCCACTTGGGAAGGTACCCGGCTGGGTTGCGGAAGAGAGAGGTGTGGCCATTATGCTTCCTCGCCGATGGAGGAAACTGGTGCAGAGGGGAGCGTTCCTGTCACGCTCCCCTCCTGGTAGAGATGACGTCGGGATACCCACAGGACATCTCCACAAGAAGGTAAGGTGCAGAAAAGGCCTTATATTGCTTCTTAGCCTTGGCTGAATATGGCTTAAACTTTGTAATGACCAGTACTCCTGCCTGAAGGAAAGTGCCTTCATACATATGGTACTCTTTTGCTAATGTAAGATTGCTTCTTTGGAATCAAAGCTTTGCTCAAACGACCTCCTCTTCTCCATCCACACTCTCTTCACATCTTCTTGCTCACTGTGTGTGCATGTATGCACACTGCACACAGGGTTCTCATCTTGCATGGGAGGCAGAAGGAAAGTCTCTGCAGAGGCAGAGGTGGAGAAAGGGCAAGCTAAGCCCCACGATAACTCCTACTAGGTTACACAGCCTGTCATGGAAGAAAATGTCTTTTTTCAGTAACTGGCCAACATTCAAGAGAGGAGTTTGTGTAGCACACACCTGTGTCAATAAAGATGTCAGAATCCTGCGGATGTCTCATGCTTGCAAAACTTCCCCTGCAGGAGTGGCTGCACATTTCTTTGTGATGTGGAGCATCCACGCTTGATTCAAGACTATAGAAGCAAAGCTACCCCTGTGGTGCAGCTGTGCATGCAGAAACACTCCGTGCATGGAGGTGCATTACATTTTGCACATGGATATGCAGGCCCACTTGGCTGTGCATCACTTTCACATTTGGCAGCACGGTTCAGTGGTGCTATGCTGCTATTCAACACCGGGTCTCCATGGCACGGTGAATGTGTAGCTCCACAGGTGGAGTTTTATGCTGTGCCTCTCCTGTGCCTAGAGACAGCAAATGCCAAGGCAAACTTTAGTTGGGTGTAGCCGCCGCCGCAGAGAGGCCAATTCCCTGCTTGTCCATGGAAAACTATAGGTTGATCTTGGGTGCATCACACACTCTCAGCCCCAGAAAATCCCATGACAGGTTTGCCCTAGGATCGCCATAAGCTGGAAATGACCTGAAGGCACACAACAACAACATCGCACAGGTGAGTCAAGTCAGTCCAGGTCATCCACATACAGTCCAGAGAGTTCTTTGAAGATGAAAGGAGGCCCAGTAGAAAAGCCTCAACCATTCTGAGAAGCCAACAGTGACAACAAAGCCAAAAAGGCAAGGCAATGAGATGTGCAACTTCATAGGAGTCAGGATGCCAAAGAGTCCAAGAGCAGAAGGCAGCTTGACTTTGGCATGCCAGGGAACTAACTGCTCAGTTGTCTCCGTTTAAGCCTTTGCATGAGCCATCCTGTCCCTCCACACGGCTGTTTGGCTTGCTGTAGCCCTGCAGGTAGAGGTGGCCTTTCCTTGGAATCCATCTGCTTTGGCTTGTTATGCAGAGAGTTTGCCTCTGTGCTTGACTACTGGGGTTCTGGGTGGAGCCATCTTAAGGTAATATATTTGGGCAGAAAAAAAATGAAATGCACAGATATAAGATGGGTGTCACCCAGCTTGACCATAGTACATGTGAAAGGGATCTAAGGACCACGAGCTGGACATGAGTCAACAGTGTGACGTGGCAGCTAAAAAAAGCCAATGTGATTCTGGGCTGCATCAACAGGACTCTAATGTCTAGGCTAAGGGAAGTAATAGTATCTCTCTGTTCTGCTTTGGTCCGATCCCACCTGGAATGCGGTATCCAGTTCTGGGTACCTCAGTTCAGGAAGGATATTGACAAGCTGGAACGTGTCCAGAGGAGGCTAACCAAAATGGTAGAAGGCCTGGAAACTGTGAAACCTTATGAGGAGTGGCTGAGAGAGGTACGTATGTTTAGCCTGGAGAAGAGAAGGTTAAGAGGTGACATGAGTAGCTATGTGTAAATACTTGAAGGGATGTTATGTGGAGGATGGAACAAGCCTGTTTTCTGCTGCTTCAGAGACTAGGACATGGAGCAATGGCTTCCAAATACAGGGAAAGAGATTTCACGTAAGCATTAGGAAGAACATCCTGATGGTAATAGCAGTTCAGCAATGGAATATGCCATCTCAAAGTGTGGTGGAGTCTCCTCTTTCTTTGGAGGTTTTTAAGCAGAGGCTGGATGGCCATCTGTCAGGAGTGCTTTGATGGTGTCTTCCTGCTTGGGAGAATGCGGTTGGACTGGATGGCCCTTGGGGTCTTTTCCAGCTCTAGCAGTCTATGATTCTAAAGCTGGAGTCCCCTCCAGATCTGAATCCAGTTCCTCAAGGTGAGTTATGATACCACAACCATTAAGTAGGTTCAACAATAACGACAGCAGCAGCAGCAGCAGGAGTGGCATAACTGTGCCATAGGATGTGCTATGTTACACCTAGACTGCAAGCAATCAGATAACCGGCTTCGGGCTGATGTACCTTCTTTCAGTGCAAGAGTTGGCAGGCTTGCAGTCAAAGTGTGTGTGAGAATGCACTTATGCAACACCTTGTAAAGCATTACTTCTTGTGCAACTTTGTTCATTGCACATGCATGAACATGCAAGTTCTGTTGTGCATTAGTTTCACAACTGGCTTCACGGTTCGGTAGTGCAGTGTTGCTATTCAGCACATAAGGCTCCACAGTACAGGCAAGATAGACATACAGCAGCATGGTGTAGTGGTTGGAGCACTGGACTAGGACTCTGGAGACCATGGTTCAAATCACCACTCAACCGTGGAAACCCACTGTGGGCAAGTCACACTCTCTCAGCCCCAGATGAAGTCAATGATGGCAAACTTCCTCTGAACAAATCTTGCCAAGAAAAACCCGTGACAGATTCTCCTTAGAGCCAACATAGGTCACAAATGGCTTAAAGACACACAACAACATGAACGTTTACACCCACAGAACTCCGTTTGTGCAGCCACAATCAGGATACAACCCTTGTGAAACACAGGATCGCAGAATCGTAGAGTTGGAAGGGTGCCCACGGACCATCCAGTTCAACCTGCTGCTCAGCATGGGAGCTCCAGCTGGTGCCTCCCCAGCAGGTGGTAGCTGTCCAGCCTCTTTCTGGAGACATCCAGAGAAGGAGACCCTTCCAGCTCCCTGGCAATGGGTTCCATTGCTGAACTGCTCTCACTGTCAAGAAGTTCCTTCTCATGTTCAGTCAAAATCTATCGTCTGGTAGCTAAAAAGAGCACTTACAAATGAGCATGTCATTCCAACCGCCAACATGAGGAGCAACAGTAGGCATCTCTCTGTCTGTGGGCTGGTGTTGGGGGAATTCATCATGTCCTTTCTTCTTGCCTCTGGCTCTCCCCTGTGGCCTCACCAACTACATTTTGTGAGCAAAGGCTGTGAGTCTGAGAGACCAGAGCTTGACAGAGAAGCCAGTGGTCCCTGGAAGAAGCATGACATGCCTGTCATTCAAGCTAGGCTGCCCCTGCACCCGCGTTATTCATGAGCCCCCTCTGGTTTGCAGATATATTTATGGGATGCAACATCTGTGCACCATACACAATGCACAGCTTTCAGATGAATCCAAACGGAGTCTCGTCGGCTCCAGCAAACTCCAAAAGGCAATTTGTAAAAATTGCTTGCAATTGCTTGGGCAGGGAGTGCCACTTCTCCACACTTCCTTTTTGCTTAATGGATTCTCCTGCCCCCCCCCCCCGCATCTTTCTGGCAATACCCTGAAGGAAGAACAGCTTCAGGCCAGAGGTGTTTGAACTGTGAGGGGGGAATAATTCCCTGAATCCTGCTTGATTGCAGCTTCCTTCAATCTCTGATCTGACAGGGGTAGCTCCACTAATATACAAATTCCGCTTACAAAGATTTAGGGGAAAAAATAGTTACAGACACAGTGTCTGTAGCACCAAAGATGGGCTTGTAACTCTGCAGAGAGGCAGCTAGAAGTCGGTTGGGGACTTTAACCCAGGCACCAAACACTGCTGAGAAAAATTGACTGCGAACATGACATTAAAACCTTGGAAATTCTAGTATATATAAAGTCTTAACAAGCAATACTTTAAAATATAACAATACAGCCAGTAGAGAAGCAGTTTTCAGAACAAGAGCAATAAAACAGCAGCGTGTCTGCTGAAGACATGGGTTAAAAGCCACTCAAAACAGAGAGGTTTTTAAAGGCCTTTTGAATACCAAGACCAGCCACAGATCGTGTGGAGGGGAGGCGTTCCACAGTGTGGAGCTGAACAGGGTAGACATGTCAGAAAAGGAGGGCCAATCACCTGGATTTCTGGTTGTGGTTCTTAAATCTTGACTAGCTGCTTTGAGCTAATAATAATCTGGCTCCAAACCATCTGGGGCTTAGACAATCAAAAGCAGAGACCTGAGTCAGTCCCAGGAACACACCAGTAAAGGATGCAGCTGGTACCACTTTTGACCGCCTTTAAAGTGGGCAAGCACCCAGGAGTGTAACTCCAGTCCACAGAAGCTGACGGGGAAAGGCCCACCCGTCCCAAGGTAATCCATGGAAGCAGAAACATAATCCAGACAGTGCAAAGTCAAACGAAGCCAACCATCTTGAGCCAAAGGCAAAACCAGAAGGAAGCTGCCAGACAGGTTAGTCCTGAGTCAAGTCAAAGGTTAGAGCCACGAATATAGAGAGGGCTACCAGGAAGTGTTGGGTTTATTCTTGGAAGCATGAGAAGGGCCTTGGGTGAGCTAATTTCTTGTTGTTAACTGCTGTCAAGTTGACTGGCGGTGACCCTGCGAAGGAGGGGTCTACAAGTGCCCCTTCTTCAACCTCCCGCCTCAGGTCCTGTCCACTCAATAGCATTTTTCTATACCGCCTATCAACTATCTAAGCGGTTTACAATGTATTTTAGCTAACTGCCCCCAACAAGCTGGGTACTCATTTTACTGACCTGCGAAAGGATGGAAGGCTGAGTCAACCTTGGAGCCTGGCAGGATCGAACTCACAACCTTGTGGTTGCAGTACTGGCATTTAACCACGGCGCCACCAGGGCAGCCGTTCTGGCTTCCTCGGTTGAGTCTTGCCCAAGGTCTCCATGGCTGGGCAGGGATCTGAGCCCTGGTCTCCCCGAGTCTGAGTCCAACGTTCAAACTGCTGCACCTGGCTTCCCCCAGAGGGTTTCTTGGCAAGACTTGTTTCAAGGAGGTTGGCCTCCATTGCCTTCCTCTGAGGCTGAGAGAGTGTGACTTGCTCAAGGTCACCCCGGTGGGTTTCCAGGGCTGAGTGAGGATCTGAACCCTCCTCTCCCATAGACCTCGTCCACCACTCAAACCACAATATCACGCTGGCTCCAATATGGTCACCGTCCTCTCTGAGGGTTTTCTTAGCAATATTTCTTCATCAGGGCCTTCCTCTGGGGCTGAGAGCGTGTGACTTGTCCAAGGTCATCAAGTGGCTTTCCAGGGCTCAGCACAGGGACTTGAATCCTGGTCCCCTGGAGTCCTAGTCCAGCACTGAGAACACCACATCACACTAGCTCACTTGAGAGGGAGTGGGGATGCTAATACGCACTTATTTCATTTTTACAGAGAGCATGAAGTATTTAAAATGCTTTATTCCTATCATGATAGCAGTTTGGGCATCACCTTTTTGATGATTTTTTTTTCCCATTTGGGGATTATTTTAATTTTTTGGCCAAAGAATCACTTGTGCAAGAACCAATGAGGTTTTTTTTTTCTCACATCCAGCCTCCTGAAGGAGGTGGCTATTTTTGTCAGATGTGGAATGTTTGCCCTCAGTTCAGTCCGGCAGAAATAGATCTGTACTTGTGGTGTCACTTCACACACAGCTATCCATTGGGCACGCAGGTGCCGATGGAGCACTGCACACGCACGCATGCACTGCGCTGCACACAGAAATGTGCATTGCCCATTCAGTTGCAATTCAGTGTGGCACATTCATTGGCCATTTCCACCCTACACTGTTAATTGTGCTCTTATTCCACTTCCAACATGCCTTGGAATCCGGGGCCTTACAGCTGAGGGAGGGCCTTTCGGATTCTCAGCCAGGGAGCTCTTGGGCCTCAGGAAACTACAAACCCCAGAACTCCAGAGGATGTTGAAAGTGGATAATAGCACTAGAACAGGGCAGGGCGGTGTAGCTAACACACTGCAAACCGCTTAGGGAGTGCTTGGCACTGATAAGCCGTATAGAAATGTTGCTGTCGCTATAAATGTCCAACATTGCAATTTCCCAATGCCCCATCCTCACGTAACTCTGAGGCTGGCGTTCTTTTATTGGCTTATAGAATCCTAGAGTTGGAAGAGACCCCAGGGGCCATCCAGCCCAACCCCCTTCTGCCATGCAGGAACACCCATCAAAGCACTCCCCACAGATGGCCATCCAGCCTCTGCTTCAAAACCTCCCAAGAAGGAGACTCCACTACACTCCATTGAGTCGGTGCATTCCACTGCCAGACAGCTCTGACCATCGGGAAGTTCTTCTTGAGGTTTAGGTGGAATCTCCTTTCCTGCAGCTTGAATCCATTGCTCCTTGTCCTAGTCTCTGGAGTAGTGGAAAAGAAACCCACCCCTCCTCGACATGACACTCTCTTCAATTATTTAAACATGGCTATCATGTCCCCTCTTAACCTTTTCTTCAGCAGACTAAACATCCCCAGCTCCCGAAGCCGCTCCTCACAGGGCCTCATGGCTTCCAGACCCTTCATCATTTTGGTCGCCCTCCTCTGGACATACTCCAGCTTGTCAATATCCTTCTTGAATTGAGGTGCCCAGAACTGGACACAGGATTCCAAATGAGGTCTAATCAATGCAGAATAGAGTGGTACCATTACCTCCCTCGATCTAAGACAGGCTTACCTGTCTGCAAGTGTAGCTGAAGTCTCGCTGTGTCACAGAGGGCTATTCCCTTCCCTTGCACTCCATCCAAGCCTTCCCTGTGCCCAGCAGCTGATGTCAAGTCCTGGGAGGGAGGGACAAGGTGGTTCAGACCTTGATGACCCAGCGGCTCTTGGCTCCTGGGGGAAGGAAGAGGCAGATGTGCTCCATGTGAGGGAGCACCCTCACTCCTTCCACCAAACTACACTGAGATCTTCCCTTCCCTACCGCATCAGGGGTCTCCCCTGGGGCTTATTGGATGCTGGATGGTAGAAGGACATGGGGCTGCCTGCATCTGTAGGATCCTGGCACGTGATTGCAAAGTTCCACTCCCTCTCCTTGACCTTGTCCAAGGAGTCTTGGTGGTTGAGAAGCCCTTTCTTGTCAAGGAGGAGAGAAAGGTGTGAGAGTTCTCTATGCCCCAAAGAGGGGGTGATTGTTCTCAGCAACCTTCACAACTGGGCTGGATCTTGAAACCAGACCCTCCCCGGTGCTCAGAGTCATTCTTCCACAATGGTTTTCCTGCCAGCCAGACTCTTGGAGAGAGAATCCCCAAGAACTGCTGAGCTGAAGAGTCAAGCAAGATGAATGTTGTCTGGTAGAGTCAAGAAGAAGGCCAAGGCCCTCAGGCCTTCTTCTTCTCTTTGGCTGTTGAGGATTCTGAACTGAGGTTTTCTTCCAATTAAACTCTTTTCACAGCCCGCAGCAGGGTCTATGAGAGATTTGCAAAATTGTTTCTCAGACAGAACTGGAAATCTTTTGCCAAAAGCAAAATCCCCAGGAGGACGGCAGGGTTGTAGCTGAGGCTGTGAATCTGGTAGAGTTTGTAAAAGTTAGTTTGGGGCACTACAGCTCCTAGATTCCTCCGGTCAGTATAGCTACCAGTTGATGGGCGTGTGTGCATCAGATCTGGAGAATTAGCAGAACCAGAGCATGGGCTTGCTACCTGGGAACTTCTGAGCCCTCAAGAGTTTTGGACTATGGGATTACCTCCTTACAAAAGAGAAGAATGAGGCCACTGAAGTGAATGAGATCTGCTTCTCGTTATAAGCACATATAGGGCAGGATGCACAACTGTGAAGCAGAAAAGCCCACTGTATACCTTGGAGCAGGTGGGAACTCAGTGGTGAGGCTTAAGCCCAAGCAATGGCCACGATCCTGTTGGTGTCTTTGTTGTTGCATTGTTAATTGCTGTCAAGTCTCCTTCAACTTATGGTGACCCTGTGAATGAGAGGCCTCTGAGTTTTACCCTGTTATCAACAACCCTGCTCAGGTCTTGCTAATTGAGGATCATAACACTGGGTTGCAAATCCAAGTATGCATTCAGTTGTCATTCAACGCAAGGGTTGTGTAGCACACTGTCAATGTGGAATGTCAACTGTAGAGATCTATGCTACACAACCTGCTGTTGGATCTTGCACAGTTTCACTTTGTTACCGCAGTTTCTAGTCAGACTTGAGAGGCACCAGATATCATTTTGATATCAATAATTTGGCCTCCTTTACCTATTCCTCTCCACGTGCTTGCGAGGCCCCCGGACAAGCACGCAAACAGGCTCGGTCGCTAATCGCTGGAATATTCAAAACAAATACAGGCAGGCCAGAAATAGCCGTCCCGCCGCTTCAGGAGACCTCACGGCAAGTACCACATTATGTATGCACGCTGCTTACAAAGGACTCCCTGCCCTGAGCAGGCAGCTTGACCAGCCGAATACTCCAGCATCAAGCACTCCATGTTTGCATACTGGCTACCCCACTGACAATTTGGACTTCACTCAATCATGCTAAATTCTGACCTTTCGGAGGCTTTGTCTCCAGCCCAAAACTCATTGTTTCCCCCAAATACAGACTAGCCTATGACCACATTTTCCCCTATAAGAACCCCTGACTTTGAGAGCTTCCTCGGATCGCTCCCAACTTCCATACCGCCTTGCTGCCACTTTGGTTGGCGAGCCTTCGCCTCAGTCCCACGTATGGAGAACCTCCATGTCTACGAACTCTATCTTCAGACTACCCGGGCTTCAGGACAGGTGCAGTATTTCTCATACCAAAACCCCCCTCTCAAAATCCCTCTATCCCACTCCAACCTTTATTTCTATAGGTATCTGTGTGAGTGTGCTGCATACACTTGTTTGACTGTGTTTTAATAAAACCACAATTATTATTTCACATCTGTTGCTCCTTGACTCGGCCTGACCCCGTAGACGCTGGGTAAAAGATCTTGCTCCGTTGCCTTGCCTCTCGTGTTGCTAACTTGTGCTCTTTGACTAATTTCCCCAACTTATAATTTGGAGAGCATTTGAGTGTCCCTCACGGGACCCCCAGAAATCAGGGTAGCAACTTGTTCCCAGACTCACTCGACAGGAGTTAGGACACAGCAGGTGCAAAGATCTGAAGGCTCAAAGCGTAAGACATAAAAGTCTCACAGCACAACGGCACGATGTTGGCCTGAATCATATCTTTTGCATTGCATCGTATGTCTCTATTTATTCCAGCAGGCTTTGGGGAAGCTGTTTGTTTTCCAACAAAAGGGCTTTTCTTAGTGTGCTACACTACTGTTATTCTTTGCTTTTAAATCAACTTTATAAATGGCTTTTACCTTCCACAGACAGCTTAATATTATTTTAACCATAAGTTTTTGTACGTATTCACCTACATATCCTTTCTTTTGCCATTCTTTTTAATCTTGTACTCTCAGGTGAGCCCCTGCTTTTCAGGGTAAAATATTGTATCAATAAAGTCTTCTCCTGCTGATAGAAGAATAACAAGGAGGGAGGAAACCTTTTTTTCCTTAGAAGGAGGTTGCAGCGTCCAAGAAAAGTAGGGATAAATAAAGCAATGCAATACAATCCTAAATAAGAATATATGCTTGAGCACTTTACTGTCTATGTAGATATTCAGCTTTGGTTATATCCCACCAGGAATAATCCTGTGTCCAGTTCTGGGCAGCATAATTCAAGAAGGATAATGACAAGCTGGAATGTGTCTGGAGGAACATGACCAAAATGGTCACAAGGATTGTGAAGCAAAGGGGGGCTTTATTCTCCCACTTGATGTTGACTCCTGCCCTCTAATAGTGGAAAATCCGCCTTGCCTTTGGAAATCTTGCTGCCACCTCCCACTGATTTTAACCCACTTTCTTGTGACTCAGTAGGAAGCCAGTGGGGAAAAGAATCTCTAAGCATAGAGCCCCTTCCTTCCCCACCCTCTGTGGAAGAGATGAATTCTATCTGTGCATGTAGCCGGCAAGCATGCGGAGAAAGAGAGCGCGGACAGAAAATTCTGTATAGGAAGATTTTTATTCTAAGCAGACAATATCACAGCAACAAGTATCTTACACATGAAGGCTCCTTCCTTCAGGAATTACTTAGCAGTTACAAACTTATAGATAAGCCTAGATCATTCCAATCAGAGTTTTACAAGAACAAAAACCCCTAATGCAACTAGCTAGGAACATTCCTAATCTGCTCACATTACCCAGGTGCTGGGATGGTGTGGGGGTGGAGAGAGGGAGCCAGGAGTCTGGGCCTAGCGTTGCCCAGCCTACCACCGGCTCTCTGTCTCCAGTGGATGGTCCTTTGTGTGTGTGTGTGTGTGTGTGTGTGTGTGTCTCTCTCTCTGCCTTGTGGTCTCTGAGGCCTTTTAAAAACTTCTTGACCAAAGCATTTTGAAGCTTCTCACCCTTTCTCCTATCAGGTCTTGCTGATTGGGCAATTGACTCTTGTGGTCTCTGATGTCCTTCTGTGATGCTGACCCCCGATATATGGAACCTAAACCCAAAACCCCATTAATCCCTTGTTTACCTGGAGCGAGAACTATCCTTCCTCAGCTGTGATGCCTAGATAGTGGGAAAAGCCCATTATCACAGGCCTGGAAACCATAAAGCCCTCTGAGAAGCGGCTTAGGGAGCTGGGTGTGTTTAGCCTGGAGAAGAGAAGGTTAAGAAGAGAAGGGTAAGAGGCAACGTGAGAGCAATGACTGAATATGTGAAGGGATGGTACGTGGAATTTGGCATCCCTTCAAGCTTGTTTTCTGTTGCCTGAGAGTGTTTTTGGCTGTTCGGTACACATAGGTTCCTTTTTTTTCCTGGGGAAGGAGGGGAAAGGTGGTTTTTACTTTGGGTTACTCACATTTCTGCCTTCCACTGGGAAAGTTAGAGAAGAAGGCACTGGGGAGGGTATGGGTAGGAACAGGGAGGTCCTCTTGGCCAGCTCTGCCCACTCTGGAAAAGCGAGGAGAACAGGCAAAGGAGGGGGAAGGACGTTTGCTTTACAGGGGAGATCTCACTGGATGGCAGCTCAGGAGTTCTCTCAAGGGTGATCAGCATCTTCAGAGGACAACATTCAATTTGATGTCAGAAGCAGATATTCCAGCTCCCCCAACTGCATCCCCTATGCTTCAAATAGCCAAACAATTAGGAAGCCTGTTTTGTTTCCTGCTTCCTCGTTGAATCAGAGGCAGTTTCTCCACCGGAACCAGTGTTTCAGATCTGCTAGACAACAAGGATCCGTTTGTGGAAGTGCCTTCATTCACTAACAGGAGACGCGGGTGCCACTTATAGCCATGCAAGAGGCTGTCCTGCTGGCTCATCCATCATAATGCTAAAACTGGTTCTCCAGATTCTCCTGTTTTCACCAAAATTCCCTGAGAAACACTTAATAAGCACAGTGTCCAAGAGACTGCATTCAAGAGACAGACCATTACTCTATAATCACTGAGTGATGTGGAGACTGCACAGCACTGAAAGCTGCACACAACACCACCATATACAGAACTCCATTTCTTCAGCCTGGAACTCAATGAGGACCAGCTGCTTCCCCAGGGAAACTTTATGCATGTGTAAAAAATAGATGGATGGACAGATGGATGGACAGACGGACAGACAAGGCCCCGAGAAGACTCTGGTCATAATGCATCTTAGGCCCTTTCCGCACGTGGGGAGTGAATCGGGCAGAAATGGGACTTACTGGATTTTTCCTCCATCTGGGCGAGTCCGTCACAAAGAGCAACAGGGCGAGTCCGTCGCTCCGTAGTTCTCTGCATCCAAAATGGTGGCTTCCAGTTGGTGGAGGCTCTCCACCAACTGGAGAAGCTCGCCAGCCGAAAGACCACCCTGGGAAGATGTGCAGGCACGCACTTGCGCCCGCCTGCAAATCTGCTCCGGAGCGCGGTGACAGACTTGCGCGCTATGTGCTTTTTAAAAACCTCTAAAAAGACCGGAACTGGTCACGCAGTGTGGTTTTTAAAAACCTCTAAAAAGAGGTTTTTAAAAACCACGCTGCGTAACCAGTTCTGGTTGTGCAGAACCAGACTGGGGTATGGAACTACAAAAAGTAGTCTGCCCTAATCCACTGTACGGTGTAGAAGACCTCCGTTGGAGGTTGCTCTTCACCATTTTAAAAGCCCGGTGCGGAAATGGCCATAGTTCTCTCCCAGTTTTCCAATGAAATATTTTGTATCCAATTGTACACTTAGAAACAACAGTAAGAGCAACATTTGGATTTCCCCCTGGGACTTTTACAGGGCAGGGAAGGGCAGCATCTCTCATACGTGCACCACTTTTCTACTGAAATCAATGGGACTTATATTTCTGATTGAATGTGGCTCGGACTGAGGTGGTACTTTTCCACCAGGAGGATTTATTTTTAAGTTGAAAAGAAACTCTTGAAAGCCATCATGTTTGTATGTATGTATGTATATATGTGTGTGTGTGTGTGTGTATATATCTATATCTATAGATATAGATATAGTGCAACTGCAGTGGGTGTTTCCAAGATGGAATAGCCCAGATGGGGAAAAGACTGCATGGGTGAGATTGGAGGTGGGGGGCTGCCCCATCTTTTCTCTCCCGCTGTTTCCAGCTGTGCTTGCGCTCTCTCTCTCTCTCTCTCTTTCTCTCTCGATTGCCAACTCTGGAGGAAAATCTGCTGATTCAAACAGCATTCTCAGAAATGGCTGGGGCCCAGCTGTCAGTGGGACAGCAGGAGTGTGTACTTTATTAACGCAGTAATTAAGCTCCTCTTAATACAGATAACGGGGTAAGCAAGAATAATTAATGAAAGCAAACGCTGAGCCTCCTCCCACTTGGCACCAAGGCCTGAAATGGTGTTGCTTCCCTTCTCAGGCAGCATCCCAGAAAGACTGGAGAGGAGGAAGAGGAGGTCTTGGGTGGCAACCACATCAGGGGAACTCTGAGCCAGGATGATACTTCGGGGTGGCATTACACCCCCTCTCCGGCTCCCCAAAAGCCACTATCTCCACAGGCCCGTTATTGTTGTTGTTCTCATGAGCCATCAAGTCATCCCCAGTCTATGGCTACCCTGTGGATGGGAGGCCTTCAGGAGACCCTGGAGGGCATTCTGTATTGCAGTTGGGGATTTGTAACTTCGAGTTACAATGGCAGAGATCTGTAAGTTCTCCATATTCAGTAAAACTGTGTAGTCTACTTGTAAGACTACATGAATGCCACCCTGTTCATGTTAACAGCCAGCAGCTAGATTGGATCCAGCTGCCAGTGGGGCTGCAAGAAGGATGTTTCCAGACCACCCTGTTATCACCGTGAACTAGCCTTACTTTGGAAGATATTAGATATCGTTTGATATCACAATTCGGTCTCATTTTGCCACCCTCTGCCTAGTGTTTGTGAGGCCCCTGAACAAGCACAGAGCTAGGCATGGCCCTTAACTGCTGAACATTCCTTTCTCCACCTAGGCAAGCCAGACTCCACCAGATCTTGCATTAGGAGACCTCCCTAGACAAACACCTTATTAAAGATTCATGCTACTACAAAGAGCCCCCTGCCCCGAGCAGGTAACTTGATGAGCTAAATGCGTAACCGCCCAAGCGAGCTGCATCTGCATACTGGCCATTCCATTGTCAATTCAGACTTAATCCCATCATGCTAAATTATGACCTTTTGGAGACATTGTCTCGCGCCCAAACCTCATTGTTCTTTCCCAAGTTCAGACTAGCCCACGGTCATATTTCCCCTATAAAAAACCCCAGTTCTGAGAGCTTCCTCGGATCGCTCCCGAGTTCCAGACCGCCTTACTGCCATTTGCCCGGCAAGCTCCTCTCGGCAAACCACGCTGAGTTCCTTCCCTCCATCTGCAACTTCTTCAGGACTACAAGAAAGGTGTCGTATCACCCATTTTCCCTGACAAACCCTTATTTCTTAGCTGTGTGGTTGTGTTGTCTTAAGTGTTTGTCTGTCCTTAATAAAACATCATTTCTGCTAATTTTAAACTGTCTGACTGCTTGACTGACCTGACCTCGTAGACACTGGGTTAAAGATTCCACTGCATTGCCCTGCCTCTCGTTTTGCTAATTTGCGCTCTGAGCTAATTTCCCCCACCAATATTTGAGCACGTTTGGAGTCCCTCACGGGACCCCCAGTAAACAGGGTAACAACCCCTCAAACAAGGTTGCAACAATCAGAAGCAGGACTCCATCACAATTCCCTGTTGCATCCTCACTTGTTGGCATGAGGGGCTGGAAACATCCTCCTCCCTGTGCCCCAATTGGCCACTGAATGGACTTCCTTTGCCAGCTCAGCTGTTGCCTGTTAAGGTAGGCTGGAGGGGGGTTAGGACAGGAGATTTTAGAATCATAAAGCCATAGGATTCCAGAGCTGGAAGAGACCCCAAGGGTGGTCTGATCCAACCCCATTCTGCCATGCAGGTGCACGTGCTTAAAGCACTCCCAGCAAATGACTAGACAGCCTCTCTTTAATAACCTTCAAAGAAGGAAACTCCACTACACTCCAGGGCAGCATGTTCTCAGTTCTGCATTCATGACTAAATCGCTAATGTAGGAGACCAGCCCCTGTTCTTAGAACTGCTCAGGTCTTGGAGACCCAGGGCTTCCTTTATGGAGTTAGCCCACCTGTAATTCAGTCTTCCTCCCTTCCTACTGCTTTCCCCCTTCCTGAGCAATTTTCCTTTTACTAGTGAGTCACGTTGTCTCATGATATGCCCAAATGTATTGTTAAAATTAAAGGGTTGGAATTCACTGCTGCAATTACCAATGCGTAACCATGTGTAACTGATTCATATTCACATTCCCTACATACTCACAGTCATGGGATTCTTGCCAGGATCGTAAAAGTCCCCCAGTCCTGCTTTACTGTGCATCAGACACAAGAGCAAAGGAGCTGTGTTCTCCTCTCAGTAGGGACACAGCAGTCTGATATTTCCACGCCCTCCTTCCAGCCATCTCTGGGGCAAGGGATTCTGCTTCTGACTGCCACATGCTGTAGATTGCTGGTGGATGATGGATGGAAACATCTGTCTGCTGCATTCTGACTGAGAGGAGAACAGACCCCAGTCATTTGCAGCAGCTGCTGCCTAGAAAAGCAAGACTGCAGGGAGGGGTTTCAGGTCCGGAAATGTTATATACTTAAGTATACCTAACCAAGCAGCTGATCTAGCATCTCAGCCATGATTGGTAAAATATTTCAACCTACATATCAATAAATCTCAGTACAGTGTACAAGTGAAGTTAATATCACCAAGTTAGAACAGTTTATAACAATAAAAATACTTTAAATACATGAAAACGTCTTAAACACAACTAATAAGTCAGAAGAGATTAAAACAGTCTAAAAACATGTGCCTTTGGAACTGAGATAACTCAAGGCAACCAAAAGGCTTTGGTGAACAGCCATGTTACCACTTGCCACCTAAATGAGATGAGGCTTCCGAGGGGAGGGCGTTCCACACCTGGGATGCTACAGCTGAGAAGGCCCTTCCCATGCCCTGAGACAGCGTATTGACCCCAATGGTAGGACCTCCCAGACTAAGGAGAGAAAGAGACATGGACTTAGCAATCAAAATGGAGTTGATTACCCACCTTAGAATCACAGAATCACAGAATCATAGAATCTTAGAGTTGGGAGGCACAACAAGGCCCATCGAGCTCAACCTCTATTTAAAGATATATGCTCTGGGGCAATCTATTCTACAGTTGAAATGCTCTCATAGTAAACACATTCTTCATAATGTTTAGGTGGAATCCCTTTGCTTGCAATTTGAATCCATTGGCTCATGTTTTAGTTTCTGAAGCAGTAGAAAACGAGCTAGCTCCAACTTCTACATGACATCCTGTTGCCCCTTTGGTAAACCTTGTCCCAGGGTCTACAACTTTGATATAAAATTAATCTAACCCACCAGAAAGGTCACCCGGATGAGCATGTAGGCAATAACGGTCGTACGATTGAATGAACCAGGTCGGGCCAGTAAACTCCCCAGTCACGTAGCCACAGGAGACCTCATGTTGTGATAACCCACGGTGGACAAAAGGTCATCAACGTTTAAGGAGCCAACTTGAAGGGAGTAAGAGTGTTCCCATAAAGTTGGGCACTGGAAGCAACAAAATCTTATTGAATCTATCTCCAGAAACTCACACTGCAGCCTCAAAGTGGCGGAAGATCCTGTTACTTGGATGACACCTTGTTATCTTCCGATATCAAAGAAAGTGCCAGGTGTGGAGCTGTTTTTCTTTGCTGTCCCCCTTTGTCCTCCCCGGGAGAGGATTTGCCTTCAAAGTAAATTTTTCCTACAAATAGTCCCTGTTTTTGGACTAGAAAAAAAGTAGAAGGAAGGATGCTTCCCAGTCATACCAACTGACCAGTCCCCCCTCCCAATAGCTGTGCGATCTCCTCAGCGTCTCTTCACTGAGTTCCGTTTCTTTCGCTGCTTCCCAGACCAAGGACTTCAGGAAAAGGTACAGTATCACCCAAACTACGAATCCTTCAACAATCCCTCTATCTTATTTCCACTCTTTATTTCTTTTAGCCCTTGGGTGCGTGTGTGCGTGTTTGCGTTGATGAGAGCTATTACTGTTCAATAAAGTCATTCATTGGACCTTTTTGTGTGATTTCTAACTGAGCCTGACCCCATAAAAACTGAGTAAAAGATCTCGCTAGGTTACCCTGCCTCTCACATTGCTGTTGCTTGTGCTCTGTTGAGCTTATTTTCCCCATCACTTGGAGCATATTGAGGTGTCCCTCTGGGACCCCCAGATTTTCAGGGTAACAATCCCTTCAGATATTTAAAGAAAGAGCTCTTGTCTCCTCTCTGTCTTCTGTTCTCCAAGCTATACATACCCAGTGCCTTAAATCATTCCTCTTGGTTTCCAGGCATTTGGTCATCTTGATTGCTCTTTGGACATGTTCCAGCTTGTCAATATTCTTCCTGAACTATGATGCCCAGAACTGAACAGAGGACTCCAGGTGAAGTCTGACCAAAGCAGAATAGAATGGGACTATGACTTCCCTTGAGTTGAGACACTATATCCCTGTTGATGCAGCTCAGAATTGCATTAGCTTTTTTTGGCTCAGAATGCTATCCAGAGGCATGGGTGGAGATCCTACAAAGAGATGGAGCATAACTTTATGCTTGTGTAGTTGTGCAATACTGATGGAGTGCCATCGCATTAGTGAAATGGGATGCTATGGAAACACAGGATCATAGCATCCTAGAGTTGGAAGAGGCCCCAAGGACCACTCAGTCCAATCCCCTTCTGCCACACAGGAAGACAAAATCAGAGCACTCCTGACAGATGTCTATCCAGCCTCTCCTTAAAAACCTCCAAAGAGGGAGACTCCACCACATTCCATGGAGGTAGCAGCATATTCCACTTTCAGCATGCTATCACTATCAAGAAGTTCTTCCTAATGTTTAGCGGGAATCTCTTTTTCATGGAGTTTGCTCCATAGTGTCTTAGTCTCTGGAGCAGCAGAAAACAGGCTAGCTCTATCTTCCATAACACATCTTTTCAAATACTTAAATGTGTCTGTCATGTCCCATCTTAATCTCTTCTTCTCTCGGAGAAATATTGCCAGCTTCCTAAGCCACCCCTCATAGGTCTTCATAGCTTCCAGGCTATATATTTTTCTGACTCCCCCCTGCCGTAAATTCACCACCAGCAATGGAAAGATTGTGAGTGTGGAATCGTAGCACAGTGCAGAGTCTTGGAAGTGGACACCAGAGAGCCATAGTGGCGTTCTGCTTCTTCCACTAAGCTCTGTCCTGTAAGATCTTGGCCAGTGTGCTCTGCAGCTGCATATGCAATGGAGCTGCATGTGCAGCCCACTTCCACAACCTTGGACTGAATGCAGGCGTTTCACCTGAAGCAAAAATATCCAACGGCTCTCCTAGGGCATCTTACTCCTGCAGAAGTCACTAAGAGGCATGACTCCAGGCGTGATACAGTAAAAAGTATTATTTGGGGTGAGACTGAGATATGAAGTGGGGTTAGGGGAGGAGACTGGCAGGGGGCAGGGTGAGTGTTCTGCAGTGTACTGATGAATCTCCACAAGACGCGGCTGGTGGAGCCGGGATATAAATCTCAGCTAATTGGCAAATGCAATCGTACTGTAACTTTATTCTAACAAGAGTTCTCAGTAGGGATGCTTTAATGAAACAATTATTCTTTCCAATAAAATAACAATTAGTGGTTGGGACTGAACTAATTGTTGTTAACCTGGAGCAGTGAAATGTGCAAAGGAGGCCGGAGACATGTTGCTTATTGCCAAAAGTGGAGTTGCATACCGCCAAAAGAAGAAGTCCAGAGGGAACTTCAGCACACAGGCGAAGGGCTGTATCTCATTTGCTGATTGGTTTCACGGATGAAGAAAGAGACTTCAGGGCTAGGATTCTCAGGGGATTTCCCAAGGTAAAGTCCAAATGGCACAAGGGGTAGGAGTGAGAGAGGATCTTCATGTCTCAGTTTTCAAGCTGTCTCCACCCTGAAGGCTCTGAGGTCTAAACTAGTCCAAACCAGAGGAAGTCCATTGAACCAATGAGATTTACCTATGTGTTGGCTCCTCATTCAACAATTGATTCAATGGATGTACCCTGCTTGGGATTAACCAACAAACCCATTGATGTCAAGGGCTCCTATCCAGCCGGAAATAACTAACAGATCCCTTGATTCAAGGGGTCCACTGTAGTTGGGAGTTGTCTCCTTTCACAACATCATCTCCATTTGCTTCTGTACTGACACACTTTGGCTGGCTAAGATGTTTATATAGAAAATGCTCTGGTCCAAACAGTCTTTTCATCCCACCTCCACCTTATGCATACTAACTTCTCTGTTACCCTAATTTCTGAGGGTCCCTTGGGGGACACCGTGATTTGCTCCAAGTTATAAAGGTTGGGGAAATTAACAGAGCACAGGCAATAGCATAACGAGAGGCAGGATAACCGAGGAGGATCTTTTACCCAACTTTTACAGGGTCAGGCCAAGCCAAGAACCAGAGAAACATATCAAATAGATGGATTTCATTGAATGAAAATGTTCTCATGCACCAACACACTCCCTCACTCCCTCACACAAGACCTAACTGAGAAGCAAAAGAGTTGAAAAATGGATAGGGGATATAGCAAAGGGATTGTAGATGGGGTGATACTGCACCTATCCTGAAGTCCTTGGTCCGGGAAGCAGCAAGTGAAATGGAACTCAGCTACGAGATGGCTGAGGGGACCACTCAACTAACAGAATGCAAGGCCTGCTAGCGTGGCGGGGAGTGCTTCAGAAAAATTCTCAAAAACTAGGACTACTTTGTAGAGCAGAACGTATCCTGCATGAGGGTTTTATGATACGTTGCCCATGTTTCAGGATCTTCGGTTGCAGTGGGTTATAGTGTAAACTTATGTAGATGGGCCTTGCCTTGTAGGATTTTTCCGGAGTCACAGGTACTCAGCCTGGGGAAAACACGCTAATCCCCTCAAGGTGGCTCCTCTTTGGCTGAGGATCCTTTGTTTTTCATGAGTTTGCACAGCTTTAGGTCTCCCTGGGCTACGTGACTGGAGATTTTCCTGGCCTGACCTAGTTCTCAGCTGTTTGACCGTCTTGCCTACGTGTTCATCCAGGCAACCTTCCTGGCATGGTGAGCATATTTGATATCAAAATTGTAGTCCTCGGGATACGGTGTGCTAGTGGGGTAACATCTCCTTGTGAAAAGTACAATGTTGTCCTTTCAATGCAGCAAGGAATTCCTTTGGCCCTGTGCCAGGTTTCTGCTAAAAGTGAAAACTAGGGTTCTACAAAAGTGGAAGTCTAGAAATTGGAGAGCAGAAAAAAAAGGTGCCAACTGGCTCTCAGAAGGCTAGAAAGTGTCTTCTTGCAGAAGCTTTCACAGGCTAGAATCCACTACATCAGAAACAAAGTATGTTATCCTAAGTTACAAGTATACCATCACAAGGTTGGATGGAAAGAGAGTAGACTGTGAGGTCAGGAGGAAATGAAAGGCAGAAAATATAGACAGTGATAATTGTTGTTGTAAATTGTTGTCAGGTCAGCTTCACCTGATGGTGGCCCTATGACTTAGAGTCCTCGAAGACACCTGTTAGCAACAGCCCTGCTCGGTTCTTGCAGACTGAGGGTAGCCGTGGCTTCCCTGACTGAGTCCATCCATCTGCAATGCGGTCTTCTTTTTCTGCTACCTTCTACCTTACCAAGCATTATCGTCTTATCTAATGAGCTGTTTCTTCTCCTGATATGCCCAAAGTCTGACAGTCTCGGTTTAGTCATCTTGGCTGGTAGAGAGAGTTCAGGCTTGAACTGGTGCAGGGCCCATTCATTCGCCCCAAAGACAAACACCTGAGTCCCAGAGCAAGGCACCACTGGACTCTCCCTAGAAGCCAGAATGACTAAACAGTAACCATCGTATTTTCCCAAATGCCCACAGTCAAAACAGCTGTTGCTGATAGCAGAGACAGCTTGCCATTGGATAAGACAGTTAACACATGGGGCACGATTTAAAAAAAAAAAAATGCTTATCCTAATTAGAGGCACATAATTTTAATCTGGAAATTAAAAGGGGGCTAAGATTTGAAAGGGGAGTGAGGGTAAGATCCTCAAATGTGAAGATTTATCGTTGAATACCAAAGTCAGGAACTCCGTCTGTTGTACCTCTGATTTCTTTGTATGGCCGTGAAGGGTGGATGGTGACGAAAGCTGACAGGGAAGGAAAAAATCAACTTGTTTCCACTCTGGTGCTAGAGGAGAATTTTACAGACACCACAAAGTAACAAAAAGACAAATGAAAGGGTTTTTGAGCAAAACAAGCCTCAACTCTCCTTAGAAGACAAAATGACTAAACTGAGGCTATTGTACTTTGGATATTTCATGAGAAAACAGGACTCCTTAGAAAAGGCAGTATTGCCTGGTAAGGCAGACAGCAGTAGGAAAAGAAGAAGACTGTTTTACAGGAGGATAGACTCCACCAAAGAAGGCACTATGGCCGCTCTGAGTTTGCCAGGCCTGAGCAGGGCTGTTGTTGGCCAGGGATCTTGGAGGTCTCTGATTCACAGGGGCCCCATAAGCTGAAGCTGACGTCATGGGACATAACAGCAGCAACATCAAAGAGCAAATCAAGCCAGAAGATGGCCAAACTGAGGCTGCTGTACTTTGGGCATAGCATGAGACGGCGTGAGCCACTGAAACAGATCTCAATGCTAAGTAAGGGGGGAAAGGGGGAGTAGGAAAAGGGGAGGACTGCATCGCTGGTGGTCAGATGCCACCAAGGAAGTCACCATGGCTGCCCTGAGTCTGCAAGGCTTCAGCAGGGCGGTTGACAACAAGGTGTCTTAGAGATCTCCCATTCACAGGGTCACCATAAGTCAAAGCTGACTTGATCATAGCTAACAACACAACAACAATGGTGCTCTAAGACCTTTAGATATAAGGCAGGACACAAATATTTTGAGAGTGTCAGCATGGCATAGTGATCTGAGTATTGGATTAGGATTCCAGGGGATCAGGGTTTGAATTCTACTCAGTCAAAGAAACCCACTCGGTGACCTTTGGAAAGTCACGCTTTCTCAAACTCAGAGGGAAGCAATGGTGGCAAACCTCCCCTGAAGAATTTTTTTCCCAAGGAATACCTTATGAGAGCTGGCATTGTTTAGTGCTCTGAGTGTTGGACTAGGACTGGGGAGCCCAGATTCAAATCCCACCTTGTGCATGGCAACTCACCTGGTGATCTTGGGCAGGCCATAGAATCAAAGAGCTGGAAGAGACCACAAGGGCTATGGAGTTCAAACTCCTGCCCTGAGTCACACTTTCTCAACAACCTACAAGGAAGGCAGTGGTGAACCTCCACTGAATAAGTCTTGCCACACACCATAAACTGGACTAAGCTGAAGGTGTGTAAGAAGAATATCAGCTTCCTGAAAGAGGGTTCCATAAAGTGTGTATTAATTTCAAACTGATGTTCTTATTTCCTTATGGGAGGGTGTTTGTTTGTTTGTTGTTGTTTGTTCTCTTTCAGGTAACCAGCAAAGCAATTGTTGGAGGTGAAATCAGGAACTCTAAGTGCCAAAGTGAATTGCAATGCTTATGGCTCAGAATTCATTTTATTATGCAAAATTCTCTGGAGAGGTATCCAAAGTGGAAGAAAAACAGATTGCGAGGCATATAAAGGCCACGAGGAGCACACCTATTACACCTGCTCATTGTACCAATATTTCTAGCTGTCTGAAAGCACAGCGGGAATCTCTGTGGGAATGCTCCAGCATCTGCAGAACTTCAGAAGAACAGCCTGCCCTGGACAGGATCTGATGGGATGTCAAACACAACTCTCTGCCAGTGGCAGGAGAGGAATTGACCTTGGTGTCCCTGGGAGAAGAGTCATAGGATAATAGAGCTGGAAGGTCCCCATGGGGCACTAAGTCCAACTCCTTCCCAGATCAGGAAATCCAGCTACCCAGGGGAGCGGTCTTCAGAGATCACCTACAGCTTTTCCCTGCCTCATGGATAAGTTTGTCTGCATTACGGCCTGAATCTTACAGGCAAGGAGACCCAATCAGTTGATTGTTGATTACTAAGTCAACTCTTACAAAAACTTCATTGTCTCCATCAGACTACACTTGTTGGGACTACTAATGAGACGAGGTCCACAGTGTCAGTCCCGTCTTTGCACAACCTGTCTTTGAGGACTTCCTGTCACCCTGCAGTGTCAGAATCAGAATTAGAATCAGTGAATCAGAACTGGAGGTGTTGGTTTACCCAAACAGCTTTCTCCTCTGTTAACTCAGAAATGCATCTGCCATGTCCTAACTGGAGTAAGCCTCCTTGGAGAGGAAAGAGGAAGAGGCGTGCCAAGATGAGAGGGCCCACTCAGAGCCAGGGGAGGCCAGTGGTGGTCCTGCCATGGCCCAGTCACAGACCAGTCCATCCCAGGCAGCATCTGCAGATCAGAAGGATACACAAAGAGGATGCAGAGGCACTTCATCCTGCAGAGCATCATAAATGAAAATGCTGGGAGCAAAGAGTCAGAAAACACCCTGTTCCATTTTAAATGGAAGACACTGAGCAAGTGAGGAAGCTGGGCTGATGTTCTCCTTGCTCTAAATTAGCTCAGCCCAGGCCACTCCATTGCTGAAAATAAAGCTCCAATGTTCCTTTGTGTGACAAGTCTGGATTTGTGGATTTCTAGCTTTGGCATATACTTTTCGACCAATCTCTGTGGTGATTCTCTTCTTGGCTTGAGACTCTGGCCATTTCCACACTAGACTGTTCTAGTGCTGTTATTCCACTTTCAACATCCTATGGAATCCTGGGGTTTGCAGTTTTGGGAGGGGCCTTTGGGAAGGGCCTTTGAGGCCCTTCCCTAAACTGCAAACCCCAGGATTTCATAGGATGTTGAAAGTGGAATAATAGCAGTATAACAGTCTACTGCAGAAATGGCCTCTGTTCTAGACTGCTTTTGCCATTTGGCCCATCTGGCTGTTGCGTCTGCTTCCAGTGAAACACCAGTGAAGCTCAGGGACTGCCCTGGTTTCCCCCAATCTGTTCCTGTGGACTGTAGGTGAATTTACTTGGGTACTTGCTAGCCTTAGAGAGGACAGAATCTACGAGGAGAAAAAGATCATGGATTAGTCCCATCTTCTAAAATCCCAAACCCAAAAATATATTTGTGAGGAATTCACTCACAATACCTATTATTTGTTTTGTTGTTATCTAGTATCCAGTATTTGTGCATTTGTCGAAATCTCAAGAGACCCGGTATGCTGCTGTTGTTGCTGTTATTTATATAGTGCCATCTCTGTATATGGCACTTTACAAGTAAAACAACAAAAACAGTCTTTAGGTCTTGCCAAAGGTGTACAATCTAATATGCACACACAAACACAAAGGAAAGGAAGTTAAAATAAAACTATACAATTTATTTGCAAAATGAATTATCCAAGTAAAATACCAAAACCCCAGTACAATATAAGACAAACTAACGAGTACATGCAATCAAACTACACAAAATTATAAAACAGCATTAAACTAAGCTCCAAAAGCTTTTGAAAATAAGACTCTGGAAGACTGGGATTGGAACCCCTGCTCAGCCATAAAAACTCACTGGTTGACCCTGGGCAAGTCACACCCTCTCAGCCTCAGGGGAAAGCAATGGCAAACCCCCTCTGACTAAATCCTGCCAACAAAACCCTAGGAAAGACTCTCCTTGGGGAAGCTCCGGGTTGGAACTGACTTAAAGACATGCAACAATAACATCTCAATAATTTATTTTTTTACCTTGCACATCAGCTATTTTCTGAATGGCATACAGATGTTATGCCATGGACATTAAAGCACAACTTCTTGCATGATGCTTATCTGTTTTTCAGCTTTTGTCCTATAAACTCTTTCAGCTGTACTATGTTTTATCCTATATCGTAATCACAGTTCAGAAGTACTGAGCAGTTGACTTCTGTCCAAGTAAGACAGATGCTGAAAAGTTTTCAAAATCAGAAAAAAAATATTGTGGAGAGTCACTTTTTGATGACAATGGGAATGAGTTGAGCCAAAGCAACATGGACTAGATTTTGGTTCTCCAGGATGAGAGAGGAGTAAGTAAAGGAGAAGGCTAATATAGTTTTTGCTTGGCTTAGAGATCCAGTGTGACGTAGTGGTTTGAGCATTGGACTGCAACCCTCGAGATGACCCTTGATTCCCACTCAGCCATGGAAACCCAATGGATGACCTTAAGTGCATCACACACTCTGTTGAAGGCAGACAACAGCAACAGCAACAACAACTTAGAAAATGGCTTGGATCTGTACAAAACTGTATGCATTGGGACATTTCCTCCAGAAAAAAATAAGCTGATACTACCAGAGTTATACCCAGGAGCTCTCTTCCTCCCTGGCACATAAGGGTTAATGTTTTCTGATAGTGAGGAATTGTAGAATCACAGAGTCCTAGAGTTAGAAGAGACCCCAAGGGCCACCCAGTCCAACTCCTTTCTGTCATGCACTCACAAGAGAGAGCCATTCAGCCTCTGTTTAAAAACCTCCATAGAAGGAGAGTCCATCATACTCCATTCAGGCAGTGGTGTATTCCACTATCAGACTGCTCTTACCATCAGAAATTTCTTCCTAATGTTCAGATGGAACCTCTTTTCCTGAAGTTTGAAGCCATTGCTCCAGCGTGTCCTACTCTTGGGAGCAGCAGAGAACAAGCTTGCACCATCTTCAACATGACATCCCTTCAAGTATTTAAACATGGCTCTCATGTCGCCTCTTAAGCTTCTCTTCTCCAGGCTAAGCATCTCCAGCTCCCTAAGGTGCTTCTCAGAGGGCTTCATGGTTTCTAGGTCCTTCACCATTTTGGTGGCCATCCTCTGGACATGTTCTACCTTCCCCTTATCCTTCCATTGCCTGTGGAAGGTCAGTTTTGATGCCTAGCCTGAGGAGATAATGTAAACATCTGTTTGTTAGTTGGATGGAATGTTAGTTGGATGGAAGATCACCTTGGCACATGCCCAGGGAAAGATGACGTGGTACCTTCTGTACAGGTATTACTCTTAGGGCCCCCATTTTGTTTAGCCTCTGATCAGTCTGACTGTGGGGCAGAAATACATTTTTTTCTGATAAAGTTGGATCCTTGATTCACCAGGTCTGGTCTTCAGATTTCTCCTGGGGTTACTGGGGAAGAAAATTCCACTTTACTTGTGATCCAAGGTGGACTCTAAATTTAATTAATAAAATGATAACCAACATGGATTGCAGAAGGCCTTCAATGTGCTAGTACCTGCCCTGTCCTTGAACAAATGTGGGCAAGGTACAGCCCACTCCTTTGAACGCAGACTGTCACACCGGTGAGGGTCATGTTCAGAGGCACCGCCGGAAGGGTGTCCTGGAGGTTTGCAGGCTCAAGCAGAGCAGATGTGCCTCATGCATGAAACATCAGCGACGACGAAGGGGGCAAAGCGGCAGTTGTGCTGCCGTAATTCAATCAGGAGACGTTATAATGTAATAAAGGCAGAGACTGATGGCCTGCTGGGTGTTATAATTCATCCTTTCTGTCCGCTTTCAGTGATGCACAGATCTGCTTAGTGGGTTTATGGAGATTTAATTTACGCTATCAGATGACACAACTGAACAGCCCAGTGAAATACCTCCCGACATAATACTCAGGGTTTTAAAGTGCATCCCTCTTTATGCCATGATGTGTCACCCAGGAAAAGAAAAGGTGAGCATCACTCACGTCAGGTGCAAATCATGGGGAAAAGTTCTTTCCTGCCCCTCCCTCCTCCTCCATGCAGTTTTTTTTTTAAATTTCCTGGTGACATTCTGCCCGAATCTGTGTCTCTTTCTGCTTAGCTTCTCAGTTCTCCTCTGAAGCTATCCTCCATGCCAGGGACAGAATCTACAGGCAGGATGGGCTAATGGTTCCCACGCTAGTGGGAAATTGCTGACTGGTTTAATGTGGACTTTAAAAGGGTTATCCAAGGTGCTGAACCTATTTTGAGCCCAGAGTTCAGCATCTTGCTCTTTTGAAGTTCAAAATAAAATCCATTGACCCCTCTGATGCTGAAACCATCAGCTGGCAAGGACAATCTCCTGCAGGGCACTTCCATGGCTGACAACTCAGGAAACTGGCTTATATCAAGTCAGGGCACTGTGTGAACGGTGTTGCTGACACTGAACACCGGCATCTCTTCGCCAGGGCTCCGGTCAGTGCTTTTTCTGCAGAAAACATGACTCAGCCTGGAATTGGGAGGCCTGAATCCGACTGATTATTTCCAACTAGATTAGACCCACTGAATCAACGGTTGAACGGTGGGACAACACATAAATATATCCTATTGATTCAAGAGGTCTCCTGCAGTTGCAACTAAAAATATGATTCAGACCCTGGTGCTAAAAACAAGTTAACAAGTTAAAAGAAGTCAGATTAAAACAAGTTAAAAAAAACCTTTAAAACAATATAATAATGTGCACATGTGTAGATCTGTGTAAAACCAGTTGGGCTCCAAAGGCTTTTGCAAACAACCGTGGCCAGGATCTTGCTGGGCAGCTACGCCTGTGTAGCCACGAAGCCCTTTGAGAAGCAGCTGAGGGAGCTGGGGATATTTAGCCCAGAGAAGAGAAGATTAAGAGGTGACATGGTAGCCATGTTTAAATATTTGAAAGGATGTCATAGGGAAGATGGAGCAAGCTTGTTTTCCACTGCTCCAGAGCCTAAGACTTGCAGCAATGGCTTCAAGCTAGGGGGAAAGAGATTCCACCTAAATCTTAGGAAGAATTTCCTGATCATAAGAACAGTTCAATAGCGGAAGGGGCTGTTGACTCAATGGAGTCACCTCTTTCTTTGGAGGCTTTTAAAGAGAGGCTGGATGACCATCTGACTGTGTCTTCTTGCATGGCAGAATGGAGTTGGACTGGATGGCCCTTGGGAGTCTCTTCCAGCTCTATCATTCTATGAAATAATATAATATCTCCTGAAGACACTAGGCCCAACTGAGCCCTCCATGATGAGGTCCCTTTTCAGGAGGAAATCTGACACCACTTGTAGCTACACAGAGGAGAGATAACAGTGGATTGGAGTTCATCTGGGAGCAATTGGGCTAAATCTAAGGTCATGTGAAAGCTTATTGAGTGACCATGAACTAATCAGTGTTCCTTAGCACAGGATGCTTTAATTCTTGGAACAAAGTCAGGATTGGTGCTCAAGTATGAAAGAGAGAAAAAAAAGGACTTACACCTTACTTTGACCCAAAGAAATGCTTCACACGCAGATACACCTGCCTGGCTTTGGGTGCTGCACTGACCTGGGCCCAGAAACAATACCTGAACGGACGTCATATGGAAGCTGGAGCCTGCTTGCTGCTTCAGAGACTAGGATACGGAACAAGGGCTTCAAACTACAAGAAAAGAGATTTCCATCTAAAACATCAGGAAGAACTTCCAGATGGTCAGAGCTGTTTGGCTGTGGACTATGCTGCTTCCTGGGAGTGTGGTGGAGTCTCCTTCTTTGGAGGTTTTTAAACAGAACAAGGATGGCCATCTGTCAAAGAGAAGGTTGGGTTGGATGGTCCTAGAGGTCCCTTCCAACTCTAGGATTCTATGAATCTATGAAAAGAGTTTTAGAGCCTGGAGGCAGCCATGGAGAAGGCCGTCACCCACATTCCCACCAGATGTACCTGTGTGGGTGATGGGACAGAGAGAAGAGCTGCCCCAGAAAATCTGGGCAGGGTTGTAAGAGAGAACATGATCCTCCAAATAACCCGGGCCTGAGCTACCTAGGGCTTTATAGGTCACCAGGTGGCACTTTCAGCCTCTGGGACCCTGCCTAGGCAGTGAGGGTGTTGGAGTCACTGAACAAGTGATCAACTGAGATTCCGCCTGCAGCTGTACCACCAAAACCTCTCCTCATTCAGGAATCGGGGCATGGATGACAGGAGGTGTGGAGAGGGGAGTCCTGAGGATTAATGAGCCCCTTGTATCCCTAAGATCCCCAACTGGTAAATCGCCCACTTTCCAAAACAAAACCAAACAAAAAGAGAAAGCATAATGGCATTACATTCTAAAAGTTAAAGCCATTTATAAACATGGGTATAGTCAGGAGAGCTTCTTCAAAACCTGGGACTGTGCAGCGCTGGCATTAATTTAGAGGGGAGAAAGTCCACGAGAGAAGCAAAATGGATAGAAATGCGGAGCCAGACTCTGTTTGCTTCAGAAATGAGCTTCAGAGGTGGGCTGCGGGATGCACGCGAGGTGAGTGCCAAGCAGGAGAGAAGCTGGATTCTTCTGGAAGAGGGAGAAGCACATCTCTTCTCAGCAGGCCCGTTCCTCAGCAAGGCACCAACTAAAAATAGCAGAAATCATAATGAAAGGAGGGAGAGATTAATGTTTATGGTCATACACAAATGGGTGATCAGGAAGGAAGGAAGCTGCTCAGGCTTATATATACAAATCTCTGCCTAATGAGAGCCAAGCTAGTAGATTATCCAGTGGGAAAAGGCACCCAGCCCTTGCAAAGAAATCTTTGCCAATTTCACCCATTACCTGGCCTTCCAAATAATGAAGAAAGTCCACCCAAGAGAAGAAAAAGTGCCTGTTCTTTTGCAACCAGCTAACAGGGCAGCCTCAAAAGGCAGGTGCTTGCAGGGTAGAGTGCAACTGAAAGTGGGAGGGCTGAGATTTCTTTGACCAACGAAAGTAACATCTTGCAATGAGCTCAAATGCTTGTTTGCACTGATATGGGACAGGTTTGCTTGCACTCAGGTGACTGCGTGTGACGATAAGAATAGAATTGCCTAATGGCCAGTTCTGGGGGTATCCTGAGATTCTGCAACACTCAGACTCCCAAAATATTGATTTAAGAGGGATCCTGTTGTTCTTTACAATGGCCGAGATCCTGCCTCAGAGTCTATGATTCATAACTTTATGGATCTCTAGCCACATTGCAGAAATGCAGTGAAATACCATTAGTGGATTCCAAAGATGCACATCTGAGTGCTCACAAAAGTGCTGCCATGCACATCAGGGACTTCTGATGGGCATCTGCCATTCCCCATGCTCATTGGGCACTTCTAATGTGCATAAGTCATTTCTGATGCACCAGGCACTTCCTAGCTGGTTATTGTTGATTATAAGTTGAACAGTTTGATGCAGCAGCAAAGAAGGCAAATGCTATCTTAGCCTGCATTAATAGAAGTATAATTTTCAAGTTGAGAGAATAGTCCCCTTATATTCTGTGCTGGTCAGGCCTCATCTGGAGCACTGTGCTCAGGTATGGGTACCTTATTTTAAGAAGGATATAGAGAAGTTAGAGCAAGTTCAGAGAAGGGGAACAAGGATGGTAAGAAGTATAGACAGCAAAATCTATGAGGAAAGGCTAGAGGGGCTGGGCTTGTTCAGCTTGGTGAAGAGAAGACTCAGGGGGTGACATGACTGCACCGCTTCCCAGTATTTATTTCTGCTCTGGGGGACCCTTCCAACTCTATGATTCTATGCTTTTCTGGTCCCCACTCCACCCCATATCAAGCCTCACCCTCCAGCTACATCTCTGCTTTCTTGGGTAACTTCTTCTTGCCTCCTTGTCTCTCTGTTCTGCCTTCACTTCACCTGTCCTTCCACCTCTCTTTCTGGGGCTCCATCTCAGCTTCTAGTTACAGCCTCCTTTTGTATTCACCACAAACTCCCTTTCTTCTGGGCCTGACTTGCTCCAATCCTAAGACCTTTCTGCACTAAGCTGTTATAATGCTATTATTCCACTTTCAACATCCTGTGGAATCCTGGGGTTTGCAGTTAAGGGAGGGACATTTAGACATCTCAGCCAGAGAGCTCTTTGGCCTCAGGAAACTACAAACCCCAGAATTCCACAGGAGGTTAGAAGTGGAATAATAGCACTATAACAGTGTTACGCGGAAAGGCCCTTAGTCTTTCTTTCATTTTCTGCCCTTTGCAAACCCCTTGCATTTTATGAGAAATTAAATTGAGCTACTGAACATTAACCCCAAATATACTAGCGCAAAACAACACAAAATCACTATTAAATTCATATATCTCAATAGTACAAAATAGATCAATAATAGAAGATAAAGCCCCATTCCTTTAAAGAGTACCACCCTGTTGAGCCTAAAAACATGCTCATTGCCTTTTCTTCTTGACCACCTCTAAGATATTAAGCTGGAACATGTCTAGAGGAGGGCGACCAAAATGGCGAAGGGTCTGGAAGCCATGAAGCCCTCTGGGGAGTGGCTTAGGGAGCTGGGCATGTTTAGTCTGCAGAAGAGAAGGTTAAGAGGGGACATGAGAGCCATGGTTAAATATCTGAAGGGATGTCATGTCAAGGAGGGAGAGGGCTTGTTTTCTGCTGCTCCAGAGACCAGGACAAGGAGCAATGGATTCAAGCTTCAGGACAGGAGATTCCACCTGAACCTCAGGAAGAACTTCCTGACAGTCAGGGCTGTCTGGCAGTGGAATATGCTGCCTCGGAGTGTGGTGGAGTCTCCTTCCTTGGAGGCTTTTAGGCAGAGGCTGGATGGCCACTTGTCGGGAGTGCTTTGAGGGTGTTCCTGCATGGCAGGGGGTTGGACTGGATGGCCCTTGTGGTCTCTTCCAACTCTACATTTCTATGATTCTATGATTCTATGGATCCATCTTGGCTTGTGGAACTGTTACCCCCAAAGATAACCCAAAGGTGGGAGACCTTGAGGTTCACCAGCAGTGCCAGCATCTCCTTAGAATTTGGGTCATTATAGCTCAAAGGAAGCCTCAAGAGGAGGGTAATGGCAGGATCTTTTCACCTGTGTATACTAGTGTATACAATACTATACTGTATAGTATCGTATAGTATAGTGTAGTATAGTATGCTAGTATAGTACAGTGTATGCTATACTGGTGTATACTATACTACTTAAACAAGGTATTTTATTAGAAATTGGTAGACAGACAAACAAGGAAATCAAGCAGTCTCACAAACTTTGGGTGACAAAGCATTGATGGCAGTTCTGACAGCCTCTTAATGTCTTGATTGGCTAGAGGGAATGAGGAAGGTCTCTGTAGGAAATGCATGCCACAGGGGTGCTTGCCTGCTTCACTTGGGCAGTTTTGTTGACTATTTTCTTGGTTGTCTGCATTATTGAAAGGTTTCTTGGAAGCCCACTAATGCCAGACTTTCCTGCCTAATCTTCTTATGACCTGGCCATGCTGAGGCCATCCTGACCTAGCCCAGGCGAACAGCCAATGTCCTGCTTCCGCATGCTTCTACAGTCATAAGAGTCTAGTTTTTATATGAAAATGATACTCCTTGCCAATTTTACTATCCTGAAGGATGAGATGTTCAAGGGTACTAACAGAACACAGGTCTGTGATTAGACAGAATCTTCATTGTGAGGGACATCTAGTCCAGCCCACTGCTGGTGCAGGAATCCTCTGGCAAAGCATGCTGAGAAATGGCCATCCAACTTCTCTTTTACAACCTCCAGTGAAGGAGAGTCCATCTCTTTCTGAAGGGGTCGGTTCTCCTAGTGATCTGCTGCTATTTCTGTCTCACCTTCTCCCTAGAACTGGGACACAAGGCCACTTACAAAAAAATGAAACAAATAGATAAAAATAGCTTTCTATTAGATGTGCTTTTGGCTTTTGATCATGCGACAGCAGGGTGTTTGAAAGGGGTGTGTTGTGGTTTTATCTTGCATCCTTTCTGGGGCCTAAAAACCCTAAAGGCACCTGATCCCATTTGATCTTGGAAACTCAGCAGGGTCATATCTGGTTAGGACCTGGATGAGAGATCACCAATGAATCCCAGGTGCTTTGGGCTCTATTTTACAAGAGAGAACTGGCAAAACCACCTCTGAGGATTCTGTGCCTAAGAAAACCTTATAAAACTCATGGGGTTATCAAATGTCAACAGGTAACTTGAAGACACATATGCACACACAAAGAAAGAGACATAAATACCTTAAAGGGACGAGAACCTGTCTGATCTTGGAAGCTAAGCAGGGTCAACCCTGGTTAGTCCTTGGATGGGAGACCACCAATGAATGCCAGGTGCTGTGGGCTCTGTTTCAGAGAGAGGAACCGGCCAAACCACCTCTGAGGATCCTTTCCCTAAGAAAACCTTATGAAATCCATAGGTTTGCCATAAGGCAACTTGAAGGAACATGCACACAAATGTTTCCTTTCAATTATGTCTTAAATCTCTTTTAAATATGTGCTTTGTAAATAGAATTAGGACTTAATTGCTTTTTTAAACTATTGCAAAAGTTTTAAAATAAACTTTTAATTCACATTTTAAGCCACTTAGTAGTCTGTGCTTGGAGAAAGGCAGAGCAGAAATTAAACAAAAAATCGATACAGAACAAGCTACTGGGCCGTGGCCTACGGCAGTGGCCAGACCCAGCCTCCTCTGCCACACGGCGTCCGTCTCCTTCCCAATGCTCTACAGCTCACTGACCCCCTCCAGTAGAAGATGATAAAGATGTTGTTGACCTGAGTTCTAAGCCAGAGGCCCTCCTGGGCCCTGTGGAACGGAGCAGCGCCCCAGATCCACTCACCTTTTGCAAAATGGCATGTCCGGGGCATGTTTAAGGAGTGCTGTAGACTCATGGTCGTGTCCCCCTCTGCCTTGTTCTGCAGACTGTGGCAGGAAGCCAGCATCAATATTTCATGCCCTTGCACACTCTGAAATATTTACAGCAGGACTCCAAAGCAATGAAAGCCAGGGAACAGGTTGGAGGGGGCGCAAAGGCCCTCTCCCAGCCTGGATGTGATGCAGCTTCCCTCTTGACCTTTCCCTTTGAAGAGCATCGCCAAATATTTCCCGAGGTGGCAATAGCTGAAAATTGATCTTATGCTATCATGACTTCCCTACCACCTGGACACAAAAAAGAAAAGAGAGGGATGGAGTTATGAAGACTGATATTGTAGACATATAGGCACAGAACTCTTGTGAATGTGGAAAAATTGCAAATCTCACCCACCCAATCCGCCTCCCATCCCCTTTCCTTTTGCCTCGGCATGTGGACCTTCCTTCTCTGCACCAGGTCAAGAGACAAGGGAAAGGGAGGAGGGAGCTCTGGAGGAGAGAAGGAAGGAGTGCACCACCTTCCTTCCACCTCCCCCCATTCCCTTGGCTTTTGCTTCAACACGCTTGCCTTCTTTTTCCACACCAGCAAAACACAAGGGAATGGGAGGAGGGAAATTGAGGGCGAGGCACAGATGTGTTGCAAATAATCGAATCTGAAAAGATCAAACCTGCAAATGGGGCGAGGGAGGGAACTTTATAGAGCAGAGCTTTGGGGGTCCCCAATATCAGTATGGTTTGGATGGGCATCGTACCTAATTGGCATCACATGTAATTGGCAACACACTAATTGGCACTAATATCAAATTCAAGCCTGAGAGGTGATGGAGAGGTCAAACCGAGCGAGGGAAAGAATTTGACTGTAATGTGAGAAGGATAGGTCAACTCCAAACTTCCTCCAGGTAAGATTGAGTCATTTGTCAGGCAAACACACACCATTCCCGTGGATAATTGGCTTAAATAGAAGCTGGACTTTTCCAGGGAATCCAACTGTGAGGAGGCCACGAGGACACTGATTGACAGATATCTAGTCCCTTATACACCTGGATTCTTTCCTCTGTCCTCACAGCACCCACAACAGACTGCTATTACAACACCCATCACGTCTTTGTCAATCAAAGCACTAAGCCCACCAACAGGCGAAAGACCCATTGTCCACAACAGGTTCCCTTTGTCTTGCACCTGGAACCTTCACGGCCACAAGCCATTTTCAGGGTACAAATACCCGATTGAGGAGGCCCAGTGCAGTCTCTCGAAGGTCCACCTGTCACTCTGTCCGTCTGGCTCCTGAGTGAGAACTGCCCTTAGGTCCTACCTAAGCCAAAACACGTTTCTGTCCTTCACTACTCTTCTGGACTGGTAATTATAAAACCCCCAAACCCCTCAGCCTCTCTTTTCCTCCCTTTCTCTTTCAGTTAGCTCTTGTGTGAATGGGTGATTGTGTGTATTTTGTGTGCATATGTGAGTGAATTTCCCTCAATAAAACACATTTTTTGCTTACTTTTGAATCTTTGGCTGGTTCTTTTCCTGTGTGTGTCCGTAAACACTGGTAGGAAAGATCTCGCTAAGTTGCCCCCTCTTGCAAGCCTCCTCTTTGAGCTAATTCATTCCCCACTTTTGCAAGGAGGCACTGGCATCACAGAGTGGCCCTAGTAGCACCTACATTTTGGGAGAACAATCCCAGAGACACAACAGGGGGCAGTGCCAGGTCCAGCAGAAAGCCCTGCCCCTTCAGATACAGAAGACAATTTACTTATACCTATCTTTACCAAGCGTGGACAGCAAAGGGAGAACTTGCTCCAGTCTCAAAGGAGTTATAGGAGACAGCAATTAGTTAGGCAACAGCCATGTTAAGCTGCTGACCTATATAAACACAGCCCTTCCCCTCCAAGAGTTGTCAGAGCTTATCTGACCTTCCTACTGGTTGTATTTCTTGGATTGTGCATATGCTGGATTATTTTGCTCTACCTTTGGATTCTGTTGGACCCTGTTTATGCCTTTGACCTTTTGCTGAATGATTTTGAGTTTGCTTGTTTGTTTGCTATTTGGCTATCAGTTGTGCAGCAGCAAGCTGTGGTTTGTTGCCTGCATGGAGAAAGGACTCTCTTCACCACCCTCTGGGTTCCAATGTTATATTTTCTATGCCCCACACAGCCATGGAAGAGTCTTGTGCCTGGAATCTTGTTGGTGACTCTGAAGTTCAGTAGGCCCATGGAATGCACTGCTGAATGGTGAGTTATGTGAGTGTAAATTCAGTTGATTCTAAGGGTCTACTCTGGTTAGGACAGACAGTAGGATTCAGGCCCTGTGTTTTCAGGCTCTAAACTCTGGCAATCTGAGGGCAAGGACCGGAGTGGCATCGACAGGCAGTCTCTGCCAGCCAAAGATGCTGTTGTCAAGAAACAAAGTGATTCACTCCCAGGTAATTACAGGCAAGCGTTTTACAGCTGGAGGCAATTGTCATAATTCTGCTTGGAAATTAACTCCCCTTTCAGGCTGCAACATAAGTCAGAGAGGAGAGACAATAGAGGCAGCTTGTTTGTTCCAGGTAAGGGTGGCAGCGTCCCTTCCTCCCCTGTGATTTAGAGCCCATGATGCCAAGGGAAGCCATGTGCTTTACTTTGGGAAACGCAAAAGATGAGGAGCTGGTGAGGGGGCAACATTGCTTGGAAAAACTTCCTTATTTATGTTTGGTTGCAAGCAACCCGCTAAAAACAGCAGTGACATTTTTAGACAGCTGAAGTTAGAATCATGGCTGTGGACGTCCAGGCACACAATGACTTTAGCCAAAGAGGTTGTTGAAAAGCTACCTGTATCCTGCAGAAGCTCATCTTTACTTGAAGCACAAATTTACTGTCTAAAATTTGGATTCTGTTGGTGAAAGACTCTGGGGCAGACCTCACCTTAACTTGGAAGCTAAGCAGGCTCAGCCCTGGTTAGTACGTGGATGGGAGAAAATCAGTGAATATCAGGCTATATTTCAGAGGAAGGAACTAAAAAACCCACCTTGGAATATTCCTTGCCTAAGAAAACCCTGAGAAATCCATGGGGTTGCCATAAGTCAACAGGCAATTTGAAGGCACATATACACACAGCCCTAAGTACCTTAACACACCAGATCCCATCTGATCTTGAAAGCTAAGCAGGGTTATTGTTGGTTAGCATTTGGATGGGAGACCACCAGTGAATACCAGGTACTGTAGGACATATATATATTAGAGGAAGGAGCTGGCAAAACCACCTCTCAGTATTCCTTGCCTAAGAAATCCATGGGATTTCAAGTAGACAGGCAGCTTGAAGGCACGTGCACGTACACACAGAGAGCTATTGGATTTTCATATGTGTAAACGTTGTATTCAGCAAGTGAGTCAGTGCATCAACTCTAGCTGGAAATGACCAAGAGGACTTGAACTTTATGTTTAACTGGGTAACAATGAGTCATTTTTATACATTTGTACAGGAAAACTGCTTCTTTTCTCTTCTCTTTCCTGGACATCTCTTTCCTCATCATCCATCACTTTCTAAGGGAATGAGGTCATCTACATTCACATCTCTGCAAATTTCTGGGGCAGCCATTCCTTCCCAGTGGGCCACAGATTCTGTTGAGTTGAGGCAGTCTGTCAGAGGGAGGATACTGTCCCCTTGGAACAGAGCAAATGAGATTTTCCCAACATCTCTGTATAAGAAAGATTGAAAAGAGCAATGTGCTGATTCCTGTTTCCAGCGCACTTCTAGGCTGGCTTACTCCAAAGTAATTCACACTAAACAGACAGCTGGGCCTCCTTCTTTGTCTGCAATCTGAACCTTATTCACCACAAGGAGGCTCCCTTGACTTCAAGAGAATTTGTTACCAGGTCCTAGACCCCCACACTCTGACATGGCTTAATTGGCAAAATATGATTTAATTATCATTGATACAAAATGGGCCCTGAGATGTCTGTAAGGCCAGGCAGGGCAGAAGAAAATTACTGGCTAAACAAGTGCACTGCAAAGTAGGTCAGAAATCCCCTCTAGGCATAGCCAAGGTCATTGTCAGGAAAATCAGCAGGTACCTCCAGAGATCATAGGTTTGATCTAGCTGTAAGGACTCTGCTTTTAGATGACAGTGACACAGAAGTTCGCATCAAATTGCTGATTGTTTCAAACCTTTTCCCCACCAAGCTGCAAATTTCTTTATTGTCCCCCACCTGTCCAGTCATTATAGAGCTATCACGATGTCCATTATTTCTTTGTCAGTTAATGCTAACATTGTTAGCTCAGTCTGGATCTCATTGTCCACTCTCTAAACTACGTTGTTTACTCAGCTGGAGAACCATTCACACTCTTACCTTCCAAGCAGAAATTGTGTATGAAACTGTTACTGCAGCCTAGACCTATCTGGAGATAGCACCTGATATCACTTTGATATCAAACGATTTGGTTCTCCCCTGCCACCTCACTCCATGTGTTTGCGAGGCCACCGAACAAGCACGCAAGCAGGCACGGCCGATAATTGCCGAGACATTCCTTTCTCCACCTAAGCAGGCCAGACACAGCTGGTTCGTCGCTTCAGGGACCTCTCCAGCAAACACCTCATTAAGTGTGCGCGATACTAACAAAGGCTTCCTGCCCTGAGCAGGCTACTGGATGAAGGTTGTGCTGTCCACTGGTAAGCGCTGCGCATTTGCATACCGGCTACACTATTGTTAATTCGGCTTTGACTCAATCAGGCAAAGTTGTGACCTTTCCGAGACATTGTCTCGTACCCAAAACTCATTGTTGTCCCCGAGTAAGGCAGAGCCTGCAGTCACACTTCCTATAAAAAACCCTGATTCCAAGACTTTCCTTGGATCGCTCGGCCCGCTCCAGAGTTCTACCCCGCCTTGCTGCCGCATCATTTGGCGAGCTCCCCTCAGCTAATCGAGCTGAGTTTCTTCTCTGCACCCCCGGATTTTCCGCAAGGTCCAGGACGACAAGACAGGCGTCGTATCACCCATTTCCCCTGAAAATCTCTATCCTTAACTCAGGCTCTATCTTCTTAGCTAACTGTGTGATTGTGATGTCTTTAACATTTGTCTGTCTGCAGTAAAGCATCATTTTCATTACTGTACATCTGTGTGGCTGCTTGGCTGACCTGACCCCGTAGACATTGGGTTGCAAGATCCTGCTAAGTTACCCTGCCTCTCGCTAGCTTAAGTGAGTGCTCCAGCTAATTTCCCCAAATATTGTGTGTTGTTGTTTGGTTGCTCAGGTGTCCCTCTCGGGACCCCAGAGAACAGGGTAACAAACCCCCCAGTTTTAGTCAGTACATCGCTTTCTGATAGCTATGCTGTCACTCCAATTCCTGATAGTGTACTGTTCTTAGGCACGAGTCTAAGCCACATCATTGCTTCTTCTCTGCTCCCCAGATTGATAAATATTACCCAATAGACCCTCAAATCTCTCTCTATCAAACTTTCCTTTTTTTATGTCAGTTAGCCTTGTGTGAGTGTGTGACTGTTTGGATCTTGTATGTGAGTGATTGAATCTCCTTCAATAAAAATACATTTTAGTTGACTTTCGAGTCTTTGCTGGTTTCTCCCTGTGGTCACCCTGTAAACATTGGTGGAAAGACCTCACTAGTTCCCCCCTTTCGCAGGCCTCCTAATTTAAGATAGTAATTCCTTACCTTTGCACAGAGGTAGTGGCATTGCGAGTGGACCCTGAGTCATGCATGTTTATGGGTAATGAGTTTACTACAGACAGCACTGTAAGCCCCCCCAGCTGGCACTAAGCCAGCCATCAGGCAGGTAGAGGGAAGTTTTCCACCTGGAATCACTGATCTCATCAGCCAGAGCACAATTAGTGGAGGGGTTGGCTATCATCTTCAGCGTTCCCACTGATTTGATTACAGTTTAAGTCCTTTCTGTCTTCCGACTCACGTTTCCTCCTCACAGGTGCAGCCGCTCCTGGGTCTGCCTGTTCTTGCCAAGGGCTTAATTGCTTGAGAGCTTCCTTGGAATAAGAGGAGCAGCAGCAGCAGCAGCAGCTCCAGCTCTAGGCATTTAAAGAGCAACAGTAACCGCTGGAAGGAGGCTGAATGCAAAGGCCTCAGCTTAGCCTTCCGAATCAGGCTGGTTCAGAATGAAACCGACGTACTGTGAGCTAGTGAGATGTGGACTGGACAGGGCTACTGTCGGGTGGATTTGTAGCTGGTTGACTGACTGTACCCAAAGGGTGGTCACCAATGGCAGATTCTCATCCTGGAGAGAAGTGACTTTTTGGGGGTGCCACAGGGTTCTGACCTGGGCCCGGTGCTGTTCAATATCTTCATTAATGACTTGGATGAAGGAATAGAGGGCACGCTGATCAAATTTGCAGATGACACCAAATTGGGAGGGGTTACTAATACACCTGATGACAGGATCAAAATTCAACAGGACCTGGACAGATTGGAGAGCTGGGCCAAGGCTAACAAAATGAATTTCAACAGAGAGAAATGTAAGGTCCTACACTTAGGCAGAAAAAATGATATGCAGAAATATAGGATGGGGGACATGTGGCTGGATAGCAGTACGTGTGAAAGGGATCTAGGAGTCTTCATAGACCACAAGCTGAACATGAGTCAGCAGTGTGATGCGGCAGCCAAGAAGGCCAACGCAATTCTTGGTTGCATCAATAGGAGTATGGTGTCTAGATCGAGGGAGGTATTGGTACCACTTTATTCTGCATTGGTTAGACCTCATCTTGAATACTGTGTCCAGTTCTGGGCACCCCAATTCAAGAAGGATATGGATAAGCTGGAGCAGGTCCAGAGGAGGGCAACCAAAATGGTGAGGGGCCTGGAAGCCATGCCCTATGAGGACAGACTTAGAGAGCTGGGTATGTTTAGTCTGCAGAAGAGAAGGTTGAGAGGGGACATGATAGCCATGTTTAAATATTTGAAGGGATGTCATGTCGAGGAGGGAGTGGGCTTGTTTTCTCCTGCTCTTGAGACCAGGACAAGGAGCAATGGATGCAAGCTGCAGGAGGGGAGATTCCGCCTGAACCTCAGGAGGAATTTCCTGACAGTCAGGGCTGTCCGGCAGTGGAATGTGCTGCCACAGAGTGTGGTGGAGTCTCCTTCGTTGGAGGTTTTTAAGCGGAGGCTGGATGGCCACTTGTCGGGAGTGCTTTGAGGGTTTTCCTGCATGGCAGGGGGTTGGACTGGATGGCCCTTGTGGTCTCTTCCAACTCTACATTTCTATGATTCTATACTGGGTTGTGCCAGGATAATGGGATGGGCAACAGATGCTGCCCTGGGCAAAACTACTTGTACCCCCTCCCCCGGCAGCCTCTTTTGTTCTCTTTTGGATCTTTGGTGTGACCCTCAAGTGTCCAGATTCTTTGGACTGTTCTTTATTGGGTGGGCAGGGGGGTGGGTGACAAACATACTTAATCCAATACAACTGTAAAACAAGTGATCCAGGCCCTATAGAAACCGAGGTAACATAGTTACAAAGAAAACACATACATAGAATAAGCAAATCATAGAATCTTAGAGTTGGAAGGGACCACAAGGCCTGTCTAAGTCCGTCCCCCAGACATGCAGGAATATATCATATTAGAGTAAGAATGCCACTTTGAAGATCTGTGCATATCTCATTAATTAGACTTGGATTTTTTTTAATCATTTCAGAGGCATGGTCCAATCCACTCTTTGTTAACTGCCATCAAGTTGACTTTGACTCATGGTGACCCAGTCACCCTCTCCTCAACCGTCCTGCTCAGGTCTGGCCGATCCAAGACCTTCCTTGAGGGAGTCTGTCCACCTGCAGTGTGGTCTTCCACCTTTCCTCCTGCCTTCTACCTTACCAAGGCTTATTGGCTTTTCTAGTGAATCATGTCTTCCCATGTGATGGTCCACGCATGGCTGCCTCAGTTTAGTCATTTTGGCTTCTAGGGAGGGTTCAAGCTTTCTAGTCTTGGACCCATTCATTTCTTTTCTTAGTAGTCCAAGGTATCTGTGGAAGTCTTCTTCAGCACCCAATTTTAAATGAGTTTTTTTTTCCTTTCAGCTTTCTTCTCTCTCCAGCTTTCACAGCCACACATAGAAATTGGAAACATGATGGTGTAAACCATCCTAACTTTAGTATTCAATGATATATCTTGACACTTGAGGATCTTATCTCGTTCCTTCATAACTGGCCTTCCAAGTACTCGTCTTCTCCTGATTTCTTGACTGCAGTCTCCATTCTGAGTAATGACTGACCCAAGGTAAGGAAAATCTCAAACTATTTCAGTGTCTTCATTGTCTACTTACAAGTTATATAAATCAGCTGTGCTCATAATTATTGTTTCCTTAATGTTCAGCTGTAAACCTGCTTTTGCACTTTCTCTTCCCTTTGTTCACTAATTGTTCCACATGTTTGCTGTTTTCTTCTGGTAGTATGATATCATCTGCATATTTTAAATTGTTGACATTCCTAAAACAATCTAGTGTGGAAATGGCCCATATATCTCCAGTAGCTCATTAAGTGCCATCTGACTTGGGAGTTTCATCTTCTGGCACTCTCTCTTGTTTCATTTTGGATTAGCTCATCAGAGGGTTTGCTGTGCCTTCTTCTGTGAACACGAGAGCTGGAGGGTAGCCCAGAGCATGAGAATCGGAGACCTAACAGGCAGAATGGCAGGCCTATGTGTGTTCAAGGTGCTACGAATGGTTGGGCTTGGAGCCCAGGTCTGGCTACACATTTTCTGCCCTGAAAGGCAAGGTGTTAGAGGCTCTCTGGCAGAGCCAACAAAGAGATCCAGAGCTGGCTAATGGCCTTAGCATTAGGTGACAAAGCACTAATGGGAATCGTGATAGCTCCTTAATGGCTGGGCAGGTGAGGGAATGAGAGGGAAGTTCATCAGGAAGGAGATTGCAGGGCCTTGATCATTGTTGTTTTGTCCGGAAATTTTGGTGGCTCTTATTTCCTAGGTTTGGGCTATTGAGAGGACCATCTTCTCTGGCTAATCCTCAGTGAACTTATGACCTGGCTATGCACTGAGGTCTCTCCTGACCTACTTCTGCACATGTTCTTTGCCAGCATGGCTTTTCAGCCATAAATGTATGCTTTGTATTTCATGCCAATTAAATAATGCTCATTGCCAGTCATATCATGGAAATGTAGGCATGTTAACAGTTAGAGGGTGTGATCCAGACCTGGCAACCCTAGTTGAGGGAGCCAGAGTGGTGCTGGTGTGTGTGTTTTCTTTAGAGATTTTCCGCAACATCTGGGAAGGAGTTGGGAGAGGGCTAGGAATGAGATAACCTTGTAGTTCAGGGCTGCCTGAGGAAATAGCTATGGATATTCCCACCCTAGACTGAAGTTTAGACCCAAGCTCACCCTTTCTACTTTCCTGGTCTCTTTGGAAGAGTTGTCTGCTTTCCACATTCAGTCGCAAAACAGCCCCCTTTGCCACCTACCTCCAGGCCCCCTTCCCTCTCACTGCGTTTTGCTGCTCCTCTTTAAAATAAATCACTCTGGTAGGAGCCATAGAAATCAATGGCTCTATTGTCGCACAAGCATCTCCCAATATCTCCAATTACTGACTCCTTGACAGACAGAAGCCGGACTTTTCTTCTAATTAACTCTTAAGAGCAGAAGCAGCGCACTGGGGTTGAAAGAACCTGTTAGCAAACAATGCATTAAAGGTGGCCTCCATTTTCCTCGCAAGAGTGCCAGAAACCCTTGAGATGTCTGATTGGTTTATACAATTGCTGCTAAAGTCAAGGCCCCGTGAAGTCTCGAGGATGGTGGGCACCTTTTATTATCCGACGTCCAGAGTGCTGCTTGGCTTTTGTTCTTCCTTCTGAAAGCAAAGTTTCTGCTTCCTGCAGCCAAAGAGGACATTTTAAAGACAGAGAGTCCCCAAAAGAATGCGGAAGCTAAGCTTTTGTAGATTGGGGCAGGGGGGAGATGGCCAAATTGTATGTGGCTCTAGTTTTGGTCAGGATTTTCTTTTTCTGGGGAAAAAAGAATTGATCAATTTGATTTATATCTCATCTTTCTCCCAAAACGGGTCTCCTTTTGGGCCTGACGTAATGAACTGAGAGAGACAGGCTCATGTAGTGGTTTGAGGGCTGGGGTCGGACTCCGGGAGGACAGGGCTTGAATGTCTGCCCAGTCACGGAAACTCCCTGGGTGGCCTTGGGTGGGTCACACTGTCTCAGCCTTAGAGAAAGGCAACAAATCTTACCAAGAAAACCCTGCGGCATGCTTGCCTTGGGGGTTGCCTTGAATCAGAAAGGGCTCAGAGGCACACAACAAGAAGTAGCAGTTTGGCTTTTCTGAAAGCCTTCAGAAGTGTCCACTCACCTTTTCAATAGGTCACTGTGACACTGTAGGTTTATTTCCAGTCTTAAGTTGACTTCCAGCCTTGCAAGACTGGAAATTCCCTCCCAGTGCTTTTACTAGGGTTCTTGCCAGCCTTCCAAAGCTGACTTCCACGCATGGAACGACTGGCAATCTCCCAACTCTATCGGTATGCTGCCACCACCCCCCTGAATTATGAATTACTTAGACAGAACAGGAGGGACTCTGCCTAATCCCTAAGCGTAAGGAACTTCCACCTCCCCCTTCCCCTGAGTGAGAGGTCCTATGTAGCGTGTGCCAACCCTGGCGTGGAAATGGAGAGAAACGGAGGTTTATAGAAGTGTTTTAATCAAGGCATGCAAATAAACAATATCACACTTGGAAGACCCCCTCTCCCAGGTACACTTAGTTACAAGAATTTACAAAACAGATATAACAGCACAGATACATTCTTAAGATCAGCCAATTCCCAAAATAACAACATTAGCCCTAACGCGGCTAACTACTTATTTCTAGTTACTCACAATTAGGTTATAGGCGTAGATGGTCTAAAGGAGGAGAGAGGGGGGTCCAGGAGACAGGGCATGCTGCCAGCTCCACCGGCCCCGCTCTCCCCTCTCTCTTTCTCTCTCTCTGTGTCTCTCTGGCCACATGGCCTCTCAGAAGTTTTATTTTCCTCCTTGGGAGGATCTGGAAGCATCTCCAAGATGCCCACCTCTTTTCCTTTTGGTTGGTCAGTTCTCACCTTGTGACCTGTGATGCTGACCCTTTCCTTCTGGTTGGTCAACTCTCACCCTGTGACCCTTGATGTAATCCCAACATCTCATTAACCCTTGGTTTACCTGAAGAGAGAAGTGTCTCCCTTTGATAAGCCTAGATAATGGGAAGCCCCATTATCACAGTCACATGTCCCCTTGAAGTGCTTCATGTTAAAAAACAACATTTTTTTTTTAATTTTTCAAAGCTAAAAGTATACAATTGGCCAATCTCTCTCTCTCTTTCTCTTTCTCTCTGGATTTTAGGGGCATTTGGAGTTGTCCCATTGTTGTTATTGCATACTTTCAAGTTGTTTCTGATTTGTGATGACCCTAAGATAAACCTGCCATGGAGTTTTCTGGGTCTGTAGTCATTTCTGTCCTACAGTGTGATAGTGCTGTTATCCCACTTTCAGCCTCCTCTGGGCTTTACAGTTTAGAAGTCTCAGCCTGGAAGTTCTTTGGCCCCAGGAAACCACAAACCCCAGAATTCCACAGGATATGTTGAAAGTGGAATCATAGCACTATAAAAGGGTAGGGTGGAAATGGCCTCAGTCTCCTTTAGCAGTGTTCACAAGTGAAGACATGGAACCTTTTGGTCTCTCTGGGTCTTTCCACATTACAAGAAGAATTGCCGTTCTGCTTCCGGCACTCCAGATCAACAATAAATTCAGGGTGTCAGTTAAAGGCAGCTGTAGTCAGTACATAAAGTCGGGTTCAAGGTCCTTCAGAAACACGAGCCAAGGATCAAAAGACAAACATGTTGCTTCCAATGGAAAGGACAGTTGTCTGCAACTGACTTCTCCCCCCCCATTCTCTGCCATTTATGGGCCAGCAGCCTCCCTCAGCTGTTGCCTGACTAAGGGGTCTTTCCTACATAAGTGTATTGAGTGTTTTGGGGGCCTTGTCTTTCTTGTCTATGCTGGATTACAGTAAGACGGAAAAAATGGAATGCACAAATATAAGATGGGGGACACATGGCTGGATAGCAGTACGTGTGAAAGGGATCTAGGAGTCTTGGTAGATCACAAGCTGAACATGAGTCAGCAGTGTGTTGAGGCAGCCAAGAAAGCCAATGCGATTCTTGGTTGCATCAATAGAAGCATGGTGCCCAGATGGAGGGAGGTACTGGTACCACTCTACTCTGCCTCATTTAGAATACTGTGTCCAGTTCTGGGCACCTCAATTCAGGAGGAATATCAACGAACTGGAGCATGTCCAGGGGAGGGCGACCAAAATGGTGAAGGGTCTGGAAGCCATGAAGCCCTCTGAGGAACGGTTTAGGGAGCTGGGGATGTTTAGTCTGCAGGAGAGAAGGTTAAGAGGGGACAGGGTAGCCGTGTTTTAATATTTGAAGGGATATCATGTCGAGGAGGGAGCAGGCTTGTTTTATGCTGCTACGGAGCCTAGGACAAGAAGCAATGGATTCAAGCTGCAGGAAAGGAGATTCCACCTGAACCTCAGGAAGAACTTCCGGATGGTCAGAGCTGTCCGGCAGCGGGATATGCTGCCTCAGTGGAGTGTGGTGCAATGTCCTCCTTCTTTGGAGGTTTTTAAGCAGAGGCTGGATGGCCGTCTGTTGGGAGTGCTTTCATGTGTGTTCCTCCATAACAGGGGGTTGGACTGTTACCCTAATGTGCGAGGGTCCCGGTCACCGGGTAGATTACCCTGATTTCTGGGGGGGCTGGTCACTGTGCTCGATATTATATGGGGATTGGGAATTAGCCCAAGTACAAGCTTGCAAAGTGAGAGGCAAGATCTTTGAGCCCAAAATATACCAGGTCAGGCCAGACCAAGAACCAAACGGAAAAGGTGTAAGAATGATTTTTATTTTATTTTTATAAAGGTACTCACTGTGCACTTGCACCCATTTGCACTCACTCACACAGAGCCTAAAAGAAATAAAAAGGGAGGAAAATAGATAGAGGACTTTGAAGAGGGTTCTTTGGGGTAATACTGTACCTGATCCAGATGTCCGGGAAGCAGAAACGGAGATAGAGAGTTGGGAGCGGCAAGCCTCAGCACGTGGGGGCGGAGGGGAAATGCTCGGGAAACGGAGTGGCGGCAATTGGGGAGGAAGCCGAGAGCGATCTGAGGAACTATTTAAAACAGGAGGGGTTTATAAGGGAAAAGGTACCTGGAGTGCTAATCCTTTCCCGAGGAGAACAATAGTGAGGAGGGCTAAAACAAAGCCATTAACGGTGGACATCTCCAGCCTGAAGGGGTTTGATGGGGCTTAATTGACTCTGTCGGGGTTGGACAAAGGCTTCGGCAGTACGGAAATTGCCCTGGCTTGACAGGCTGGTTGTCAAGAGCACTAATCCTATCAAGCAATCATCTCGGGGCCGAGGATCTTTTTGTGTGCTTAATGGTTGGTATGTCTGGGGGGGCTCCTTGGGGCTACGTGACAGATTAAGTCACTGGCCATACTGGGATTTTCCTACTATCGGCTGTTCGGCCACGCCTGTCTATGTGCTTGTCCAGGGACCCTTTCGGATACGTGGAGGGGCTTGTAATTTTAGCCACGTGGAGATATCATTTTGATATTATAGTTTAATAAATTTTAGACCCCAAGAGAGTCACAACTGGGTGGCCCCTGGGGTCTCATCCAATGCTACGATTCTATAAGTATTGTCCCATCCACGACTTCTGCGTGCTGTGGCTGTGGGGAAGGGTGCTCTTAGTCTCTGCACCTGAATCCTGGGAGTGAGGCATGACTCTCCCATCATATGAAGTAGTTCCTTGGAGGGACAACTGCACTGATTGCCACATGTTACCAAAGGGGGATGGAGCAAATGGGGAAAGTTCTAAGGACAGTATGCAGAGGGTGAAGGCATGCTGGGAACACTTACCACCCAAAGCCCCACTGGTATAGTAGCAAATGGGAGAGGGGTGTGTAGAGAGAATGCTTCTTTCAGCAGGAATTGCAACAGTTCTCTCTGAACAAGCCTTCCCTTCTGAGTTTCAAGCATTTGGCTCTTCCATTTTTTTTTTCTTTTGTGGAAAGTCTTTATCAAACCCCTCTGCACCTCTGGTTGTGTCATCTGGGATAATTTTTGAAGTGGCTTTGGAGCATACCGAGCGGCCGGGAAGACCTTGGGGCCAAGGGTAGGCTGGAAATGCAATCAAGGGGGTGAAATGAAATGAGACCGCTTTGCCTTGGGCTTGGCGAGTGGAGTCCCGGTCAATAAACATAATTGTGACCATTTACAGCAAATGCACGGCAATTATCCTGCAATCAGACATTAATTGCCTATTGTATCACCCTGCCCGGGCGGAGGCTCCTTTGATGAAATCCACTGAAAAACACGATCGTGTTGGGGACAACTTTCCTTCTTCCTCCCTGTCATAATCACCAGCCGCCACTTCCGAATTAAAAAGCCATTCTTGGGATGGTCAATTATAGGGTCGTCCCTTTTTGACAGGTCGTTCTGGCCCTTGTAGAACGTGACAGGGGATGCCACCCTCCTGTAGAAGTTAGAAAAATATTATATTATTAGAAATAAAAACCTCCAAGCACCTGGTGGCACTTTACGGGTGAATCCTTTCCATTTGGCCATAACCTTTAGGAGCCTTTTTGCCAGATGCAGGAGGGATGGCGTTCAAGAAAGCTCATTTCAGACTAAAAGTCTTAGGTCTCTTTCACAAGGCAGAGCCGTAACACCCAGATCCTGTTTGAGCTGCCTGCATCCATGATCGGGTGGAATTTCAGGGTCTGTAGTTTGATGACAGTCTTGGAATTCTTGCCAGAGAGTGTGGGTGCTTCAGCCAAACTACAGATCCCAGGATCCCTAGGAAGGAGCTACAGTGGTTAAAGGGATAGCCAACTGCTATCCTTGTGCAGTGTGAATCAGGAATGAAAAGAATACTAAAAAAAAAATCAATAATTTGGTAGAAAAATATATTCCTCAAGTGTTGGGAAGGAGGATTCCAAACAGATGAGAAACCTCATAGTTCAGGATTTATTCTGAGCAAAATTCACACAGTAAAAAGCTGTTTCATGAGAAATTTTGTGCAGAATAAATTCCTACCAGTAGGACAAATATTGCTAAAATTTCTTGTTGGTTTTTTCAAGGATGAAATTAGTGAAGAATAATATACTTAGTGTGAAAAGTGCCTTTGTCTTTAAGGTCACACAGGACTCTTGGTTGGCTTTGCTCTTACAACTCACCAGGACTATCACTATTCCAACTTGGAAAAAAGAAACGGAGTGGAGACAATAGAGAAGAAAAGCCACGAAGTTGAATTCAGACTTGACTCAAGCTGGAATGTGTCCAGAATTGGGGTGACCCAAATGGTCAAGGGCCTGAAAGGAGCAGCTGATGGAGCTGGGAATGTTTTAGTCTAGAGAAGAGGTTAGGAGGTGACATGAGAGCCATGTTTAAATATTTGAAGGGATGTCATGTTGGAGATGGAGCAAGTTTGTTTTTTTCTGCTCCAGAACTTGGACACAACGAAGCGATGGATTCAAACTACAGGAAAAGAGATTTCACCTAAACATCAGGAAGAACTTCCTGAGTCAGAGCCTGGGAGCGTGGTGGAGTCACTTCTTAATCTTCTCTTCTCCGAGCTAAAGATACCCAGTTCCCTCAGCTGCTCCTCATTGGGCTTCATGACTTCCAGGCCTTTTACCATTTTGGTCGCCCTCCTCAGGACACGTGCCAGCTTCTCTATATCCTTCTTGAAATGAAGTGCCCAGAACTGGACACAGTATTCCAGATGAGGTCTAATCAAAGCAGAATAGAGTAGTACCATTGCCTCCCTTGATCTAAACACCATACTCCTATGGATGCAACCAAGAATCGCATTTGCTTGTTCAGCTGCTGCATCACAGTGCTGACTCATGTTCAGCTTGCGGTCTGTTAAGACTCCTAGATCCCTTTCACATGTACTGTTTACAAGCCAGGTGTCTCCCATCCTATGTCTGAGCATTTCATTCTTTTTTCCTAAGTGTAGTATCTTACATTTCTCCCTATTGAAGCACATTTTCTTAGTTTTGACCCAGCTCTTTAATCAATCAAGGTCCTTTTGAATTCTGATCCCATGCTCTGGGGTGTCAACTACCGCTCCTAATGTGGTGTTGTGTGCAGATTTGATCACCATGCCCCCTATTTCCTCATCCAAGTCATTGATAAAATGCTAAATAGCACTGGGCCGAGGACAGAACCCTGTGGCATCCCAGTGGTCACCTCACCATCCTCTAGGACCTGTGAAGGATCCAGAAAGATGTCTCACTGCTCTAGGAACACAGCTGGATGCTGTTCTGCTGCCCCCCCACTGGCCAATCCATTGATTTGGGGGAAGGGGTGGGGTTGGGGTTGCAGAAGGTCAGTCGGAGGATGATGGAAGTGGCATGGCACGGCATGGTTAGCCTTGGTGGAATGTTATGCTGTGTCTCCTTATTCTATGATCTCTGCCACGGGTTGCACAGTGCAACCAGTACGTGTTGGGGAAAATGAGACTGAACCTGTCAGGATCCAATCTTCATTTAGCAAAGTCACACAGAGAAGCGGTAGAAGTTTTATCTAATGACTTGTGGCTTCAGACTGGTACTTGGAATAAACACAGACGCAGGTAGCTTTGAATAAAAGACTAAATACTTCACTAATGACTCTTCATTTACATCTGTATTGAGAGAGCCTGCTACCTGTCTAATCTAGTGAATAGGAGAGCCTTCAGTTTAACTCACCATCCTCCTTGATGGGACTCAAACTCGGAGCATGCGAAGAGTTCAGGGAAAGCAGCCATTGAGAACAAAGAGAGAGAGAGATCTCTTTTCAGAGAGAGGGAGGTCTTAACTTTTATAAGACCGATGACCCAAGCAACTGTCCTGGGTCACATGATCTGAGCACCAAAGGTATTTATGATCATGCAATAAAAGACAGAGAGGCAAATGGAGAAGATCTGGCATGCAACAGAAAGGGAGGCCCTATCTTGCTATTGCCCATCTCTTCTAATAACAAGATGGAGCGGGGAGAGAGAATGCTGGTAATTTTTCCAACAGTCCCCTTCTCATTCTCTTGGACCAACATCGAGGATCTTCATGCCTTCTCGTAGTCTCTGGAACTGGTCTCTTGGTAGAGGCTTGGTAAGAATATCAGCAAGCATCATTTCTGTATTGCAGTATTCTAGCTGAACAATTCCATTGTGACACATCTCTTGCACCTTATGGAAAGCAATGTCAATGTTCTTCTTGAGTGGCTTCTCACTTTCAGAAAGTTTGATGCAGCTTTGGTTATCTTGCATCAAAATGGTTGGCTTGGGCTCTGTTATGCCTAAGTCCAGAAGTAAGTTATGCAGCCACTTTATTTCATCACATGCTGCTTTTGCAGAAACACACTCAGCACCTGTGGAAGAATCTGCAATTGTAGATTGTTTCTTACTTGACCAGCTTATAGCTCCTCCACCATAGAAGATCAGGTTTCCGCTGGTTGATTTTCTCTCTGCTAGGTCTGCAGCCCAGTCAGCATCCGCATAGGCAACCAGTCGTGGTTGATCACAGGCTGGCAACATCAGCTTGTAATCTGCAGTTCCTTTCAAATATCTGGCAACTCTTTTCACTGCAATGAGATCTTTTTCAGTAGGAGAGTTAACCATTCTGCATAAGATACCAACAGCATTTGCAATATCAGGTCTGGTGAAATTAGCAATGTATAGGAGCTTTCCAACTGCAGTCCTATACTTGTCTCCATTTTTCAAGGGTTCACATTTCTTAGTGTCCTTTAAGAAACCCACTTCCATTGGGGTTGCCACAATATTGGCATCCTTTAGTCCAAGGCAGTCCAGAAGATCTATTATCTTCTGTTTCTGGTTAAGATAGAAGCTTCCATCACTGCTTCTTTCTATTTGTACTCCAAGATAGTGTGAGATGTCTCCCAAATTCTTGATGTCTATCTCTTTCTTGAGATTGTTGACTATCTCCTCACTATCTGCTTTATCTTGACTGCACAGGATCAAATCATCAACATATCATGCAATATAAGTCCATTTATTGTTTCTGAATCTTTTGTAAACACACTTGTCAACAGTGCCTGGAGTGAAGCCTTGTTTGATAAGAAGTTGGCTTAGCTTCTCACTCCATGCTCTGGCAGCCTGTTTGAGCCATAAATGCTCTTGTTCAATTTGCATACAAGATGCTCTTTCCCAGGAACTTGAAATCCTGGAGGCTGTTCCATGTACAGTTCCTCATCCAATTGTCCATAAAGAAAAGCTGTTTTAACATCAAGATGTTGGACATGCATTTTCTTAGATGCTGCAACAGCTAGGAGAGTTCTCACAGTTGTGTGTGTGGCAACAGGGGCAAAAATTTCGTTGTAATCTTCACCAAATTGTTGTGTGAATCCCTTTGCCACTAACCTGGCTTTATATCTCTGAATTTCCCCTTCTGCATCTTGCTTTGTGGTAAAGACCCATTTACAGCCAGTTGCCCTTTTTCCTTTTGGCAATTCTGACGAAGTCCATGTTTTATTTTTATATAAAGATTGCATCTCTTCAACAGCAGCTTCCACCCACTTTTGAGAATCTGACTTTGGTAGTCCCTTGATCTTTTGCCAGTCAGAGGGTTGTGGAATCTTCTTCTCTGTGGCTAGATAAGACAGTCTATCAGGTGGTACGCCTCTGTTGATGCGTTCAGCTCTTCTTACCTGGACTTGGACACCTGGGTCTGCTCCTTGAGCGCCGTCCGGTTCCGCGTCCTCTGGCCGGGTCACCACATCTGTAGCCCCTTCTGGATGCAAGACATCTGGAGGATTGTACAGTGTCACATACTCTGGTTGCTGGTGGGAGTCTCCTTCCACTGCAAACAAATCTGGATAGACATCTTGGTTTGGATTAGATTTGGGCTGTGGCCTTTCATCAACATAAACAGCATTTGTTACTTTTATTGTACGCCCATCTGGATTTAGAATTCTGTAACCATTTCTAGCATAACCAACAAAAATTCCCTCTTCACTTCTACAGTCAAGTTTGTCTCTTTTCTGTTTGGGAATGTAGGTATATGCTTTACTTCCAAAAACTTTGAGATGATTCACTTTGGGCTTAGTCCCATTCCATAACTGAAATGGAGTTGCATCTCTGGATTTGGTTGGCAGACGGTTGCACAAATATGTAGCAGTCATAATAGCTTCAGACCAATAGCGTTTAGGCATGTTAGCCTCTAAAAGCATTGTGACTGCCATCTCTTTGAGAGTTCTGTTCATTCGTTCTGCCACTCCATTCTGTTCTGGAGTGTAAACTTGTGTAGTTTGATGTTCAATGCCTTGTTCCTTAAAAAACTCATCAAACTCTGCATTAACAAATTCACTTCCATTGTCAGAGCGTAGGCTTTTAGGTTTGTAGCCAAATCTATTAGAGACAAGGTTAAAGTATTCCTTGAATTTCTCAAAAGCTTGACTTTTCTCTCTGAGAAGGTAAGTGTATGTATATCTGCTGAAATCATCAATAATAGTCATAAAGTAAGAATTTCCACCTGCAGACTTTTGGCTGAATGGACCACAAAGATCAGTATATAAAAGGTCTAGTGGTTTGGTGGATTGTCTCTCAGTAACTGGCAGATGTGAAACTTTGACAGCTTTTGCCCTTAAGCATTTTTCACATCTTTCATTGTTAGAGCATATTTTAAAATTAAAGTCTATAGCAAGTTCTTGATTAGCCAGTCTCTGAATACATTGTACATTTCTGTGCCCAAATCGGCGATGCCATAAATTTAAACAGTCTTTGTGATTACACTGGATCACAGTATTTGCATATGAATCCAAAATTTGCATTTGGTAACAGTCACCATTTAGGATTCCTCGAAAAATTAAATTTTTGCCATGAAGACCAAAACAAGTTTCCTTTTTGAAAATAACTCTGTTTCCTCTTGCTGTAGTTGTTCTGACACTATAAAGAGACACTTTTAAATCTGGGACAAAATAAGCATCATGAATTCTTAAAGTCTCTATCCTGTTGGCGCCAAGTTTTGTTTGCAAAAGAACTGTCCCTTTCCCTTTTTGCAACCACTGATTGGCCATTTGCTAAATAAACAGGAAAATGTATGCTTGTATCAAGATTTACAAACATTTCTCTCCGATTAAAGTAATGACTAGTAGCACCGCTGTCAATTACAATTATATTTTCTTTTTGATTTTGCATAGGCTTGAGCAATTGTTCATTAATTAGACCAACATTAAAATTTGCAGAAGATTTCTTCTTAGAGTTAAAATCACTTTTATCACTGGGTTTGTGTCTCTGTTGTTTTGAAATGTTAATTTGGTGGCCATTTGTTCTCTGTGAAGAAGACGCTTTGATGTGTAAATTCTGCTCAGCAAGTTGAGTGAACTCTTTTTCAGCAGCTCTTACTTCAGGTTTAAAATTCCTCAAATTTTTCCTATTTTGATATTCTATAACTTCAGCAATAGCAGTTTCCAAATTTACATCTCCCTTAATTTGTAGAGCATCAATTATGGGCCCAAAAAATTCAGGCAAGCTTCCTAGAAACATTCCCAATCTCACAGGTTCTGAAAGATTTTCTCCAGCACTTTGCAATTCAGATACCATAGTCATGAAAGTGTTAATATGTTCATTCAAAAATCTAGGATTTGACAATTTCATTCTTGTAAGTCTGATTATAATACCACTTTGTTTTGCAATACTGGGAGAATCAAATAATCTCTTCAGTTTTTCCCATATTTCTTTAGCACTTTTCAGGTCCCTGATGTGATAAACAATGCTTGGATCAATGGCTAAGCAGATATAAGCAGTTGCTTTCTCATCATCTTCATCAAATTTCTGCTTTGCCCTATCTTCTGTGGGCCGCTGTCCTTTCACAACTTTAAACAGTCCCATTGTAGTTAATTGCATTTGTATATTCCAAGACCAATTTCGGTAATTGCTACCAGTTAACTTTTCAATAGTAAGCAATGGATTAGAAGCCATTGTTCAAGCGGTCAGTCTCTGCCGGCCAGGTGCCACGTGGTCATCAAACAAAGAACTTCTCTTCTGGGCCCGTGACCCAAATTTGTAGGGGAAAATGAGACTGAACCTGTCAGGATCCAATTTTCATTTAGCAAAGTCACACAGAGAAGCGGTAGAAGTTTTATCTAATGACCTGTGGCTTCAGACTGGTACTTGGAATAAACACAGACGCAGGTAGCTTTGAATAAAAGACTAAATACTTTACTAATGACTCTTCATTTACATCTGTATTGAGAGAGCCTGCTACCTGTCTAATCTAGTGAATAGGAGATTCTTCAGTTTAACTCACCATCCTCCTTGATGGGACTCAAACTCGGAGCATGCGAAGAGTTCAGGGAAAGCAGCCATTGAGAACAAAGAGAGAGAGATCTTTTCAGAGAGAGGGAGGTCTTAACTTTTATAAGACCGATGACCCAAGCAACTGTCCTGGGTCACATGATCTGAGCACCAAAGGTATTTATGATCATGCAATAAAAGACAGAGAGGCAAATGGAGAAGATCTGGCATGCAACAGAAAGGGAGGCCCTATCTTGCTATTGCCCATCTCTTCTAATAACAAGATAGAGCGGGGAGAGAGAATGCTGGTAATTTTTCCAACAGTACGCAACAAGCAGAGATTTATGCTATATAGAAGGGTATTTTGAATGTATGTTGGAAATGTGAATAACAAGAAGGAGCTTTTCACCATACGTGCTGGGACAGTGAAATGGCTAAAAAGTTCTGGGTTCAAATACATACTTGGATGCAGAAGATCTTAAAGATCAACATTCAATTAAAATCAGAACTGGTTCTTTAATAAATGACCATGACAGCAAGGAGATTGGATGCATGAGGACGGAAGAACCCAGTGTTACCCACCAGGGAGGAATGGTTGTTGAAACTGGCTGAGCTAGTAGGAATGCAGGAACTATCTGGTTTGATCAGAGAAAAATTGTTGTAGACATTTCCAACCGATTGGAAACTCCTTATGGATTTTTTTTTTTGCAGAAAAAAAAAGAGAATGATTTGATAGATTCTGGTTTTGACAATTAATAAGATTTGGTTACTGGAACAAGTAAACCTTGTAGTTCTAGAGAGAGAGAGGTATGAATGTATCAGAGGTATGTATAACCACCAAAAAGAAAGTCAGAAGCTATACTTTCTTTTTGATAGTCTTTCATTTTATATCCTGCTTTTCTTTCTTCTTCTTTTTTTGCTTTCTGTTTTATTTTCTTTTTCCTCTTTCAAAATATCTGTAATTTCTATTGTATTTTGAAAAACTCTTAATAAAAAGAAAACATATTAAAAGAAGCAGGGGTTTATGCAATGCAAACCCAGTGCAGGATTTCACCCATAACTTGACTTCCTTCTGTTTCTCCCCACCCGCCACCCTGATCAATGAAACCCCCTTCCCATGGGGCAGGACCGGGGTCAACACGGGCTTCTCTGCACATCAGAGGTAGCTTCCCACCTTGCCAGCTGGCAGAGCTGATGGTCTCAGCAGACCTTTTTCTGAAAGAGCCTGGGACTGGCGTTGCTCCTCCATCCTTTGTTTTTCCCTCCACGCTGACTTTCTTTTGCTTTCTTTTGCTTCATTAGGCCTGCAGTGGAAAGACAGGTTAATAAAAGGTAAGATTTAGATCACTCGCTACCCAACAGTGCAGAAAAACAAAAATCAATCACAGGGCGTTCAAACAATTTCTGCCCACACATTTTATACTCCACTGAGCTGGAGAGAAGAGCACGTGCCCTCTTGCTAATTGTGGTGCACACCTGTGTTTGCTAACCGGTAAAGAGAAGATGACATTCTCCTGCCTGTCTGGGGATTTGCTTCCTGGGGGAAGAGCTCTCCCACCCTGAATCTATCTACTCTGAGATAACTTTTTTTCCCTCTGCAGATTGCAAAGGCCCCCTGGGAAGTTGCAAATCCTCCAGATTGTCCTCCATCCCTACTGAAGAAGTCTATGGGATTTCCTTCTCTGAATGGTAAACCACTTCCTAGGCTGTTCTCTTTCCAATCCCAGCTGCCAGGTGACTCTGAAAGGGAGTATTAACCTTGAATGTCCAGGTTTATCACCACATAAAACTTTAGAGTCCAGTTTTCTGGCCAACCATCTAGTCCAGCTGTTTGCCAGTCAGGATTCCACCACTAAAGCATGTCCAAGAGATACCCTTCCAACCCCTTTTTAAAAACCTCTGCAGAGGGAGGTCCCATGGCCTTCTGAGACAGGCTGTTCCACCAGTTGTGTTGGGACAGGAGGGGGATGGGGGCAGATTGCCCTGGGTGGCAATGTTTTTGGGGTGTCCTGGTCGTAGCCATGCCCCTGTGAGCCCTGGCCATGCCCCACATCCTGTGGCCACGACCCCACGCATTGCGGACATACCCCTATGCACAGTGGCCACGCCCCCTGTGCCATGGCCCGGCCCCTCCTGCCTCCCCTCCACACTCTCCAAGCTCCACCACTGTATTCCACTGTCCAACAATGCTCATTATCAGGGAACTGGGGTTTGCTGTCCTATCTCAGTCCTGGCACAGCTGATAAATCAAACAAAATGAACTGTATATCTCCCAGCTTGTTACTTACTTCCAGGCAGTAAGTAAGGAGTCATAAAGTCCAGCATAAACAAAGTTTGGCAGGGTTCCATGGCAAGGGAGTGTCCAAGGTCAATCTGAGCATTTGTCAAGGCATCCAGCAAGGTAGCAGGTCATATCAGCTCTGACAACTCCTGGAGGGGAGGGACGCCAGCTAAATAGGTCTAGCCTAGCGCAGCTGAGACTTGATTGATTGTTGCTGGTTATAAATCCTGAGAGAACGACACTGGCTCTCTCTTTGCTCCCTGTGCACTGTGAAGCTGGGTCTAGGTAAGTGTTCCTCTGTATCTGAAGAGACAGGATGCTCTTCTGGTACTGGCACCGCCCCCTGTTCTCTTTCCAGCACTGTAGCCTCTCTCTGTACAGCCGGCCCTGGCATGCCTTCTGTTTCAGCCTCTGACGTGCCCTCTGTTTCAGATTCTGAGTCAGCCTCCATGCTCTGGAAGCAGGGCATGACACCCATCTTCAGAGCAGTAGAGCTTGTGCCATCTTCTATGCCAGTAGTGCATCAAATATCTAATTAAAGTTGATCATCAATTCTGAGGTCTTCAGATTTGGAGGAAAGGGAGAAATAAGTAAACGCATACACTTATTATGATATTTTTATTAAAATGATTCCATGCATCATCATCATCACTCCTGAACAGTGAACCATGGTCTAATATTACTTGTTAATTTTAATTAATTATTGAGAAGGCTAGTGCTGCATTTTATACATTTTGCATTTTATTATATCAAGCTTAATAGCTGAAATTTTCTGAGTTCTCATTCTCTGTTTTTCACATGATTTCTATACTTGTTTCTAAGATAAATGACAGCAGGGAATGATTTTTCACACAAGTATGTCATTACAAAAGGCATCAATACTTTCATAGCCCTCTTTTGATCATTCCAAAAAATCTGCATGTAAGTGAGCCCAGAAATTAGGAAGAGATTGTTCTTTGAACTGCAATTTCAGAGCACTATTCACGGATATTTCTATAAGCTTGCCTTCCTTTGCAGCTGCGAGTCCTCCTCTGTGAGGACATTGAGTTCCCCCTAGAGCTCCTCTGACCACTGTTGAGGGACTGCTGTTCTAAATGGCATCCCTTCAAATATTTAAAGATGACTATCTTATCACAGCTCAGTCTTCTCTTCCCCAGGCTAAACATTCTCAGCTGTTCCTCATAGGACCTGGTGGTTTCCAGACCTTCAGACATCTTGGTCATCTTCCTCTTGATGTGGTCTAGATTATTCATACTCTTCTTAAGCTGTGGTACCAGAAATGGACACGGGATTCCAGGTGGATCTGACCAAAGCAGAATAGAGTGGGACTACTACTTCCTTTGATCTGGACACCATAATCCTGTTGATGCAACCTAGAAGGGCGTTGGCTTTTTTGCTGATTTGTAACACAGTTGACTCATCTTTAGCCTGTGATCTTCTAAGATCTTGAGATCTTCTTCTCATGTACTGCTTTCAAGTCTGGTGACACTCATCCGATAGTTTAGGATTTCCTTTTCCATTCCTAAATGTAGTACTTTTCCTTTGTCCAAGTTGAAATCCATTTCAGTAATTTTATTGTGTGATTGACTTGCCTTTTCCACAGAATTTCATGACATTGTCCTCTGTTTCTGACTCTCGTGTGTTTTCCAGCTGTTCTTTTGTCTTCTTTCTTAAACCCCAGAGAATTCTTCTCAGGAAGTAAAGACAGTAACTTCAAATATCTGAAGGGCTTTGAGCTGGAAGAAGGAGCAGACTTGTTTTCTGCTGTTCCAATAAATTCAATTATCAGAAAAGAAACTGAGACTAATTGTTAGGAGAAACTACCTGACAGGAATTGCTGTTTGACACCAGCACAGATGTCCTTTGAAGATGGCCCTCTACAACCTTTTCATAATGTTTTGTAAGTAGGTAAGAAGCATCCTAAGAAGAATAAATTGATCATGCACTAACAACTTTTTAGCTAGACTGCTGCAATGCACTCCATGTGGGGCTGCCCTTGAGGCCAACTCAGAAGCTATAGCTGTTACAAATGCAGCTGCTATACTGCTAACCAGAACAATATATAGAAACTATATGAGGCAGTTTTGAAGAAATGGCTTTGCCTGCTAATCAGCTTCTGGCCTGAATTCAGTGTGCATTGAAAGCCCTAAATGTCTTGGGACCTTGTTAGATGAAGGAGCTCATCTCCTTGCAAACTCCTGCTCAAGGACTAAGATCAGCTGCAGGGGGTCTTCTCTGCGTCTTCCCGCCAGTGGGGTCTACATAATTTGCAAAGACATGGGAGTGGCCTCTTGCTTAAGGAACTCCTTCTCCTTAGAGGCCCCACTGGCACCAACGTTGCTTTCATTCTGAAGCCACGTTAATTTGTTAAAGCTTTCAGTGCATAATGCGAATCTGCATACACGCATGGCTTTAGATTGTTTTAAATCATTTAGATTGTTTAAAATCATTCAATTAAAAGTATTTTTAAAGTGTTTTAAGAATATTTAAAGTATTTTTACTGTTTTAAAATTTAAATCAGTCAAATTGATTTTATTGTAAACCACCAAGCAATTTTATGGTATAAAGACAGAATGTATTTTGATGAATAAAGATAAATTACTTAAACATTTGTATCCCTTGGTTTTCTCTATATACATTAAAATCAAGTGCAAATAAGACATGATTTTCATGTAGTGCTGCCAGAAACATCTGGATACAATTGGCCTAATGAGAACTTAAACTGTTATGAGTTGTTTTAAATTTCTTAAAATTGTTAAATTGCCCTATGTTGTTTCATGTCTCTGGCTCCCTTGGGATCCTTAGATGAAAATATTTCAATGCACGGGTGAACAAATACACCTCCAATCTTCTGCTATATCTGATCTCCATACTTTCTTAATCTTATGAATTTGACAGTTTTGTACTGGGCTAGCTGCAACAAAATTCCCCTTTTCAGTGATTTTGCCAGTATTTTGCCAGACTTGTACAGCTGACTTTGTTTGCAAATCTTGGTCTCGTTGGCATTGCTGGATGATGGGAGCTGTAGTCTATCTGGAGGTCTCCACTCAGGGCAGACTGGCTTTGATCACGGAGAGAGGATGGTGTGTGTAAATCCATCCAAATGTGCTAATTACATGAGGCGCCGGTCAAAAAGACGCAGCGGCATGTTCAAAGCGGCCGGCCTCCTGTATTTCTGGTGCACCCCTTGGCGTTCATAGTTAATTAATTCCATAAAGGGTTTCCCTGCAGTTCCTGAAGCCTAATTAAACCAATCTAAGGCCAAAAGCTTTGTCAACTACGCCGTATGGATTAGGGCCTAATTATCTGTCTGTCCGTCTATCCAGCCATCCATCTCGTTGACTTTTTGATTGCACAGTAATTACAGGCTGTGACCCCTGCTCTGTTTCAGATAACATCGAACTGATTTGCATGTCTGTCCTTTGACCAGGGAGTTCGACAGGCAGCTAGCTGAATGTCCTCCTCCTTGCATTAATTTGGGAGTCTAGCTCTTTGGCAGCAGATTAATTGCAAATGGTAATGAATTTAAACATGCAAGACCCCAACAAGAGCCTTGTTGAGTCCAGAGTTTTTAGACAGGTTATTTCCAGATTATGTCTCGCAGAATCCCTCAGCCAGAAGGGCAGTAGGCTCTCTGATTACATTCCACCCAGATTTCTCCAAGAACAACAACTCTCGTGAATGTCTCTGCTGGAGAAAAGGTCAGAAGAAGCAGCCCTTTGCAGGTCTAGGTCAGAGGTGAGCAACCCCAGATGTTCTTGGACTGAAGCTGCCACCAGCTTTCTCTTACTGGCTGAGCTTGTTAGAGTTGATGGGGTTTGCAGTCACATCTGGGCTGGCATCCCCAGAAGTGGCTGGACTTTTTCTTGTCTCCAATGTAGACGTCCATGTTCAGTTGAAGGCTGAAGAGCCACAGTTGTCTATGTGGCGCCATTGGACATTAGACATGCAAAATTCACATGATGCATTATGAGTTTCACAGGTGGATGTGCATTGTGCATTGAAATTATGCATTTCACATTTGTTTGCATATTCAGTTGCAGTGCTGCAGGCCCTTAATACACAATTGTCAGGTAGCATAAAGTTGCACTCTGTCTCCTGGATGTTGGAGAGCCACAAATTGCCCAGGCCTGAACTTAGGTGCTGCCGTCTCCACCCCAACTCTTCTGGGCTTTGTTCCCTTTCCCAAACCTCTGGCTAGGCTGGGCTCACGTCCCCGTGCCCGCCTGCTTCATCCTCAGCTGTAGAGTTTATCCCCCATGCAGAAGGACAGTGCAATCCGTAATGAGCCTCCTCAGACTTTAGTCACTCGCTTCTCTCTATTCCAGGGTCTCTTGTGAGATTTCGGTCTTCTGCCTCCATCAGTTTGGCTCTTGTTATATGATTAAGGCACATCTAAGGCTTAACAAGACTTCACGGTCTTCCTGCCTAATATAAATCACTACTTGTAGCTCACTCTCTGTAGAGCAAAAGTCTTTAACTGTTTCATGCCTTCCTTGCCTTTCATCCAGGGAAATTAATTCTGCACTATTCCAAATGGTGCTTTATGTCACATAGGCATATTTTTAGTGCTCCTGGTCTGAATCCTATTTGCTAATTCCACAAGAGTAAATGCAATTCATTCATAGATTATACTCTGGCTGGGACTATCAAACACGGTCCAGACCCAAATCTGGAAAGGCTGCCCAAAAAATGTCAGGCAGGTTCCATCCCTTCCAAGTTTCTAGAGGAAAACTAAAATGGTGCTATTTCAATTAGAATCATAGAGTTGGAAGGGGGCAAGAAGGCCATCCAGACCAACCCCTGCTAAGCAGGAATACACCACAAAAGGACTCCCAAAAATGGCCACCCCAAATCAGCTTAAAGACCTCCAAAGCGGGAGAGTCAGCCATGTTCCAAGGCTGTCCATTCTGCTCTCAATCAGATCATGCCATCCGGAAGTTCTTCCTAATGTTTAGATGGCATCTCTCTTCTAATTTGAATCCATTGCTTTGTGTTCTGTCCTCTGGAGTAGCAGGAAACACCCTGGCTCCAGCTTGTCCATGGTATCTTTTGTCATGTCACTCAGTCTTCTCTTTTCCAAGCTGAACATGTCCTTCTTCGTCAGCTGTTCCTCACAGGGCTTGATGCTTTCCAGACCTCTGACTGTCTTGGTCCCCCTCTTCTGGACATGCTCCAGCTTGTCAATTTCCTTCTTCAACTGTGTGACCGGGACCGGACATAGGACCCCAGGTGAGGTTTGACCGAAGCAGGATATCATAACCCTGCTCCAGTACTGCCACTTTCCTTCAGCTAGTCTCGTGTGATTGCAAGGCTGCTTGGATCTTCTGTGCGTAGGATTGTCAATTCCTCCAATAAAACAAATATTCTTGGATCTCCAACCGATGTCTCTGCACTAGTACCGGTATAGACACGTGTAAAAAATTCTGCTAGGTTACCCCCCTCTCGCAGGCCTCCCCTTTCCGCTAATATTCCCCACTGTTTCAAGGAGGCACTGGCATTGCTGGTGGACCTCTGAGCCATCCACCTTTTGGGGTAGCAACTAAGACTCCTAGATCCTTTTCAGATGTATAGTTTTCGAGCCACACGACACTCATCCTATATTTGTACATTTCATTTTTTCCTGCCTAGACGTAGCACCTTACATTTCTCCCTGTTGAAAATTCATTTTTTTTTAAGGTTCTGGTCCAGCTCTCCAATCTGTCAAGGTCATTTTATATCCTGCTCCTGTCCCCTGGGAATTTCAATACCTCTCCTACTTGAGTCAAAGGATACCTAGAGCTTTAAAAGTACACATCAGCTCCATGGGTTGGGCATGGAAGTGAATAGACAGCCTGGGCCGAAGATGCTTTTAAACAACAACAGCAAGAACAATTTGTCTTGAGAGGCCTTGTGGACTCGGAAGTGATACAGGAATCACTTAAATATATAATAAATAAACAATAAATATATATAAATATAAGTATATATATATATAAAGTAAATATATAAATAAATAAACAATGTAAGGCAATTTACACGTGAATCTTTCTGTTGTCTGTCCTTACCTGACAGGGTAAACAATCCCCATAGTTTTCTCCTCACTGGAGATGAAAACTATAACCTGTGCTTGTGTAATTCTACAGAAGTATTTGCACTTTGTGAGTCTCTTAAGGGACTGTGCTGTACAAAAACACAGACACTGCCTTTTCCACTCTTGAACAGCTGTTACAATCAGGAAGTTCTCCCTAAGGTTTGGGTGGAGTCTCTTTTCCTGCAATTTGAACCCACTGGTTCATATTCTAGTCTCTGGAGCAGCAGAAGACAACCTCTCTCCAGCTTCTCCGTGGCATCCCCTCAGATATTTAAAGATGTCTACTATGTCCCCTCCCAGTCTTCTCTTCTCCAGGCAAAACTTACCCAGCTCCCTCAGTGGTTCTTCATAAGGCTTGGTTTTCACGGATGGGGCTGGCCTCCAATCTTAGGGAAAAAAACACACACACAATTTTTTGGGGTGGTGGCTTCCCTATCAGTTTTTCAGGCTTTAGTTAAACTATCCCTCCACAATGCTGGATTGTATCCTTCCTCTCCAAACAGGCTTAGCACTTTGGGAAGCTCCTTTAAAGTTCAGACTAAAACCAGGAACGGTTTCCTCCACTGGCATGGGATCCTCCAGCTGCCACCGAAAGATGTCAAAAGAGAAACGCTGGAAAGAAGAAGGATTGCTGCCGTGCAGAAAGGAACAGGATGGGGTCTGTTTGTTTTCGACCTGACTGTCATTACCGTAAGATAATAAACACCATTGCTTAATGGCATAATTATGACTAGGGAGCACCTTAAATAGAACAGCGCAGCGTGAAACTCGTTTGCAACAGAAGGCAAGTGCACAGGGAGGAGGAGCGCCAGTTTACCTGCCCCCCGCCTCACGGCAGCACTCCGACGATCTTGCCCTCACCTGGCGCCGGCTGAGCGATGCCTCCCTCGGAACAGCCGTGGTGGACGCTGCACCAGGTGTGAGTTTGGGGAGATGGCAGGAACACGGGCAGAGAGATGTGGGGATCAGGGGAGGGGAGCATGCGGCCCAGTCAGGGATGCATCATTTTCCATGATGGACACGTGCTTCCATTTTATTGACCTGTCCGAGAGGCAAAAAAGAAAAAGAAAAAGTCCCTTTCTTTGAAATGTGGTGCTGCAAGATGGTTTTAGTATCACTGAATACCTAAGCTGGAGACATTCTTGCCATAAGTACTTCTGATTTCTATGTATGGTTGTGAAAACGGGAGAATGAAGAAAGCTGATAGGAAGACAATCGGCTCATTGGAAACGTGGTGCTGGAGGAGAGTTCTGTGCCTGCTGTGGGTCCTAGAGCAAACCAGGCCCACACTGTCTTCAGAATCCAAGATTACAGAGCTGAGACTATCGTAATTTGGTCATATCAAGAGAAGACCTGACTCACTAGAAAAGACAACCATGCTTGGTAAGGCAGAAGGCAGCAGGAAAAGAGGAAGACCACGTCGCGCAGAGGCGGATAGGCTCAGTCAAGGAAGGCAGGATCACTCCGAGTTGGCAGGATCTGAACAGAGATGTTCATAACCCAAAGACTCTTTTACACATTTCTAATTTGAAGGGTTCACACGACAATATTAAAATAATTTCTCACCTGCCTCTTCCCATGGATCGAGGTGAGGGACAAAAATAGATAGACATATAACACTTAAAAACAGAACATTAGTTACAACGATAGTTAAAATTCATATCACCTTAAAAGAAAAAATAATGCAAAGATCTAACAACAGATAGTACATATTTAAAATTCAGTGTTAAAATACACAATTAAAAGTCTTTGGGATAAGCCCACCAGAAGAGACTGGTATTTAATGCTCTTTTAAATTTGGATAGCATATTTAGCAGTTGAATCTTTTCTGGCAGGTCAAATTGTGGAAACGTTTTTTTCTCAGCACAACATAAATTGTACATTTTTTTTAGAACTGCAGAAGAGTTTGAGAAATGGTGCAACTTAGCAGTAAAAATCCATGCTCCCAGTTTTTTTCATTATGCACCAAAATCTGTGCAGCTTTCTGAAAATAAACCTGCTTCCTTTGTTTTTCCCTATGCAAAATTAAATTGTATTGTATACTCCTACACAAAAAACTTGGCAGCCACAGAATTTCCCCCCGCAAGATTATTGTTTTCTATGTAAGAAATGGCCACTCTGCATAACAAAAATATTACACAGAAACATCTTGTCCAGGAAACAGTAATCTTATGCAACAAAACCGTGTGCCTATTTTTTGTGCAAGATAGCATATCAGCAATCTTGCATGAAACACACACCTAGAAACAACGGTTATTTCCACATCCTACCGAAACCTGTGGTCATCCCATTGTGATCCCAGCAGAGTCTCTGTCGGGAAGGAAGTGAGACGGGAATGTCCCCCTCCGCACCTGGCCGGCCTCCTTCCTGCACTGCAATGGAGAAGGAGGTGCCTCCATCGCACTTCTGACCATTCTGCATGGCCAAAGGTGACAGAAGCACTGTGCAATTGTGAGCGCTAAATGGATTTATTCCATTAAGCGAATATCCCCTGATTGTGATGGGTGGGGAAAGGTTGGCAGTGGGACTGCAGTGACGTCGTGAGGAAGCATGACTCTTAGGCCTTTTCTGCACGACACTCTTATAGTGGAATTACTCCACTTTCAACCTCCTAGGGAATCCTGGGGTTTGCAGCAAGCTGCAAACCCTAGTATTCCCTAGGAGGTTGAAAGTGGAATAATCGCACTATAGAAGTGTCATGCGGAAAAGGCCATGGACTGCTGCCATCCGGCCTCCATTGCAGGACAGCGACTCCATGCAGAAATGGCCAATGTTTTTGTTTGCACAATCCTCACAGTTTGAATTCATAGAATCATAGAATCATAGAAATGTAGAGTTGGAAGAGACCACAAGGGCCATCCAGTCCAACCCCCTGCCATGCAGGAACACCCTCAAAGCACTCCCAACAAGTGGCCATCCAGCCTCCGCTTAAAAACCTCATCTCCTCCAATGAAGGAGACTCCACCACACTCCGAGGCAGCACATTCCACTGCCGGACAGCCCTGACCGTCAGGAAATTCCTCCTGAGGTTCAGGCGGAATCTCCCCTCCTGCAACTTGCATCCATTGCTCCTTGTCCTGGTCTCAAGAGCAGGAGAAAACAAGCCCACTCCCTCCTCGACATGACATCCCTTCAAATATTTAAACATGGCTATCATGTCCCCTCTCAACCTTCTCTTCTGCAGACTAAACATACCCAGCTCTTTAAGTCTGTCCTCATAGGGCATGGCTTCCAGGCCCCTCACCATTTTGGTTGCCCTCCTCTGGACCTGCTCCAGCTTATCCATATCCTTCTTGAATTGGGGTGCCCAGAATTGGACGCAGTATTCAAGATGAGGTCTAACCAATGCAGAATAAAGTGGTACCAATACCTCCCTCGATCTAGACACCATACTCCTATTGATGCAACCAAGAATTGCGTTGGCTTTCTTGGCTGCCGCATCACACTGCTGACTCATGTTCACCTTGTGGTCTATGAAGACTCCTAGATCCCTTTGACACGTACTGTTAGCCAGCCACGTGTCCGCCATCCTATATTTCTGCATACCGTTTTTTCTGCCTAAGTGTAGGACCTTACATTTCTCTCTGTTGAAATTCATTTTGTTAGCCTTGGCCCAGCTCTCCAGTCTGTCCAGGTCCTTTTGAATTTTGATCCTGTCACCAGGCGTATTAGCAACCCCTCCCAATTTGGTGTCATCTGCAAATTTGATCAGCGTGCCCTCTATTCCTTCATCCAAGTCATTAATGAAGATATTGAACAGCACCGGGCCCAGGACAGAACCCTGTGGCATCCCCAAAAAGTCACTTTTCTCCAGGATGAGAATCTGCCATTGGTGACCACCCTTTGGGTATGGCCAGTCAACCAGTGAATTCTATGTATTTTTTTCCTCTGTGCTGAAAGCTGCACAGTTTTCAAGGAAGTCTGTGCAGTTCTCAAGAGAAGCTCCATGGCTTCCATGGCTGTGCAGCTTCCTGAGCAAACTGTGCGCATCGCGTGGAAAAGCTGCACACTTTTCAGGAAAAAATATTTTTGCGCATCTCAAGAGTATGAGAGTAAAAAAGAAAAAGTTTCACTGTTCTTGCCATCCACTGGAATTTGGAAAAACTGAGACTGACCATCCCTAGTTCATAGAATCATAGAAACATAGAGCTGGAAGAGGCCGCAGGGGCCATTGAGTCCAAACCCCTCTGCCGTGCAAGAGCAAAGGTTTACCATCCCTAGTTGGCCATATCCATCGATAGGTTCCTTTGCATGTTGTTGAAGTTGCTGTTTTGTGCCTTCAAGTTGTTTCTGGCTTATGGAGCCCCTAAGGTGAACCTGTCACGGGGGTTTTCTTGGCAAAATTTGTTCAGAAAGGGGGTTGTCTTTGCTGAGGCTGAGAGAGTGTGAGTTTCCCAAGGTCACCTAGTTGGTTTTCATGGCCGAATATGGACTCAAACCCCATAGTCTCTAGAGATGTATTCCGGTGCTTGGACTACTACACCATGCTGGCTCTCATTCCTTTGCACATTGTTATTTTTATCATTTTTATTCATTCATTTATATCCTGCCTTTTTCCCAGTAATGGGATTCACGACCGCTAAGAACATATTTAAAACAATACAAATTAAAAACAATTCAAAGCAGTTATAAAAGTAGAAATATAATTTTTTTTTAAAAAAAACATTAATTACTGGTATTTTCTGAAGTTGAAACGCTAAATATTAAAAATACTAAATATTGTTATAAGACTACATACAAACTTTAAAAACAGGACTGCATAGCATTAAAAGCCCTAGTCAGTCTGTAAAAGTCTGGCAGCACAAAAATGTTCTGGCCTGCTCTCAGAAGGAAAGCAAGGACGGGGTCATCCTGCCTCTCTTGGGAGTGGGTTCCAAAGTCTGGGAGCAGCCACTGAGAAGGCCCCTTCTCTCCCTTGTTCCCACCAAACATGCCTGAGATGTAGGTGGGACAGAGAGAAGGGCCTGTCCAGATGATCTTAGAACTCTATCCGGCCCATAAAGGGAGATGCAGTCCCTTGAATAACCTGGACCTAAGCCATATAGAGCTTTATAGGTCAAAATTCACCCCTTTGCTTATACAGTTGTACCTTTTTGGCTGTAGAACAATGTCTACGTTCAGTTCACAACTGTATTAGCAGAGTTCCACAAGGGTAACTGTAGCACATGGCAGTTATGCGTTCTTGGACAGTGTGCAATTATTTCTCAGCACCAACATCGTATTACTTTGGCCATTTCTGGACTAGACTGTTATAGTGCTGTTATTCCACTTTCAACATCCATGCTGAAATATTTGAAAGGATGTCATCTGGAAGAGGGAGCAAGCCTATTTTCTTCTGCTCCAGAAGCGAGGACACAGAGCAATGAATTCAAACTACAGCAAAATTGGTTTTGTGTAAGCATCAAGGGGAACCTCCTGACACTAAGAGCTGCTGCCTGGAAGTGTGGTGGAGTCTGCCTCTTTGGAAGTTTTTAAACAGAGGCTGGATGGCCATTTGTTGGGGGTGCTTTGAGTGTGTGTTCCTACCTGGCAGGGGGCTGGAGTCGATGGCCATGTGGTTTCTTCTGATTCTGTGATTCTATGATTCTGTTCCTGCAGTACTCCAAATTATAACAGAGTCTTCTGCTGGGGAAAGGGTGCTCACCAATGGCTGCTTTTCATCCTGGAGAGAAGTGACAGGCGGGGTGCCACAGGGTTCTGTCCTGGGCCCAGTGCCATTCAATATCTTCATCAATGACTTGGATGAAGGAATAGAGGGCATGCTCATCAAATTTGCAGATGACACCAAATTGGGAGGGGTTGCTAATACACCAGAGGACAGGATCAAAATTCAAAATGACCTGGACAGATTGGAGAGCTGGGCCAAGGCTAACAAAATGAAATTCAACATAGATAAGTGTAAGATCCTACACTTAGGTAAAAAAAAGGGAATACAGAAGTATAGGATGGGGGACATGTGGCTGGATAGCAGTACGTGTGAAAGAGATCTAGGAGTCTTCATAGACCATAAGCTGAACATGAGTCAGCAGTGTGATGCGGCAGCCAAGAAAGCCAATGCAATTCTCGGCTGCATCAACAGGAGTATGGTGTCTAGATCAAGGGAGGTACTGTTATCACCGTGAACTGGCCTGGCTTCAGAAGATATTAGATATCGTTTGATATCACAATTCGGCCCCATTTTGCCACCCTCTGCCAAGTGTTTGTGAGGCCCCCGAACAGGCACAGAACTAGGCATGGCCCTTAATTGCTGAACATTCCTTCCTCCACCTAGGCAAGCCAGACTCAGCCAGATCTTGCTTTAGGAGACCTCCCTAGACAAACACCTCATTAACGATGCATGCTCCTACAAAGAGCCCCCTGCCCCGAGCAGGCAATTTGACGAGCTAAATGAGTAACCGCCCAGGCAAGCTGCATCTGCATACTGGCCATTCCATTGTCGATTCGGACTTAATCCCATCATGCTAAATTCTGACCTTTCGGAGACATTGTCTCGCACCCAAACCTCATTGTTCTCTCCCAAGTCCAGACTAGCCCACGGTCATATTTTCCCTATAAAACCCCCAGTTCCGAGAGCTTCCTCGGATCGCTCCCGAGTTGCAGACCACCCTGCTGCCGTTTTGCCCGGCGAGCTCCCCTCAGCGAACCACGCTGAGCTTCTTCCGTCCATCTTCAACTTCTTCAGGACTATGAGAAAGGTGTCGTATCACCCATTTCCCCTGAAAAACCCTTATTTCCTATTTCTTAGTTAGCTGTGTGGTTGTGTTGTCTTAAGCGTTTGTCTGTTCTTAATAAAACATCATTTTTGCTAGTTTAAAACTGTCTGACTGCTTGACTGCCCTGACCCTGTAGACATTGGGCAAAAGATTCCTCTGCGTTGCCCTGCCTCTCGTTTTGCTAGCTTGTGCTCTGAGCTAATTTTCCCACCAATATTTGAGCCCGTTCGGAGTCCCTCACGGGACCCCCAGTAAACAGGGTAACAGTACTGGTACCACTCTACTCTGCTTTGGTCAGACCTCATCTTGAATACTGTGTCCAGTTCTGGGCACCCCGATTCAAAAAGGACCTGGTCAAGCTGGAGCAAGCTGCAGGAAAGGAGATTCCACCTGAACCTCAGGAAGAACTTCCTGACGGTCAGGGCTGTCCGGCAGTGGAATGTGCTGCCTCCACGGAGTGTGGTGGAGTCTCCTCCTTCTTTGGAGGTTTTTAAGCAGAGGCTGGATGGCCATCTGTTGGGAGTGCTTTGAGGGTGTTCCTGCATGGCACAGGGTTGGACTGGATGGCCCCTGGGGTCTCTTCCAACTCTACATTTCTATGATTCTATGAATCATACACTCTTCAATAGATCTACCTACTGTTCTAATTCCCTTTCCTCTTTTTGAACTTAAAAATGCTTTGAGCAGACAGAATGTTTTGATTTCCCAGAATGACATGGGCTCAGGAAAAAAAAAGACGATTTTAATATTTAGAGTACTTGAAGGTGAAACCATTGAAAGCAAGTCTGATTGCTCTGCTGCCAACAAACGGTAGTTACAAGTTTGTTTATTTCACTTGCATTCATGGAGCTGCTTGGTGGTACACAGAGAATACTGCTAATGGCCAGCCATGGAGTTGCAAATGCAGTTTTGTGTGGGAGCAACACTCGTTTGGTTTGTGTGTGTGTTTTCGAAATTGCCTGCTTTTCATCTTGGAAGAAATATTAAGAATAGCACTTGCATGCTTGGCATATTTTATTTTGTAGTTTTTTGAACACTTAAAAAGGCGTTCCTGGTCAGAATCCCTGAAAAATCTGGCTTCAAATTAACAGTGAAATGAAGCCAGGAGATGGCAAGATGCTGCCCTGGTACTAAGCTGTACAGCGTGTGAGAAGACCCACAAGATTTCACAATATGGCTTCAAAGAAAGATTGCACTTAAACGCTCTCTCTCGCTCTCTCACGCAGCCCCAGTACTTGATTGAGCGGAATTGCACAGTATGCTGTCGGTCAGCTATGCAGGCATGACGCTATAAAAAAATAATCAAGTCAGTTCAATTAAAAAATCAATATAATATAGCAAGGCAAAACCACTGAGGTTCACCCCCTCAAAAAACAAACAAACAAAAACCAGAGGAGGTTTTAGCACATTTTCTGCTTTTTGTGCTTGTTCGCATTCTGAGAGCCTATTGCTTTTTTTGGGTCTCCTCGGCTCTATCACCCTGGCTAAGAAGGGATCACATCAGAAATTAAATAGAGAGGTAGGAAGGTAGGTAGATCAGCAAGCCAGGATCCTGTTAGTATCCCAGAATCATAGAATCATGGAGTTGGAAGAGACGCCGAGGGCCATGCAGTCCCCCCACCCCAGTTCTGAATGAGATGTAAGTTTCCAACAAGATGATTGAGTTGATCTGTTATCTTTTGCTGAAGGAGCTTACAACAATTCTTTCCCTGTGAGCATGGAGCACTCTCCATTCCAAGTGGTGTATGGAGAAGATCTCAGACCTTTGCCAACCCTGTTGAATGGGCTGTAAGAGTCAAAGACACATGGCCAGGAATTATAAGTCCATTAGAACTTGCTAAGCACACCTACAAAAACAGGCTGACAAACAGAGGTCACTAGAGTGGGGCTTGGTATCAAACAATTCTTGTGGTGCCAGCTGCTATCAAAAAAGTTGGATCTGAAGTACGTGGGTCCTTTCCTTATCAAACGGTCTACTCTGTGCCAGTTGAACTGGTGCTTCCTGAGACCTATGGACAAGTCCACCCTTGCTAAAGCCTGCAGCAAAGCCAGATGCCCGGTGTCCTAAAGAACCCGCTCCCGGCCTCCTCTCCTGGTGGTTGATGACCAGCTGCATTTCAAACTCAAGCAGATTCTGGATTCTAGGTGGCACAAGGACGGCCTTCAGTACATTCTTCAGTGGAAAGACTTTGCCACAGGGGAATCTGAGTGGGTTGCTTACCATTATATCCAGGACCCCAAAACCTATTTGGGACTTCCTTAGAAAAAATACCCTGAGGAAACCAAGTCCAGTATGGAGTTGTCGGGCTGGTCAAGAGGGGGTGCCATTCTCTGCTTTTTGTGCATTGTGTTGCTTTGTTGTTTTTCACTGTCATGTATTTCTTGATGCCTAGATGTGCTGGGAGGGGTAGGTTTGGCCTGGTGGGTGGAATGGCAGCGGCACAGCCATCTCTCCCAAATCTAGCTTATCCTGACCATGGCCATTTTGCTGTGATTCCTCCGCATCTGCATTTCCTTTGATGTTTGGGGATGGAAGGGGGAATCGTTTGGCGTATGGAAGCCAAGTTCATTCATGAGGCTGGTACGAGATAGAGGCCCTTTCCGCACGTGGAGGGGGAAATGGGGGAAAATGCTCCAAAACGGAGCTTACCGGCAGCTGGGTAAGTCCGTCGCTATGCGGAGCAGCACGATCTCGCTGTCCTGCAGTCCTCCAGCGTCCAAAATGGCGGCCTCGGCATCCAAAATGGCGGCTTCCGGCTGGCGGAGGCTCTCCACCAACCGGAGAAGCTTGCCAGCCTAAAGCCCGCCCCCGGCAGATCTGCAGGCATGAACTAGTGTGCGCCTGCAAATCTGCACTGGAGCGTGGCGACAGAGCTGCATGGGGCTGCGCACTCCGTGCTTTTTAAAAACCTCTGAAAAGAGGTTTTTAAAAAACATGCCGCACCACCAGTTCTGGTCGCTTCGGAGCGGATTGAGGTGTGGAACTACAAAAAATAGTCTGCCCCAATCCACTCCACGGTGCAGAAGACCTCCGTTGGAGGTCGCTCTGCACCGTTTTAATACCCCGGTGCAGAAGGGGCCAGAGTGTGAGAATGGTATCTGCACAGGAAAGATCTGGGAGGGGTGAGAGGTGTCCTAAAGAGTGAAACTGTTGGGTCATCTTCAGTTCTGTCACGGATGTTGTCTGTGTCCTGAACTTAATCTTTAATAAATGCTTTCTGGACATATCCATGAAGACTGCTTATTGAGTCAGGAAAAGGTAAGACACTATAATAATAATATTTTTCATGGCTGATAGAGAATTCCACCAGAAACTGCTAAACTAGAAAGTGAAGGTTACATCCAGTGTATCTTATTCTTCATGGAACAGAGGAGCACAGAGGCCTCCGGACTGAGTTAGTTGCTCTCTCCGAAGAAAAGGGTGGACAGCCGGGCTCATTCCTGGCTGATAGATAACCACAGCATGAGTCTGCAGTGCGCAGCTCAGTGGAAAATTACCTACAGACATGCACAATGTATGAGGGATTTGCAAGCTTGCTGGAAACAGTATTAGAGGTTAAGAGCCATAGAAATGTATGTCTTGAAATAAAGTTGGATCCTTGATTCTCCAACATGGTCTTTCTCTTCAAGTCCTTTCCTGTTCTTATTTTTATCCTCTGCTCTCTTCTTTCTTTCAGGAGTGCTTTAGATGTGTCTTCCTGCATGACAGGGGGTCAGATGAGACGGCCCTTGCAGTTCCTTTTGGCTCTAAGGTCCTATGATTCTAAGGCCATTTTTCTGGGCTCTGTAGTTTCCTCAGGCCAGTGAGCTCTCTGGCTGAGAATTCTAAGTGCCACTCCCTAAAATGCAAACTCCAGGATTACACAGGAGGTTGAAAGTGGAATAATCATAGCACAGTAACAGCGTCGTGCAGAAATGGCCTATGATTCTGTTGCTAGAGGAGAGCTGCTGAGCCAACTGGATTGAGCTGTTCCTCAACTTACCATTCAACAGTTGATTGAATGGGGCTGCTCCAGTGGAGACTAACCAACAATTGCCTTGAGTTCCATTTTGGGGAATGTTTTGAATCAATCAGTCAATCAATCAATCAATCAATCAATCAATCAATCAAACACAAATAGCATCCCATCCATAATTGGCTGAACCATGTTGGTATTCAGTGGAAGGGAGGTGTAACATAACTATCGGCAGAATGCAGATTAATGACAATGCAGGATCTTGGCCAATATAACAGAATCAAAATTACTGAAACTACTGCTTCATTACAACACACTATACAGTCTTTTAGGACTATTCTGAATTCTTGGAAATAGACTCAGAGGAGAGCTTGATTCCCTTCTGTTCCCCACCGGAGCAAATCCCACCCCATCAATGGCTCTTTACCGTGCTGGGCATCCTAGATAATGGGCCATGGCAGTTTGTTTGCTGCAGAATGAGAGTTGTAAATATGTATATTTTTTAAAAAATCTACCAGGGTAGGAGGAAGGGGTTGAAGTAACTTGAAAGATTTACTAGGAGCAATTCGTTTCAAGGAGTTTTAAAATTCTTTCATGTGAGCTACTGTACGATTTATTTTTGAGACTGAATTTAGCATCAAAGGGTTTCTTGAAAACTTTAATTTATGGATTGTGGAGGGGGAAAAACCCCATGTCTCAACCCCCCTCCTGAACTTATCAGGCTCTAATTTCAACCGCTTTGCTGTTCTGGTAATATCTTACATCACAGACTTCAAACATAATCAGGTTCACTTCTCCCCCCGCCCCAGCCCCGTTTCTAGTTTTCTTTTTCTTTTTCTTTTTCAAAGAAGCATTTAATTGCTAAGCCAGGAAGAGGTGGTCCGAGGGGTCTCAGCCGTGCACTGCAGCCCAGAAATGGCACAAAACTCTCAGCTGGAATAAATGCCCATGGCTAACTCAGAAATGAGGCTGGAAAACTGTGTGCATGGAGCACTTCAAGATGCTCGCATGCCTACATGCTGCTCCAGTGTTAAACATATTCTTTTATAAAGAAAGGACCATAGAGTTGGAAGGGATCGTCTAATCCAACTTGCTATCAATGCAGGAAATCTTCCACTAAATCACCCCTGAGGGATGACAGCCAACCTCCGTTTAGAACTCCCTAACAAAAGTGGGTCCACCACACTGTCCCTTCTTTAGAGTCGCCTAGTCAAAGTGGTAAGGCAGGAGGAGGGAGAGGGTCATTGAGAAGATGAAGTAGTATGCCTGGGGGGAGGGTGTTACTGCAGTTTAGGCCTGCCTGGCGATAGCACCCGATATCACTTTGGTATCATAATTCGGCCTTACCATACCACCCCTCTCCAATTGTTTGTGAGGCCTCCGGACAAGCACAAAACTAGACTCGGAATTTAACTGCTGACATATTCTCAAACAATACAGGCAAGCCAGAAATAGCCAGATCGCAGCTTCAGGGACCTCCCCGGCAAACACCACATTATGTGCGCGCGCTACCTACAAAAGGCTCCCTGCCCCGAGCAGGCAACTTGACAAAGGCTGAACCATCCACTGTCAAGCGTTGCGTATTTACATACTGGCTACACCATTGTTAATTCGGCTCTGATTCCATCAGGCTAAATTGTGACCTTTCGGAGACATTGTCTCGCACCCAAAACTCATTGTTGTTCCCGAGTAAGGCATAGCCTGCAGTTACACTTCTTCCTATAAGAGCCCCTGATTCCGAAACCCTCCTTGGATCGCTCCCGGGTTCCAGACCGCCTTGCTGCCGCTTTGCTTGGCGAGCTTCCCCTCAGCTCCACGTGCTGAACCACACCAAACCCCAGCATCGCTCTCTATCTTCTCCTGGGCTTCAGGAACAGGTATCACCTGAACCAACTATCCCCCTGAAAATCCCGCTATCTTACTCACACCTTTATTTTCCTTAGTTATCTGTGTGCGTGTGTTGCTTACATTGTGTGCCTGCATTTAATAAAGATCATTCATTATTTTCAAATCAGTCTGCTTCTTGACTTGGCCTGACCCCGTAAACATTGGGTTGCAAGATCCTGCTAAGTTATCCTGGCTCTCGTAATGCTAAAGAAGTTCTCTGAGCTAATTTTCCCCACCTATAGTTGAGCACTTTTTGGCATCCCTCCCGGGACCCCCAGTAAACAGGGTAACAGGGGCCTTGAATTATAGAGCTGGAAGGGACCCCAAGGGCCATCCAGTCCAACTCCCTTCTGCCCTGCAGGAATGTGCAACTAGAGCACTCCTGAAAGATGCCCCTCCAACCTCTGTTTAAAGATCTTCAAAGATCAAGAGCCTGCTAAAAACACTGTCAAACAGCTCTTATTGTCAAAAGGTTCTTCCTGATGTCCAGGTGGAACCTGCCATGGCTCCGTCCCAGGACTCAGATGCAACCACGGACAGAACTCTCCCCAACAGCCACAACACAGAGGCATGAACAGGATTATGCTTACTGGAGCTGAGCATATATGAGAAAGGGAGAGCCCATGAGACTCAGAGCATTCATGTAGAGAGGATGCATTAATTAGGCAAACAGCTGGGGAGAAATCTGTTGCAGACAACCGGTGTCACTGGTGGAAGCAACGTGTCCTACATTCTGATCTCTGACACATGTTCCTGAAAACCTCGACCTTCCCCTGGTGTGCTGATTTTGCTGCTGGATGCTCTTTTGGACTGACACTCAGAATTTACTACTGACTTGGACTGCTGAAACAATAAACAATACCTGGGTGACAAACTGTTGGAAACTTTGTCCATTGCTGCTGCTAAAGACTCTATTTGGAGATCTTTGAAGCTTGGCTGGCTGCCGGCATAGGACAGGACCTCTTGTCATGTAATTTGAACCCACTGGTTTGTGTTCTGCTCTCCAGAGCAGCAGAAGACAAGTTTGCTCCATCTTCTCTCTGGCATCCTTTCAGATATTTACAGGGAGATATTATGTCATCTGTTTTCCACTTTCCCAGAGACCAGGGCAAGGAGCAATGGATTCAACTATAGGAAGAACTTCCTGACGGTGAGAGCTGTCCGGCACTGGAATCTGCTGCTGCCTCAACGGAGTGCGGTGGAGTCTCCTTCTTTGGCGGTTTTTAAGCAGAGGCTGGATGACCATATGTCCAAGGGAGGGCTTTGATGGATGTTCCTCGGTGGCAGAATGGGGTTGGACTGGATGGCCCCTGGTGTCCCTTCCAGCTCTCGATTCCATGATTCTTTGATTATTCTAAATGCACCTGGCTCCCTCAGTCATTCCTCTTAAGGCTTGGCTTCCAGACCTTTGATCTTGGTCATCCATCTCTGGTCACCTTCCATTTTGTGAATACCCCCTTCTTGAACTGTAGTGCCCTGAACTGATTCATGACAACTCTGTCCTAAGGTTTCCTTCAGAAGATTTGCTGCAAGGAGGTTTGCCATGGCTTTCCACTGAGGCTGAGAGAGAATGACTTTTTGAAGTTCTCCCAGCTGCTACATCACATTGGCTGTCTCCAAAAATTTGTATCCTGTCCTATATCCAAGGACCTCAGGATGGCATAAAATAAAATCAGTTTAAGATAATGAATAGCAGTAACAATGATTTTAGAAGCCTAAAATTTGTTGAATCACTTAAAACCCGAACATCTAAGCCCAGTTAAGCCAATTTAAAATATTGCCAATTGTAAAACACATGCAAATTGGATGGATGGAACAAGGACTCAAAGGCTTTAATAATAACTAAAAAAATAAATAAATCAGGCCTCTGAGGGGAGGGTGTTCCAAAATGGGGGTGCAACAGCAGAGAGAGCCCCCTGACTAATAATTCTTGGGCAACATGAACAGGAGGGGCAACAATGCCCACCTTTGGATTTCCACTGGCATCTGGTGGTCCGTAATGGGAAGAACATGCTGGACTAGACAGGAGAGGGGTAGTGAATCACCAGCCCTGTTCTTATCTCTGATCAGTGACAGGAGATAAGAGGACACTTGACGGTATTTCCTGGGTCTGCTGATAAGCAGGGTTTCTTCACTCAGATAGGACCCTGTCTGTCAGTGCCTTAGATGAGCATGAGTTCGCCTGCAGAAGAGGCTGTACATTTAGTCTAGTGCAGGATGTCTGTTTTCGGTTCACAGTTGCAGAGGTGGAGCGTGCATGTGCTGAGAATTGTGTATGCACATTTTGTATGCCGGTGTGCATTGCACATTGCATAAGTAGACGTGCATTGGAGGGCACATTCAGTTGTGCAATGCCACCATCCATTAGTGAGATGGCATCATGAAATCACCATTTCTGCTTAAAGCTACCGTCCATCTCCTCAGTTAGGATCTGAGCCATTTTCTCCTGGATCTTCCTGACAGCTAATAACCCATGAGCGCGAGCAGTTTGGAGAGGGTGTAAGTTGAACTTTTAATTGAAGGACTGGAGATCTGCATATCAGTTAGCCAACCTCAAAGAGTCCAACGATATGTTCTAAACATTTAGCAGGCAATCAAACAGTGTTATATTGTTTGATAAATTGCCTCATTGAATTTCCCTTCATGTCCAGAATAGTTTCTTAAAAGACTGTTTTATTTCCTCCATCTTCCCCCGCCCTCTCTTCTTACTCCGATTTAATTATTGCTCACAAGTTCAGGGAATGTAGCATTCTTACAGTTAAGAAAACAGAGCATAAAAACAGATGAATCCCTCCCTGGAAGAAAATGCAGATCGCTTTTCTTTTCCCCTGGGCTCAGGGGCTCTCTGCCAGCTGGGATTGGATTGTGGCAATCTATCCTCCATCCAGATCAATGGATCGGTCCCTTAGCCCCTGATGTTTAATTTTAAGTGGTGCTTAATAAAGTGCTTTGAGAAAACCTTCTCCAGCTCTGATGTTTTGTTTTTATTGGGTCTCTAAAAGACTCAATACACGATGGCTTTGCTTGCGCCTTCTCTCCTTGGCAGAGAAGGAAATTTGCCTTTGCATTTTTATATGAAGTGCCGTTAAAGACAAATGAAAACAAGGAGAGCCAAGAGTTATCTCTCTGTATTTTTTATTTAAGTCTGCACTGTTTTCCCTGCTTAGTGACCTCATTATTTTCTTGCACAGCACCTTGGAGGATGGTGGGAAGGGTCACACTGACTTTTAGCTCAGAACGTTATTGTTTAGAAAGTAATTTTTAATTTTTGGAAAGTAATAAGTACTTTGAAATGTAACTCTGCTTCTTAAAATGTAACACATGACTGCTACTCATTGCCTGTTCTTGGAAGACTGGCACTTCAAGACCCAGCAGTTAACTACGTTTACTTGGGTTGAGAGAGGGGTCTGAATACGCTAAAGGCACCAGATCCTGGTCTTGCAAGCTGAGCGGGATCAGCTCTAGTTAGTGCCTGGTGTCACGCCCTGGATGACTCGCAATCCACAAACTCCACTCTGAGGTAGACAGTAGTGTTTATTTTGAGACAAAGCAAGCACCACAGCGCACTTCTTCTGATGTTGCTGAGACTGGAGCATACCTGGCATCCACAGGTTTTGTACCTTCACATGGAAATTTAGGTGCACAAAGCTGTGATTGGGGAGGATCATAAACTTAACTTCACCCCACATCTTTAGACATTTCCCAGACTCACAGTTGTTTACCCGTCTTTCATCCTTGGGATAGGAGCGTCTTTCTTGTCCTTTATTTCTGGACATTTCAAGTTCACACAACACCTTTAAATGCTTTTGTTTTCCCCATTCTGATGTTCTCTCACTTTACTGTATACATTGTAGCAATGAGCAATTAAGCAATTACCCATTTGATATTTTCAAATGCTGGCAAAAACTTCAAAAAGATACATTGCTGCAATCACAATTTGCATTCAATACTTTGCAGTGCCCTACCTAACTCTCGAATTTCCCTACATTGACTACCTGACATATTCTAATATGTAGCCGGCAGATACCTTATGGCAGGAGCCACACATCCTGACACTCGGAACGGAGGCTGCCAATGAATAGCTGGTGCCATAGGCTCAATTTCCAAGGAAGGAACTGGCAAAACCTCTTCCATGTCTCCCTTGCCTAAGAGAGCTGTATGAAATTCAGTCACCATAAGTTGACAGGTGACCTGAAGGTACACACACTTAGAATCATGGAATCCTAAGAGTTGGAAGAGACCCAGCTCCCTCAACCTTTCCTCCTATGGTTTGTTCTTCATACATTTTATTATCTTTGCTGCCCTTCTCTGGACCTGCTCCAACTTGTCTATATCTTTCCTAAAACAAGGAACCCAGAACTGAACACAGGACTCCAGATGTGGCCTGAACAGCAGAGAATAGAGTGGGACCATTAGCGCATTATTTAATGCGTTACTGGATGGAGCCATGCATTCTTGCATGGAGTTCAACTATGTCTCCGAAACTTCCGTGTCCCTCCTGATTTCCTGGGGTTGCAGAAACAGCCCCGACGCATTACTCACTTTTGTTCAGTGGAAGAAGAAGATGGTGCCTGGGCAGGTAGACCATCAGTTTCAAAACAACAGCATTTAGCGGGAAGGTGATGCAGGGCAACTGCAGCGTCAGTATGTGAGTGCAGACTTACACTACAGAAACCCCACGTCTGATCTTGGCCAGAGTGCTTTCATCCCCCTTTAGATGCACTTCTGTCAATGCTAACTACATTAAAGTCCTGCCAAAACAAATCAAACCAAATTTTATTTGCGTCAAGCCAATGGCCTCTGCAATTCTCACAAGTCCCACTAACATAGCCAGTGTAAAAACATATCAATATTAATACTAAAGCAACCATATATCAAAAATATATCCCAGGAGGTGAAATAGAAATAAACAATCATAATCAAAGGGGCTTAGCATGCGCATATAACCATGGCATTCATTTAAAATAAAAGAGGACAAGTTAAAACTCAAGATTTTATTGCAGCCACCATTTTAAATTTGTAATTTACAGCGTAACCATAGATCGTGTTATTTTCCTTGTTGCCCTTGTTCTGAACCTGCTCCAACTTGTCTATATGCTTCTTGGAATGAGGTTGCCAGGACTCAGTGCTCCAGATGAGGCCTGGCCAGAGCAGAACCCAGGGGACCCTTCCTTCCACAGACACCTCCATGTCTGAACGCTGACCTTGCATCACATTACACGAAAAGCATCATACATCCATTGTCATTGTCAGCTGTCATCCCGTCAACTTTGACTTATGGCAACCCTATGATGAGAGATCTCCAAGTTATCCCATCATCAACCACCTTGCTCAGGTCTTGCAGATTCAGGGACGTGTCCTCCTTGACTGAGTCTATCCGCCTGTTACCATGCCGTACACCCCGCTCCGTGATATGATTGGCAATGAACATTCTTTAATTGGCATAAAAATATAAATCATACACTATTATGGCTGAAAAGCCCGGCTGGCAAAGAGAACTGGTTGCACATGTACAAAAGTAGGTCAGGGAGGATCTCAAGGCATGGCCAAGTCACAGTTCAAGGATTAGCTGGGAAGCTCCGGTGATGATGAGTTTGTGATTATCCCCTCAATGACTCAGCCTTCCAACACAATAGCAAACAAAATGGTCTCAATAGAGCAGTGGTTCTCAACCTTCCTAATGCCGTGACCCCTTGATACAGTTCCTCATGTTGTGGTGACCCCCAACCATAAAATTATTTTCATTGCTACTTTGTAACTGTAACTGTAACTTTATAACTAACTGTAACTGTAACTTTATAACTGTAATTTTGCTGTTATAGTTACTGTAACTATAACTTTATAACTGTAATTTTGCTACTGTTATAGTTATAGTTACTGTAACTGTAACTATAACTTTAAAACTGTAATTTTGCTACTGTTATGAATCGTAATGTAAATATCTGATATGCAGGATGTATTTTCATTGTTACAAATTGAAGATAATTAAAGCAGAGTGATTAATAAAAAAGATATGTAATTATATATTGTGAAATATTTATTTCTAATTACAAATAAATGAAATTTTGTCTTGAAGCATGGGTAACAGGCTTAATATATCAACAGAAAACTACATTTCTACATTTTGCAACAGTATGCATAAAAAGCCAACATCAACGCGAAGGTTGAGCTTGCTTGCTTCTCACCAGATCAGAAATTCTCGGGGCAGTCTTTGAAAGAGCACAACGAAGATCATCTTCCACAACAAGTCTACTCCTGTATTTCGACTTGATAACCAACAAGCTTGAAAACCCTGTTTCACAAAGATATGTTGTTGGAAATGGAAGAAGAAGGCGCAACACAGTCTCAGATAGAACAGGATATGACTGAAAACACTTGATCCAGAATTTTGAAACTGGCATTGTAGAGAAATCAGTTCTCACTGCATCGCTGTTAATAAGTTCAATGAACTCCTCTTGTGCTGTCTCAGGAACATCTTCAACTTTGACTGTGAATGGGCTTCTGGCAAGTGCAAATGGGGTGTCAGGTAGATTTGGAAAGTACGACGAAATTTCCTCTGCAAGCATGTGCAAGTGTTCTTCCACAGAAATTATCATCGGAATCCTTTTTTCTGGTTCAATGTCATGTTCCTCAAAGAAAGCAGATAGGGTAGGCAACATGTAAGTTTTTCTTTCATCCAATTTTTTTTGCCAAAGCTGAAGTTTCATTTGGAATGATCGGATCTTTTCAGACAAATCGAGGCATGTTGCATTTGGTCCTTGCAGTGATAAATTTAACTCATTCAAGATGGTAAAGGTGTCAACCAAGTAAGCTATTTTCTGCAGTTCACTTTTATCACTGAAAAGTGCTTCCAACTGCGGTCTTGCTTTCTGATTAAAAAATGTTTTGAGTTCATCACGAAGCTCAAAAACATGTTTTAAAACTTTTCCTCTTGACAACCATCTCACTTCAGTGTGAAATAGCAGAGTATTGTTCGGCGCATCCAGCTCGTCGCACAGTTGCGAAAACAGTCGACTGTTTAAAGCGCTCGCCTTTATGAAATTTACAGAACTTATGACGCTTTTCATTACTTCTTGTAACTCTTGTGGTAGCGTCTTCGTTGCCAATATTTGCCGATGAATCATACAGTGAGTTCCAATGACTTTTGGTGACTCATTCAGTACCAAATGTTGAAATCCAGATCGACATCCTAGCATGGCTGGAGCACCATCTGTGCAAACACCACAAACCTTTTCCCAAGAGATCTCCTGCTCTTCCAGAAATGAACCAACTATGTCAAATACATCACGTGCAGTAGTTGTCGTTTAAAGAGGTTTGCAAAAAAGAAACTCATCTTTAAACTCGCCATCATTAACATACCTCACGTAAACGTGAACAGTTTGCGACGTCTGTAGATTCATCAAGCTGGATACTAAATATTGTAAGTGGAGCAGAAATGGAAATGAAATGGCTTCTCACAGAAGCCTCACACATGTCAGGTTTTTATAGTCACCCAGCTAAGCCAAACTTAAAGGAAACTGGCACCTTTAAAAGGAGTAAGAACCATTGTACAGAATTTAATTAATTCCTACAGTTTAGGAAAAATAAAAAACAAGAGAAGAACAATTATCACAGGCCCTGCTACCTTTCTGGGGATTGAAAAAACATATGGTAGTTCCTAAAGATTCAGAGGCCAACTTCTTGCCTCAGATAAGGAAGCGTACAGAAAATATAACTGTTTTAATCATAGAGGCCATGCTACAAATAAATGTAAAAGACTGCCCACTGAAGGGGGATGGCAAAGAGATAAGGGTAAAGCACTAACCTGGAATTCTGCAAAATGCAAACAATTGGTAAACGCTGGGAAATATAGGGACCCAAAATCCAGGAGCATGATACAGGTGAAGGAAGAGCCAAGGCTGGAGAGAAAAGATGACCATATGTGAAGGAAGAAAGATAGGTTTTGCTTCAACGTGTTCAGGCTTGTTCCTGCTTCCACTCACCCCCCCCCCCCCCAACTGAGTTCTTAAGCCTGCTGTCTGCAGCTGTGTTTGACTGGATTTCTTTGCCAGGCTTGGCGACAACATTACCAACAGTGGGGGGGGGAGCTAAGTTCCCCCTTCCCCAATTCCAACCCAGGTGGTGATGGTGATGGCAACAGGAGGAGAATCCCAGCCCTGCATCCTCCTCCTTCCTTCCTCTGCTTCTGTGTCATCACACATCATGGCAAAGGAGGCAGCGGCTAGCCGGTTCCCGCTCCGGAGGCCCCTCAAGCCAGGGAGCGGCTCGAGCAGGCCATGCAGCCCCACGCTCGCCTCCCCCGCCCCACCCCGCCCGGGTCTCTTGGCTGCCCGAGCCGCTCCCAGGGCCGCCTGAGAGCAGTGAGCCCGGCAACACTGCCTCCTGCCCCCCGCCGCCGCCCAGCTCCCTCTGCCTTCGCCCAGGGACGCCCCCACCGCCCCCCCGCTACCTGAGCTCATGGCAGTGGCGGGGAAGGCGGCGGATGGCCGGCTCCCGCTCCGGTGGCCCCTCAAGCCAGGGAGCGGCTCGAGCAGGCCATGCAGCCCCACGCTCGCCTCCCCCCGCCCCACCCCGCCCGGGTCTCTGGCTGCCGAGCCGCTCCCAGGGCCGCCTGAGAGCAGTGAGCCCGGCAACACTGCCTCCTGCCCCCCGCTGCCGCCCAGCTCCCTCTGCCTTCGCCCAGGGACGCCCCCACCGCCCCCCCGCTACCTGATCTCATGGCGGTGGCGGGGAAGGCGGCGGATGGCCGGCTCCCGCTCCGGTGGCCCCTCAAGCCAGGGAGCGGCTCGAGTAGGCCATGCAGCCCCACGCTCGCCTCCCCCCGCCCCACCCCGCCCGGGTCTCTTGGCTGCCGAGCTGCTCCCAGGGCCGCCTGAGAGCAGTGAGCCCGGCAACACTGCCTCCTGCCCCCCGCCGCCGCCCAGCTCCCCTGCCTTGCCCAGGGACAGCCCCACAGGGAGCCCTCTCGCCAGCCAGCTGCCTCCCCATCACCTGCGCCCGTGGCGGCGGCGCAGAAGCCGGTGGCTGGCTGGCGAGAGCGCCGTCTCCTGCCCCCCACCGCCTCTATGCTGGCTCCTACCTGCAGCCGCCCAGTCCCCCTCTGCCTTCCACCCGGTTCCACTCGGCCCGCCCCGGAGTCGCTGGGAAGCACGGCCTCTACCTACCTCACAGCCAGCCACTCGTCCCCCGGTGTCTGTGCTTCGCTCCAGGAGGGAGAAAGAGGAAGGAGTGAGCGCAAGAGCCCACGTGGGCCGTCCACTCCTCCCCTTCTTCCCCGCCTGCCCCGCCCGCCAGCTCCACAGGGAGGGTGGAGGAGGAAAGGATGGCGCCAAGGAGGAGGTGGCCAAAGTGAGAAAGTCTGCTGGCGGCAGCGGCGGCGGCGGTGGCGAGGGGGAGCGGTGACCCCCTGAAAGGGTCATGTGACCCCCCCGGGGGTCGCGACCCCCAGGTTGAGAACCGCTGCAATAGAGCATCCGATGGACATCAGCCTGTTCCCTCTTCCCATAGGCGTGTCATTCCATCCCTTTGCTTCCTGATTCTCCTGTTCTTGGCTACCCTCAAACTTTGGTTTTTGAGCCATTTTGCCACAGCTATTTTTTCTTCATGATTATCCTGACTCCTTGTTATCCAGTTTTTTCTTCCTTTCCTTCGGTCAGCCTTGTATAGTTGTGAGACTGCTTGACTCTTGTGTGTGCTTGTGCACCCCATAAAACATTCTTTTAACCTCCAACTGGTGTCCCTACATCAATACCAGTATCCACAGGTGGAAATGTCCTGTAAGGTTACCTCCCTCTCGCAGGCCTCCTCTTTGAGCTATAATTTCCCACTGTTCCACGGAGGCAGTGGCACCGCAGGTGGACCCCTGAGTCACCCACCTTCTGGGGTAACACACCTGGAATGTGCTCCTCCTCTTTTCCTGCTGCCTTTTACCTCACCTGGCACTATTGTCTTTTCTAGTGAGTTAACGTATTCTCACGATTTGTCCAAAGTACATCAGCGTCAGTTTAGTTATCTTGGCTTCTGGGGAGAGTTCAGGTTTGGTTTGCTCTGGGAGCCACTAATTGGTCTTTTTAGCTTTCCAGGGTATCCGTAGAACTCTTCCCCAGCACCACATTTCAAAGGAGTTTATTTATCTTCCTATCAGTTTTCTTCACTCTCTTGTTTTCCCAACTATATACAGAAATTGGAAATATGATGCCATGGGAAATCCTAACAATAGTGTTCAAATACATATCTTTACACTTTAGAGTCTTGTCTAGTTCTTTCATAGCTGCCCTTCCAAGTCCTTATTTTCTTTTGATTTCTGGACTGCAGTCTCCATTCTGATTGAATGACTGAGCCAAAGTATGGAAAATCCTGAACTATTTCAGTGTCTTCATCATCAGCTTTAACATTATGTAAATCATCTGTGGTCATTATTTCATGTTTTCTTCATGATCAGCTTCAAACCTACCTTTGCATTTTCTTCCTTACTTTCTTCATTCATTACATGGCATCATATGGCCATTCATAGAACCACAGAATCATAGATAGAAGGGGCCCCAGGGGCCATCCAGTCCAACCCCATTCCGCAGGAACACACATCAAAGCATTCCCAACAGACGACCATGCAGCCTCTGCTTAAAAACCTCCAAGGAAGGAGGAGACTCCACCACACTCCATTGAGGCAGCAGCAGGTTCCACTGCCGGACAGCCCTGACCATCAGGAAGTTCTTCCTGAGGCTCCAGTGGAATCTCCTTTCCTGCAGCTTGAATCCATTGCTCCTTGTCCTAGTCTCTGGAGCGGCAGAAAACAAGCCTGTTGTTACTGTGGTTTATAGTCCGAGCCCGAGGTCTATTAAACATAATTTGATATCAAAAGATTGGCCATTCCAAACTGCTCCCCTCCACGTGCTTGCGAGGCCCCCGGACAAGCACGCACATGGACACGGTCGAACCAGCTGAAAAATACAAGACAAATCCAGGCAGGCCAGTAATTCTCTGGCACGCAGCTTCAGGAGACCTCCAGGCAAGTACACTTTAAACCTAAATTATGTATGCATCAAGCATACAACAGATTCTCTGCCCCAAACAGGCAGCTTGACGAGATTGGTGCTTCCAAATAGCCAACTGTCAAGCATTCCCCATTTGCATACTGTCTGTGCTATTGACAACTCCGTCAAAATCCAATCATTCAAAATACTGACCTTTTGGAAGGTTTTGTCTCCAACCCGAAACCCATTGTCTTCCTGGGAACGGACTACCCTGCAGGCACATTTCTCCCTATAAGAACCCCTGATTTTGAGCGCTTCTTCGGATCGCTCACGGTTGTCATCTCGCCTTGCTGCCGCTCCGTTTGCCGAGCCTTCCCTCAGCTTCCACGTGCTGAGGATCCCCGGTCCAGACTTACTGACTTTCTTCTGGCTACCCAGGCTGCAGGATCAGGTGTAGTATTTCCCCTGAAAATCCTTCTTAAAATCCTCTATCAAATTTCCTCCCTTTACTTTCTTAGGTCTGTGTGAGTGAGTACGTAAGTGCACTGTGACTGTCTTTCAAATAAAGAAAACAATTATAATTTCATTTTGCTTGGTTTTTGACTCGGCCTGACCCTGTAAACATTGGGTTTAAGATCTCGCTAAGTTGCCTTGCCTCTTGCATTGCTACAGCTTGTGCTCTGGCTAATTCCCATTCCCCATAATTTGCAGCACATTGAGGTGTCCCTCACCGGACCCCAGAAATCAGGGTAACACTGTTCCCTCCTCAACATGACATCCCTTCAAATATTTAAACATGGCTATCATGTCCACTCTTAACCTTCTCTTCCGCAGACTCAACATCCCCAGCTCACTAAACCACTCTTCATAGAGCTTCATGGTTTCCAGACCCTTCATTATTTTGGTCACCCTCCTCTGGATGTCAACAGCCTTCTTAAACTGAGGTGCCCAAAACTGGACACAGGATTCCAAATGAACCAAAGTTAACCAAAGCAGAATAGAGTGGTACCATTACCTCCCTTGAAGCTTTGTCTTCTTGACTAGGCCTTTTGGTAGTTAACACACATAGGAGCATTGATGTTTAAACAGTCTAATTCAGCCATGTACACATCATCATCATCATCACCACCGAAGTCAGGTTCTTTCAGACGTCTCAAAGGGTCTTTTAAGGCACTATACAGACATTTCATAAAGGCTTCTGCGTGTACAGAATTCTGTCCCTTGTATCATATCATTTGTTTGTTCATTTAATTACTGTCCTTCCTTTCTTCCAGCATAGGATTCAAGGTGGCTTACATCCATTTACAGAAACAAAGGCTGGGGTGAGCTAAAAATATTTTGTCTCCTGGCAAAGAATGACGCTCTTTTCCACTCTCCTCTCCTTAAACCCTCTGCAAGTCCCTTTCTCTTCCCATTCTCATTGACAGGAAAATAATTTGCTATAGCTCGAGGTGGTATGCAAATGCCATAAATGAAAATGACCATGTATCCTTTGGTATCGCCTCCTTCAGAGGAAAGGGGCATCAAACTCTTTTCTGCTTTGCTGCTTAGATTTTAAACTACAAAGAAATGAGTGTTTGTGACTTAAAAAAAATGTTGAAAAATGAAAGTACCCAGGATTTAGCCAATGGGAAAACTGTTGGAAAAATTACCAGCATTCTCTCTCCCACCCCATCTTGTTGTTAGAACAGATGGGCAATAGCAAGATAGGGCCTCCCTTTCTGTTGCATGCCAGATCTTCTCTATTTGCCTCTCTGTCTTTTATTGCACGATCATAAATACCTTTGGTGCTCAGATCATGTGACCCAGGACAGTTGCTTGGGTCATCGGTCTTATAAAAGTTAAGACCTCCCTCTCTCTGAAGAGATCTCTCTCTCTCTTTGTTCTCAATGGCTGCTTTCCCTGAACTCTTCGCATGCTCCGAGTTTGAGTCCCATCAAGGAGGATGGTGAGTTAAACTGAAGAATCTCCTATTCACTAGATTAGACAGGTAGCAGGCTCTCTCAATACAGATGTAAATGAAGAGTCATTAGTAAAGTATTTAGTCTTTTATTCAAAGCTACCTGCGTCTGTGTTTATTCCAAGTACCAGTCTGAAGCCACAAGTCATTAGATAAAACTTCTACCACTTCTCTGTGTGACTTTGCTAAATGAAAACTGGATCCTGACAGGTTCAGTCTCATTTTCCCTACAAAAACTCACACAAATGTTTGCAAAATGAATCAACTATGTCTGCATTAGGAAAAGAGCGCACCAGTATATGCACGCATTTCCATGTGGGAAAGGAAAAAAGAGCTCTCAGCAGTAGGACAGAAGAAAAAATGCTGGAGGTGTCTGAAAACACAGAGAAAATGATTCTGGCAGATATTCCTGTTTCTGCGCCTTGGAGGATTGCTGTTTGTCTGACAAAGAAGAATGTGGGGCAGGTTTTGCTGGAATGCGCTTGTTGTGTTGAAGACAGCACACTCTGGAGTTCTGATCCCCTGTTCATGCTTTTGCCATCTTTGACCTCTGGCTGCCGTGGCTCCAGTGGCAAGATTTATAAAGAAAAGAAATGGATCAGAACATGACAAGGACAGGAGTGGCTTTGATGGCTGTCTGGAGAGCCTTCCGTTTCTACTTAATCAGTTTCATAATGATGAGCCAGAACTCACACTGCGCGGCCCACAAGGTAGCGGATGATCTTGGTGATGATGACAAAGATGATGATTCTGGCATGCCCTTTTCCCAATTCAGGACTCAAATTTAAAAATGCATACTTACGCATTCGCCCGGGGGGTTCAGGGTCCTTCAAATAACCTAGACATGAGCCACAGAGGGCTTTATAAGACAAAACCAGAATTTTACAGATTTCTTCCTATTTTAGCAATTCTCATGTCCCAATTTGGTAGGGAGACTTCCAACTAGTCCTTTGTCATCCCACTCTTTTCATCTGCTTTAAAAATGTCCCAGTTTCTCTCTTCACCTCCTGTCTTCCCCCTTTGTACTTAGCTAACTTCAGTTCCTGCAATCTAAGTCCAGAAAGCCAAAAAATAGTTTGCACTCAATGGAGCAGGGAAGGAAGAGAGGAGAGGAAAAATCCTGCCCTTCTCCGTATACTCAGGCAAAAGCAAACTGCTGTGGCTGCTCCTAGTTTGTCTGATCATCTTCATTAATACCTTTTGCCATCTTGAGCAGTTTCTGATGTCTCTTGGCCACTGGTGCTCTGATTTTCCTCTGCAAAATGTTGGAAGGTACAGATTTTAGGGAATGAATGTTTCCGTTCATTTCATTTTTGCATCCATTCAGGAACAAATCCATATCTCTAAGCACTGGTCAGAATCCTTTTGCTATAATAGGCATACATTGGTTCCCTAACACATAAGATTGTAGGGTTTTTTGAGGGTGCAGGGGGCTATTATTTAATGAGCATATCCAGTACACAGTAGCAAAACGTAATTAGCAAAACCATTCTTCATTGTAGTTATGTGTTATTGGGTGGTTTACAGCTGCTGCCAAGTGCCTGCAACATACCACTTCATTCCCTGGGATTGCCAGAACAACACCTTTGCTTTATTTCCCATTGCACAAATGAGACAGTCATCAGGCACACTGGTGGGTATTCCATCAGTTGCAGGATTCATCTGAAGGGGCGTAGATACAGAGCAACCAACGAGGAACTATGTGAGGATGAATTCATACTATGCAGGTTCAGTGTAGGTTCCTGGCTACATCCTTTGCTCTGGTGGCTTTGGCTTTCTCTATAATTTTCTAAGCAACTGTGCTAAGCCCATCAGCTTGTTCCAGACTGCATTGGCTGTTTACAAAACTCTATTATCTGAGCACCTAGAGAAACATTAGTACTCCATCCCTGAGACCAGATTTTGGACATAAACAACCCTGATTTTGGGCTGATCACCACAGTAGTTCAGCTGCAGGGACCCACTCTGTCACTCAGATTCCCAATCAGTACTGTCCTTGGATGCAAGCCCAAGCCATCTCGCTTCCCTCCAATTTTCTCTGGGTGGTAAATGTAACTCAGTCTCCGCAATCTCCACTCTCTGTTTTCCTCCCTCTCTTTTTGGCTAGCCTTGTGTGGTTGTGTGCGTGAGTGACGTTCTTTATGTGAGTGTGTATTATCCCCCAATAAACAAACATATGTTTTTAGTTAATTTTGAGTCTTCTGGTTGGTCTCCCTCCATCAGCTTCCCCATAGACATTGGTGGAAGGCCTCGCTAGGTTGCCTTCCTCTTGTAAGCTCATAAAGAAAGATCAGCTAATTTCTCTAATTGGCACGAAGGTGTGGGCTTGAATAGAGGACCTCCAAAGGTCCTACATGTTTTGCGGTAACAACTGTTTTCTAAGTCTGGTAATCTCCTGGTGCAATTCTGGGCTATAGCAGTTGCACTTTTTCTAGGGCCAGCAGTGGTGGGGAAGGCAAGCCAAATGTGCTTGTCCTGAGCCGGCTTTTCAGTCCCCCCTCCCTCCCTTCCTCTCTTTGTGGCTGCTGGACCTCCAGCCTTTCTCTTCTGGCCATCAACGGCATCGTTACTCCACTGTAGTGTACCAAAAAGACAAAGGTCATTTCATCCACATCTAAGCAAAGGACTTGCTTAGTGAGGTCACAGGAGAGGGCTTTCTTGGTAACTGCTCCCAGGTTGTTTGTTTATTGTCTTTATTGTCTGTATTGTGTGCCCAGCCAGACTTGTTCAGCTGTGCCAAGTCTTTCCAAATGGTCTTGTTATCCTTTTGTTTACCCTTCTGCTGGCTGGCAGTACATCTGCCTGTAGGTTTTATCCTATCACTGTATCTTCCCTCAACGCATATCTTATTAAACGGCTCTATTTTTTACCCAATGTACAATACATTTACAGCAACACTTACTACCTCCTCCTCGGGCCCTGGAATTGGTAAAACACAGATACAAGGAAAAACATCCAAGCTGTAACAAGGGCCTTGGAGAAAGAGACTGCTCAGCGCCAGCAGGCCTGGTCTGCTTTCCCTCAAGGCCACTGTGTTACCCTGGGGAAAATGCAAATAACTGATTTATTTATTTAGTTATTTCATTGTATTTATACATCATCTTTTTCTTCCAGAGCGGGAGCCAACGTGGCTTCTGAAAAAAAGATAAAATCATTAATAAAATCTTTAAGACAATTGAAAACATTTTTGAAAACATATGAAATTATAAAACCCTACAAAAATGTAAATAACATTTTGATAAATTAAAAGCCCACTTATGTGCATATTACAAGCCTGCTAAAGGAGAGCAGGGAAGGGACCAGGCGAGCCTGCCATGGAAGAGTGTCCCACAGGATGGGAGCAGCCACTGAGGAGGCCCTGTCTCCTACGTCCACACCAGGTGAGCCTGGGATGGTGGCAGGATCGAGAAGGGCCTTCCTCTGCAGATCTTAGGGCCCAGGCAGATTTGTATGGGGAGATGCAGCTTTTCAAACAGTCTGGACCTAAGCACACTCTGTACCAGCAGGATCATAGACTCATACACTCATCGGGTTGGAAGGGAACGCAAAGGCCATCCGGTTCCTCTGCCCTGGAGGAGCACACAGCTAATACACTCCTGCGAGATGCCCATCCAACCTCTGTTTAAAGAACCCCAGAGGGATTGAGAGAGAGAGAGAGAGAGAGAGTTTACCGCAATCTGAGCCAACCTCTTCCACTCTTTAACACCTCTTTACAGTCAATAAGTTTTTTATAATGTTTAGGTGGAATGTCAATTCTTGTAATTTGGTTTTTTTATTATTTTTTTATTAAGAAAACAATGAATTGGAACAATATAAAATTCACAGTTTCCAAATCAATGGCCCTTGGGGTGTCTTACAACTCTAGCATTCTATGAAAACCATTTAAAATTCATTAAAAGATTACACATACATACACACAAATGAACAAACCGCACAGGCTGCCATTCTAGCTTCCCTAGGGAGAGAGTGCAGCCATGGGGAAGTGCCTCTCCGGTGTCCTCCCCCCAAACGTGTCTGGGGAGACGGTGGGTCTGATGGAGAGACTTCCGCTCTCTACAGTCAGAAGGACGAATTTCACTCAGTTGCTGCACCAACCAGTTTGGGCTGATGCAAACTTCCAACAAAGCCAACAGAGAGCAATATGTGAGCCTTCTCTCTGGTTCGTTTCCATGGGATGTGTGCTTAAAAACCTCCTGGTGGATCCATCCCGCTGGAAGTCCCCCAACCCCTGGCAGTACCACATGAGTCACTGAACATTTGCATGCATGGCTCTTGAACGTGTGGGATTCAGAGCCTGCCTGCCTGCCTGCCTGCCTGCCTGCCTGCCTGAGAAGTTTTTCCTCCATGACTGAAGATGAGCCAGTTGACTTTTTTGACAGGTGCATGAAATATGCAAGGCAAGCATCAGGAAGATCAAAGGAGGTGCTGCGATGCATCCTGCAGTTTGACACCTCAGTTAACAGCAAATTAGCTCATCATTTATCTGTTCCAAGGAGAAAGCTTTCTGTTTGCTTAGATTTCTCCCCTTCTCCAGCAAGCGCTCTCTGTGGATGGAATCACAGACTCTGTCACTTCTCATCTTGGGAGAGGGATGTTTGCCTTTTCCGCCTCCCATTCCCCCCCATCCAAAGAGATGGAGGGCAGCTCCCGACAATGTTGTTAGGCAATGAGATTGAGGAGGAAGGATCCTTCCTTCCAAAGCTTTTGAATGGGGAGTGAGAAGGATCCTATTCCTCACTTCTGAAAAATCCTCCAGCTTCCAAAATGGGAAGTAAGAAGAATCCTATTGCCCACATCTGAAGCTTCAGATGGCAAAATCACAAATCTGGAGGGCTGACTCTGTTTAAATTATTAAAACTGACTTAACTCTGTCCAAAAATTCTGAAATATAGATTCGGGTATAAAGTTGGCTCCCAGACTTGAGACCTGACTTGAAAGTATCTTCAAGGACTTGAGATTCAACTTGAGACTTGAAGGTAGAGACTTGAAACTTGACTTGAGGCTTGGATTAAGAGACTTAAATACATCACTGCTAGAAACAGCAAACAAAGGCCAGACAGTCTTGGTTTTCGGAGATACCGAGCAGGACGCTGCTGGAAACCAGGATGGGGCTTGGCTGACTGCTTATGCTGCCCAGCCTGCCATTTCAACAGATGATGTGACTTTGGAGGCATGAAACAAACAAGCACGATGCTTAGAGGCAGAAATTGAACAGGTGCAGTTTTGCCAAGTGGGGAAGGGCTGAGTGGTAGAGCCTGGCACTCGCAGAAGGTGGCACATAAGGTGGAAGACCTCCTTCTGCCAGAAAATAGCTGCCGATGCTAGAAAGGCAGGTGTGTCCGCTCTTGAGCCTAGGGCAAAGAGGGAAGCGATCCTTCACTGCTGAACTCAGAACAGTCACTGAACAAGGAACATGGAAGGGGAGCTCTCCCTAAAACCCTTTAAGGTTCAAAAGAGACCATGCGGTGTAGTGGTTTGAGTGGTGGGGACTCAGACCCCAGGAGACCAGGGTTTGAATCCTTGGTTGGCTGTGGAAACACACTGGGTGACCTTGTGCAAGTCACACACTCTCTCAGCCTCAAAAGAAGGCAAAGACAAACCCCGTCTGAAGGAATCTTGCCAGGAGAACTGAAGGAGCGTGGGGGAGTGGTTTGAATTAGGGCTTCAGGAGACAAGGGTTCAAATCCCCACCAAGCCATAGAAACTCACTGGGCAAGTCCCAGGACAAATGCCTTCTGGAGAACCTTTAAGAGCCACTGAGATGTAGTGGTCTAAGTGTTGGACTAGGATTCCAGGAGTCTAGGGTTCAAATCCTTGCTCAGCCATAGAAACCCTTTGGGCGACCTTGGGCAAATCACACTTTCTCAGACTCAGAGGACAGTAATGCAGCAAATTCCCTCTGAACAAATATTGCCAGGAAAATTCGGCTTTGGTCAGGCTGTAACTGGAATCCTGTGTCCAGTTCTGAGCACCAGAGTTCAGGAAGGATCTGGACAAGCTGGAAGGTGTCCAGAGGCAGGTGACCAAAATTGTGAAAGGCCTGGAAACCATAAAGCCCTCTGAGGAGTGGCTGAGGAAGCTGAGGGTGTTTAGCCTGGAGAAGAGAAGGTTAAGAGAGGACATGATAGCCATGTTCAAATATTTGAAGAGATGTCATATGAAGAAGTTGGACAAGTCTGCTTTCTGCTGCTCCAGAGATGAGGACTTTATGGAGCAGTGGCTTCAAACTACAGGAGGAAAAGAGATTCCACCTAAACCTTAGGAACCATTTCCTGATAGTAAGAGCAGTTTGATAGTGGAATACCTTGCTGCCTCTAAGTGTGGTGGAGTCTGCTCCTTCTTTGTAAGTTTTTAAACAGAGGCTGGATGGCCATCTGTCAAAGAGAGGGGTTGGATGGGGTCTTCCTGCCTGGCAGAAAGGGGTTGGACTGGATGGCCCTTGGGGGTCTCTTCCAACTCAAGGATTCCATGATTCTATGAGTGGAGCTTGCCTTATTGCTTATTGTGTCAGTTATGGTGTTGAACAAACTCTTTAAGGAGGGACTGGAATTGTACCCAATGCCAGGTAAGAACAGCTTAGCTGAGGCTGCTGCCGGGACTAGAACCCGGGCATTTCTGCCTGCTAGGCTCTGAGATCCTTTGGGCCTTCTCCTGGACCCAGCTGGACTGGAGGGTGCCTGACCTCTGTTAAGGCTGCATCCTCTTTTGTCCTGGGTGTGCCATTAAGAAAAGTGGTTCCCTCTCCTGGATGCATCGTCCATCCTCCCGTCAGCCGGAGGAGATGACTTCAGCACAGAGCTGTGCCGGGGAAGCTGGAGTCAGCACTGAGAGGAGCTGAAGCCTGGCCAGGAACCGCAGGTCAGCTCAGGGGGGACCTCTAGTTCACGCGTCCCCTTCGCCTTTGCTGTAAAGGAAACACTTTCCTCGGTATTTATGACATGGAGGATAATAGAAAAGGTAATTTCATGGGTCTTTGCCCCTTCACCTCTCATTACTTTGCCTAGGAAAACTTAATTAGGAACAAAGAAAGGCCACCTTGGGGGGAAACAAACCTGACACAGTTAATTTCCTGTGACCTGCATTCTGCTCAGGAGAAGAGCTGGAGGGAGGGCAGCCACCCACTCGCATCCAAGGCCGTTTCCGCACTAGACTGTTAGAGTGGTATTATTCCACTTTCAACATCCTATGGAATCCTGAGGTTTGCAGTTTAGGGAGGGGCCTCAAAGGATTCCATAGGATGTTGAAAGTGGAACGACAGCAGTATAACAGTCTAGTGCAGAAATGGCCCACGAGAGAGGATTCCCAGGTTCTGAAGGCACTTTGGAAAACTCCCTCTTCTATCCCAGAGGAAGAGTGGGGAAGGTCTGTAGAATCCCCAGGCCCAGACCTCCTCACGGGGGTGGTGGGGATGGAGGGATGGGACAAGTTGCTCCCCTTCTGGCTCTCATCACTTTGCTGTGCATCCCTAGAAGGGAAATTTGCATGAAAGTCTGACACGGCGATAGCTATTCAAACCTGCTGGCTGAAATCCTACATAAAGGGAGATGGGAGACAGGAGTCAGCTTTGCAGCCATGGAATTACATGGCAGTAGCACAATTTGTAGTAAATGGTTTGAGTGGAGGACTAGAACTCCCAGGGTCTAGGGTTTGGATGCTTGCTCAGCTACAGAAGCCCACTAACTGACTTCAGGGAATTCACCCTCTCTGCTTCAGAGGCAAGCAATGGTAGGCGTCCCAAATAAATTCTGCCAGGAAGACCTGAGCATAGGGTTGCTCTAAGGCTGTTTCCGTACTACACTCTTATAGTGCGATTATTCCACTTTCAGCATCCTATGGAATCCTGGGGTTTGCAGTTTGGGGAGGGGCCGGCTGGGATTCCATAGGATGTTGAAAGTGGAATAATCGCGCTATGAGAGTGTAGCGTGGAAATGGCCTAAGTCTGAAAGCCAGCGTGGAATAGTGGCTTGAGTGCTGGACTGAGTCTCTGAAAGACCTGGGTTCAGATCTCTGCTCAGCCAGTGAAACCACTGGGTGATCTTGGGCAAGTCACACTTTTCTCTCAGCCACAGGGGAAGGCCTTGGCAATCCCCCTCTGAATAATAAATATGCCAAGAAAACTGAGAGATGTTCACCTTATGGTTGCTGTAAGCTGGAAATGATTTGAAGGCACACAACAAAGTAAATTGTAACATAGTGCAACTGAATGTAGAGCCAAATGGGCATGTGCATGGTGCAAAACCACGTACAGTCATGCACAATGTGTGTGATTTGATGCATGTGCAATGACCTTGCACATGCAACTCTGCTTCAGAGACCTTGAACTGAATGAAATATCCAGCCATTTCTGTAGGCAAATTTTTACAGCTGTAAGTCACCAGCAGGAATTCCAGGCACTGTTTCCTCTTAAAAAGAGTTATCCCTCATTAAGTTTCCATCATAATGTAATGTAGAAATACCCAATGGTAACTGGTGATTGTATGCCTAAATACCTTAAAGACACCAGATCTCATCTGATCTCAGAAGCTAAGTATCACGTGCAGGATAACTCCAGCTCCAGTTATTCAGATTAGAGATTTTCAATAGCTTTATTCAGGAACAGCAAAGTAACAACAGCACATCCTGTTCTTTGCAAAAAGTAAAGAAGCATTGAGTTCGCAGTACTACATAACCCAATACATTTCAGATTAGCATGTGCTATGATCCCATTTGTTACCAAAGCAAAATAAGTCCTTTCCTGGGCTTTCCTACCCCCCCCCCCGTTTTTCATCCAACCTGCCAATTGACTGACTTTGCAGTCGTGCTTGGCCATTCTTATTACCACTGGTCCCATAGCATTCCTGAGGTTTTCAGCTCATCCATCACCCCTACCCCCCATCTACCAGCAAAGCATTTTAGAAACAAAACTATTGCCTGAATCATGGCAGGGAAAGAATAACTGACCTGTCACTAACCAGGGTCTGTTACTGGCCCACCTCCCCTCTGTATTTGATATAGTTTAATTGGAGAAATATGATTTAATTGGCAAAATGTATTAATTGGTATTGATATGAAATGGACCCAGAGATGACTGTAAGGATAGGCTGGGCAGAGGAAAAACACTGTCTGAATATGTGTGCTGCAAAGCAGGTCAGAGATCCCCTCTAGGTGCAGCCAAGGCCATTGTTGGGCTAATCACCAGGTAACTCCAGAGACAACAGGTTTACGTGGGAGCTATAATGTCTCTCCCACTACACAACAGCCAAGGGAAGTTCCCACCAAAAGACTGATTGTTTCAGTCCTGCTTCCTTGCACCTGGACGTTTCCCTTCATTGTTCCTTTACCTGTCCACTATTACAGAGCTGTCACGACAGCCATTAACTCTTTGTCTCTTAGCACTAAGACCATTAACTCTGTCCAGACTCCATTGTCCACGTTACAACTTCCACTGTTTGCTCAGCCAGAGAGTCATTCAGACCCATGCCCTCCAGGCAGTACCTTGCCTGCTGAATGGCACACTGTTGCTCTGATCTCCAAACGAGTGCTGTCCTTAGGTGCAAGTCTAAGCCACAGCACTGCTCTCTTCACTGCTCTCCAGACTGGTAATTATTGCCCATTCCTTAAAACTCTGCTATCAACAACTTTCCTCCCTTTATCCTTCAGCTAGCTCTTGTGCAAGTGTGTGGTGCTTGGACCCTTTGCGTGCATGACTGAACTTTTAATAAAACACATTTTAGTTTATTTGGAGTCCCTGCCTGGGTTCTTTCTTGTGAGGACTCTGTAAACATTGGTAGAAGATCTTGTTAGGTTACCCCGCTTCTCACAGGCCTCATAATCTTGAGCTAATTAATTTCCCATTGTCATGTGGAGGTACTGGCATTGTGGGTGGACCTCTGAATCACCCACATTTTGGGGCAGCAGGTTAGCCCTGGTAGTCTTTGGATGGGAAACTGCCAATGAATACCAGGTGCTGTATGATGTATTTAAAAAAAAAACCCAAAACTGTGGGGTCACCATATGTTGACAAGTGACTTGAAGGCACAGACATACATGTACAAACACACATACACATACACACACACACACACACACACAGACACATACACACAGGCTTGCATATCCCAAAGGCACCAGTTCCCCTCTGACCTTGGAAGCTAAGCAGGGTCAGTCCTGGTTAGTCCTTGAGTGGGATACACCCAATGAATACCAGGTGCCATAGGCTTTATTTCAGAGGACGGAGCTGGCAAAATTACCTTTCAGTACCCCTTCCCTAAGAAAACCCTGTGAAATCCATGAGGTCACCATAAGCCGATAGGTGACATGAAGGCACATAGATGATGACTTCCCTGTCATTGGGTTTTTGAACATATTCCAGGTTCCAGCCTGAATCTTTTGAGTGAAAAGGATGCAACCTTTTGGAGATCCCTACTGGAGAGTCCATATTGAAGCTCAGAATGGATTCAATGTGTGGAAATTATCAGCTCAAATTGGTTATACTTTGGAGACCGGAAAAGGAGATCCACTACAAGCAACTAGTTATTTCATAGAATCATAGAATCATAGAAATGTAGAGTTGGAAGAGACCACAAGGGCCATCCAGTTCAACCCCCTGCCATGCAGGAAAACCCTCAAAGCACTCCCGACAAGTGGCCATCCAGCCTCCGCTTAAAAACCTCCAACGAAGGAGACTCCACCACACTCCGAGGCAGCACATTCCACTGCCGGACAGCCCTGACCATCACGAAATTCCTCCTGAGGTTCAGGCGGAATCTCCCCTCCTGCAGCTTGCATCCATTGCTCCTTGTCCTGGTCTCAAGAGCAGGAGAAAACAAGCCCACTCCCTCCTCGACATGACATCCCTTCAAATATTTAAACATGGCTATCATGTCCCCTCTCAACCTTCTCTTCTGCACACTAAACATACCCAGCTCTCTAAGTCTGTCCTTATAGGGCATGGCTTCCAGGCCCCTCACCATTGTGGTTGCCCTCCTCTGGACCTGCTCCAGCTTATCCATATCCTTCTTGAATTGGGGTGCCCAGAATTGGACGCAGTATTCAAGATGAGGTCTAACCAAAGCAGAATAAAGTGGTACCAATACCTCCCTCGATCTAGACACCATACTCCTATGGATGCAACCAAGAATTGCGTTGGCCTTCTTGGCTGCCGCATCACACTGCTGACTCATGTTCAGCTTGTGGTCTATGAAGACTCCTAGTTTGCAACAAGCTACTCCCAATCTTTTTTTCTTAGCTTGCTCCTCAGTTTTTTTAACATTCATCTTAACGCTCTCTCTCTCTCTTTTTTTGCCTTTCTTCTCTTTTCCCTAAACTCCTTCAATCTCCTTCAATTTCCATCACCATGTGGAAAAACGAATCTTACACAGTGAGATGTTAGTTATGACAGGTCTCTTGGCATGGCAGAACAGCCCACTGAGAATCTGCCAACCCTCTCCTTCCACAAATGCAGGAAATCCAACATGAGACAAAGAAAGCAAGTAAAGTTTTGGGTGGCGTTGGGTTTCTGGCATTTTGGGTACAAAATGTTTGTTTGCAAAGCTAGTTTATTATTGTTGTGAGATGTCTTCGAGTAGATTGAGATTTATGGCAAATCTATCCTAGAATTTTCTTGGCAGGACTTTGCTGCCACACTTTCCTATTTGGCTGAGAAAGTATGGCATGTCGAAGGTTTCAATGGGTTTCAATGTCTGGTCAGAATCTGAACCCTGGTCTCCCAGAGTCCTAGGCCATTTCCGCACTAGACTGTTATAGCGCTATGATTCCGCTTTCAACATCCTATGGAATCCTGGGGTTTGCAGTTTCGGGAGGGGCCAGATGGCCATTCCATAGGATGTTGAAAGGGGAATCATAGCGCTATAACAGTCTAGTGCGGAAATGCCCCTAGTCCAGCATGCAAAACCACTACACCACAATGACTCAAAATGTTTATTGTTATTGTTATTATTATTAATAACAATATTGTCATTGTTATTATATTTATAGCATATTTCCTCTGCCCAAATTAGGATTCAAAATGGCTCACAATTTAAAATAACAATGCAATTAAAAACATGTGAAAAGTGAGTATTAGAACAGAATTGAACTATTTATAGTAGTAAAACAATTGCACTCAGTAAAAGAATAAAATGCAATTTAAAAGATTTTAACAATTGCCTAAAGATGACCGTTAGAACAATACAGCACCTGCAGCTCATTCTCTAAATGTATTTCAAATAGCAAAAAAAAAAAAAAAAAAAAAAGAGCGCACAGCAAAAATGCAGGGCTCTGGTTAGAAAGACTTCTCTGTACTCTTAGCAACAGTTGGGTGGATTGAGATGGGGAGGAGAATGTGCAAGACCAAGTGGCCAGAAAGCTGTTGCCTTTGTTGTGACTCGAACTGGGGGCCCCTTGCCTTTGTGAGCTTTTGCTCTCAGTCACCATGGAGGGTTTGTCCATCGTGGGTGGAGGGAGTTTCCCTTAAATTTTCCTGAGAGCCTGAGTGGGGGCAATGAATTCTTGACTTCATGGAGGGTCTACTCGTCTCCCACCGAACATGTTCTCCGAGGGATGCTGTTGTCACCTCCGCTCCTCAAAGGAGGCGCTGCTGAAGCAAGCCGGTGGATGCCTATTGGGGAGGCGTGTTTTAAGAAGCCAAGAGGCAAAAGTCCTGGAAACCTCCTACTGAACAGCTGCATAGAAACGCAAAAGACCTTGACATTTTGCAGGATGTAATTTAATACCTTTCCACAAAGAAGCAATTACACTTACAACATGATGGATAAGAGCGGAGGCCAGAGTAACACTCCAACCAGCCCCAAAAGGGATATTATTCAGGAGGGGGGAAAATGTTTGCCTATTGTGATGTTCCTTCAGACTTTGAGTAGCCTGGATGGCTATCATCGACTCTCAGGCAGCAGCCAATTTTTTGGTGGGGGGCGGCTCAAATAACACTGTCAGGGGCTCTTGAGGGACTTTATTGTTTGATCCGCCAAATCCTAAACACAGAAGAGCAGCTTTCTGCCTCTTTCTTCCAAAAACTCTCTGCGTGGAGAGGTCAGTCTAATCGATAGCAGAGGCAGCAAGAAGTGGTGCTGAGCATTAATGAAATCAACCCCGTATTATTCAAGAAAAGGAAGCCTTGAGAGTTTTGGCAAGACAGGCCGCTTGCACCAATGGGGCATTTCCGCATGAGGCTGTTACAGTGCTGTGATTCCACTTTCAACGTCCTATGGAATCCTGGGGTTTGCAGCTTAGGAAGGGGCCCTTGAGGATGGCCTTTGAGACCCCTCCTTAAACTGCAAATCCCAGGATTCCATAGGACGCTGAAAGTGAAATAATACCTCTATAACAGTCTAGTGCGGAAATGGCCCTACACAATCCGGCTCACCTATGTCTCAGCAGAACCGGCGCTCTCATTCAGTCCATCACCTGCAGAGAGCTCTTTCTGGACCCTTGACTTCATGATAACAGCATTTTTTTGGGGGGGGAGAGGAAATAATATGCAAAGTAACATGCCTTTTCCTACAAGGCTAATAGAACGGCACATTGGATGCATTTGTATAACTCAGTTGTTCTCCTTTCTCCTTTCTGTTTGCTTTGCATTCCTTCCCACCTCATACCTCACTTTCAAAAGGTACACCGTGGTGAGAATCCTGAAGCTTACTCCTGGCCAGAGCCGACCCTTTGAATCAGGGGATGAACGGTGAGTCAATATGTAAGTAAATCCCATTGAGTCAATAGCAATCCTTTACTATTTTTTTTCTTTCTGTCCTTCTGATGTCAGGTGAAAACATTTTTGTGCCTACAGGCTTTTGCAAATTGACTAGCCGGGCCATTCCCACCCTACATGGTTATAATGCTATTACTCCAGTTTCTACCTCCAGTGGAATTCTGGGGTTTGTAGTTTTCTGAGGCCAAGAAGCTCTCTGGCTGAGGATTCTCAGTGCCCCTCCCCAAACTGCAAACCCTAGAATTCCAATAGCATTATATATAGCGATAGCATTTATTTCTATACCGCCTATCAACTAAGTGTTACCTAAGTGGTTTACAATGTATTTTTAGCAGGATGGAAGGCTGAGTCAACCTTGGAGCCTGGCAGGATCGAACTCACAACCTTGTGGTTGCAGTACTGGCATTTAACCACTGCGCCACCAGTTTTGGAAGCTGGAATAATAGCACTACAACAGTGCAGTGGAAAGACCCTACATTTGGGCTTTGAATGCTGTGTGATTCTGTTATTAAGATTTCTATATAGTATTTTAATGTTTTTTTTAGTATTTTTAATGTTTAATATTTCAGCAGTAGAAATTGTTTAATCACCTTTTAAATAACTCTTTTATTTATTTATTTATTTATTAATGCCTTTGTATTGTTTTTAAATTTGTATTGCTTTTAAGTATGAAGCTAGCTGCCCTGGGTCCCATTATTAGAAGAAAGGCAGGATATAAAAGACTTCAACAAATGGTCAATCCATAAATGAGAACTGGGGAATAACATTCATTTCTCCACCTTTTGAAACAGAAATAAACAAAAAGCTTGGAGAAGTCAGCCCAGTATCTAGTGCAGCTCAAGAGAGGGAAGGTGGCCTGCTGGAAGCACCCTGTAGATAAGACTAGGCAGCTTATTTAAATGTGAAACCTGAAATCCTGTTTTGCAACAGCCATAAAATCGCCTTTGGACTGGCATTTACATGGAGCTTACAAATAAGGCGCCCAAATGGAGGTCTCTGCCTCCAGATATAAAAGCAAAGCAGTGCAAGAACAGAAAGGGCTCAGAGCCGGATCCCGCCCAACACTCAGGAGAGATCCGAGAGGCTTATGGCTGCCATCTTGCTCACGACTTACACCGGAGTGAGTTCCCTTGTGTGTGTGTTTGACAGCTCTTTGTCAGGGGGATCTGCTGCTGCCTCAATGCAGTGTGGTGGAGTCTCCTTCGAGGTTGCACGTGTGCCCCCCCCACAGGTGCATTGTGCATACAGGTGTGTACAACACAGCGGATGTGTCTTTTGTGTTATTGCATGCATATCTGATTGCACGCTCAGCTGAACAATGTCATGGTTCACTAACCAGGTGCCTTGCTCAAAAGCTGCATCTTGGGTTCCCTTTCAGGGTCATTCCAGGCTCTGAATTTTCTGGGCCAAATCCTGAGACCGAGGGAAAGCGATCTCATTAAGTATCAGGCACAAAGGACCAGCTGCAGTTGCTCACCTGTAGGACATGGAGCAACAGCTGCAAACTACACAAAAAGAGATTCCACCTAAACATTAAGAAGGATTTCTGACAGTAAGAGCAGTTTAAGAGTGGGATATGTTGCTGTCTGAATGGAGTGTGATGGATCTCCTTCTTTTGAGGTTTTTAAATAGAGTCTGGAGTGCTTTGGTTAAGTCTTCCTGCATGGTAGAAGGAGGTTGGACTGGATGGCCCCTGCGGTCTCTTCCAGGTTGAGTTTTCTTTGATCCTATGATTCTACATGGCATAATATCTGCATTCTCTTAAAGGCTGTAGAAGTGGAACTGAACATGTGGTGCCATTGTGCCTTTCATACCTCTTTGTATATTCACCTGCATAGTGTTGCAATTCCAAAACATGCAGTTGTGACAGAACTCTGTTTCTTTCTCAGGCCCTTTTCGCGTGGCATTTTCCATGTGAAAGGGTGCCTGGAGCGTCACGTGATTGTGAGGAGCGATCTGCATGACACACTCACAATCTCATGACGCTCCAGGGGCCAGAAGGCACCGATCACACACCTTTTCATTATTGGCTAGAAGCTGAAAATGATGTGCAATTGCGCATTGCTCCGGGGCCCCACGTGCACTTACCTGGCGTGTGGAGCCTCCGGAGCAGAGCCGGTTGCGCTTCCTGCCACAGCATCGCCTGGGAAAGTCCCAGGCTGTGTTGTGGAAGGAAGAGGCAGGGCTCTCGCGTGGGCAGGCAGCTCATGTGGAGCCGAAGGACTCCGGTCACGACAACCCCTCGCCGGAGGCTGCTCGCACAATCCCGCACCCCAGCGCCAGAAGAAGGTAAGGTGCAGAAATGGCCTCAGTCTTGGTGTGGGAAACCTCACTATTTCTCAGTCTTGGTGTGGAAAACCCAACTTTCCCCCCGAATGCACCAGATATATGGGGGAGCTGGTTGGGTAAGGGAAGTGCATTCAGATGCAGTCTTTCACTGGAATGTGGATGATTTAACCGGAATGGACTTGAAAACAAATAATATTCTGTTTGCTGTGGGTTAATCTGCAGAGTGCTGGGGGACATTTTCATTAGAGAAGGAGAAGACAGGACTGTTTTGCTAAGTGAAAATATTATTCCCTTTTGTGAAAGAAAGAGAGAGAGAGAGAGAGTGAGAAATTAGAGTCAGAATAGCCATTGGACTCAATAAATCAACAACATGCCCGTTGAGAAAGAAACTTTTTGCATCCTTATAATTTTGACTTCATTCAGCAGGTTGCGTCTGAGCTTGGGAACCAATACAGGGAAGGTCCCGCTTCAAAGAGCTGCCTTTCTGTCCCAACATGACTGTGCCAATGGTTCTTTGGGTGTCTGTACAGGGAGAAGGTCCCTTAAGTGTCAGGTCTCAGGCCACTTGGTGTGGTCAAGGTAAAGAGCAACACCTTGAGTTAGATTCAGAAGCATGAGATGATGGTGAGAGTCTGCTGCACTATTTACAGTTTTGGCTGCCCTCCTCTGGACACGTTCCAGCTTGTCAATATCCTTCTTAAACTACAGTGCCCAGAAGTGAACACAATAGTCCAGGCGAGGTCTGACCAAAGCAGGACAGAGTGACCTGGACACTGTACTCCTCTTGATGCAGCCCAGAATCACACTGGCTTTTTCAGCTGCCACATAGCAATGCTGATTAACGTTCATCTTGTCCTAAATTCCTTTCATATGCACTGTAGTCAGGCCAGGGATCACCCATCCTATAAGTGCACATTTCCTTTCTTCTAATTAGATCAAGAATATATGTGAACTTTGCACCTGGACTCTGAACCCGGGACTCACTAGTGGGAGGCGTGAGAAATACTCTGCCAGTTCCTCAATCTCCTAGTATGAAATTTTCAAGACACATAAGATTAATTCCCCCCCAAGAGAGAACAAAAGAGAGAGAGAATGAGAGAGAGCAAGCTCAGAAGTACCTGCTTTTCTGAGAATGTCTGCAGGATACTGGTTCCTTTTCTTTCAGAAAGCAAGCTAAACATGCACAAACACAGAGAGGGATTGTGGCAAGCATAGAATGAGGTTGTATCAAGAGAACTGCGGTGTCCAGACCATGGGAAAATAATAGTTGTATCCTATTGAGCTTTGGCCAGAGCTCACCTGGAATCCTGCATCCTATTCTGGGAATGGCTAAGATGGTAAAACTTCTGGAAACTATCAAGCTCAGAGAGTAACAGCTTAGGGAGCTGGGTATGTTCAGCTGAGAAGAGAAGACTCAGAAGGGTGACATCATGCAGCCATCTGAAAATATGAAAAAGATCGTTGCCATGTGGAAAATGGAATGAACTGCCTTTCTGTTGCTCCAGACAACTGGAGATGAAACAATGGATTCAATGACAAGGAAGGAGATTATATCTAAACATTAGAAGGAAATTTTTGATGGTAAGAACTGTTCTGACTGTGGAATACGCTGCTTCTAAATGTGGCTGGCTCGCCTTCTTTGGAGGTTATTAAACAGATTTGGATGACTGTCTTTTAGGGATGTTTTAGCAGTTAATTCCTGTACTGGAATCACAGAACTGCACTTTGTAGAAATTGAGATCCCTTTCACCTGTATGATTCCATGATTTTATGAATCCTATTGCAAGATGTTCATAAAAACAAAGCAACAGCTATTGTAGTTTTGCAAAAAAAAAAAAAAAAATCATCCCAGACCTCTTACTGGGGACACCAGGAAATATTTCATTCTCTTGCAGAGCAAGAAGAAAATTTCTGCAGAGACCATCAAAGGTTGTGTGCCCTTACATATCCAGTTGACTCTGTCTGCAGTTGGCTGCTTTAAGGCCTCTGGGCAAGTGATCCCATGGAAACCTACCATTTTTTTTTTCTGGAAAGCTGGTCCAGGATTTAGTCACCAGACCTTTCCTTTCCTTCCTTCCTTCCTTCCTTCCTTCCTTCCTTCCTTCCTTCCTTCCTTCCTTCCTTTCTTTCTTTCTTTCTTTCTTTCTTTCTTTCTTTCTTTCTTTCTTTCTTTCTTTCTTTATCCCAGCATCATCTGAGCCTTCTGATTCAGCCTCTGCCTCTTTGATTCCACAGTACTTTGTCATTTTAACTGAATTCTGCAAGTTTTAAAGGTCTGTTCTGTCACTTAATGAGAACAGAAGGTTGGCATTCAGAGAATGGAGTGGCCTTGTGCTTCATAATGAGCAGATCAACCATATTCTTGCTGGATACATCAAGACTGTCACATTGTATTAGCAAATTAACATGCTGTATACCGAGAAGAGAGCAAAATCAACTTTGAAAAATAGCAACTTTGTAAAAATGACTTCCTTAAAGGCATAGAAAAGCTTTCTGGGTCAAAAATCACCAGCTGGTATGGCTGAGCAATTCTGATCGATGACACAACTCTTTATGATAAATTAAAGCATGAGTATTATTATACAATTGTGGAGTTTGAAGTAACCTCAAGGGCCATCTAGTCCAGCCCTCTGCCGGTACGAAAATAGAAACTAAAGCTCTCCTAAAAGATGGCCATCCACGTTCTGCTTGAAGACTTCCAATCAAGGAGACTCCACCATCTTTTGAGGTCATCCACTCCACCACAGAATAACCCAAGAAGTTCTTGCTAATGTTTAGTCAGAATATCCATCTTTTAATAAGAATTCATTGGTTCAGGTCCTAGTTGTGGGCTTCGCATTTATTTTCTGATTGATGAAGGCATCTGGTGGACCAAAAACAGCCCAGTAGAGCCCCCAAACATGGCAACACTCTTGGAATATTATGGGAGTTGGTGATTAAAAACTGTTAAAATGGGAGAGGGACTCACAATTGTTAGTGTGCCTGTTGAAGGTCCCATGAGAGGCCAACGTGATCTCCCAGTTGCCCACCCCATTCTAGGGTATTCTGTCCAGAACCGCAACTGCCTAGGTTTAAGGATGTGAGAGGAATATGTCTGCCCTTACTCTCCCTTATGTTCTTTGATGCCACCTGGACCTCTGTGTCCAGTTCTGGGCATCCGAGTTCAAGGATGATATTGGCAAGCTGGAACATTTCCAGAAGAGGGCCACCAAACTGATAGAAGGCCTGGAAACCACGAAGGCCTCTGAGGAGAGCAAGCTGTGGATGTTTAGCCTGGAGAAGAGAAGGTTAAGAGGGGACGTAATAGCCATGTTTAAATATTTGAAGGGATGTCAGAAGGAAGATGAGGCAAGGTTGGTTATTGCTAGTCCAGAGACTAGGATACGATGGAAAATAGCTTCAGACTACAGGAAAAGAGATTCCACCAAAAAATTAGGCAGAACTTCCTGATGGTAAGAGCTGTTTGACAGAGGAATACACTGTTGCATGAATGGAGCGTGGTGGAGTCTCCTTCTTTGGGGGTTCTTAAAGAATGGTTGGAGGCTATCTGCTGAGAATGCTTGGACCGTGTCATGGCAGACATGATTGTCCTGGATTGCCCTTGGGGGTCTCTTCCAACTCTTGAATTCAAGGATTTCATGATTTCTTTAATCCACTGTTCTGTCTGTAGAGATGGCAAATTCTGGTATAGACAGACTGTCAGAGGGGAAGCACGTAAAGGAGAATCAGGCCCACCCAGGTCATTGGTGGGCAATCTAGAGAGTACACCATGGAGGAAGGGGGGGAAGTATCCAAGAGTGGACAACCATAGAAGCTGACCAGGGGAAAGCACAACCTGCCCCAAGATGATACTAGTGGGCATGGAAGCAGAAGTGTAATTCAACCAGTCCACGGTCAAATGAAGAAATGGTCCAGAGCTGAGTCCAAAACAGAACGGAATTGCCAGAGAGATTAGTTCAAAGTCAAGCCAAAGGTCAAGGTTACAGGAAACTGAGGAAATTGCACATGGTCAGCAGGAGGTTTGGATCCAGAGTGGCCTTGGCTGAGCTATAGTCAACTAGCCCAGCTGGTCTCATTGCCAGAGTTTACTTATGGTAGAGGACTTCATCTCTGGCGTTTCTGTTCCCTGCGTTTTAGCTGTTAACACACAACAGGGTGTGGATCCTCCGTTTGCTCCTCCAAATCTGCAGGTGGTGCCTGGGATGGACCCGGCTCAGTTTCTGCCCCAACAGGGCTGTGGCTCTGGCTGGGGATGGTTGTCCTGGCCCTCCTCTGAGATACCTGGTGCTTGATTGCTCAGTGTTCCTCATTTAAGCTTCGGCAAGATGTGTTGATTCTTTCTACACAGCGACTTTGCCTGTACTGATGCCCTGCAAATGATGGAGGTGTCTCCCAGGGTCCCTCTGACCTGACTGAGGTGGGACCCCACGTTGCTGAAGACCTTTTTCAGTTGTTTCAGCCACTCACTGGCCAGATCCTGGGACAGAGCCTTCAGCTGGAGCCAGAAGCTTTCCTAAATCTGGCTTTCCTCCATGCCAGATTCCTTGGACTTCATGGAGTGAGTTTTGGAGCTGTGATCACAGATTTCATCCTCTAGAACCCCTCCCCATTGCTTCCATTCCACAACTGGGCCTGAGGCCAGACTGAAATGGATCCAGATAATCTGTCTCGCCTAGAAGCCACTGGATCAGGGAGGCTACCAGATACTCCAGTACCCTGCCAAAAATGGAATATTGGGGACTGGCTGATAGTTATCAGTATGCTGGGATACCTGTTAAGTAGCAGGCAGGTGAAAAGAGAGCCCTGTGGGACTCTACAAGCCAACAGCCAAGGAGGCAAACAGGAGTCCTTGGATTTCTCTTCTCCTGCTGAAAAATTCTGCCATAAGTTTATTAGCATTCCCGGTGTGAGCCAACCTCATCCCTCTCTTAAAGATCTCAGAGCATTAACAAATTATTGTAATATTGTTTCTCACATAATGTATTTTAAATCACAGGGAGTTAAAAGCAGATCTCTTTAAGTGAGGAGAGCATCCTTTGGTGTAAATACAGGCACGGAGTCCCTTCAGGAATTTGCCCATTAGTGTCCTTCTTCGCTTTTATTACTTTTCTCTTCACAGAACCCTTCTGGGAGGTTTCCACTTAATCACGTCCTCTCATTAAAAAAAAAAAAAAACCCTAGGAAGAATTGTGAAGCTGAATTCTTTACTGTGCTGTGTTGACGACTTATGCTGCAAAATGTATGGTCCAGAACCCGCTTGGTAAGTTCCCCTACGGAAGCATTTGGATTAGGACAAGGAGCAATGGATTCAAGCTGCAGGAAAGGAGATCCCACTTGAACCTAAGGAAGAAGTTCCTGATGGTCAGAGCTGTCTGGCAGTGGAATATGCTGCCTCGGAGTGTGATAGAGTCTCCTTCTTCGGAGGTTTTTAAGCAGAGGCTGGATGGCCGTCTGCTGGGAATGCTTTGATGGGTGTTCCTGTATAGCAGGGGGCTGGACTCGATGGTCTCTGTGGTCTCTTCCAACTCTATGATTCTATGATTCTATGATTCTATGATATTTTGGTCTAAGGTAGAATGGTTGCATTATGTTCAAAGTTGCCAAAGTGGAATTGTGTTGTGGACTGAGGCACATTTCACATTGTGTTTGGATATGCCTTGTACATTATACCTAACATGTGCATTGCATATAGGTGTGCAATGCATGTCGATGTCCAATGGTTATGCGTGTGCATTTGGCTGTGATTTGTTTACACATTTGCATGGGCATTATGTTGTGCAAAGTCACCATTCAACACAAGGGTTACATAGCACAAATAATGTGTTACTCCACATATGGAGATTAACGCTATACAATACCAGTGCAAGATCTTGACAGTAGCACCACACTCAGAAATGTATGGATCTCATGCAAGAACGAGAAGAAGCTCTTACAGGAAGTGAAGATCACAGACAGGAAGTCACCTGTGAAAATGGTTTGGCCATCATTTTGCAGTGCCAGCTCTAGGATTTGGGGTGGTGGGTTGTCTTGGGGGCAGTCAAGATCAGTGGGCATAGAGACACGACTCAGGGGCTGATCCTGGCTGCATCTCCCTTACTTCTTTTTGAGGGAGAGTCGCACTGCTCTGCTTCTTTGGTAATGAGGTAGAGTTCAAAATTCTTCTCATTGTGCTTTCCATTTTAAAATAGCAAAACAATGCTATTTAAAAAAAACCTTATTTGAGTATTTTTAAAAGGAAAGAAAGAAGATGAATGGAAATCAGTAATTACAGACACCCACACTGCCTGCCAAGGAAACAGAATGGCCTTGAGAGAAGTTTCCTCACTCCTTCTGATACCAGAAGAGGAAGTGCATCAAGATGGACATTTCTGGGAAGAGGCAGGCCGAGCTGGATGGAAGTCTCTGCACAGCAACATTTTCTTGCAAGTGCCGCACGTTTCATTGCAAATAGTTACTGTAAAATCAAGCCTGGAGTGGGGTTAGGGGGAAATCTTCCCTGGGAGAATGCTGCATTTCGCAGTGGCTACGGCTGTCCACCTCATCTCCCTCCCTCTAGGACCTTGAGGCTTCGCTTCATCTCCTTGAGCAAACAGTGTCTCTCCCAGGGTGGCTCTGGATTGTATGAGGCCAATCCCAATGTGAATCTCTGCCAGGAATACTCCCGCCCCATCCCCAATGACTCTCCTCCAATCCAGAGAAGCTGTGGGAAGAGTGGCCACAAAGCAGAGAATGGATTTGCTGCTCTTGGGATAATGGATCTACTCGGTATCTCTGCTCCCTTCTTTTCAACTTTATTCTACTAGCAGGACCTTCAGATGGGTCCAGTTCTTGATATCAAGGACATACAAGATCAGTCATGATCCTATAAACAGGAAGGCTCTGCTGTGGCACATTCCTTATGGCACTAACCAAAACAACGAGCATGATTTATCCAAAGTGAAAAAAAATATAGCTGGCATGTCGTTAGTGACGTATGCATGCAAAGTTCCCAGAAAAAAGTAAGACTGCAGAAAGAAGGACGTTTGGAAGGTATGTTTTTGAGCATCTTGAGATGTTTCTCCAATTTCTTCTGTGGATTCCTTCAAGCGTTCTCCAGTTTTTGCTTCTTTAGTAACTCAGAATGAGATGGCACAAACAAATAAGCACGTGAGCCCACAGATCTTGGCATCTGGGCAGCTGCATGGAGTAAGTGGCACGCAGAATTGGGCTGGAAATGGTTAGCGCTGCTCAAAACCACTTGGCCTGAGCATCCGATGGAGGCATTTCAAGAGTTCATGGGCCATCAGGCACTCAAGTGGCAAAGAAAATGAGCATGAAGAAGCAGACAGCAGAAACGCGAGAGGGTTCATTTGGTTTTGGCATCTGCTGGAATGTGCCAGCAGCAGCAGTGACAGCGGAAGCAGCAGCTGTGGGTCTGTGGAGCTGTTCAGAAATGTGACAGAGGAGAACCTCTCTGCAGGCAAAGAAGGGCTCAAGAACAGAAGGCTGCTAGGGAAGCAAGCGAAGGGAAGACACGAGCCAAGATCCGGGCTCTGCTCGCCTAGTGCAGTAGCTTCATGGGCGTTGCTCTACACCATCCTCCTGCTGAACACTGACGTGGTGCAACCAGTGGCCCATCAGCCAATGTGTCTGCTTTTTGTTGGTCTGTGCAACAGGAAATGACACCCAGGGGCTGTTCCCGTAATAATAGTCAATAAAGGGGTACATCGAAAGCACTGGTGAATAGTTATTTATCCCCTGAAAGCATGGAGATACAGAGGTGGAATCGTGGTGGTTGCTAGGGATTCTTCATTAGGAAGCAACAAGTATTTATTTATTTATTATATTTTTAGGCTGCCTTTCTCCTGGAATGGGACCCAAGGTACCTTTCAACAATAAATAAACACATTAAAAACATTAAAAACAGTTAAAGACATGTAAAATCATAAAAATCTAAAACAATATTCTGTTAAAAACAAGTTACTTAACGAAGCTCCCCAACTTACATGAAAGCCTGTTTGAAAAGAAACGTTTTTGCCTGCTGGTGAGAGGCGAGCAGGGAGGGGGCCCGCCTCTGGCAAGTCATAGGCCCTTTCTGCACCTTACCTTTTCTCAGCGCTGGGGTGCGGGGATCGTGTGAGCAGCCTCCAGCGAGAGGCTCTTGCATCCCTGCTGCTTCAGCTCCGCACGAGCTGCCTGCTCCCGAGCAGGCAGCGCGAGACCCCCGCCTCTTCCTTCTGCAGCACAGCCTGGGAGTTTCCCAGGCTGCACTGGGGCAGGAAGCGCGACCGCCGTGGCTCCGGAGGCTCTGTACGCATGGCAAGTGCATGCGGGGCTCTGGAGCAATGCGCAATCGTGCACCATTTTCAGCTGAAAGCTGAAAATGAAAAAGTGCGTGAGCCGTGCCTGCCCTGCCCTGGAGCATTGCGCAGTTTTGAGTGTGTTGTGCAGATTGCTCCTCACAATTGCGCAACGCTCCAGGCGCCCTTTTGCATGGCAAATGCAGTGCAAAAAGGCCCATAATCTCTGGGTTCCAGGGGAAGACAATGACAAACTTGCTCTGAAGACATCTTGCTGAGAAAACCCTACTGGGGCTCTGGGAGACCAGGATTCAAATCTCTCCTCAGCAATGGAAGCCCACTGGGGCACCTTGTGTGAGTCATGCTCCCTCAGCTTCAGAGGAAGGTATGGGCAAACCTCCTCTGAACAAATCTTGCCAGCAATAAAGTTTCCATAAGTCTGAGTTGAAGTGAGGGAACATAACAGCAACAGCTCTGTGCAACTGCCAATGGATCTGAAATGAAAGAGGAAATACACACACAGAGCATCCCTCTCAAAGTCTGCCACCATGGACAGCCAAGGTGTGAAATCCGAGATCATTTTCCGGTTGTTATCTCCTAAATTGCCACCGGGTGTCACGGGAGGGAGCCGTTCTTTGCTTTCCCCCCTCCACTCATACTTGCAAGTGACACCACTGGTTCCGTCTCATCATCACTTAAGGAATTAGAAGCTCAAGGTCAGGAGGAACAAAGGAGCTGCTGGTGACCCTCCATGGAATTGGCTTATTAAGTCATCTAAGTGCACTTGTAATTTCTCTCTCTCTCTCTCTCTCTTTTCAATTAGGTTCCTACTAGATTAAGGTCATAAAACGTAGATTAGCAGCTAAAGTCATAAAACATAGATTAGAAATGCAAAGGCCTGAAATCTTTCACAGAAAGCAGACGAAGGAGGCGTTTTTATGACTGCAGGTCATAGTTGTTTTCTAGTGCCAGCCGTTTCTTTTTCTCTGGATGACCTTGCTCTCTGAGAGAGGAACCCCAAAAGGGTTTCTTTCTCCTCGATGCTTTGACACAGCCTTCCCAGCCATAGCAGAAAACCTACCACAAAATAGAAAATCCATGCATTTTGTTACAGGGCCAACACGGCTACTCCTGAACATGCTTCCAGGAAAAACTGACAGGCCCCCAGTGTCCACCTCTGAAATGAAGGGTGCATTTTCCCTCTTTTCTTTGCCAGAAACATCCATGAAGCAGATTGACATTCCAGTTCCTCCTTTTCTTCTGAATTTTCTTCAGGGCAGGAATCAGATGTTACCTGGAGGACACACCACCCTGGGAATGCTGGGGGAGGGGGCTGAAGTATGGGCCAAGGATTTTATGTAAATGAAATTGCACTGGGCATGCTGCGATCCGACTTTTGCTGCCACACGTACCCCCTAGCATTTTGCAGAATTCTGTCAGAATTCTCTAAAAGAGAGCTCTAGAGCCTCGTGAAGGTCCAGTCTCATGGGAGTTCTAGTGGAACCACGGTGGTTCATAGAGGATTCAAATGATAAGAACAGTGATTCCACCTGAAAACTAGGAAGAACTTCATGGTTATCAAGAAACATTTGACTGCCTTGGAAGACCCTGTCTTTGGAGATCTTCAGAAAGAGATTGGATGGGGTTCTGTCAGGAGTTTTGTAGGCCTACGTGGCAGAATGGGGTTGGATTAGATGGCCCGTCGGGTCCTTTCCAATTCTTGTTTGTATTATTTTACTCTGTGATAGTCTGTGCAGAAAGGTCTTTAGTGTGTTCAGCATTTCCGAGTTTGGTGTTCGAAGTACCAAAGCACTGGAGTGTGGTGGAGTCTCCTTCTTTGGAAGTTTTTAAGCAGAGGCTGGATGGCCATCTGTTGGGAATGCTTTGATGGGTGTTCCTGCATAGCAGGGGGTTGGACTGGATGCCCCCTGGGGTCTCTTCCAATTCTATGATTCTATGGTCAGAGGAGGTGTCCAGTGATTCCTTGGGCTGGAACCAACTTGGATGGAAAATCCCCTTCCACTCTCACACATAGAGAGACAGATCTTGGGAAGTGTTTTTCCCCCACAATCCCACTCTGTTCCCACCAGTACTTTCAACTTATGTTTTGGGTTCTCTGCATGGCAGAGTTTGGGGCTTTTTTTTTTTATTTTAAAAGTAACTTGCTAAAACTCCTAGTTCTAGAATGTTTGGTTAATGCCCAAGTATGACAAGTTGTAATCGAATACTGCATTGTTTATTTGTTTATTTATTGGATTTGTAGTCACCTTTCTCCTGGAAGGGACCAAAATGCCCTGAAGCTACCAGATCCCATCTGATCTTGGAAGCTAAGCAGGGTCAGCTCTGGTTAGTACTTGGATGGGAGACTGCCAATGAATCCCAGGGGCTGTGGGCTCTGTTTCAGAGGGAGGAACTGGCCAAACCACTTCTGAGGATTCTTTGCCTTAGAAAAACCTATGAAATCCATGGGGTCACATAAGTCAACAGGCAACTTGGTGGCGCATACACACATAAAGCTTGCTTTTGCCTGGCCTAAAGGCCAGCATGGCGTAGTGCTTTAAGCATTCAACTATGGCACCGGAGACCAGAGTTTGAGTCCCTGCTTGGCCATGGTCACACACTCTCAACCCCAGAAAACCCCGTAATAGGTTCACTTTAGGGTCACCATATATCAGAAACAACTTGAAGATGCAACAACAATGACAGCAACAACAATAACAACATAACTTAAAGGCATCAGATCCCATCTGATCTTGGAGGCTAAGCGGGGTCAGCCCTTTTCAGTGCTTGGATGGGAGACAGCCAACATATACCAGGTGCTGTAGGTCCTAAAACCCTATGAAACTCATGGTGTCACCAGGAAACTTAGGCACATGCCCGTGAGGCAAGGGCAGCCTCTCTCTGCTGTCTGCCTCTTTGCCTGCCCCGGGCTCCATCTGGCTAGAGTCAGTCCCTTCAAGCCTTTCTCCTCTGTACCCATTTCTGAGAAATGCCAGTAGCCGGGTGACCACGAGGGAACAGGGTCACTGGCCACTGCTAGTGCGATGGCCCTGAAAGCAGGACTGGGCCCTCCCTGCTCGATGGTGCAATTCAACTTTCCCTGATCCTGCTTTGCTCTACAATGACAAAACTACTTAAGAGGATGCCAGCCAATATTTCTAGAAACTGCTGCTTCCTTCACAGAAGTCCTCCTCTTTTTTGGCACAGAAATACAACATTCAAATTTTGTCCTGAGTTAGTCCTGAACTGCTAATAGTCTTTAAAAACTCTGCCATTTTTCAAAGAGTTTCCCACAGTGAGAAGAAAATTGGTAAAATTTGGTTCCTTAGGGAAGAGAATGAGCAACGTTATTGCATCCTTGGGGCCAATAGGTAAGTAAGTTACACTGGTTCAGCGAGTCTCCTCTAGCTGGGGCTGACAGTAGGATCCAGGCCACAGGGTGTCTTTGCTGAGATTTATGGAAGGAAGGGGTCAGTCCATTGACTTCTATTCACCGGCGCAGTGAGGTTGTTATTTCATATCCCGGCTACGGGTGATAGGTTTCACAGCAAATCATCTCGGCTGAGGCGCTCTGGGATTCTTCTTCTTGTCTTTGTCAAATAGGGCTGTAAAGAAAAGAAAAAAACAAAAACAAACCCTTGTTCTCATTTCTTTGTGTGAGCAATTAGATTTATGTCTTCTGGGCTCGGTTCTTCGGTTTTGTTTTCTCTCAAACTGGCTCCTTTGTCTCCAAGCTCACAGTAATACTTCTGCTCCTCCATGCAGGGCTTAAAAAAAGATTAAAATGTCTAAAAAAACACACGCCCCTGCAACCCACTGTGCAAAGATGAAAAGGTAAGACTGTCATTGCCCTATAGATTTGTGCAAATAGGCCTCATGATGCCTCAGCGGTTTTGTTTCATCAGTTTTAATTTCAACTTTCAGGCCCTCTCCACAAGTGGGAAAGGAACCGCGAAAAAATGCTACTCACCGGACTTCTTCAGCGTCCGGGCGAGTCCGTCGGGACGAGGAGCAGTGCGAGCTCGTCGCTCCGCACAGCTCCGGCATCCAAAATGGCAGCTTCCGGTTGTTGGCTCTCCACCAACCGGAGAAGCTTGCCAGCCTAAAGCCCGCCCCCGGCAGATCTGCAGGCATGCACTTGTGCGCGCCTGCAAATCTGCACCGGAGTGTGGGGACGGAGTGGCACAGAGTTGCGCGCTCTGTGCCTTTTAAAAACCTCTAAAAAGAGGTTTTAAAAAGCACTCTGCACGACCAGTTCCAGACGCTCCGAACCGGACTGAGGTGCGGAACTACAAAAAGTAGTCCACCCCAGTCTGCTCTACGGTGCAGAAGACCTCCGTCGCAGGTCACTCTGCACCGTTTTAATAGCCTGGTGCGGAAAGGACCTCAGTTAGGCCATTTCCGCACTAGACTGTTATAGTGCTATTATTCCACTTCCAATGTCCTATGGAATCCTGGGGTTTGCAGTTTAGGGAAGGGCCTTTCAGGCAAACCCCAGGATTCCATAGGACGTTGGAAGTGGAATAATAGCACTGTAACAGGCTGATGTGAAAATGGCCTTAGAAGTTATTTATTAAAGTGCAGTATTTAATTTGTTGAGAGCCAGGTTGACCACTGGACTATGACCCAGAGACCCATGTTCAATTCCCTGCTCAGGCATGTAAACCCACTGGGTGACCTTGGGTGTATCACACACTCTCAGCCCCAGAAAACACCATGATAGGTTCACCTTAGGGATGCCATAAGTTGGAAACAATTTGAAAGTACACAATTAGCCCAATTTAATTTGTTACTGGTCTAATTTGCGTTAATCTGTTTATCTTGAATTTATGTATACACTGCCCTGAAATCTTATGAGCTAGGGTAGAACAGAAATATTTAAATATTTAACTAAATAAATAATATAGGTTCACAGGCAAAGAGATTGAGAAGACTTGGAAAAGTTATCTTTTTGGACTACAGTTGCCATACTTTCTGGGGAGGATCTCATGAGTTGTGGTTTTTTAAAAAAGCATCCAAGTTCTGAAATAAAAAAAGATGTCAGGAAAGGAAGAAGGAATGGGGAGGGAAGAGGAACATACAGCCTCTTCTCCTCTGCTCCTCACTGTGTTTTCCTTCCAAGTCTTTTGCCGTTCTCATCATTACTTTATCGCTGCTGGGCATCATAGAGTCCTAGAATCCTAGAGTTGGAAGAGACCCCCAGGGCCATCCAGCCCAGCCTCCTTCTGCCACACAGGAAGACACCATCAGAGCCCCCTCTGACAGGTGGGCATCCAGGCTCTCCTTAAAAACCTCCAAAGAAAGAGGAGCTTTCACCACACTCCACCGAGGCAGCAGCAGAGTCCACTGTTGAACTGCTCTTGCCATCAAGAAGTTCTTCCTAAGGTTTAGGTGGAAGCTCTTTTCCTGTTGCTTGAATCCATTGCTCCACAGTGTCCTAGTCTCTGGAGCAGCAGAAAACAGGCTTTCTCCATCCTCCCGATGACCCCCCCTTCAAATATTTCTGTCCATTTTATGAAGGCGGCTGCTCTGTCCCAGGTCCCCCTCCTCCCTCGCCTGGCTCCCAGGGTCAGGGACCCTTTCACAGAGTTCTCCCCACACTGTCACTAACAGCCTGCACCCTTCTTTCCTGTCCTGTGACTTCTTGTGGAGTTATCTTCTCCTCTGCTGGTGTTCTGCACATACCTTGTTGTTGCTGCTGCTTGTTGTGTGCCTTGAAGTTGTTTCCAACTTATGGTGACTATAAGGTGAACCTTTCCTGGGGTGTTCTTGAGAAGGCTTGTTCTGAGGGTGTTTGCCTTTGCCTTCCTCTGAGGAGGGGAGAGTGCAACGTTACTCTTGTGAAATCAGTACTTAACACTTTTGTATTGACTCATAAAATACATGCAAATGTTACACCAGAAATGTCTTCTTTGCAGTTCATCTCAAAGGTGCTACATGATTCCTTATAGGCTGAAACAGACTGACCTGGCTGCCTCCTTGACTACAACCTCAGTCAGTTCAACACAAGGACTGCAGAAGCAGAGCTGGGCATGGGGTACCACGGCACATACAGATCCACACGGACGTGGGCTTTCGGTCGTGCATTCAGTTGCACATGGGGTGTCTTCGTTCCATTGTGCAACAGTGCCCTTCAACAGGAGGGCTGAACACCGCAATCAGCGGGTAGCTCCACAAGTAGAGATTTACGCTACTCAACCCCAATGCTGGATCTCAGCTGTCACGTTGAGTTTCCCCCGGGCATCAAGGGAAACAAATATTTGCATTAATAGAACTCATAACACCCCAGCTATTTCATTTTTTTCTTTTAACTTCCAGTTAACCTGGAAATTCTAGATGTTTCCCCCATGCCTGCATGGCTGAGTTTTCAGATTAATTACAGCTGATCTGTATTGATCCAGTGACGGGAAATGTATTTACGGTATGCTCTTGAAGAGTGCAGAATGAAAGTGGTGGAGTTATGAGACCAAAGCCGACTTCTCTTTCTCTTCCCTCCCCCTGAGATTTTTTTCCCTCTCTTTCTCTCTCTCTCTCTCTCTCTCTCATATGTACCCTAAACCTGCAGCTTTAATACCTGTCATTCCCATTCCATTGACCGCTTGAATTTTTTCTGCAGGACTGGAAATCAATGCTAAATCCAAAGCAATGCATATTTCTGCAGCAGGCCTGTGGCAATTTCACCCCATTTGGCAACAGCCCCCGTGAAGCCGTCTGTCTCTGCGAGGGTCACCTGCTCTTTATTGGGCAAATATCGATCTGTTTTTAATAAGGCTGAAAACGACTTACAGAAAAGATCCAAAGTGCCACGGTATTTGTTTCGAGAGAAGGCAACGTTGACAGAAATTGGTCAGGCTCCAGCACTTGTGCTGGATTTTTATTTCCAGCTCCTGCTGCTGATCGAAGTTGGGTGTCTTCCAGACTTGAGATTTTGTGTGGATGCTTAACGATGATTGCTGAAAGACCGACCGCTCTGGCGAATCTATTACTGAAACAACACGGCACACTTGTTCCGTTTTGGATGATTTAATGCACTTGTTTATGTTAAGGACTTCTCTCTCATTTTTAAATTTTAAACAAAATTCCCAACGTGGCTTGCAATAAGCATTCAAAAGCCAAAGCACATTTGCAATACAACCACAAATATAAACATGTAATATTTAATTACAGCTGCATAAGACGGTAGCAGCACTCGGCAGTGTAGATAGTAACAACTGGAGCTTGGAAGCATTTCTTTTTTTGAGGACACTACAAACCCCACAATCCCCAAGACTGCAGGTGCAGTGGTTATACTGTCCTGGGGATTCTGGGAGTTTAAAGAACAACAAAAAAGTTACTACTGCAAGGTCTGGTGAAGACCTAATGTATTAATGGATGTACAGCCTGCATTAAAATTGTTGGTCAATACAACTGAATGTCTGGTTCAAGGAAGGTTCTGACCAATGGGAAGCTCAGTGTAAGGTGGAAAGATACTCAATAACATTTATAAAATGGTCAAAAATATGCTTTTCAACTGTTAAGAAACCCTAATGACAAGAATCCTGGATGACGAGAATTTTTGCAGTTCAGGACTTATGCTGAGCAAAATTCGCATGTGGTTGTTTCACTTGGAAACTAACATTTTCTGAGTGGAAAATAATATTTTGAAGCAAAAATATTAATTTTTGTGCAGAAAATCCTGTAATGGGGCTCAGCTGCTCCTCAAAGGCCTTCATGGTTTCCAGACCTTTTACCATTGTGGTTCCCCTCCTCCGGACACGCTTCAGCTTATCCATATCCTTCTTGAAGTGAGGTGCCCAGAACTGGACACAGGATTCCAGGTGAGGTCTAACCAAAGCAGAACAGAGTGGGACTATTACTTTCCTCAGCCTTGAGACTATACTCCTATTCATGCTGCCTAGAATCACATTGGCTCTTTTAGCTGCCACATCACAGCTAAACAGAACCCGGTTGACCCTGGGAGGATCTCCCAATGTTGGGTAGCCCTCCATATTTCAGTATGGGACATGTAGTCGTAGTTAATTAGCTGCTTGCTTGTAACCAAGGATGGGAACCAGAGACCGTTAGGTAAACAAAGCTAGAAATGCAGCACTGATAAGAACTACCAGCCCAAGCTGGCCCCTTTCAAGGTCTCTTGTCTGGGAAGGGAATCTTTTGTTTCTAATGTTTGATTTCTGCTAATTGCTTTCAGTTCGCTCACTGAAGTCCCGTACAACGCATCACACTCCTAATAAATAGTGCATTGGCATTGTTACATTTGTGTGCGATTTCGGTTCCTGACACCCAAGCAGCAATTCACCTTTTAAAAATGTTTCAATTAGATCCTGGATTGAGATTACAGTAGGTTAAGCCGCTCTCTGCCTTTGTCGGGGTCCCGATCCAAGTAGAGATGCTGCATCTATGTGTTTCTTTCTTTTCTTTTTTAAACATCCATGCAGTTGTTAATGGTTCTCCTGGATTCCACCACTGACTTTTCATTCTGAAGTTTCTTCATTTGTTTTGTGTCATTTAGAATCATTTTCTCTACTACTGATTCTGGCTTGGATTATCAAAAGCCTCTAAATCTATTTATTTATTTTTTAAAAAAAATATCTACATGGAAAAGGTTAGCTGAAATCTTTAATGACTCAGAGTTAAAGAGCCAAATCACTCTTCGGGGGGACGTAATGGAAAGAAACTAAGTGAGCAGAGCAGACTCAGAATTTGAAACGGCACCGATCGCTTTATGAGTGGCTCAGTTGTGCAGAAAAGGCAGCCCTTCTCTGCAGATGCGTTACAACAGATCCATGGCTGGCAGCTGTTTTGCTGTTGTGCCTTCAAGTTGTTTCTGACCTGTGGCACCCCTAAGGCGAACCTCTCACACAGGGTTCTCTTGGCAAGAATTGTTCAGAGGAGGTTTTGCCTTTGCTGTCCTCTGAGGCTGAGAGAGTGTGACTTGCCCAAGGTCACCCAGTGGTTTTTCATGGCTGAGCAGAGGTTCAAACTCTGCTTAGACCACTGCACCACATTCTGGTTTCTTATGTGCATGTATATTCCCTTCCACGTGCAGTTTTACTATTCTGGCCATGGCATAATGTCTGTATGCAAACGGAGTTCCTCAAATGTAACTGTTGCATGAGGAGTTTCCTACTTTACGGATTCAGGAAGAAGGAAAATTTGTTGCAGTGGAATTTTGTGTTTGTATCTCTTCTGTATTCTTATTTCGGCCTTCAGCGCTTACCTTCAATAACAGCATATTTGGAAGATTTCTGTAGGCAAGTCCCACGCAGGAGCCTCCTTGGGTTCACCGGCTGTTTGCTATTTTTGCACTTTCAACATCCTGTGGAGTCCTAGGGTTTGCAACTGAGGGAGGGGCCCCAAAGGCCATCCTCAAAGGCCCCTCCCTAAACTGCAAACTCCAGGATTCCATAGGATGTTGAAAGTGGAATAATAACACTGTGGCCCTTTTTGCACCTTACCTTCGTCGTGGTGGTGGGGGACGGCGCTTGCACGAGCAGCCATTTGCGCAAGCCGCTCACGGCAGCCCTTCTGCCTCCCGCAGCTGTTTGCCGGTCGCGCGAGCGTCGCGCGAACACCCCGCCCCTTCCTACTGCAGCACAACCTGGGAATTGCAGGCTAGCGCTGATGCAGGAAGCGCGACCGGCCCGATGCACCACAGGGCAGGTAAGTGTGCGAGGGCCCCAGGAGCATTGCGCGACCACGTAGTATTTTCAGCTTAGAGCCGAAAATAAGAAAATGCGCACATATCCCGTTTTAGGCTCGCGAGCGTCGCGTGAATGGAAGTGCGCCGTACGGACCAACGCTCCCATTTACGCGACGCTCAAGGGGCCCTCGCGCTACAGAAACTGCGTGACAAAAGAGCCTATAACAGTCTAGTGCAGAAATGGCCACAGAATTTTTAGAGACTGCATATGTACTGGGAGAGGCAGCATGCTGTAGTGGTTTGAGTATTTTGGACAGTGAATCCAGGGACCAGGTTCTAATTGTCAAGGTTGCATGCCGGGCAGGCATGGTTTCCTCTGAGTGGACGGCAGAGGAAGAGGTGATGTGGCCAGACGAGCACGTGCAAGGCCAGCAGGATTGTTTTGGCTATGACTTGTATACCGGAGAAGGCCACAGGCCAGAATGCTGATTGGGTCACCCCACTTGTTCAGGGTGACAGGGAAACATAAAAAGGCTGGTGTTTGCCTTTACCAGCTGCCAGGCAGGATTGCCTAGCTGGACCTGTCATAGGCCCTTTCTGCACGGCATTTTCCATGTGAAAAGGCCCCTTGAGCATCGCACGATTGTGAGGAGCAATCCTCATGACGCACTCATGATTGTGCGATGCTCCAGGGGCCGGTAGGCACCAATTGCGCACCTTTTCATTTTCTGCTGGAAGCCGAAAATGGTGCATAATCGTGCATTGCTCCTGGGCCCCATGCGCACTTACCTGGCGTGCGGAGCCTCTGGAGCCGCACTGGTCGTGCTTCCTGCCCCAGCGCAGCCTGGGAAACTTCCAGGCTGCGCTGCGGAAGGAAGAGGCGGGGCTCTTGCACGAGCAGGCAGCTCGTGCAGAGCCGAAGCAGCAAGGATGGGAGAGCCTCTCGCCGGAGGCTCCTCACGCGATCCCTGCACTCCAGCGCCAGAAGAAGGTAAGGTGCGGAAAGGGCCATACGGTTGACAGTTTACGTTTTGTAAGGGGGAGATGCTACCCGTTTATCTTCTTACTTGTTTAATTGCTGCTGGCTTGTTTTGCCAAAAGCCTTTATCTTAGAGCGTGGCAATAAATTCTGCCTCTAAGCCTACTTAATGAGCCTCTGGAATTTTATCTGCTTCACTGGGAACCTCTGCCGCAGGGAAGCCTTGGTTCACAGTTCAAACTCTGCTCATGCTCAGAGTAGCCAGATCCTGCTAACCCTGACACTAATTCCCTTTGCTCATCCAGAGAAACCTGCTGTGTGACTTTGGGCAAGTCATACTCTCTCAGCCTCAGAAGAAGGCCACGGCAAGCCTCCTTGGAATAAATCTGCTGAGAAAACCCAATGATAACCTCACCATAGAAAGCCATTACATTACATTTGCAGATGACACCAAATTGGGAGGGGTTACTAATACGCCAGAGGACAGGATCAAAATTCAAAAGGACCTGGACAGATTGGAGAGCTGGGCCAAGGCTAACAAAATGAACTTCAACAGAGAGAAATGTAAGGTCCTACACTTAGGCAGAAAAAATAGCATGCAGAAATATAGGATGGGGGACACGTGGCTGGCTAACAGTACGTGTGAAAGGGATCTAGGAGTCTTCATAGACCACAAGCTGAACATGAGTCAGCAGTGTGATGCGGCAGCCAAGAAGGCCAACGCAATTCTTGGTTGCATCAATAGGAGTATGGTGTCTAGATCGAGGGAGGTATTGGTACCACTCTATTCTGCATTGGTTAGTCCTCATCTTGAATACTGTGTCCAGTTCTGGGCACCCCAATTCAAGAAGGATATGGATAAGCTGGAGGAGGTCCAGAGGAGGGCAACCAAAATGGTGAGGGGCCTGGAAGCCATGCCCTATGAGGACAGACTTAGAGAGCTGGGTATGTTTAGTGTGCAGAAGAGAAGGTTGAGAGGGGACATGATAGCCATGTTTAAATATTTGAAGGGGTGTCATGTCAAGGAGGGAGTGGGCTTGTTTTCTCCTGCTCTGGAGACCAGGACAAGGAGCAATGGATGCAAGCTGCAGGAGGGGAGATTCCGCCTGAACCTCAGGAGGAATTTCCTGACAGTCAGGGCTGTCCGGCAGTGGAATGTGCTGCCACAGAGTGTGGTGGAGTCTCCTTCTTTGGAGGTTTTTAAGCGGAGGCTGGATGGCCACTTGTCGGGAGTGCTTTGAGGGTTTTCCTGCATGGCAGGGGGTTGGACTGGATGGCCCTTGTGGTCTCTTCCAACTCTACATTTCTATGATTCTATGATTCTATTACGGTGTAGTTGCTTGAGTGTTGAACCTGGACTCTGGAAGACATGGATTCAAATCCCCACTCAGCCATGGAAACTCAGCGGGCGGCCTTGGGCAAGTCCCACTCTCTCAGCCTCAGAGGGAGTCAAAGGAAACCCCCGCTGAACAGATTTGCCAAGAAGATCCTGTGATAAAATTCAGATCTGACTTGAAGACATACAACAACCATGACTTTATAGATAATACCATTTTATGTAAATATTGGCTACATGCAAATTTCGAACAGAAAACAGGAACTTTGCCTGCATCAAAGTGAGGAAAGCAAACTAAATTGGAGGAGAAGAAGTTTCAAGATCTGGCTCATGTTTTGCTGTTTTAAGGACTGCATTCTCCTGTGTGAATCTGCCAATGTTTTGGTATCCGCTGGGGAGGCCTTGCTCTCCGTCCCACCACCCTCACATTTCGCTGGCGGGAAGCCAGAAGAGACAGGGCCTTCTCCGTGGCTCCTCCCAGGCTCTCCAAAACTTCCTTTTTAGAAACTTTAGCCGGACACACATCCCACCCTCTTTCTGCAAGCAGCGGGAGACTTTTCTCTTCCAACCGGCCTTTGAGGGTTGAGGCAAGACAAGCCTTGTAGAATCTGCTGGATTTTCTGTTTGCTATTTTTGCTGCACTCTTGTTTTTATTTTTATGATTCCTGTCTTTAATTGGTTTTAGAGGTTTTCTTTTTATAATTTAATCACTTTTTGACTTTTTCCATTTTGTGAATTTTTAACCTTTTTTTTAATCTGTTGTAAGCTGCCTTGAGTGCCAAATCAGAAAAAAGGTGTCAGGTAAACAAACAAACAAACAAACAAACAAAAGAAGCCATAGTTAGAGAAGGATAATGATGATGATGTTTTCGTTTCTCTTTTTTAATTTATCTATTATAAGGAAAAATAAACAAAAAAAAATACTACATGATTAACATAACAGGGAAAAATTACAAAAAAAAAAGTTTACATTTCTATTTCTTTCCAAATCAATTTACATGATATTACTTATTCAATGTATTATAAATCATACTGATTATAAATTTTGGTTATATTTCATTCCCACTATACCCATTGTTTTTAATTATTCCCATAATTAACATTTTAAAAAATATACTATTGGTAATTTCATTCTTATTTCTATCCTTTTCAAACTAAATTTAACCTATTACTAAGTGTACCTCATACCCAGCGCCAATTATACCTTGAATTACTCCACTTTCCAAAATTGTAACTCTTCTTGTGAAGGTGTGACACCTTCCTCTTTTGCTAACACCTTTTCTACAAATATCTTCCATATTGTGTCAAAATTGCTCCCTCTCATTATTCCTTTCTTGACCTAAATTTCGATTAATTTAACTCATCATTAATCATGATTTTCCACACTTCTTCATACTGTTACCCTGTTTACTGGGAGTCCCGGGAGGGACACCTAAACAACCAAACAATGAAACACAATTTTGGGGAAAATTAGCTGGAGCACTCACTTAAGCTAGCAAGAGGCAGGGTAACTTTGCAGGATCTTGCAACCCAATGTCTACGGGGTCAGGCCAAGTCAAGAAGCACACCAAAATAGGAAATTAACTGTGATTTTGTTAAATACAGGCAAACAGTGTATGCAACGCACTCACACAAGTAACTATAGAAAATAAAGATGTTAGCGGTATGGAGGGATTTTGAGAGGGATTGTTGAAGTGGGAGATACTACACATGTCCAAAACCCGGGGTAGATCAATGAAGAGGCCCATAGATGCACAGTCTCAGACAGAGACCGAGGGGAAAGCTTGGCAGACGCAGTGGCGGCAGGGCGAGGTGGAAGTACAGAGCAATCCGAGGAAGGTCTTGGAACCAGGGGTTTTTATAGGGAAGATATGACCGTGGGCTACTCTGTACTTGGGAGAGAACAAGGAGGCCTGGGCGCGAGACAATGTCTCCAAAAGGTCAGAATTTAGCATGATTGAACTAAGTCCAAATCAACAATGGAATGGCCAGTATGCAGGTGCAGCTCGCTTGGGCGGTTAAGCGTCTAGCTCGCCAAGCTACCTGCTCGGGGCAGGGGGCTCTTTGTATTAGCGTGCATCTTAATGAGGCGTTTGTCTGGGGAGGTCTCCCAAAGCAAGATCTGGCTGAGTCTGGCCTGCCTGGGTGGAGAAAGGAATGTCCAGCAGTTCATGGCCATGCCTAGCTCTGTGCTTGTTCGGGGGCCCCACAAACACTTGGCCGAGGGTGGCAAAATGGGGCCGAATTGTGATATCCAAATGATATCTAATACCTTCCAAAGCCAGGCCAGTTCACAGTGATAACAATATCAATCCTCTATTTGAAGTTTACATTCCACTTTTAGGGGGACTCTAGCAGTGGAGGTGGTGCAATATCATGTCCAGAAGGCCAAAATGTGGGCAGCTGAACTAGAGTTAAAAAATAGCCCCTCAGCCTCTGCCGTTGCCCAGCCCTGAGTTATGCAGAAGAAAAGGAACAAAAAAGTTAAACTGGTTGGTTTCGGACCTGTGGAAATTGGAGAGGGGTGGAAATTGGAGAGGGAATGAAATCAGCTTCTTCATTTGGCACCCGGAAGGCCCACCTTTTTGGGTTTAAACATCCATGCTGATTCTTCCCTTGGCAAGAATGGACATTTCCACACTATTATTCCACTTTCAACATCCTATGTAAACTGCAAACCCCAGGAGTCCATAGGATGTTGAAAGTGGAATAATAGCACTAGAACAGGCTAGTGCGGAAATGGCCAATGTGCCACTCCGTTTATCTCTTGTATCAGTTCCTCTGGATTCCATGTCACCTGCTGTACATCCTCTCCCCATGCAGGGTTGTACCAGAAGACTTCCAGCTTTCCTGTTTCTGATATCTTATGTTTTCCAGTTCCCCACCAAATAGGTCTAGATATTTCCCCGATAAAAAATTTCTTTCAAGGGCACTGAATATCAGACACTTCCCAAATGGTATTACATGGGCTTGAATGTCCTCTGAGAATTCTCTTTATCTCTCTCTCTCTCTCTCTCTCTCTCTCTCACACACACACACACACACACACAAACCCACATACACACAGAGGACATTCTAGTCCTTGTAATGCTGTACCATTTAGGAAGTGCCTGATATCCAATGCCCTTGAAAGAAATCTTATATTTGGAAAACATATTTGTCTTGCTTAGTACAGTCCCCTCAAACGCTGTCATTTTGCTAGCAGGAACATGAAACCCATTTGCCACAGGGATCGTACAGCAAGGAACATGGGGTTATGTGGTGGTTGTACAAGACTGCTTCGTTAGTTAGTTGTGATGATGCTTTGCAACCAAATCTGCATGTGCAAATGGGCAATGGGCAAAAGGAGCAGGGCCGCCTTATCGATCAGTCACTTTAGGTGCCGTGCCTGGGGCCTATGAAAATTTTAGACCTGCAAAAACAGGATTTTAGGGCCTATAAAAACATCCCAAGTGGTATGAGGTGAGGCAGGGAGCCAAATGCACGAGTGTCTGGCGCCTATGGAAACCTTAAACGCAGTCCTGGAGGAAGAAGATGCTCTTGGGACTTTGAGTCGCCATGGTGGTCACTTAGAAAGAGCAGGGTAACTCAATATGACCAAGACAACAGAATGAAGCTAATCCCCAGGATCTTGTCTGAGAGCAGGGGTGAAAGCAAACCTCTTTCTTCCTCTTTTTTCCCCTTGTGGGCAAAGACTTCTGCCAGAAAGATAGAGAACTAGGGTCTCCTCTGGAGATGCATTGATGGAGATCTGTTGTTGGCAGATCTGTTCCTGCCTTTTTTTTTGAGATAGCACCTCCCTCTTGCATTTTCTCTCCAGTTTAAAAAAAAAGTATGGAGGAGGAAGAGGAGGAGGAGGTTGTATAGACGCAGGACCTTTGTGGTGGCTTCTCCCAGGTTCTGGGAAGCTTAGACTAGTGCTCTCCTTGGCATCTTTCCATAAGCTGGTGAAATGCTTTCTGTTTCAACAGGCCTTGAAGATGGAATGCTTCAGAAGATGGGCATAATAGACTATGGCCATTTCCGCACTAGCCTGTTATAGCACTATGATTCCACTTGCAACATCCTATGGAATCCCGGAGTTTGCAGTTTTGGGAGGGGCTGGCTGGCCGCTCCCGAAACTGCAAACCCCAGGATTCCATAGGATGTTGCAAGTGAAATCATAGTGCTATAACAGACTAGTGCAGAAATGGCCTGTATTTGCTATCTGCTGCTTATTTTATAAAATCATTTATGTTTTAGTAGGTTCTAATTTTTTGATAGTTGAATTACACAGGGAGAACTGATTCTACAGAACCATCTGGAAGAAACTGCCAGTGAAAACAAAGAGGGCTGTAACACTGGGGACACACCCAGGAGAACAGCTGCCACCAGGATCAGACCACGCACAAGGGATTTGGAACTGGGCTAAATCAGCAATCCCTTTCTGCATCTTCCTAAGGATAACTATGGTGAAGATGCACAAAATGGAAGCCAGCAGCAAAAGACGCTGCATGCCAGAGGAGGAGCCCACGTAACCACCAGCTGCAGCAAAGAGGAAAGAAAGGTGCTGGTGGACAGGGATTCATTGTTCAGGGGCAGAGAGGGAGCTATGTGCCAGCCGGGCAAGATGAATCAGGAAATGGGCTGTCTTCTTTGCATGGGTATCCAGGATGTTACTGACAAGTTGCTGAACCCCTTTCTTCTGATTCAAGTGGGCACCGACAACACTGCAAAGAATACCACCTTGGACTATGAAGACCTGGGCAGGAAAGTAAAGAGCTGAGGGGCACAGCTGGCATTCTCACCAATTCTACCAGTGAAATACAGGTCATTTCTGCACTACACTGTTATAGTAGAATCATAGAATCATAGAAATGTAGAGTTGGAAGAGACCCCAGGGGCCATCCAGTCCAACCCCCTGCCATGCAGGAACACCCTCAAAGCACTCCCGACAGATGGCCATCCAGCCTCTGCTTAAAAGCCTCCAAGGAAGGAGACTCCACCACACTCCGAGGCAGCACGTTCCACTGCCGGACAGCCCTGACCGTCAGGAAGTTCTTCCTGAGGTTCAGGTGGAATCTCCTTTCCTGCAGCTTGAATCCATTGCTCCTTGTCCTGGTCTCTGGAGCAGCAGAAAACAAGCCCTCTCCTTCCTCTACATGGCATCCCTTCAAACATTTAAACATGGCTATCATGTCCCCTCTTAACCTTCTCTTCTGCAGACTAAACATACCCAGCTCTCTAAGTCTATCCTCATAGGGCATGTCTTCCAGGCCTCTCACCAATATAGTGTATAGTGATGATTCCACTTTCAACCTCCTATGGAATCTTGGAGTTTGCAGTTTAGGGAGGGGGGCATTTAGGATTCTCAGCCAGAGAGTTCTTGGGCCTCAGTAAACTACACCCCCCCTCCCCAGAATTCCCTAGAATGTTGAAAGTGGAATAATAACGCTATAACAGTATAGTGCAAAAATGGCCAAAGAGGTACAGGAAGTTACTGCAGATGAATATCTGGCTATGCAGATGGTGTTGAAAGTGCTGGTTTGGCTTCTGGGACCATCACCTTCACTTCCTAGATGAAGGACCGCTGGCTACAGATGGGCTCCACCTCATGAAGACAAGGAAGAATGTCTTTGGCAAAAGAATGTCTAATCTGACCAAGAGGACATTCAACAAAGTCCTTGAAAGGTTGAAGATGACAGCTTAAACATCTGTGCAAGAGCAAGCTCTAAACACAGGGATAGGAATTCTGGAGGAGAAGCAGAGGAGAGAATGGTACTGACAGTAAAACTCAAGGTAGAATAAAGGATGAGAATAAACAAAGCTTTAGGAGTCTGTACACCAGTGCACAGAGTTTGGGAAACAAACAAGATGAGCTTGTAGTCCTAGTGCAGAAAGATAAATATCATTTCACAGATATAATAGAGACTTGGTGGAATGATCCCCATGACTGGAACATAACAATTGAGGGATATAATCGCTTCAGAAAGAATAGGTAGGAAGAGAAGGAGGGGGAGGAATATTGTTTGACAAACACAAATCCACTTGTACAGAAATCTATACCTGTGATCAAACTGGACCAGTGGTGAGCGTTTGGGTAGGATGAAATGGAGGAAGAAATAAAAAGAACATTGGGGTGGGAGTTTATTACAGACCACCAAACCAAGATGAGGGGGTGGATGATGCTTTTCTGAAAAGATCCAAAAATCTACAAGAAGCATGAACTGGTAGTTACAGGGAACTTAAATTATCTTGATAACTTCTGGGAGACTAGCCCTGCTAAGCACAGGCTCTCCAATACATTTCTGATGTGCCTTGCAGATAATTTCCTCTTTCAAAAGATGGAAGAAGGAACAAGGAGATCAGCAATCCTGCACTTGATCTAAACCAACAGGAAGGACAGGAAACCAACAGGAATAAAAGCAGTCGGTATTTTAGTAGGGAGTGACTGTGTAATCCTCAGGACTGTGAGAGAGAACAACAAAGAGTGTAGTTAAACACAGACTCTGAGTTTTAGAAAAGCAGATTTTATCAAACGTAGGGACACACTGGGCAGAATCCCATGGCTAGAGGTGCTTAAGGAAAAAGTCACCCAGCAGGGATGGGATTTCATGAAGAAGGAACTGCTAAAGCACAATCGCAAGACAATTGCATGGAAGAAGAAAAATGGGAAAAGTCTGAAAAAGTCAGTGTGGCTGCATAATAAATTCAAAGGCCATTTCCGCACTAGCCTGTTATAGCGCTATAATTCCACTTTCAACATCCTATGGAATCCTGCAGTTTTGAGAGGGGCTGGCTGGTCCCTCCCAAAACTACAAACCCCAGGATTCCATAGGATGTTGAAAATGGAATCATAGTGCTATAACAGGCTAGTGCAGAAATAGCCAAAGATGAAGTGAAAAGTGAAAAGAGCATGCATACAGAATGGAAGCAAGGATGAATCAATAAGAAAGAGTACAGATGTGTAGCCCAAGCTTATAGGTGTACTGTCAAGCTCAAAGGATGCTGAGACTGGCTATAAAGGAAGGAGCAACACAAAAGGGTTTTTTTCAAATACTGTATGTTTGAAGAAAGAGAGTGCTGAAGAAAATGATGGGACTGCTGCTGAGTAAGAATGGTAAAATGCTAATGGATCACGATGAAACGATCAAAATGCTCAATACCTATCTGGATTCAGTTTCTCCCCAAAGGGTGATATTTACCTTTCCTCTACAGGATAGGTAAATATCACGCACTTTGCCCTCACCTCTTGCTATCCAACTCCTCCCCCTTTTCCTTCGGTTAGCCTTGTGTGGTTGTGAGACTGCTTGGATCTTGTGTGTGTTTGTGATAACATTCTTTTAATCTCCAACTGGTGTGTCCCTGTATTAGTACTGGTACATATAGGTGGAAAGATGCTTTAAGGTTACCCTCCCCTCGCAGGCTTCCCTTTGAGCTAAGAATTCCCCACTGTTTCCCGGAGGCATTGCCACCATGGGTGGACTTCTGAGTCACTCATCTTTTGGGGTAACATTAGAGCAAATCGAGCCTGGACTCTCCCTAGAAGCTAGGATGACTAAACTGAGGCTGTCGTACTTTGGACGTGCCATGAGAAGATGTGACTCACTAGAAAAGACAATAATGCTTGGCAAGGTAGGAGGCAGCAGGGAAAGAGGAAGACCGCATTACTGGTGGATTGACTCAAGGAGGCTACAGGTGCCCTGAGTCTGCAGGACCTGAGAAGGGCTGTTCATATCAGGGTGAGTTGGAATCTACCCGTTCGAAGGGTTGCCCTGAGCTGAAGTCAACCTGAGAGCAGTTAACAATAACAACGGAGTGGGAATGGCACTGCTTCGGGGGAAGGCACCTTTGATTGCCAGGAAATGAACCCCTTTTTGCTCTCTGAAATGCCAAAATATGCTTCTTTAGCACTGGAAATTAAGAAGCCCATCATAGCTGGATAGAACATTTTAACTGGAGTGGTCGGCAATGGGGCAGCTAGATGAGAATCTATTGGGAGATTAAAAGAAAAGGCACATCTGTCTGATGTAGCTTCAAAAGGGAATAATGGCATGGAAATACAACAAAAGAGGATCAAAGTAGACAACAGTACTATCCAATCCTTTCTGTATGTAGCAGGCATTCCCCCCCTCCCCACAAGTGCACACACACACACAACAAAACAAATTGGTTCTTCTAAAGGGGCTTCTCTCTTTTGGAGATTTGGGTCCTCTTGTGATATCCTGAGAAGGAGGCCTTTGGTTTCTGGTCAGGAAAGCTTGAATGTCAGGATGACATTCTCAGTGGGTGGCTTGAGACCGTCAGTAGCGGTTGTTGTCATTGGCTCTGACACACTGCCACAACTTTAAAAGGGTCTTGATTAATTAAAAACAAACCGACAGACACTGAGCTGTCAGGTGCCTGTCTAGTGAAAACTCATCCTGGTGAAAACAGGGAAAGCAAATAACAAGAGAGAAGAGGAAGCAACTGGGGAGGGGATCACAGTATGCAGTTGGTCTAAAATTAGGCCCTGAGCCATCAAGACCCAACTAGAGTGGGGTCACTGAATCACGGCTCAGCAGACTGCGGTGATTTGTCCTTTGTTGTGTGCCTTCAAGTTGTCTCCCGCTTATAGAAAATGAACCGACTGGAGGTTTTCTTGGCAAGGTTTCTTCCCAGGAGGTTTTGTACTGCCTTTCTTTCAGGCTGAGCGAGTGGGACTTGCCCAAGGTCTCCTGATGGGTTTCCAGGATGTAGTGGGGATCAGAATCCCAGACTCCCAGAATCCTAGCCCAACATTCAAACTCCTATTCCGTGCTGGCTCTCATTGGTAAGATTTATTCCAAGGCGGTTTGTCACTGCCTCCCTCTGAGGCTGAGAGAGTGGGACTTGCCCAAGGTCAGCCAGCGGGTTTCCAGAACTGAGCAGGGATCTGAACCCTGGTCTCCCAGAGTCCTAGTCCAACATCCAAACCATGCTTTCTCTTATAGGACTTTCTTACCAAGACTTATGCTCAGGAGGCCCTCCACCGTGACCTTCTTCTGAGGATGAGTGAAGAAGGTGACTCAACCAGGGTCACCCAGGAGGATTTGAACCCTGCTCTCCTAGAGTCTTAGTCCAGCACTCAAACCACAGCAACATAACAGCTCTCCAGGTCAACAGATGGGTGAATTCAATGGATTTGATGGCTCTACTCATGTCAGGGGGTTTGCTTAGCCATGGAAACCCACACAAGGAGACTTTGGGTGTGTCACATACCCTCAGAAAACCCCATGATATATTCACCTTAGGGTCACTGTAAGTTGTAAACTACTTGAAAACACACAAGAACAAGAACAAGAACAAGAACAAGAACAAGAACAAGAACAAGAACAAGAGCAGCACTTTTGTCAGGGCTTATCAAAGGGATTTAGGCCAAACCTTGCAGCTGTAAAAGTTATTATAAATTGTATGCACACCCAACATCTGTCAGATGATGGATCTCACCAGGGGATGCATGTTGAGATCTTGATGTTTTTGTGTCCTGAAGTTAAACACAGTAATAAGAACAATAATGCTGCACCGGCAGCAAAATGGAAGATTTCCACAGCATCTGAATTTCCCCAGTGAAGAGACGGCATCCGGTTATGCCTTGCCTTGCTCTGTTATTGGTAAGGAAGAAACAATCTCTCACACACGAACAAACACACAAACACCGAGGACGGCTTAACTCCACCAGAAGCATTTGTCCTCCTCATTTTTCCTCTGCTGCCAGGAGGGAAAAACCACATGTCTGAAATGCAGTGATGATCCTTCCTTCCACTTGGAGATGCTGGAACAACCCTTTTCTTTCTCTCTCAACCTCTTTCTCCCCCACTCCGCCCCCCCACCTCTGGGCTGTGGGGAGACGCCGGTGCTATCATCCCAATCCCCATTTAATCACTGGCTCGGCGTTCTTTCTAAAAGCGAGGCTTAAAGCTATGCAAAAGCGTTTTCGCGGCATGCATTCATTACCTTTCATTTCAGAAAATTACAATGGGCCCCTTTCTCCCGCTGCCAGCATTGTGCAGGCCTGTCGGTGTTATCCTTACAAAGTCCCTCGTCTCCCCGGGCTTTGGAGCTGAGCTGAGCAGATCCATTCTGCGCTGAAACTTGATAATATGCCTGGGTACCCCTGGGGTTTTGCTCGGCTGTGATGTCTCCTTTCACTACAAGGAAGAAAGTTCTGGCTTGCCTCTTTCCTATTCCTCACAGAAAACCAAAGACAAGATGAAACAAAACCAGGCTCTTTGCATTTGGGTTTAAGGTTCCTCCCCCCAAAGTACTCTGTTTGTACATTTCAGATTCCACTGAGAGCTTCCTTATATGAAACTCTTATCTCTTTTTGCTTTTGCAACAATGCATTCTTGGAAGAGGGGAGAAAGATCCTCGTGAGAATGAGGTGTGTTCTGTGATAACTTTGATCAAGTAGGAGTTCATCTTCTGAGCACTAGCTTCTTTCAAATGGCCACATTTTGGTAGGCAGAGGGATGAGGAGGCTAGTGCCGGCAATACACAGCTGAAGGCATACTTGAATGTGCAGCCAAATAGGCATCTCACATGCATCTCCATGCACCATGGCACCACATCAGCACCTCTGCTTCCACAACCTTGAACAGAATGTGGAAGTTCTGTATTCAACAAAAATACTGAACCACTCCCATAAGGGGAACCTAGGCTGTGTTAGGGCATAGGGGTGCCATATGGAAGATGGAGCAAGCTTGTTTTCTGCTGTCCCAGAGGCTAGAACTCGGAGCAATGGCTTCAAAGTCCAGGGAAAGAGATTCCACCTAAACATCAGGAAGACCTTCCTGAGGGCAAGAGGTGTTTGGCAATGGAATATGCTGCCTCGGTGGAGTGGTGGATTCACCTTCTTTGGAGGTTTTCAAAGAGAGACTGGATGGCCATCTGACAGGAGCGCTTGGATAGTTTCTTCCTGCATGGCCGAATGGGGTTGGATTGGGTGGCCCTGGGGGTTCTGTGATTCTAGTATTCCAAGCATTGACTCAGAGTAACCCCATCCCTCCAGAGGGAAAGGAAGAAGATGGGACAGTAGATGTAGCTAGGGCTTGAGAAAGATACACAAGGAGGTGGAGGAACAGCTGAGAAACCATCCTTGCTGGGGTCTCCCATGCTGGTGGGGAAATGAATATACTCTTTAAAGATTTCAGTCGCTCTCCAAGCCGCTGAAACTATTTTGAGGGGGGGTGAGGTTTCAGTACTTTGAACAGCTCCTTTCAAGAGGGCAGAGGTCATTTTCTGTGTGTGTGTGAGTGTGCGTGTGGGTGGGTGATATGATTAGGTCCAAAAGGATTGCACTGCCCATTTCTTCTAGTGATGCAGATCAGACTGTAGTGGTGTCCAGTCACCGTTTTGCCTCTTAGCAGGTGTGGGGAACAAGGAAGTTCTCCTACTGTTTTAGCCCCTTTGTACTGCCAGTGACCGGCGGCAAAGGATGTCCTTGGGGAACGGGGAGGGACAGCTCCTCCTGCTGCATTGCTGTGCCAACGCTTGCTTCCCCTTCTTCTCTAGCTCCTCACACCCTGCCTTTTCACCTCTGTAACTTTCCCTGTTCCGCTGCAGGCAGGAGACACAATGGCTCATCTTCCCGAGCTGCTTCCCAACTGCAGACGTGTCATCTCCACCTTTAATCTCTTTATCTTTTTTATTCCCCTGGCAAAATGAGTCATTTCCAATTTCTCCAGGCTGGCTGCCTCTCTGTTAAGCTTTGGTCTGTTTCGAAGCTGGAAGAACAAAAGCAGAGATTTCTGCTTCCTCTTAACTTTGCGGGCTTTGAGGTGGCAGACTGACTCATGATGACTCATTTTGGTCCTCCTTCTTCCACAAAAGGGCTCTTTGCTTTAAAGCAAGAGGTGGGCAACTCTTTGAAGCCTGTGGGCTACACTCAGGAGACCTCAGAGGGCCTCACTGCCTCCTGTCCTACCTTCTGTATATGTTCAGCTTGGAAACCAAGGCCAAGATCATGCTTGGATGTTATAGATCTACACTGACATAGTTACACAATGGTTGTGCTGCACCACCCTTTTGCTTGTGCAACCAGTGGTACATCTACCAGCGTGTATCTCCTTGTCCCTTTATGAAATGGGAAATAATGTTCAGTGAGAGTTTTTGCAGTTCCAGGAAATCAAGGGGGGACTTTGAAGGCATTGGCAAATAGTCACACACTATCGAAGAATTTGCAGCTGTGTGGGAAAAGGTTACAACTGAGGAGCAGTGTGTATGCAACTCTAAATGCATCCACTGCGCAACGTTCAAAGCAGAATGACTACCTGCACATGAGGCCAGCGGCATTCCAACCATATTGAGTCAAAATGCCTCCATATACCGCCATCTTTTTGCACAAGTACACACACAGAGGGATGGGTTGCTTCAGGCCCAGAAGAGTATTTTTAAAAACAGACACTAAAGTAGAAGTCAATTTCCAATTTACTTTGTGGTTTGAAAATGGCCACGTCTGAACTTAAAAGAGTCCAGAGAGGGTCCAAAATGTAGAGAGACTGAAGCATCCCGAGCAAAAGCAAATTTATATACATATTTTTTAAAGAACATTGGGCAGTCTTGAAGGATCTAAAAACAGCCTGGAGGGGCAAATATTCTGTTACATTCAATTATTTCTGGGTTTTTTTGGTTTTACTGTTTTCACAGTCCTTAAGACCGTGGTTCTCAACCTGTGGGTCCCCAGATGTTCGTGGACTTCAGCTTCCAGAAGCCCCAGCCACTATGGTCAATGCTCAGGGCTTCTGGGAGCTGAAGTCCATGAACATCTGGGGACCCACAGGTTGAGAACCACTGCCTTAAGGGGTCTAAGTTGGTGATTACCCCCCATTCTCTCTCTCTCTCTCTCTCTGCAAATGGAACAGAATGTCTCTTTCTTCACAAGTGACACATGAACTCCATTTCACAGAATGAAAGTGTCAGGGCGGATAAACAAGCCACACCTCACTGTACCCCAGATGGACACAGAACTGGCTTGGACCCCCAAACACAGGATAGGAAGGTAGGAAAGAAGGACAAACACACCCACACACATAACTTTGCCCAAAGGATCCCAGGTAGAATGATGTATTCTTTCCGGCTCCCCTTCTTATACTATTTTTATGTTTATACTAAAGAATGCTTGCAGGAACGAAAAGACTGGAGCATCGCCATTAGCAGAGTCACAGCTTGTACAAGTGTCACATTCTATCTGACTCTAAATATCACTTCCAGGGTCTAAATGTCCCAGTCAACATTCTGGCTCATTCCAAAGACATCTTCCACATAGCACTGTCCTTTGCTTGTACAAACTGATTATGAACAGGAGCAGCACAAAATGAACAATTATAAAGCAAGGTTGCTTGCTGGGCTACAATTGTCCAAACTATCAATCAATATTAAATGACTAGCAATTATGAATTCTTTGGTAAATTTCCAAGCACTAAATTTCCAGCCCAATAATAGAATCCTAGAGTTGGAAGAGACTCCAAGGGCCACCCAGTCCAACCCCCTTTGGCCACGCAGGAAGAAACAATCCAAGCTCTCCCTTTGGCAGAGGCCATCCTCCCCCTACTTAAAGACCTCCAAAGGAGGAGCAGACTCCACCACGCTCCATGCACGCAGGAGCAGATTCCACTGCCAAATAGCTCCTACCATCAGGAAGTTCTTCCTACTGTTTAGGTGGAATCTCTTTTCCTGTAGTTTGAAGCCATTGTTCCTAGTCTTCAGGTCAGCAGCAGAAAACAAGTTCCATCCTCCGTATGAAATCCCTTCAAATATTTAAACATGTCTGTCATACTTTCTCTCATTTTCTTTCCCTTCCAGTCTTTTCAGATAACCCTGGTGGGTGGCACGGCTAAGATGGGATGTCAGAGCAAAAGGATGCCCTAAGATGGACCTCTTGGCAACAATGACAGTTCTGCTGTACTGGTGAAAGTCAGCAATAACCTGAAGATGTGGTGTGAGGTACCGCGGAGCGGAAATCTCCACCCTTAAGCCATGATCCTACATCGCTTCAGTGTTGCTGTGCAGCCTCTATACTGAATGCCACCACAGCACAACGTATATGAATCAATGGTGCATGCACATGGATGGCAACCCATTGTGCAATTGTGTGTTCCAATTCACTGCAATATGCATTTGGGACTCTAAAGCCCTAAGGCATGCACAATGGTTCCACATGTGCAACTCTGGTTTCGGCACCACCAGCAAGATACAACCTATTGCTTGTCTTTTAAAAAAATCACACCACATGCATGGCCTAACTTGCTGTCTTTGTGCTGAAGGACAACACTGCACATCCAGACATGCAGCTATGGTGCACAACTGAATATTTATCCACATGTGCAACAGCTGCTTTGAATCCCAGCTTGGGAGGAAGGTGGGATAAAAATAAAGTGATGATGGATGGATGGGTGGATGGATGGATGGATGGATGGAGCACAGGACAGGCAGTTCTTCTTCCAGGGCCTCAAACGGAACGCGAGTGTTCCCCGTCAGACAAAAATAGATCCACTCACTTCTGCACCCAACCTTCTGCACACGTAAGAAACCTACAGGATCCCAGACATGTGGAATCAAAGGAATAATGTTTTAAGATCTGTATAGGCTGTTATTGTATTTTAATACTTTTAATGCTTAATGTTTTAACCTCATATTGTTTTTTTTAAATCTTGTATTTATACTTTTGTGAATGTTTTGTATTGTTCTTAATTTGTACTGTTTTAAATATGTTGTTAGCTGCCTTGATCTGATTAAAAGGAAGAAGGGGGGGGGGCTTTTAAAGGAATGAATTAAGTAAGTAAGTAAATAAATAAAGTCAGAACCACAGAAAGGCTACAGGCTCACCTTAAAGGCACCTGTAGTAAATTTTACAACCTCTAAAATTAAAAGCAAATCATTTAAGGTGTCTCTAAGGTAAATAAACATAAAAATGCTCATACATAACAAAAACCAAATGTACTTCAGTCACAAATAAACTTATCTTCCATGGTTTAATAGGGTTTTTTTGAAAAAAGTTTTTCCCTTGACGTTCGTGTGAAAGTCCTTTTAAAAAAAATCTAGTAAATCTGCTGTTATTGGTTTTGCCTTATTGGGCACTCTTGAATTCTGAGAGACAATCTTCTGTTTTCCTGGTATGCATGTGCAAGAACTGTGTGATTGTGTGATGGAGATATTGTTAGACTCCTGAAAAAGACCAATTTATGGCTGGAACGTGTTTGGTGGCTATTATATCTGATCATTTTTAGGTTTATTTGGTGTGGAGATGCCTTTAGAGAATGCATTCTGAGCATCTACACAGGCTGTTGCAATCCATTTGCAAAGGGTCTGAATTTATAAATTCATTCATCTATCTGTTTGACGCAGGGCAACTTCATTGGTGATTTTTGTTGCCTTTGGAACCTTGGCAATTGGGATCAAACTCTGTTTGTGTTCCTCAGGGCAACTGCAAAGGCCACTAGCCAAAGAAAAAACAAGGTTGTAGCCTGTGGGTGTTTCTTCTGAATGGCTTTCCAGAAAGGCTTTGAGGTCAAGGGGGCAGCCGGCAGGATGCTCACTACTGCAGATAGCCAACTACATAGACCCACAGAATCCTAGAGTTGGAAGAGACCCCAGAGGCTATCCAGTCTAACCCCCTTCAGCCATGCAGGAACATCCATCAAAGCGTTCCCAAAAGATGGCCATCCAGCCTCGGCTTAAAACCTCCAAAGAAGGAGGAGACCCCACCACACTCCATGGAGGCGCCCTGACCATCAGGAAGTTCTTCTTGAGGTTCAGGTGGAATCTCCTTTCCTGCAGCTTGAGTCCATTGCTCCTTGTCCTAGTCTCTGAAGCAGCTGAAAACAAGCCTGCTCCCTCCTCTACATGGCATGCCTTCAAATATTTAAACATGGCTATCATATCCCCTCTTCACCTTCTCTTCTGCAGGCTAGACATCCCCAGCTTCCTAAGCTGCTCCTCCGAGAGCTTCATGGCTTCCAGACCCTTCCCCATTTTGGTAGCCATCCTCTGGACATGCTCCATCTTGTTGATATCCTTCTTGAATTGAGGTGCCCAGAACTGGACACAGTATTCCAAATAAGGTCTAACAAATGTAGAATAGAGTGGGACCATTACCTGCCTTGATCTAGACATGATACTCCTATCTATGTAGCCAAGAATCGTGTTGGCTTTCTTGGCTGCCGCATCACACTGCTGGCTCACGTTCAGCTTGTGATCTACCAAGACTCCTAGATTCCTTTCACACGTACTGCTATCCAGTCATTCCAAGGAAAACAGATTTGGCCAATGGTGGTGCTTCCCTTTTCCTCTTCACGCCAATCCTGTGAGGTGGGCTAAGCTGAGAGGAAAAGTGATTTGCAAATCATCAGCAGCCAAGTGAGTTTCGTAGCTGACTTGGACCCAACTCCACCCACCAGAATTTCTAGGTCAAGAGTGGAAGGACTACAATTGTTGCAGGATACAGGATAAAGTGCTGTCAGTGTACCTGGGTTGGTCTCCTTGCACATGTGCTTGTAGACTTTCAGCTATTCTATTATTATCATTATCATTATCATTATTATTATTATCATTATTATCATTATTATTACTACTACTACTACCCCTTTCTCCCAATAATGAGACTCAAGGTGTCTAACAACATTTAAAGCAATACAAATTAAAAACAGTACAAATCATTCATAAATATGAGATTTCAAAAACAATTAAAAACTTTGTAAAGACAAAAAGTTACACATTAAAAATGTTAAAATACATTAAAAGACTATAACAAAGCCTGAAAAATGGAACTGCATAGCATTTAAAAGCCGAACCCTAGTCAATTTGTAAAGCCTGCTGGTTCAGAAACGTTCTGACCTCCCCATGGACGGAGAGCAAGGACTCCACTTACTTTTAAGCATTTACTCACCTTTGAACTCTTGAAGCTTTTCTAACCCAGTCTGAATTGCTTAGTGTATTTTTATGATGTCTATATTATTTATTGATCTTAATTCGGAATTGTTTAAAGGGCTTATTTTTTTTAATCTGTTTGCTGCTCTGAGATCTCATGATAAAAGGGGAGGAAAAACTAGGAAGGCAGAAAGGAAGGAAGGAAGGGAGGGAGGGAAGGGATACGGAAGGGATTCAGCAGCAAGTTTGGTGCTGGGCAAATCTTGTGTAGTTATGCAAGCACAGTGCTATCTTTCAGGCCATTTCCGTACTATATTGTCCTAGTGCTATTATTCAACTTTCAACATCCTGTGGAATCCTGGGGTTTGCAGTTTAGGGAGGGGCCTTTGAGGCCCCTCCCTAAACTTCAAACCCCGGGATCCCATACCATGTTGAATAATAGCATTATTACAAATGTAGCATGGAAGTGGCCTCAGTCTGGAGCATCTAATCAGCCCTGAACTGGAGCTGAATGTAAGCTTCAATTTGAAGCTGATGCACTACATTATGGTGCCCTGTTGGCTGTCATCCAGGACGCGTGTGAAGTTTCCAGAAGAAGACTAAAGAGCGACATGCAACAAATTGGTGCCATGGAGACCCAGTCAATATTTTCAATTTGGGCAATTCAAGCAGGGAGACTTAGCTAAGAGATGCCTGTGGATGCCAGTTTCTTTTTGAGGGCTGAGGCACAAATCCTCGATAGCCAACAGCATTGTTTTTGATGCTATTCGAGGAGGGGAAAAGAACAGAAGGGATGTTATGCAGAAGATGGGGCAAGCTTGTTTTCTGCTGCTCCAGAGACAAGGACACAGAGCAATGGCTTCAAACTAGAGGGGGAGAGATTCAAACTAAATGTTAGGGAGAACTTCCTGACAGTGAAAGCAATTTGACAACAGAATACACTGCCTGGGAGGGTGGTGGAGTCTCCTCCTTCTTTGGAGGCTTTTAAGCGGAGGCTCGGTGGCCATCTGTCAAAGGGAGGGCTTGGATGGGGTCTTCCTGCATGGCAGAAGGGGGCTGGACCGGATGGCCCTTGAGGTCTCTTGCAACTCTGGGATTCTAGGACTTTATTTATTTAAGTTGATTTGTCTAAAAAGATTTATCATCTCACAAGTATGGAGTGTGTAACTCTATTCAGTACAAAGCTGAGGCCATTTCTGCACTAGGCTGTTATAGCGCTATTATTCCACTTTCAACCTCCTATGGAATCCTGGGGTTTGCAGTTTCGGGAGGGGCCAGCTGGCCCCTCCCGAAACTGCAAACCCCAGGATTCCATAGGATGTTGCAAGTGGAATAATGCGCTATAACTGTCTAGTGTGGAAATGTCAGTAAGGAAGAAGCAATGGGAAAATAGAATTGATTGATCGATTGAGTCTTATCTGCAGAGCTGCTTTTCTCCCGGAATTGGGACCCAAGGTGGCTTCCAACAATAAAAACACATGAAAACACATTAAAAACATTAAACACATTAGATACATTAAAGACACTTAAAACAGTTAAAAATAAGGATATAAAGGATATAAAATCACAAAAACAGTTAAAAGGATATTCCAATTACAACAGTTAATAAATAAAGCTACCCAGCCTTTGTAAAAGCCTGTCTGAAAAGGAAAGTGTTCACCTGCCAGCGAAAGGCGAGCGTGGAGGGGGCACGCCTTGCCTCTTGTGGGGGGGGGTCCGGTGGGTGGGAGCAGCCACGGAGAAGGCCCTGTCTCCCGTGTCCTCACCAGCCGAGCCTGGGATGGTGGTGGGGCTGAGAGACAGCCTTCCCCGGCAGATCTTAGGGTCCCAGCTGGTTTGAACATAAGAAGGGATTTTCATCCAGAAGGCCCACGTCAGCTAAAGATGCCTCAGACTGACACCGTCCTGTATGTGAGTTCAGGACACTTAAGCTTCAAAAAGTCCCACTTAAAAAAGTAACCAGGAATTAGTCAAAAGATTTCTTTAACATTCTGAAATTCTCGAGCAGAAAGGCTCCCCCCCACACACACTTCCAGAGTGCCTTTTCAGATTATCTGTGTCTGAAAATGTGGAGATGCGACTCACTGCCACCCTTCCCGCAAGGCTAAATTCAGCTGCGGGCAGCTTCATACCCGAGTCTTGGAGTTATTTCCTCTGAACCCTACTCTCAGGCTGTGGACGTTCCTGTCTGGCTGATGTGCGTGTGTATGCAGGAGAGGTGTTTTTCTTAGACGATTTGTCCCAGCTTCAAGACAAGGCAGGTTTCCCCGACTGAGACAAGATTGAGCATGATGTTTGCTCTCCCTGCAACACCAGAGGCACAGATGAAATATTCAGGAGAGCTTGGGTTCTCGTGAAACAACATTACAGGAGGCAAGGGCATCTTTGATGGGCTCCGCTTGGATTCGTAATTCTCTTTTCATGAATCTGAACCAGCATCTTGCAGTTCCTATTCAAAATAAGCACAAGGCTAAAACTAAGCCCTCCTCCTCCTCCTCCTCCTCCTCCTCCAGTGGAATCCTGCTGGCGACTTGCCTCTTCATCAGTGGACTTGCATCTGTGGGAATCTGAACTGGGGAGTTCCATAATGCCTGCCTCCATTAAGGGGCTGCCGTTAAGTTACCAGTCAGGGGATCTGGCAAAATGGCTGAGGCGCATGGGGACCAATGCTCCATGGGACTAATGCACATTGCTGCTGTTGCTCATTGGTCCCTTTGTTCCTCCTGAAATTGGTTGGGGATTCCCGATGCACATCAGGAGGCTCTTGACAGCATCCCATTACACAGCTTTGCAATTCACCAACAGGCTTGTTAGTTTACTTAACATGCACTGTGACAGAGGATTCCGGCCCTCATCATCATCATCATCATCACCATCAGTATTAGTATTATTATTACCCTGCCCTTCTCCCAAGATAAATTATAAACTGTCATTTAGAAGATCAGGTAAGCTTGTTTTCAGTTACCCCGAATCCTATAGGAAAAGGAGAAGCAGAGGATTGTCATTTCAAGAGAAAGAAGTGAAAATGACTGTTGGGTTACTGCACTGTCCAGACAGAAGAGAAGGTTAAGAGAGGACTTGATAGCTATGTTTAAATATTTGAAGGGATGTCATGTTGAGGAGGGAGCAGGCTTATTTTCTGCTGCCCCAGAGCCCAGGACAAGGAGCAATGGATTCAAGCTGCAGGAAAGGAGATTCCACCTGAACCTCAGGAAGAACTTCCTGACGTCCAGGGCTGTCCGGCAGTGGAATATGCTGCCTCAGAGTGTAGTGGAGTCTCCTTCCTTGGAGGTTTTAAAGCCAAGGCTGGATGGCCATCTGTCGAGAGTGCTTTGAGGGTGTTCCTGCATGGAAAGTGGTTGGACTTGATGGCCCCTGGGGTCTCTTCCAACTCTAGGATTCTATGATTCTATGCCTTTCAGGTGCACGAATGGTGTCTGTGCATAGAACTGTGTAACTGACTCTGTGTGGTTGTTCTGGACCAGGTAGATATCTGCTATTTGATTTTTTTTATTTTGCAGAGGGTTCAGCTGATATATAGGAAGAAGGGTGCTTCAGGTATTCCTCTTAGCGTGTGTCCAGACGAGAATGTAATTCAAGTCACTATCTATGGCGTGAATCCTTTTGGGAATCCCAGTTAGGCTAGATCAAATAATGAGAGTTGTGGACACGCTACCTGACCAATTAGAAATTGGATCTGTCCCAGCTAGAAATTGGATAAAGTCCTGTGTGTTTCTCCACCACACTTGGCCCCATGTCCAGTTAATTATTCTCCTGCTCCTTTTTTGTGCACCTGGAGTGGGGAAGGCTGTAAAAAGCACCAAGGAGGCCTCACCTTTCTGTAGGTAGGGAAGAAAAGAAATTCACTGTAAACAACTTTCCCCACTAAATTATTCCCATTTTCCATTTGCAAGGCGGTTAACACAAGCAGGCAGAGACCATTCTTTCTTCCATCATCGGGAGAAATTGCCAGTGCCAATTTCTGTCCCACTTCCTTTGCTTTTCAAATTCTGCATATATAAATATGCACACTCAAAATGTTTGGCTGACATCCTGTTCAATAATTACACTGTCATGTGCTAGACTTACAACATTGTGATTACACTAATTTGCCTTTATGGTTGTTGAACCATTGCAATGACGGAAAATTCCTCCCCAGACCTACCAGTAGAATCATAGAATTGTGGAACCATAGAATCATGGAATCCTAGAGTTGGAAGAGACCCCAAAGGCCATCCAGTCTAACCTCATTCTTCAGGGAAACATAATCAAAGCATTCTCTTTGATAGATGGCCATCCAGCCTCTGTTAAGAACCTCCAAAGGACAGGACTCCATCACACTCCACTGAGACATCAGCAGATTACACTGTTGAACTACTCTTACCTCCAGGATGTTCTTCCTAATATTTAGGTTGAATTTCTTCCCCTCTTGTTTGAAACCATTGGTCCATGTCCTAGTCCCTTTCTGCGCCTTACCTTCTTCCGGCACTGGGATGTGGGGATTTACAAGCAGCCTCCGGCGAGAGGTTCTTGCGTACGAGGTCCTTCAGGTCCACACGAGCTGCCTGCTCATGTGAGAGCCCTGCCTCTTCCTTCTGCAGCGCAGCTGGGACTTTCCCCGGCTGCGCTGGGGCAGGAAGCACGACTGGCACAGCTCTGGAGGCTCTGCACGCCAGGTAAGTGCATGCGGGGCCCGGGAGCAATGCGCGATCACGCACCATTTTCGGCTTCTAGCCAAAAATGAAAAGGTGCACGATTGGCGCCTGCTGGCCCCTGGAGCATCGCATGATTGTGAATGCATCGTGCAGATCGATCCTCACAATTGCGCGATGCTCCAGGCCCTCTTTTGTATGGAAAATGCTGTGTGAAAAGGGCCTAGTCTCTGGAGCAGCAAAAAACAGGCTTGCTTCATCTTCAACATGACATCCCTTCAAGTATTTAAACATGGCTATCATATCCCCTCTTAACCTTCTCCGGGCTAAACATACCCAGCTCCCTAAGCCATTCCTCCCAGGGCTTCATGGTTTCCAGGCCTCACCTTCCTCTGGACACATTCCAGCTTGTTAATATCCTTCTTGAATTGTGGTGTCCAGAAGTGGACATAGAAGACTGGATACATCATTGCTCATTGCCATGCTCTCCAGCCCCTTGGAAATTTCTCTGCATGACTTACTAGGGTAACATTGGGATATGGAGCTGTGGGCACATGGCTACATCATTAGGATCTCAGCTCTTTAGGTCAGGAAAGGTATGCAAACATGCTTTAGTTGTATGGGAAATGAATGCAAAAGTAATGAAAAAAGGATAGGAATGCACACACTTTGAGCAAGTTGAATGCCCTATTTAGTTGGCACCAACTAGAGCAGATGTATTGAATTGATTGTTGAATGGTGACTAACACATAGGTATATTGCATTGATCCAGTGGGTCTGCTCTAGTTGGGACTGTCCATTGTAAGGCTAGTCTGGTGGATAGATGTGACAGGCCTTTCTCTGTAGCTGCATCCCAGCTGTGGGGCCCTCCCAGAGGAGACCCAACAGGCTTCATTCCTGCTGAGTTTCTGGTGGGCAGCTAAGAAGTTGCTTCATGTGGTCATCAGTCCAGAAAACCCAGGGAGTCAGCTTTGACTCATTTAACTCTCTGTGGGTCTTACATGATTTCCTTCCTGTATTAGTCTCTTTTCAAAATGTTTTTATGTGTGTATTTAATGTTTTAAATGCTTTGATCTGTTGCAAATTGACTCAGGAGCCCTGGGTGGGCTGTGAGTAGACAATAAATCAATCCAGGCTGGTTTCTTGCAAACTGACACAAAGCAAAGAAACAAAGAAAAAGGCAGTTGGGAATAGAAGAAATGCAAGACAGGGAGGGAGAGAGATTTCTACATCTCTGTCCCCCCGTCTCAATTCACGCTTTTCCCTTCCGTGGAAGCAGCATCAATGATAGCTAGTCATTGTAAATCATGGCAGGAAGTTCAGCAATGAAGACTGAAGGGCTCCCACAAAAGGCTTCTCAGTGTTATTATTTGCCATCAAGTCAACTTCAACTTATGGTGAGCCTATGGATGAGAGATCTCCAAGTCGCCCTGTTGCCAACAGCCCCGCTCAGGTCTTGCAGACTCAAAGCAGCGGCCGTGGCTCCCTTGATGAGACCCCGCTGCCTGCAGGGAAGCCTTCCTCTCTTCCTACTGCCTTCCACTTTGCTGGGCATTTTCTTGGTATCTAGAGAGAGAGAAAGAGAATGAGATACTGGCAGAAGGTGTATCTACACTGCACAAATGTAGCAGTTTGGTACCACTTTTACCGCCATGGCTCAGTCCTCTGGAATATTGGGATCTGTGGTCTGGTGAAGGATTTGGAATTCCTTGCCAGAAGGTGCTGGTCTACCCTCCCAGCTAGGATTCCCAAGACATTCTGAATTCCTGTCTACACCACAGAATTAAGCTGATTTAATCCTCAGTCTTTCTCTTTTCAGTCTGCCTTCCAACCAGCTCTCCAGACAACGAATCCCAGGATTTCTGTAAGAGAGAGCCACAGCAATTAAAGCGGTATCAAACTGTGACAATTATGCAGTGTTGATACACCTTCTGTAGACTAACTCACAAATGTCTAACTATTTGGGGTTGTGGGGGACACGCTCGTGCTTGCCTGGCTAATGACTACATTTAGCCACCACCAAACGCAAAAGAAAGCATTGCTGGTCATGTCGTCTGAGCTCCAAGTATTGAGCTGATGAATGACTTGCAATGTTCTTTATGCATTTTTAATTTCTTATTGGGTGTTTTAAACAATGTACAGTGAATGAAAACCTGAGTATGCTTGCCAAACTGAGCAATCCTCATTGGGGTGGGGGCAAATTTTCATTAGTTCCTAGAGGAGAGAGAAAGGGAAAAAAAACAAAACCAGAGTGTTTCACTGTCTGATTAATTGAAATGCCACATCCACAAATTGCTGGTTTTTTTTTTAAAGTATGCTTGCCATCAGGACTTTGCAGCCAGCAATTATAAAAAAAGAGAGCATGCCAGGAACCATCAAGGAAACCAAGAGATGGACTCAGCCCCGGTTGGAGTGCCTTTTAATCAGGAGAATGCCCACTCAGCATCTCGCAGCAACTGGACAGGAGGAGAATTTCAGAAGATGAGGCAATTAAGTTCTCCTGGGGCAGCTTGAAAGCAAGAGGAACAATGGCTGGCATCCTGTGGGATTTTTACACACACAGAAGTTCCCATACACCTGCAATAGTGCCACTTGGAGCATTGTGTCCAGTTCTGGGCACTATGGTTTGGGGAGGATATTGACAAGCTGGAACGTGTCCAGAGGAGAGTAGGTGAAATGATCAAAGGCCTGGAAACCATGAAGCCCTAGCAGACATGGCTTAGGGAGCTGGGGATGTTTAGGCTGGAGAAGAGAGGGTGAAGAAGGGACATGATAGCTATTCTTAAATATTTGAAGGGATGCCACATGGAAGATGGGGCAAGCTTATTCTTGCCTGTTCCAGAGACTAGAAAATAGAGCAATGGCTTAAAGCTTCAGTAAAAGAGATTCCACCTAAACATCAGGAAGAACTTCCTGAGGGTAAGAGCAGTTGAACAGTTGAATCAGCTGCTGCCTCAGTGGAGTGTGGTGGAGTCTCTTCTTTGGAGGTTTTTAAACAGAGAGGCTGGATGGCCATCTCTCAAAGGCAGTGTTTTGACGGCGTCTTCCTGCAGGGCAGAAGGGGCTGGACTGGATGGGCCTTGCGGTATCTTCTAATTCTAGGATTCCATGATTCTGTGGCCTCCAGTTATACCTTCTGGGGCATGGCAGAATGGCCATGTTCAATTCCTAATTGTGTAAGTGGAATTTTGCTAGTATAACTGTTTCCAGTGCCATTGTACATTCTTGGATCCTGTGTAGCTAACTATTCACAAATAACCAGAGCTGATTATAGGGAGCATGGAACTCTCTTTTTCTGAAAGAGCTTCACTGGCACAGTTCAAAGTGCTGGTTCTCACCTATAAAGCCATTTATAGTTCAGGTCTGGAGTATCTGAAAGCCTGTATCTCCCCAGATGAGCCTGCCTGAGTCTCATGATCTACAGGGCAGGGGTTCCTCTGCTTCCTATTTGGCATGGACATGGGAAAGAGTCTTTGCGGTCACTGAGCCTAAGCCATAGAAATCTTTCCCTAGGGAATTTTAATTTGTCCTTTCTCTCTGCTGTCTTTTCCCCGATCTTTAAAGAGTGGCTTAGCAGAATGGTTTAACAGTTCTAACATTTTTGTACTCCAGATTGTTTTAGCTGTTCTCTTTTGAATTATATTGCAAGCTGCTTTGAGGAGAAGGAGGGATGGAAATCAAATCGAACTGATCACTCAATAAGTGCCTGCAGCGCACCACTTGGTGCTTTGGGATTGGAGGAAGAGCAGGCACATTCCTGGACAGGCAGGAGGTCACCCATGGTCAATATTCAGCAGAAGAGTGGTGTAACTCAACCACCACTTAACTGCTTGAGTGTAGGGCTGACACTGCACGGGCATGACGTTGTTCTTCACACAGCCAAAAGGTCTTCCAGGGACTTGCATGGGTTGTCCTGTGCCCATCTGTCACCCCATCTGAAATATATATATTTAGAAAAATCATGTTCTCAGTAGAAGGAAGGACTCTTAAGATCCATTAAAGACTTGCCAATTTATTTCAGTGGGAGGTTTTATGGATTCTATAATGCATACAGAAAAAAAGAAAGGGCCAGTGTTCTAAGTGCATTGGAACATAAATCCAAATTCTTGCAAGACAGCTTCTTCTCTTCTCTTCTCTTCTCTTCTCTTCTCTTCTCTTCTCTTCTCTTCTCTTCTCTTCTCTTCTCTTCTCTTCTCTTCCATCACTCCTCCACTCACAAGTACCTGCATGTGCTGATCCAGGTTCACCTCCACCCGTCCCGGACCATAAGGAAGAACAGAACTCTTGGGGATGCTGCTGGAGAGGCCACGATGGAACCAAAGCCTTCATTACACACACACACACACACCATCATTATGTGCATGCGGAAAGACTCTTGATTTAGACGCACCTATGGCTTCATTTCAAGTTCCTTCAATTACTTCTAAGGCTGCCAAAACTAGCACAGCTCTCCTCCCTTCACTGGGCTGACCTCTGGGTCATTTTTTCAGTTCCAAATGATGAGCAAACAGTGCTTTTGGTGAAGGTGAAAAAACAACAGCAGACACCACATGACTGCAAAAGCATATTAAAAGGAGAGTGTTAGGGGTAGATTTTATTAAATCCTGTTGCTTAGAAACCATCTTCGGCTTCTCCTCCATCTCCTCTTTTATAAGCGTCATTGCTTGCTTGGGCAGGGCTTGCTCTGAAGTTGAATGGAAGTTTCTTCTCTCCACTGGAAGAGGCCCCAGTGCTCAGTCAAGTCTTCCCTGCTTGCTTACACCAACATTGCTTCCCAAGGAATGAATGCCACATTCACAAAACCCACAGGTTTACTTAGAGTAAGTGGAGGTCTGAGCAGTGATCGTATCAGGCATTTGTCCTGCATAAGTCCAGCAGACGTTCATCACAGAGTCTGGGGAATCTGCCAGTGACATACAAATGTGCACTCCTAAGTTCAGGCATGCACACATATAATTTATGGAACTGTTTTCCATGAGGGGGCTTGGTTGGCCCCTTCTCTGTTGTCTTTCCACCAGCTGGCAAAGACCTTTTTATTTCGTCAGGACTTGGGCTTTTAAGTTGCTGGGGGGGGAGATCTCTTTAATGGGGATATTCTTGTCTTTCCGTATGTTTTAATGTGTTTTTCTCTGTTGTGATTTAGTGTTTTTTTGATGAATCTCTTTATTTAAGACTTTTCAGACTTTTGAATAGAATACGTTTTTAGTGTATTTTGTTCTTAACTTGATCTAAGCCACTTTGGGTCCCATTCTGGGACGAAGGTGGGAAATGAAATGAAATATAAATGCAAAACATTTTCTTTTGGACAGAGTGGAAGGGGCTGTTCTCTCACTCCTTGTGCCCCATCTAACATCTTCCCCTGCTGTGACCATTAACTCGGAGAGGGAGGGGAGGGTGGAAGGAAGGGAGCAAGCAGTGGAGACTGCCCTCCATTCGCCCTGCAATTCTCCAAAATGAAAGTAAGGGGAAATAGGGCCTCACTTTCCCTCCTTCTTTTTAGAGACCAGTAACAACAACAAGAGACAGTCGTAGTGTTAACTCAAAATATGGGTGCCGTGAGGGCTCCCCAGCAATGCCAGTCCCTCCGTTCAATAATGGGGAATAATTTGGTCAAAATTAGGAGGCCTGGTGGGGGGGAAGTAACTTGATGAGATCTGCCTCCTATGTTTACAAGGTCCTTGCAGGAAAGAACCAGCCAGAGATTCAACAGTAAATTAAAAATGAGTTTTATTCAGGGGAATTCATTCACACATGCACACAAAATACAAACAGTCACACATTTGTACAGAAGCTAACTGGAGGATAAAGGGAGGAAAAATTATGGATAGGGAGGCTGAGGATTTGGGATTATAATTACTAGTCCAGAAGAGTAGTGAAGAAGCAGCAATGTGGCTTAGACATGTATGTCTAAGGGCAGTACATAGCCAGGAAGCAAACTGACAGAGACATTCAGCAATGGGTGAACTGCAAAAATAGTTGCCGAGAACTGGGGATTTTTATACTCTATTTCCCTCCCTGAAGGGTTGTGAGTTAATTGCTCTCCCAGCCAAGTGGACAATGGGAGTTGCAACACAGACAATGGGGTCTGGACGGTGCTAATGATCTTACTGTTTTAGTGACAAGGAGATAACAGTTGTCGCAATAGCTGAGTATTGTGGAGAGGGGGAGAAACAATAGGGAAACATCTAGGTGTTCAGGGACCAGGGTTAAGACAATCACAGCTTGGTGAGAACTTTCTTATTTCAGCTCTAAGAGTCCAGCTTGGTGTTTCATGCCCATTGTATTCAGAGCAGCCATATTATTGTCCTGAACTGATTGGATCTCTTGCCTAGAGATAGGTGGGCTGACCTTCCTTGCCATGTCATGTTTGCAGTCAGAAATTTCCTCTTCCATTGTGGACCTTGCCGGCACCTCAGGTATCATTTATATTAATGCCACATTAATATGGTATGAATATGAATATTATTTGCCAATTAAACCATGCCAATCACGGGAAGTGTGCAGTGCTGTAATAATAGAACCTTAGAGTTGTAAGAGGGCCATACAGTCCATCTCCTTTCTGCTATACAAGAATACACAATCCAAGCACTCCCTTTGACATAAGGCTATCCAGCCTCTGCTTAAAAACTTCCAAAGAAGGAGACTCCGCCACACTCCATTGAGGCGGCAGCGTATTATTCCACTATTGAACAGTTCTTACTGTTAGGAAGTTCTTCCTAATGTTTAGGTGGAATCTCTTTTCCTGAAGTATGAAGCCAGTGCTCCATATTGTAGTCTCTGGAGCAGCAGAAAACAAGCTTGTGCCATCTTCCATATGACATCCTTTCAAATATTTAAACGTGGCCATCATGTCACCTCCTAACCTTCTTTTCTCCAGGATAAATATAGCAAGCTCCCTCAGTCACTCCTCAAAGTACTTCATGGTTTCCACACCCTTCACCATTTTGGTCACCCTCCTCTGGATACGTTCCAGCTTGTCAACATCCTTCTTGAGTTGAGGTGCCAAGAACTGGACACTGGATTCCAGGTGAGGTCTGACCAAAGCAGAATAGAGTGGTACCATTACTTCCCGTGACCTAGGCACTAAGCAGTTGCTGGAAAGAGAGAGGGTCTGGGATTATTTGTAACCTGCCTGACCCCAAACCTTGAGAGTAGTCTTTCAGGCGTCAACCACAGGAAGGCATTGAAATTTAGGACCTTTCCATTCTCCATACTTGGGTTCATTAGTGTTTCCCCCTCACGTGGCTCAATCTCTTCCATATTCAAGTGTAGTTAGTCACCTTAATTGTATTTTGACTCAGAGTAATTGTGTTTACAGGGCTGTCGCTCTTCACTGATTTCTTTCCCATGAACATTCTGTTTGTGCCTAACCATTGGCTGGAATCCTGTGGGTGTCTTATGGATGCCAACATTTCCCTATGAAGCAGACGGGCATTCTGGGGTGGTGTAGAATGCTCTCGCTTATTTCAAGCTTGTGGAAGTGGAGTTCTGGGGGTGAAATATGCATGCAGTGCACATGCAGGCAAACACACTTGTGTGTATGCATTCACACTGCTGCACATTCAAGGATGGATTCAGCTGTGCAACTTTGCCATTCAGCCCAAGATTTGTCTAGCAAAATCAACCCATAACACCTCCTATATAAAGCTTTATGCTATGTGGCTCTGATGTAGAATCATGGACAATATTTTTTGTGCCCAAAATATTAACAATAGACGTTCTAATTTTACAAAGAAATGTACCAAAGGAACTGCAAAGTTTGAAAATATTTTGAAGCACATTTTACTCTTCATTCTTCTTTTTCTTCTTCTTAACAATTGCCCATTTTCTGTTAGATGCATTGAGACGGGCTATCTTGCTAAGAACGAAAGTCCTTGTGAACATTCTTGACCTCCTACTTTCCTTCCCATGCTTTTGGGAACATGATGGCAGCCCAAGTCAGAGATACCTTCCTTCCATAAATCTGAAAGCAAACCAGGCCCCATTTTTCACCCAGGCTGAGTCTATTGCTTCAAGCCAAGACTATCAGCAGCTTATCTTTGTCTAACTTTTTCTGTTCCTCTGTACCAAGGGAGTTTGCCTGTTTCCGAGTAAAATGTCATTATAGCTATCAGCTTTCAACAGAATGCCATGAGCCATAAATTTTTAATACACCTTCGTCTGGCAGTGAGACAGAGAAAAGAAGCACTAAGGGAATCTTGAGGAAGAGGAAATTGGTGGGGCCGGATGGGGGGCAATAGAGGGTTACATTTTTGCAAAAGAGAACATTGACTTGCTACTCACATCTGTTTGGACAAGGAACGTCGGTATATAATGCTTTTGGAAGCAGCCGCAGGTAAGTGGAAGCCATCTTGAAACAGGTATAGTTTCTCCACTCCTTATCTTTTTATTTGAGGGATTTGTAAGTCTGTGCCTCTTCACTGTTAGAAGTGCCCTACCGTCCACCAGCTTTGTCACCTCAGCTTCCAAACCCATGAGCAGTGGCATTGTCCTCACAGGCAGGCAAAACCCACAACATTTCATGGCTCAGGTTCAAGACCAGGCCATCTGCAGGACCATCCCTTTCCACAGAAGCCTGCCTGAGTTTTTGCGTCTTCAGGGGAAGCATTTCTTCCTATCCCACTGCCTGTACAGGCATGATTGGTGGGAACGTGGGAGATGGGGCCATCTTGGTGGTTCCTGTTTTGTTGTTTTCTGTGTTTGGATTGTGCCGTGTTTCTTACTTAGTGCAATTTTAAAAAATGTGAAGTATGAAAGTTAACAAAGCATTAAACTAGGCATTCAGTTAAAATATTATATTTAAAATGTTAAAAATTAGAAACAAATGAAATTACATACTGAAAACAGGACACCCAATTGCCAATTGCACCAGATCGCTCCACCCTGGCCAGCCAAGGCTGAAGGCCCTGCAGATCTCACCTGCCTTGCAGGGAGTTCCAAAGCCTAGGAGGCGCAACCAAGAAAGAGTGCATTGCCGTTGTCCAATCCAGGATTTACCAGAGCATGGACTAAGTTGCAGCTAAAGTATCCCTGTCCAGCAAGGCTATAGTTGGTTGTTAGTTGAAGCTGGCTCTGAGCACTCTGAGCCATGGAGTCTCTCTGGGCCTCAAGTGAGAAGGGTGGGTCCAGGTGTTCTCCCAAGCTATGGATCTCCTCCTGCAGCAGGAGTGCAACCCCATGCAGGACAATCTGTTTACCGGTTCCTGGACCTGAGAACCATCAGTCCACCAAACCTCCATGTTATCAGGATTCAGCTTCAATTTATTGGCCCTCGCCCACCTGTTTCTGCGCCCAGGCTCTTGTCCAGCACCTGCACAGCCCCAGCTGACTCTGAAGACAAGGAGAAATAGAGATGCTTCTCATTACGCTGATGACACTCAGCTCCAGTTCTCCTTGTCATCAGAGATGGCACCCTACACCAAATCTCCTTAAGACCTCACCCAGCAGCTTCCTATAAATATTGACATCATGGGGACAGAGTGGAATCCCATGGTGACCCACAGCTGAATTTATTTGACTTATATTCCACCTTTCACCCTAGACACAGTGTCCCTCACCAGATTAAAACAGGTACAAATAAAGATAGATAAGATCAGGTACAAACAGAAACAAGCCAAGAGCTGTAATGCTGGAACATAAATTACGGGATTAGCTGCATTAAGTATTACATGAAACTCCGTGCAGCACTCAAACACTATCAAAAGAACAATTCTAACATCACAGATGGGTACAGATTTTTAAGGTCCTGCATACATAATAAAGACCGAGAGTTGGCATCAAAGAGGTATAAGTGTTGCTTTATGTTTACTGAGTGATATGGTGATTGCAGATTAGTGAGTTGCAATGCTGTGCCACTGAATGCGCAAACATGTGTGAAATGCACAATTGTAGAAGGCAATGCACATCTGCATCCATGGTGCCCAAAGGTGCCACATGCAGAGCTCCTTTTCTCCAAACCTTGTCTGAATATGAGTGTTCTGGATGAAACAAAAATGCCTGAGCCGCTTAGAATCATTGGCCATTTCTGCACTACTGTTATAGTGCCATTATTCCACTTTCATTATTCCATGGAATCCTAGGGTTTGCAGTTTAGGGAGGGGCCCTTGAGGCTATAGGATGTTGAAAGGGGAATAATAGCAGTATAACACTCTAGTGCAGAAATGGCCATTGAATCAGCAGGTCATGGAATCACAGTCTTGAAGAATACCAAAAGGCCAAGCTAGTCCATTCCCTGGCTGTGCAGGAATATACAACCAAAGCACTTCTGAGAGACAGTTATCCTACTTCTGTTTAAAGACTTCGAAAGCAGAGCCCATCCACCCCTAGCTTTTACCCTCAAGGACTTCTTCCAAAGTTAATCCAATGATTCACGTTCCAGTCTCTAGATCAGCAGAAAACAAGCTGGCTCCACCTTCTACACGGCATCCCTTCTGCTATTTAAAGATAGTTATCGAGTCACCTCTTGGTCTTCTCTTCTTCAAGCTAAACATCCCTAGCTCTCCATACTGTTCCCAGTTGGGCTTGGTTTCTGGCCTTCTACCTTTTTGGTTGCCCTCCTTAGGACACGGTTCATCTTGTCGATATCCTTCTTGAATGGCGGCGCCTAGAACCGGACACGGGATTCCTCCAGTTGAGGCCTGACCAAAGCCAAAGTTTTCAGGAGTGTGGTTCTGCTCACTCTTTTTGTGATTTGTTTTCCATTGAAATTGTGTCACGGGATGTGTGTGATGAAATTTAGCTGCATGACACAAAATGGCAGGGGGGAGGCGGAGGAGAGACAGCAGGGCCCCTGAGAAAACAGGTGGGTGCATGCTACTTCCTCTGTTTCCCACTCTTCTTCATACATGGACAGCTCTTCTTCCACCCTTCTGTTGCTTCTTCCAGGAGGAAAGTAAAGTTTGCCCAAGTTTCTGGTTCCTATAGTAACCAAGTTTTCTTCCTGCACCTCCATTTCTCATTCCTGGGCTGACCACTTGCATCTTCGGTGACCTTTTGAACCGCCTGCTGGCAAGAATAGAGTCTAAAACACCGAAGAGCCCACTGTCCAAACAGAAGGTAAACATTCTGTAACTCAGGACAAATGCATAATGGCTGAATGGTTGCATTCCCTCCAGTCTTGCCAAAAAACCCTCCTCCTTGAAGTCAACAGGTTGTTCCCCGGATAGTCTGAGGGAGAAGCCATTTCCTTGGGCACCCAGCCAAGGGCAGCAATTACTCTGGGCTAGAAGGGAGGGTCGGATGGCGGGGGGGCACTTGGATGAAGCCGAGGGGGGCTTCCCTCTTTGCCCCTTCCCCTGCATTATTCATGGCAGACACCAGCCAGAATCCTGCTGGAGTCGGAGGCATGTGAAAGTTCATGTATGGAAAGTCCAGAAGACTGATGGGATGATGGGACTTAGAGTAGCAAAGAATAGAATAGTATAAGAGAATCAGGACCAGGCCTCCGCAGAGTTTCCCCCAGTGCCCTTTGAGTTACTAGCCTGCTTTGTTGTTAGCAGAGGTGCCTTGAAATTAGTATATCAGCCTTGAAGAGGCAACAGCTTGACCTGGGAGACATAGGCCATTTCCGCAGTAGCCTGTTATAGCGCAACTATTCCACTTTCAGCACCCTAGGGGATCCTGGGGTTTGCAGTTTATGGAAGGGCCTCAAAGGCCATCCTCAAAGGCCCCTCCCTAAACTGCAAACCCTGGGATTCCATAGGACGTTGAAAGTGGAATAATCGCCCTATAAGAGTGTAGTGCAGAAATGGCCTCCCAAGGGGGGTCTGCTGCTGCTCCTCTTCTCCCTCTCCTTGCTGCTCTGCCTGGAACGGCAGCAGGCCAGGGGCTCCGAGCAGTGCTGCTGCTTGTACTGCCTCGGCAGCAGGAGAGCTTAGGCACTAAGGACTCAAAAACCCTTACTCCGCACTGCCGGGCTTCGTAGTCCTTAAGGTCCTCCAGGCCTCTTTCCTGTGAATTAGCACAAATCTCTCCAGGGAAAGTTGGAAAGGTGCTCCTTTGTGTAACGGAGAATATATCTTTCAAAGCAAGTATGAGTTCAGTGCAGCAGACCTGTTTCCCTCAGCTTAACATCACCCTCCCATATTTTACTTCCCCTTCTCCGTGACGTAAGTCTATCCACATCTCTACGCAGCATGCAGCTGCTGTTTTGTCTCCCTGATAAGGGTTATGTTGCAGTAAGATCTTCACCACTCATCTGTCTTACTTCAGTCAGCTTCTGTCTGTCCTCAGTCTCACCTCTGCTCCTGGAACGTTCATAGAATCCTAGAATCCTAGACCTGGAAGAGACCCCAAGGGCCATGTAGTCCAACCCCATTCTGCCAGGCAGGAAGACACAATCAGCAATCCTGGCAGAGGACCATCCAGGCTCTCTTTAAAAAGCTCCAAAGAAGGGAGAGACTCCCCCACACTCTATTAAGGCAGCAGCTAATTCCACTGTCAAATTGCTCTTAACATCCTGAAGTTCTTCCCAAAGTTTAGACAGAATCTCTTTTCCTGGAGGTTGAAGCCAGTGCTCCATAGTGTCCTAGACTCTGGAATGGCAGAAAACAAGCTTGCTCCATCCTCCATATGACATCCCTTCTAATATTTAAACTTGGCTGTCTTGTCACCTCTTAACCTTAACATTTCAGGGAGTATGGAGGAGTCTTCTCCTTCTTTGGAGGTTCTTAAGCAGATGCTGGATGGTCATCTATTAGAAATGCTTGGATTGTGTCTTCTTCTGTAGAAGAATGGGGTTGGACTGGATGGCCCTTGGGGTCTCTTCCAACTCTAGGATTCTATGAATTTTTGCCTTGTTAAAATGGTGGTGGGTCTCATGAGTATTTCCCACAGCTTCTTCCTATCCCTGTATAAGTTGCTCAGAGAACCTTTTATTGGAGTGTAACCCACGCTGGAAATAGAGTTTACTAGCGTATCTACCTGGCATTTTATTTTCTCATAAGTAATACTTGTTAGAAAGATTTGAGATCTGTGTCTCTAATTCCCCAATCTGTCTTGGCCAGTATCTGTAACTTTTCTCCCTATTCCTCAATCCAATCTGTATTCAGAGTTACTAGCATACAGAGCTTGGGTTCCTGAGGGAATACACTGCCCCCTCCTTCTTGCTGCTAGGCCTTGTCTCCATAGCAACTGGCCTGAGGCCCCAGAGCTCTCTGGCTGAGAATTCTAAAGGCCCCTCTCTAAACTGCAAACCCCAGGACTCCATAGAATCTTCTTAGGCAGCCAGTCATATGAGGTTTTTGCCTCACACAGCCAATCATATGAGGTCTTTACCTGACACAGACATACCTTGACTTTTATATATTAGATGTGCGCAAAGTCATAGATATCTTTTCTTTCAATCCTTGTAAAGTCTGTTAGCCATGTAAAGCCTTGGTGTTTTGCCTCGTCCATCACTGCACACCAGGAGCTGGTTCAGCAATACGTTATCCCTGCAACCTAAACTGGAATCCTTCTTCTTGTGACCAAGACTCACCTCTATTGCACTATTTGTGAGTGCCTTGGAAAGGGAGAAACCACAAAACAAAATCCTTGCCATCTCCTGAATTCTGCTCTGGACAATTTTCTCTAATGATGAAGATGCAGCCTTTAATTTTTATACGGAGAAAAGGGAAGCCCTTAAAGAGATCCTTTGGATGAGAAGTTCTGCTTCAGCGGAGCGGCTGTGCTTTCATCTGAGCACATCACAGGTACAGGGAATTGGCTGCTGCGGGTCACCCCTGGTCACACGGTGTCACAGAGAGTGCGGGGGACACTTTGGAGCAGGTCCCTTTTTCAGAAGGTAATGAGGGAACCTGAGGCTGAATGGAGCTCAGCCTTTAATGTTTCTTTGCCTTGAATCAGAAAGCGGCGCTTCAGAACAGGCGATCAATCCGTTTCTGTCAAGTCTGGACGGGGACGGCTTTGTTCTTCCAGTAATGGAATAAACATTGGACTAAGCAGGAAGCTACAACATCCTGCTTGTTCTTCCAAGGAGACAAATTAACCTTCAAGCCATTTGTTACAACAAATGCAAAAAAGATTTCAGGTGGGTCTGTTTCAGTGGCTTGAGGTCCCTTTAGAATCTTGATTTATTTTTGGCTCTCTGCGAGGCTGGAAGTATTTAGTCAAGCAGTGGTTCTCAACCTGTGGGTCCCCAGATGTTTTTGGACTTCAGCTCCCAGAAGCCCTGAGCATTGACCATAGTGGCTGGGGCTTCTGGGAGCTGAAGTCCACAAACATCTGGGGACCCACAGGTTGAGAACCACTGAGGGGTTCTTTTCAGCCAAGCGGAGCTGCAAAGGAAACTGGGGGACAAGATCCTACGCTGGCGTTGTATAGGTTTGACCTCTGCATGGGGAATTATGCCTCAATTGTGCCACGTAACCCTTGCACTGAATGGCAACATCGCACAACTGCATCCATGAACAATGGACAATGTGTACCCATGTGTGATGGACCGGCACACATAATGCTGCTTCTGCAACCTTGAACTCAACGCAGTTCTGCGTCAGAGAAAAACGTTCAGTCTGACCACAGTGAACGCATGCGTGTGTAAAATAGATTCTGACCGAAGAATATGATAAAAGAAGAGTGCACATTTAAGAGTATATACGTGTGTGTGTGTGTTTGCCTGAGTGACAGAGAGAAAAGCAATGGAAGGGTCGTCTGTTTTTGCACCCTTGAAAATATGAGTATCCACTTGATCAACTGTGATCAGTTGCAGCAGAATGTTGTCGCTGTTGCTGTTGTGTGCCTCCAAGTTGTTTCTGAGTTATGGTGACTCTAAGGTGAATCTATCGTGGGGTTTTCTTGGCCTTTCTCTGAAGTGAGAGAGTGTGACCTTTCTTATGTCACCCAGATGGTTCCCAGGGCTGAGTGGGGATCTGAACTGAGTGGGGATCTGCAGAGTCACAGTCCAGCCTCCAAACCATTACACCACACTGCATCTAGGACTAGACACAGAACAATAGCTTCAAACTGCAGGAGAAGCAATCCCACCTAAAAACTAGGAGGAACTTCCTGAGGGTAAGAGCAATTGGACATAGGAATCTGCTGCTGCCTGGGAATGTGGTACTGGAGTTTCCTTCTTTGGAGATTTTTAAGCAGAGGTCGGGTGGCCATCTGTCAGGAGGGTTTTGACTGTGTCTTCCTGCATAAAGAATGGGGTGGGACTGGCTGGCCCTTGCAGTCTCTTCCAACTCTCAAATTCTAGAGTTCCTAGTTTCTAGATCTGTCAAAGGGAGTGCTTGGATTGTGCATTCCAGAATGGCAGAACAGGGTTGGTTGGATCCAGTGGCCCTTGGGGTTTCTTCTAACCATATGAAGATATGATTTTATGAATAGGACATAGGCAGAAGTTACATTTGTGGAGCTCTGCTTACACAACTGTGAACTGAATATGTCTTTTGCACAATGGCTGAAAAAGTATAACCATACATGAAAGGGAAATTTCACAGATGGAGAACACTAACGGGATCCAGCTCTTATCTTTCCACCATGCAAGGGACGTCTCTCCTAATCATATTGGGCCTTTCTTCATTTCCTGATAGTTTTTTTTTTCCTAACAGATTTGTTCATGTTTGGTTGTCAAGACAGAGACAGTGACACCACATCTGAGCAGGGAGGAATTGAAATCGGAGCAATGGCAGTTGTGAAGGAAAAAAGAAAAGGCCCATCAGCAGCCCAGTGTGATTGGTCAGTTGGATGTGTGACAACTTCAGGTCCCCCGCAACTGTCCAAAGGGTCCCCATGGCTGCAGACAAATCCTTCCTGAGGTTTCTTTGACAGAATGTGGGGCTCACACATTGTGCATATAAATATGCACCAAAGCAGGTGGCACACTCCAAACATACCACCCGCATTATCGGAGGGAGAGAGAGAAAGAGACACATCTTTGAGCTTTGAATTGCACTCACAACATACTGTAGCCTGGGGCTGGCTATATTTTAAATATGAGTAATTGCTCTCGCAGGAGTTTCAAGAGGACGTCAATTCCCTCTCCCCGGGACTCTTCTCACTCTTGGTGATCGGTAATTGTTTCTGTGAGAAACAAGGAGACAGGAGGGGGACAGGGAGATGAAGAAAGCAAACAAGAAAGGAGTGGAACAAATAGTGCTGGATAATGAACCATGCCTGAACGCTTAGTTAGCTGTTGCTCGGATCAAAGGAACAGGAGTAGCAAAAAGGAAGGTTTCTATCTCCAGGGTGTAGAAGATGCAACTTGCAGCCATGGATGCCATTCCTTGGCAAACAAACCTATTCCTCCCCATCTGGAGGTTCCCAAAGCCAATCAAACAAGGCAGCCATTCCAGAGACATGTGCCATAGGAAGTACATGGATGGGACAACCGTACCTCTGCTACAGGAAGAGAAGGCTCTTGTTGGTCTGTGGTTTCACTGACCCAGACTTTTCCCTGGCCAACCAGCAGGTAAAGTTCTCCTGTTGCTGCACCTGGAGTGATTCCATCTTCCACTCCTTCCCAGTCTGAAGGAGGCATGGGTCCCTCACCCTTCAGTGACTGCTTTACAGAGCTGTGTGTGCAGTGGTGGAAGTGGCTGCAAACTCCTTAACTTCTCTCTCTTTGGGACTTCACTTTATTCTCCCTCTCACACTCTTCCCATCTGTCATTTTCACCTATCTCAAGTAACCTTGGCTGATCTTCTGTTATAATCAATTAGAGACTAGTTTTACTGATCTTCCGTACCGGGTCACCAGATAGCCAATCACATGAGACTAAAAAGTTTCATCGGGCCCCCTAACCAAATAAGACTTCAACTGGTCTTTTTCATCTCAGGCCCTTTCCGCACCAGGCAGTTAGAACAGGGCAGTGAGTCCCCACAGGGAGGTTGTCTGCACCTTGGAGAGGACTAGGAGTGGACTACTTACTGGAGATCCACACCTCAGTCCGCTCCAAGACAACCCCAAGTGGTCCTCCAGCGTGTTTTTGAAAGACCGGAAAAAACAGGTCTTTATTTTCTTGGAACGTTCCATTGCGCTCCTGCTCCCTTGTACAGATTCTCAGGCTTGCACCAATGCGAGCCTGCGATCTACAGAGAGCAGGCTTTAGGCATGGTGACTTTCAGCGGATAGTCGGGACCCACGACTAACCGGAAGCCACCATTTTGGAAGCTGGAAGCTGCCATTTTGGAGGCCGTACCAGTGTGGATCTACAGACCTCGCACTGCTCTGATTCGCCCTGGACCAAGGAGGAGCCCTGCAGAAGGGCTTCAGGGACAGTCTGCATTGCTTTAGACCCCAGAAGAAGCGGTAGGTAACGGCACAGAGCGATTCCCTCATCTCGTGGAGAAAGGGCCTCAGCCAATCAGATGTGTGTTTCTCTGGTGTGTGTTAACTGCCCAGACATCCTTTGTTTGTCTTATACCTGCTGATCGTTGTCTTCTACCAGTGAGGGACAAACTCCACTGGTTTTGCAGGACTGGATACCTGCTGTCAAGCGTGACTCTCTCACTCATTAGGCCCACCTAATCAGCTCCCAAATTTTTTCTCTCTCAGCTAGACTCTCCCATATTTACCTTACTTCATCTTGTGTTTATATTCAGGTAGCTGAATGCCCAGCACTGGCTTCATTATCCACTTATTAACCCCACAAAGACATTGACTACACTTATTTCCATTCTTTCTTCCAATATACAGGCTCCAGAGTCTTAAATTTTGCAAAACATATCCAAAATATAGTGATGAGTCCATAACAAGAAGAAGATTCAACAGCAACCGGCAGTCCCCATCAAAGCCTGCTTGTTACAACCCTTTGTGAGCTGTTGATCTGGGGCCCATTGCTTTACCATCAGGAACCATACTGAGCAAAACAGGCTCCTGGGAAATGTGTGTAAGGCAGGCCGTGAAGGTCAAGTCAGACACAGCAAGGGAAATCACACAGGCTGCTTGCTTCAAGATATGGTAGGAAGTTACCCCAGAGTTGCCCAGTTTGATGTTGATGGCTTCACTTAAGATTTGAATGATAGAATGTAGTCATATAAAATTTGTTTCATATCAAGTCTCATGCAAAATGGACAGAATACTGCAATTTTTCATGGACATGAACCATTTGCTAATTCATCCTGAACTTGCAGGAAAATGTTGGGATACCAGGGTATGTCTCAGCATCAAGCCTGGACAAAATCAATTCTTAAATGTTCATTTTTAAGGGAAGAAAAACCTTAAGTATTTGTTTGGAAGGATCCTGAAGATGGATCATCTCCAAAACCTTACCATAGTCTTTCCTTTGTCTTGGTCCTGTTAGGTAGCCCACCGGGTTGGGGATGTGATCAAGCCTGCGGATCATGGCACAGTTAGCAGACAGGGAAGAAGGGTGGGAAGCAGACTGCATGTGTGCAGGATGGGCCAAGGGCAAGAATGACAAAGCTAGTCTTTGATTTCCATGAACATGTGTTTGACAGACAAAGGCCATTTCCGCACTAGTCTGTTATAGCACTATCATTCCACTTGCTACATCCTATGGAATTCTGGGGTGATGTTGCAAGTGGAATGATAGCGCTGTAACAGACTAGTGTGGCCAAAGGCTAGCATCCTGTTTGTGACTTACCCACATGTAAGTTCTCTCAAAGAAATAACTGGACAATACTGTTTAATGTGGAAGTCTCTAAACAGCTGAGGTCAGCAGAAAGAAAGACAGATGAACATGTGGTGCTGTTCCATGCGGCACCTCTGATTATTGCACATGCAAATGTACATTCTGTGCAGCCATTGCGCATTTCACATTTCTTCGAGCTTTCATTTCTTCAGTGCTACAATCCAATAATGCACAATCATTGTGTAACTTTGTGGGTGCAATGCCTCTATGCTTCTGTCTCCTTGATGTGGAATTCCAGCCATTGCCACAGCATGGAGGCAGGAGGAAGCAGGCTCCCTGTGAGGAAGAAGTAATTACCTTTTCAATCCCCTCCCTTTCTTTCTCTCTCTGTATCCTTAATTCTCCCATAGGCTGGCAGCCATTTTCATAAGACTGATCTAAGGCAGGGCTGGGAATCCTCCAGATCTTCTTGGCTGAGAACTCCTATCAGGTCTAGCCAGCATTGTCATGGGAGAGGGATTATGGGAGATGCAGTCCATAAACCTCTGGAGGGCCACAGTTGCCCACCCCTGTGCTGGAGCAACTTATGGCCTCCCACCCTACCTGGTTCTACTGAAAGCATTAACAGGTGATCAGCATGCCTTGAATCCCAGAGGGGCTGCAGGAGAAAATGGTGAGGGTGGGTTAGGGTTTCATTTGTTTTCACACTGTGTGCATATGTGTGGGCTTTCTGTTTCCGGGTAAAATTAAACCAAAAAAACTCTTTAAAAGAAATGGGGAAGGTGAGGGGGGGTTGGACTGGTGGGGTTGCAAAAATGGGATCCAGGGGCCACATGAGGCCACAATTGGCCCACTCCTGGTGTACAGCTTGGAAAAATTACTTTTGAAGACCATAGGTTCCAGAATCCATGCTGGATAGGGGACTGTGGGAACTGCAGTCCCCCAAAAGTAATTTTTCCAAGCTCTTTGGTCTGATCCGGCATGACTCTTCAGTGCCCAGACATTCTTCTTTCTTGTAACAAGCCCATCTTTTCTTTTATTTCTCCTTTTCTGCAGGGAGGAGCCTGGCTCGACCGCCCCTCAGCACAAGAGCTGGACCCTAGAGTTTGGTCTGTGTGCCGGAGCATCATACACGGGCCAACTTGGAAATGTTGGCCTACTTTGGAAGCCCCAGCACTATCTGCCCTCTAATCCATGCCCACCTGGTTGCCCCACCAGGAGAGTGAGAAGAGACTGCTGGGAATCCAGGCCAGGAGTTTCCCTCAACCGTTTACTTTTCTTATTAACAAAACATCCAATAAATCACCAGAGCCTCTGGAGAATCTGAAAGGCTGTTCTTTGGTGGGGAGGGGGGAAATGCTTCCGCACATCCATTTGTTATGAGGGAGCTTTGAGGATTATGTTTTGCTGTCGTGAGGTGGAACTTGCTTCAAAGAGAAGGCATGGAAATGCAATCCTCCCCACGGCACCGGGGCAGAAGAACAGCAACCGTTGTTTAATTTGTTTGCTTTGCAAAGGTCACATTCGCAGACCCCGCTGGCCTGATTCATGCATTTCATTTGAGTCTGAATCAAAATCCAAGTTTTACCCCTAAACCATCCATGATTTAAAATGGGGGGGAAATTACACTGTGAGGTTTAGGGGGGTGCAACTACAGCTGTGCCACCCCCCTCGCTCCCCACCTCCGCTCCTTCTGGGCCAAACAGAGACAACAGAATCCATAACCCTCTCATAAGCTAAGCTTCAGGACCTTTCCCCACCCTACCTTGTCCTGTCGTGCTCTGGTGGTGATTCCAGCAGCAGCTTTGCTCCCCTCTGCACCGGACTTGCTTCCTGCTGAAGGAAGCACGACGGACATGCCTGTTCTTTCTGCAGCGCAGCCAGGCACTTTCCTTCACTGTGCTGAGACAGGAAGCACCTCCATCATGCTTCCAGGCCTTCTGCAGGCAAGGTAAGTGTGGGATGGTCGCACAATCACGGGTCATTGATGGGGAAAACCCATCAATGATTTAATCCATGATTGTGCTGCCTGGTCATGGGAGAAGGATGAGATTGTGGCAACATCATGCAGAAGCGTCACTACAGTCCTGCTCTTCTCCCACCCCCACGCTGGGAAAACAGCATCCTGCGATAGGGGCATCAGAGAGGAGCTGGCAAAGGGAGCTGGCTCTGGGCCCCGAAGGGGGAGAACAGTTTGCACCTGATCAGGGTATGATCTCCAAAAAACAAAAAAAACAAAACCCAGAAAGACTATCTGTAGGGATGGATGGCCCCACACGGTTGCCCAGCCTGCTCTAGGTGGACTCTGCTTGAAGAACCTATTTGTGTTTTGAGAACTTTTGGGGAGACCCATTCCTCTGTCCCACCACCACCCTCACACCTACAGCTGGTGGGAACATGGGAGGGACAGGGCCTTCCCAACAGCTGCCCCAAGCTCTGGAACTCCCTTCTCAGAGGGGTTAGATGGAGACACCCCTGACTATCTTGTGGTAAACAGGTGAAGACTTTTCTGTTCCGACAGGACCTTGAAAATAATTATTTAAGAGGAAACAGGCCTTGCATAATAATAATGTCATTGCTGTGTATCTTCAAATAATTTCTGATTTATGATGACTCTAAGGCAAACCTATCATGGGGTTTTCTTGGAAAGCTTTCATCAGAGGGAGAGTTCTCACCATTGCCTTCCTCTGAGGCTGAGAGAGTGGCCAGGTAGGGATTTTAATCCTGGCCACTCTGTGTCCTGGTTAACACCCCAACCACTATACCACACTGTTTTTTTGTATAATATGCAAGATTTTCATCTGTCTTTTTGTATAATATGTGAGATTTTTGTTTGTTGTAGTTCCTTTAACAAATTGCTTATGTTTTCACTTGTTTCAAAATTTTATGGTGCTTTAATTGCTTTTTAAATTTTTTTTTAAAAAATTGTATGTTGTGAATGTTTAACAATATCTGTTGTAAGTGTTAAAAGCCATCTTCAGTCCCAAACTGGGAAAAGGGTGGGATGATGGTGGTGGTGACAGAATCCTCCATCATAATTGACCTGATGTAACTTTACATATACTTTGCTGCGTAGCAAAGGCACCAAGAAACTCTGTTAGTGAATTGAGAAAAATGCGTAACAGGGAACCAACAAGAATGCCCCAATGTGCGCCGGGCTCTACCAACGCGCATTGGAGAGAAGTGACTAGCGGGGTGCCACAGGGTTCGGTCCTGGGCCCAGTGCTGTTCAATATTTTTATCAACGACTTGGATGAAGGAATAGAGGGCATGCTCATCAAATTTGCAGAGGGGACATGATAGCTATGTTTAAATATTTGAAGGGATGCCATGTAGAGGAAGGAGAGGGCTTGTTTTCTACGTCTCCAGAGACCAGGACAAGGAGCAATGGATTCAAGCTGCAGGAAAGGAGATTCCACCTGAGCCTCAGGAAGAACTTCCTGGCAGTCAGGGCTGTCCGGCAGCGGAATCTGCTGCCTCGGAGTGTAGTGGAGTCTCCTCCTCCTTTGGAGGTTTTTAAGCAGAGGCTGGATGGCCATCTGTCGGGAATGCTTTGAGGGTGTTCTTGCATGGCAGGGGGTTGGACTGGGTGGCCCGTGTGGTCCCTTCCAACTCTACATTTCTATGATTCTATGATTGGCACTCCCTAGCTCGCTTCCTGATGCCCTGTGGGACTGACACATGTGGGTCCCTTTGCACATTGGTCACCTTGCTGTCTCTCCTGTGTAGTAAATGCAACAGCAGTCCCTTGCTGAATATGAGTGTTATAGAACTGCCCAGTGCTGATTCCCACAGACATAAGTCCACTCGCAAAGATGTTAAATCCCCAAAAGGATTGTGGCAGGGGCATGTAATCCAGTACTGTGTTCACACAGAGAGACATTGTTCCTGGGAGACAGGGCACGGAAGTCGGAGATGACTGCAGAATATTCCCCAGCAATAGCACAGGTTTCGAGCTACAGGTACCATGAGGTTAAATGCTTCTGGTACCAAAGGTGATACGTAGCAAGCTTGACTACAAAATGCAGAACAATATCCTATAAATTGAAATCACTCAACTGCAAGGGAGTGGTATCAAGACCAAATCCTGGCCTCAAAAGCAAGGCGCCCACGCCATAAAGAACTGGACTTTTTGCAAAAAGAGGTCAATGAAGCTGTGACTACAGACTGTCAGATTTTGACCTTTATCCATCTGATAAGACATTTGGAAGAGAATGCTGCACAATGCCTTGGGGTCCACCAAGGATCTGGGGCATGGCAGGGGGTCCAATTGTCTCTTTCCCCCTTGTAGATCTCAGCTGAGATGCTGCACTGCAATCTTGCTTTCATATTTATTTCTTTAATTTATGTCCCACCTTTGTCCCAAAATGGTTTACAATGCAAATTAAACAATTAGCTAAAACAATATCTGGTACACAAACCTTTAGTTTTCATTTTAAATTAAGCAACCAATCCAATTAAAACTTTAATTTAAAACAACTAAAATACATTCAACACATAGTATGAGATACAGCACACCCTGTAAAAGATTCTTTTGTCACAAGCAGTTAAAGCCAAGGTCCTGTCCAAATAAAAAGGTCTTTGCCTGCCAACAGAAAGAGACCAAGGATGGGGCCACCCAAACCTCCTGTGGGGGGTAATTCTGAGTGTGGGAGCAGCCACAGAGAAGGCCCTGTCTCCTGTCTACTAACGAAACATGCCTGGGAGGTGGCAAGACTGAAAGGAAGCTCTGCAATAAAGACTGTAAGACTTGGGCCCTTTGCGCACCTTACTTGGTTCTGATGTGGGCGTGCAGGGATCACGCAAGCAGCCTCTTGTGAGAGGCACTTGTGTCCCCTCTGCTTCTCCTCTGCACCAGCTCCCTGCAGGCTGGAAGGAAGCGTGAGGGCTCCGCCTCTTCCTTCCGCAGCGCAGCCGGGTACTTTCTCAGGCTGCGCTGGGGGAGGAAGTGTGAGGGCCGCACCTCTGGAGGCTCTGCACACAAGGTAACTGCATGTGGGGCACGGGAGCGATGCGCGAAATGATATATTCCACGATCACCGCCTACTGGTCCCGAGCAGCGTTGCGCGATTCTGAAACAGTCCTTGCAGTCGCACGACACTCCAGAGGCCCTTTTGCATGTGAAATGGCATGTGAAAAGGGACTTGGGCAGAGTCATAGAGTGTGGAACTCTCCACAGCTGACCTCTATGCTTTCAGACTTTTGCACCGATTGTGCTGTGTCAGCCTTGTGTAGAGTGACAACACTGCCCAACGTGTTACCACACCTTAGACCCCCACTTGTGGAATAGCAAAATTGGCATGAAATATCATTTTCATATTAAAAATTGGACACTTATGGCTGGGAAACATGTGGTAAGCAGGACACTGGTTGTAAGCATGAGCTAGGTCAGGATGGCCCCAGAATGACCAGGTCATAAGGTCAAGGAAAGTTAGGTGGGAAAGCCCGGCATTAATGGGCTTCCAATAATCCTTTCAATAGCCCCAGCAACTAAGTCAATAGTCAATGAAACTGCCCAGGTACAGTAGGCAAGCACTTCCACTGTGCGCATTTCCTACTGAGACCTTTCCCATTCACATAACCCAACCAAGACATTAAGAGGCTGTCAGGACCCCCATCAACGTTTTGTTACCCAAAGTAGGGCAATCAGTCCATTTCGGATCCCTTTTGTTTACTTTCCCAGGGAGCCATTAACATTCATTCCTTCAGGGTGGGAAATAGAGTATAAAAACTCCAGCTCCAGCCCAAGTGATTTGCTAGCACCTTGGGTGTCACTCTGTACCCGACTCTCATTCCTCTGGGCTGCTCTTAAACTTCTATTTAAGTCACTCCTCTTCAATCCTCTGCTCCAGGATCAGTAAATATCACCCTCTGCGTCAGAAGTCTCTCTCTGTCCAACATTTCTCACTTCTCCTTTCACTAGCCTTGTATGGTTTGTAAGACTGCTAGATTTCTTGTGTGCGTGTGTCTGCTGCTTTCCAATAAAATACCAATTTTTAACCTTTAACTGGACTCCTACAGTTCATACTGGTATACACAGGTGAAAGGATCCTGCAGTTACCCTCCTCTTGCAGGCATCCTTTGAGCTACAATTTCCCCAGTTTCTAAAGAGACGGTGGCACTGTTGATGGATTTCAGGGTCCCCCACCTTTTGGGGTAACAAACAGAATATATAATCCAATACCCAGTCCTATGTGCAACCAATACAAAAAGGCATACCAAGTGTACACCGGAAGGCACTACTGAAAGTGCCCGGGCACGCACAATGACACCATGTTTCCAAATCACAGGATCATAGAATCATATAAGAGTTGGAAGGGGCCCTGTGGAGTGTCAGGTCCAATCCCCTGCTCAGTGGTGGATAAATCCTCTTCTGAAACCTTGAAGGCAGACATTCTATGTCCAACAAAAATGCCCAGCCCCTTCTGTGGAGGACTTAACTCAAGCACAGGAAACCAACAGGATTCCAGCCATGAGGTGTGCCTTGCTGTACAAGTGGTAGATGTGGCAGCTAAGGAGCCTGGAGAAAAAGAGGGATGGTGGGGTTCTGGTGGTGGCACAAGAACAATCCAGCCACACTAGTAAGAGCAAAAGTAAGGGAGGAGGGATGAAGCAGGCAGGCTCTTTCCAAGGCCAGGAAGATGGAGGATTTTCCAACTCACCTCTGGGTTTCTTTTTGGACATTTCTTGCAACACAAACATCCTGTATCCCTGAGCTGTGCGTATTTACAAAACTGATACATAAACAAAGGAATATATGAAACAACAGTTGTGCATTGATTTCAGTGCAATTAGAAGCCAGGGGCCAAAATCAATGGATTGTCAGCGTGGAATGAGACAGAAATATCTGTGTTGTCTCTGTGTGTTGTGTTTTGTAGTTACAAACAAGAGAGAATCAAAAGTAAATTGAATTTTTTTAAAAAAGGAGAGAGAAAAGGGAGTTGATTCCTTTAAGAAGGGAGGGAGGAGAAAGAGAGGAGACAGAGAAAGAACTGAAGATGATGTCCTAATGAAAGAAATTTCAGCCACACGATAGTTCATTTGCTTCCCCAAACAAGACGTTCATGAAAACATGTTTGGAATTAATTGGTCCAGATCTTAATAGAGTAAATCGAAAAGGACAGACTTAATAGGTCAAGCTGTCAGTTATATTAGGAAAAGTTTAGAATCCAGTGAGATGAGGATACGTTTGTTGTCCTATGGTCTCTTGGTGGAAAAAGACAAACTGACAGAAGAGTTACAGAAAGCATCCATCTGGAAGGCCAGATGTAAGGGGTGATGGCCCCCTGGGGCCTGGAAGCACGTGCCTGCCGCTGGGCTTGAAATGAAGTGGCTTGAAATCCCATTAAAAGTAGTCAGGAACATGTTTGCTGTCCAGTTACTGGGTCCCCAGTTCTCTACCTTGAAAAGAGGAGGGGATGGGGGCCCCTCTTTAGGCAAGCTGGAGGAGAAAAGGAGGTCTCCTCCTCCAGCGTGCAGGAGAGACAGAGCTTTCCTCCAAAGCACCACCAGCAGCAGGGACGGTCAAGTTGCATCCATGAACCTGGATCAGGCCACAATTACGCGTCACAAACTGAGGCCATTTCTGCACTAGCCTGTTATAGTGCTATTATTCCACTTTCAACATCTTGTGGAATCCTGGGGTTTGCAGTTTAGGGAGGGGTCTCTGAGGTTGTAGGATGCTGAAAGTGGAATAATAGCACTAACACAGGCTAGTGTGGAAATGGCTGAGATACAAACCTTCACCTTTGTTCTCCCCTGTGACAATTAAAAAATACAAAAGTTGTCTCTCTGTTGGATGAAATTATGAAATGGGTCGTGTGGGTTTTTATTTTTTTATTTTTTGTTTTTTTGGGAGTTTTTGGAAACATTTTACTTGTGCAGAAAACTGTGGCTGGTACCCTGTGAAGGGACTTATGCACTCACATAAAGGAGAAGCTGAACGTTTTTGTCCAGTCCAGAACGCTTGTTTTGAGTTTAAGATTATGGAAGCAAAGCTCTGTGTGTGGTGTCATTGCACATTTCATTGTGCATTTCATTGCACAGATGTGGCTTGTACACTGCATTTATGATTTTCACATTTGTCTGCAGATTCAGTTGCACCGTCTTGCAGTTCACTAAGGTACAATCTTATCTCTTTGCAACTGTGAAGTAACACTCCATCTCTTTCACGTAGGTTCTTGATCATAACTTCTTGCCCTAATGCAACATACTGTATTTTCATGAAAAATATGGCATTTTTCAAGTTGCTTTTCTGGTTCAGACAGGTGAATGTGTGTGGGAGTGGTTGTGTGGAGTGTCTACATGGATATTAATTCCAGCCATGTCCTTCCTAAAAGACTCCTCCAGTGAGGATGACTGTGGAACTTTCTGAATATGAGGATGTTGGGGATCTGGATGCCTCTGGAGACTTAGGATCTTCCCGGGTATAGAGGCTGGGACAGAGGTAGCATGGCCCCTGAGTTGGGCAAGGAGGATAGATCCTCTTCCAGTCCTTAGGGGCAACATCAAAGGACAACCTGGGTTCAGACTGAGAAGCTCAGAAGAAGTGTTGGCGACAGAGGTCTCTTTCAAGAACAAGGATCTCCTAAGGAATAAAAGGTCTTCTGTTACCCTGTTTATTGAAGGTCCCGTGAGGGACACCAAAACGTGCTCAACTAGATGTGGGGAAAATTAGCTCAGAGCACTGGTTTAGTGTTACGAGAGGCAGGGTAACTTAGCAGGATCTTGGACCCTATGTCTATGGGTCAGGCCAGTCAAGAAGCAAACCGTTGTGAAAGGATAAACGAGACCTTTTATTAAAATACAAGCAAACAGTGTATGCAACTCACTCACTCAGATAACTGTAGAAAATAAAGGTGGGAGTGGGACAGAGGGATTTTTCAGAGGGATAGTTGATTTGGGTGATACGAAACCTGTCCTGAGGTCCGGGAGAATAGAGAGCGGTGCTGGGGTTCGATGTGGCTCAGCACGTGGAGCTGAGGGGAGGCTCGCCCAGCAAAGAGGCAGCGAGGCAGTCTGGAACTCGGGAGCGATCCGAGGAGGGTCTCGGAATCAGGGGTTTTTATAGGGAGAGATGTGACTGCAGGCTATGCCGTACTTGGTGAGAACCATGGATTTCAGGTGTGAGACAAAGCCTCGGAAAGGTCAAAACTTAACATGATTGAGCTAGGTCCGAATCGACAAAGGAGCAGCCAGTATGCAAATGCACGATGCTGGACAGTTGATAGTTCAGCTAGTCAAGTTACCTGCTCGGGACAGGGAGTCCTTTGTAGGTGGCGCGCGTGCATAATAGGGTGTTTGTCGGGAGGTCTCCTGCAGCTGCGATCTGCCTATTTCTGGCTTTTCTGTATTGTTTAAGAATATTGCAGCAATCAGCCGCCGAGCCTAGTTTCGTGCTTGTCCGGGGGCCTTACAAATACGTGGAGAGGGGTGGTGGAAGAAAGCCGAATTATGGATATAAAAAGGATATATTTATGCTACTGCCAAGGCGGCCTAGAAGCTGCAGTAACACTTCTCAGGTGTAGAGTCCTTCTCCTGATAGAGGAGCCTGGAAGCCTGAGAATGATGGGACTTAGAGTAGCGTAAGAGAGTATAAAAGAATGTGTTGCACTTTGGCCGGTGGAGAAAAGGTCAGGAAAACCTTCCAGCTGCAAGTCACCCCAGGCAGAATCAGGATTGGTGGGGACAAATGGGTAGAGTTGCCAGCAGGAAAAGTGGAGAGAGCCCCTCACCCTTTCATGGTTGCACAGAAAAGGGACTTCCAGCAGGTGTTGCTTTTACCTAATTGCACACCAAGCAACACCTTCTGAAATCCCCTCTTCTGTGCATTGCAGGGGGTTGGACTTGATGGCCCCTGGGGTCTCTTCCAACTCTATGATTCTATGATTCCATGCAACCTTTGGAAGGATAGGAGACCTCTCCAGTTTTCAGGATGGCAGACCTACCCATGGGAGTCCTTCCATGGCCTGCTTCCCTGGCTTCTGGAAGGAGCAATGTCCTGAACGATGGAAGGACAGCAGGAGGCTCTCTGGGTCAGCCCTGCTTCGTTTCATGCCTCTGTTTTCTTGAGCTCTGAAACATCCATGGCAGCATGGCCCTGGGCCTAAACCTTTCTCAGAAAGGAGGAGGAAATACTGGTTTCTGAGACTCCTGAACATGATGCACTGGTCTCCACCTTTTTTTCCTTTTTTTTTTGTGCAAGATTGCTGGATTTTCTATTGAAAACTAGTCTTGCACAAAAAACTAACACATGTGGGTTTTTGTTTTGTTTGTTTTGGCAAAATTGCTAACTTTGGTGAAATGTATGTTTGAATCAAGGTTGCAGTTATTTTTGTGCAGCGATCTTGCACACCAAAAAGTATGGCTGTCTGGAAACTGTGTGGCCTTTTTGTGCAAAAGCTATAGTTCTCTCTCTCTCTCTCTCTCTCTCACACACACACACACACACACACACGCGCGCGCGCGCGCACACACGTAGCGTCTGAACCTGAGGAGGTCTCCTGGTTTTTCCTGGGAACAAAAAAGATACTTCTTTTTGCCCTGAAATGCCTTCTGGGGAGTGTAGGGGGCATTTCTGCCACATTTTGGGACTCTTGAGATCAATTTATGCCCAAGAGAGGACTTCTGGAAAAAGAAGCGAACAGGAATGACTTCTATTCACTTCCTATTGTTTAAAAAGTAATGGTTGGCCTTTTTGTACCTTACTGAGGTGTAGCTGTTTTAATACTGCAGATAGTTTAATTCTATTTTAATATTCACTTTTTGTACACTTTTGATTATGTTGCTTTTTAAATTGTGAGCAACTTTCAGTTCCAGTTTTGGGGAAAAAAGTGGGATGGTAGTGATGATGATGACGACGATGATCTCTGTGTCTTAAACATTCCAGGAATGACCCAAAACACAGTGATAATTTACTGTTTCTTCCAGGTGCATATGGAATGGGGGTTTTCAAGGAAGCAGTGCAAATGTTTGGCAAAAGCGTGCTCTTTCCCCCCACTCCTTGCTTTAATTTTTCTTGGATGAAATTTAAAAAAGGTTCCTCTTTTGAAGTAATTCCAGGCCTGCAAGAACACAGTCAACCATCTACGCTGAACTAAGTTCTTGTTGTTGTTCCAAGAACTTCACACACAGTCAAGAAAAGAGGCGCCTTTAATCAAACTTGTACATCTTGGGACCTGCTGAGCAGGACAAGCCCAGAAGCCTGACGGCTGCTCGACAGGCAGCCCAAGCGGGAGGTTTTCTGCTTCTTCGGCCCCCCGTGGCTCCGACTGGGAGCTGAAATGGGTCTCAAGTTGGGTGGGTCACCTGTAAGGTAGACCTGCCTAGAATGAACTTACTTGAGGTGATCAGGATGCTACTGTATGAATATGACCTATAACGAATAGAGAGGCACAGGGAGAAAGGAGAGGGGAAAACAATAAAAAAAACCCCCCTCACAGTGAATTCCTAGAATCATAGAATCCCAGAGCTGGAAGAGACCCCAAAGGCCTTCCTGTCCAACCCCCCTCTGCCATGCAGGAAGACACCTACAAAACACTCCGTTTGACAGAGGGCCATTCAGCTTCTGCTTAAAAACTTCCAAAGAAGGAAGAGACTTCACCACACTCCATTCAGGCAGCAGTGTATTCCACCGTTGAACTCCCCTTACCCTGAGGAAGTTCTTCCCAATGTTTAGACAGAACCTCCTTTCCTATAGTTTGAAGCCATTGCCCCATCTCCTAGACTCTGGAGCGGCAGAAAACGGACTTGCCCAATCCTCCATGTGACATCCCTTCAATTATTTAAACATGGATATCATGTCCCCTTCTCTTAACCTTCTCTTCTCCAGGCTAAACATAACCTCAGCAACCTAAGCTGCTCCTCATAGGACTTCATAGTTTCCTGGTCTTTGAACTCCCCTAAAGCTGCACAGTTGTATGTTACGCAATATATAAGCAATATATTCCATTAAGTGTAACTATTTTTGATGTAATTGCAAGTTCTTCGGTGGTGTGTAACTATTTGTCAGTACCTCCATTGTGCCATGTGATTCACTGGGGTTGCAAAAACAGTCCCTGGGCCTGGATTCCAGTGTTATATCACTAGAGACACCCTATCCCAGGGTCTACAATTTTGATATTAAAATATGATTCAATGTGCCTGAGAGGTCCCCGGATGGGCACGTAGGCAGCAATGGTCAAAGATGGAAAACCAGGTCAGGCCAGTAAAATCCCCATTCCTGTAGCCCCAGGAGACCTCAAGATGTGTAAACCCACAATAAACAAAGGATCCTCATCCCCTGAGAAGACGACTTGAGGGGACTAGCATGTCTGCCCCAAGCTGAACAAATATTCCATCAGGCAAGGACCATGTACATGAAATCACAGCACAAACTAACACAGCTGAAGATCCTGAGACTTTGGCAACACCTTGCAATCCCATCACACAAAGGAAATTACCATGGTGGAGCTTTGTTATCGCTCCAACACCCATTGTTCTCCCTGGGAAAGGATTAGTCCTCTGGGTACTTTTTCCATTACAAATAGTCTCAGTTTTTGAGTGGTTCTTTGGATCATCCCCGGTCATCCCAGCGGACCATTGCTCCATCCCTTGAGTATCCCCTCAGCCCTCTCCGTGCTGAGCCCCACTTCTTTGCTGTTTTTCCCGGACCAAGGACTTCAGGACAAAGGTGCAGTATCACCCCATCTACACTCCTTCCATATTCCCCTATGCAGTTTCCTCACTTTTGCTTGATAAGGCTTGAGTGAGTGTGTGAGTGATTGCGTTGCTGCGTGAGACTTTCCTTCACTAAAATCATTTATTGGACATTTTTGTTTGGTTTTTGGCTTGGCCTGACACCATAAAAACTGGGTAAAAGACCCCGCTAGGTTATCCTGCCTCTCACATTGCTATTGCAATGGAAACTAAGGGACCCCAGAAATCAGGGTAACACCAGGGGCTGGTGAAAGCCTCTCTCTCCATTTCAACTGCCATTGCTGTGATCTCCAAGAGAAAAGGAGAACAGCCAGGCACACCTCCACCATGGCCGTGGGCTTCTGTACTTCACTAACAGGATGCTGACTTTGGTGTTTCACTTGGGCCATTTCCACACTAGACTGCCAGTCGGCCCCTCCTGAAACTGCAAACCCCAGGATTCCATAGGACGTCGCAAGTGGAATAATAGCGCTATAACAGTCCAGTGCAGAAATGGCCTTGGTGCCAGCACCTTCCATGTGCCTCAAAATTCAGAGAAACTGAAGAAGCAGCCATTGTCCCTTCTCCATTGCACCATGGGAGAAGAAGGAGGCACATTGGCAAATACACCATTGGTTGCACATCCTCTGTATTCAGTGCAAACTTAGGGCATCACGACCACGAGGTAACTCTGACTGTCAGTCTACTCTGAGCAGCCATGATGTAGTGTATCACCCACAGTGCTTTAGAGATGATCGAACTCCATTCCAGTGGACTGAAGGGCACTGTACCCCCTTTATTCTGTCTAAATGCCAACGGCTGCCACTGTTGCCAGTAATGAATGATTCTGTTAATGCAGGCCTAGGTCGTGAAGTCTTCCGTCCCCATGGCTTTTCTCTAAGCCTTGCAGCCCCAGCTAAGATCCTACTTTGCATTTGTTTAGAGTCTATATGTCATGCACAACACCAGTGTGGAACCGCATCCAAAGTTGGACCAATCTAGAGGCTTGCTTGGAGGTCTCCTGGGCAATGACAACCACAAGGAATGGCTGCCGTTTGTCTTCATAATGGAGACATTTGAATTTGCAGGCCCACTAAAAGTTCTCCCAGTGGTGTGGGTCCTCCCTTCTCTCCCAGGACTCCTCTCAGCTCCCTCTGGCCTTCTGTCACAGCCACTTATGCACCAGTTCCTCCGTGTACATTTATTTATTCTGCAGAGAAGCGTAGCGCCTCCGCTTAGGGCTTGCAGGGGACAATTTATGTATCTCAGCTTCTCTTTGGCCAGCTGAGCAGCCGACCGTGAATTACATGAGGACAAGAGGCGAAGGACAAGAATTTGCTCGGTAAATTACTTGCGGTCGGTTCTGCATCCCACAAGGGAGCCGTTGCTGCAGAAATGGACAACGTTTTTCCTGTCCCTGTTCAGTCCCTGCTGGCTCGGCCCTGAGTTAAGAAAGGCTTTGGGCTCCGTCAGAGGGGAAGAGATCCCGGTCTTTTCAAATGAGCTACTTGTCACAAGCAGCTGTCAAGGACTGAGGAGCCTTGTTCTCAGTGCGGAGAGCCCTTAGCGTCGCACCATAAATCCAGGTAGCCAAGGCACTAGGAGACTGTAAAGCTACTGGCGGACAGACAGGTGGCGTTTGCTAGCTGGAAAATGAAGGTGATTAATGGCAAAAACAGCAGCAGCAACAGTAGGGCATTCTTACACGGCGAAACCAAGCCCTGTGGGTTAGAACCAGTGTGGTGTAGTGATTTTACCACTGGACTATGGACCTTGGAGACCATGGATGGGTTTCCTGCTCAACCACACAGCCCTACTGGGTGGCCATGGCCAGTTCACACACTCACAGCCCCCAGAAGACCCCATGATGGGTTTACCTTGGGTGTCAATGTGGCTCAAAATGACTTGAAGGCCCACAACAAACAACAAACCCAAGTCCTGGCTACCAAGATCTGGGCATTCAAAGGGAGGAGGAAATACAGTGGGAAAAAGTTATGTGGGACCTGGGGAATCTCTCCTCTTTTAGCACTTAGGGACCAGAAGGAAAGACTTGAGAAGCTTGGACCCCCAATTCACCCACACACTATTTGTGTGTGTGTATGTGTTACTAACTCTCCTCTCCAGTGCATTCTAGGGCATGGCTGGCCAAAATGCAGCCTATGGACCACATGTGGCCCCCAGACCCCAATTTTGTGGCCCCAAAACTTCTCCCACCAATGACCCCAATTAAAAAAAGAAGCATGATTTTCAGACAAATATTGCCTCCAACCCACACAGAAATGCTGCAAGTGCATGAAAACACCCCACAACCCACAAGCACCCCAAAACCCTATACCACCCCCATTGCCCCTGATGCCACTTTCTGTTGCCATTTGGAAAACCAAATGACTGGAGAGGAAAACCAAGGTCTGTGATCTTATTGGGGGTTGCTGGCCATGGGGGAGGGAATCTGGGATTAAAAGTGGCCCCAGCCCACACCCAGTTGCCCATCAATGCTTTAAGGGGGAGGTGGGCACAATGCTGACATGGCCTCCGGTCACTTCCTGGCTGAGAAAGAAAGGCCTCTCCTAGGCTTCAGACAACTCAAAGTGAGGTAAAGCTCCCTCCGCTTGTTCTCTTCTCTCACCTCTCATTGTCTTTCCATTATTTCCCCCCTCCCATGCTGCAACTACTTTGATGCACATTAACACCAGAAGACAACACTCCATGGACTTCCTCTTCCTGCTCCTCCCTCCTTCCTCCCTTTTTCTTGGTTGCCTTGCAAGCCTCTTGGTGCCACTGATGCTTCTGGTGACAACAGCAAGGGGATGGGGAATCAACTTAGCAACAACAGTGATGCTACACATATTGTTCCTGGGAACTTGCCCTCAAATTTCACTAACTCCATGGTGGTGGTGGGGGAAATATCTCGGCCTAGATGTTACGAAACGTTATTTTACACTACCACAGTTGTCTGGTGATAACACCACCTCGTAAGTGAATTGCAACATTGTGCAATGAATGCAACCCACTGCGCAGAGTGCCATGTGCTTCTGCATTAGTAGTGTGCAATGCACACCACATGTTGATGCACAATGTTCAGTGTCAATGCATGAGCAATTCTAGTAGTTTGAGCATGGGATTATGGCTCTGGAGACCAGGGTTTGACTCCCCACTTGGCCATGGAAACCTGTTGGGTGACCTTTGGTGTGTCACACACTCTCAGCCCAGAAAACTCCATCCAGTTATGATGCAGATTCAGGTCTTTATGTTCTGGCATCAGTTCTTTTAAATGTAATTGACATAATTAATATCATGCTGCAATACCTGGATAGGTTTAAAGAACCATGTGTCTGGACAAGACTCAGGCCATTTCTGCATTAGGCTGTTATAGTGTTTTTATTCCACTTTCAACATCCTCTGCAGTCCTGGGGTTTGCAGTTCAGGGAGGGGCCTCAAAGGCCATCCTTAAGGGCTCCTCCCTAAACTGCAAATGCCAGGATTGCAGAGGATGTTGAAAGCGGAATAATGGCACTATAACAGCCTAGTGTGGAAATGGTCTAAGACCTGGGAGGAAGAGAACTACAAAAGCAGAGCTGAGGAGAGCTGCAGAGAAAGGGCACAAGCGTGTCACAAGAACTGCAGACAACGGCTGCAGATGCGAGCTGCTTTTCAACGTCCCCCAAACGGAGCACAAAATGAGGCTGTTTTGACACCATGGCGTCTTGAGGCAGGGCTGGAAGTAAACTAAGGGCCTTTCCGCACCAAGCTATTAAAACTGTGCAGAGCGACCTCTGGCGGAGGTCTTCTGCACCGTCGAGTGGACTGGGGCGGACTACTTTTTGCAGTTCCGCACCTCAGTCTACTCCGGAGCAACCGGAACTGGTCGCGCAGCGAGTTTTTTAAAAACCTCTTTTTATAGGTTTTTAAAAAGCACGGAGTGCACGACTCCGTGCTGCTCTGTCGCCCGGCTCCGGAGCAGATTTGCAGGTGCGCGCAAGTGCGTGCCTGCAGATCTTCCGGGGGTGGGCTTTCGGCTGGCGAGCTTCTCCAGTTGGTGGAGAGCCTCCACCAACCGGAAGCCGCCATTTTGGATGCCAGAGGAGTGCGGAGCAACGAGCTTGCACGCCTCCTCATCCCGCCAGATTAACCCGGACGGAGAAGAAAGCCGGTGAGTCCCGTTTTTGCTCGTTTATTTTTACACATAAGGAAAGGGCCTAAGAGTGCTATAAGTTATCCCCTGTGGATGCTGATCCCAAACACCAGTTTGCTGGTAATGGTCAATAATATTGATGTGACTTTGTTGTTATTTTAAACTACACTGTGAAGGTTTTCATGGAGATGGATAATGTTGCTACAGCTAGCACCAAACGCTTCGTCTCCATAGGCGGCAGTCTGAGCGGCTCAGCAGCAGCGGTTCCCCCTTAAAGTTTCACGGTGGATGGATTTTCCCCCTTTCTTTCAAAGTTTCCTTGGCACTCCTTTTTAATTTCAGCGAGAATGTCAGTCTCACGCTGATCCCTTAGATGGAAGGTAACATTTCAAAGCTAAAATGAATGACTTCAGATGCAAATTACTAGGGCAGGAATTCATTTTCTTAAATCAAATTATGTGGGCAGTCAAAGCCTGCAAAGTAATTCCCCTGAAATTTAGAAATTAAGATTAAAAAACACACAAAAAAACCCTTCCAAGAACATTTTGCTCTATTGGAGAAACAGAACAGAGAATGGAACGCCTCCACAAAAGCTAATATAACCGTAAGCGTGTGGTATTAAAACAAAATTCCGTGATTATGGTGAGTTACAGTGCCATTATTTGTACTTGGACTCCATTAGGAAGATTTCTAAGGAGATTAAAGGGAAAAGAAAAGATCTTGGATGCTATAAATTTCTATAACTCTTTCAAGCACTACCGCATTAAGAGCACTGTTGGATTAAACGGGGCTGACTCATAATACTTTGGAAACGTAGAGAATGCGCCAAGGACTGGTTTAGTTTTCACTGAGCAGGAATGATCAGATTCCTCAAACATCCCTAAAAGTGTTGTTGAAAGCTGCATTCCTGCCTCCCTCTAAATTAGGAGGAGGTGAGACTCTGGCAGGCCTGGGAGCCAATTTTTTGCACCATTTCACTCTCCAGGGTCCACGTGTACCATAATACATGCATTGCCGAAAATAACAAATTCTGGAAGTGTCCAGAGGCTATAGAAGCCTAGACTCAAAGAGTTGAAAGGGGTATCCAGAGGCCATTGAGTCCAACCCTCTGTTCAGTGCAGGATCTGTAACCTGAAGCCCTTAGACTTGTTCCTACCTTCTGGGGCAGCAGAGAACAAACCTGTGTTACCAGGCGGTACACACCCACACTTTGATATGGTTTAATTGGTAAATATTAATTGACATAAATATAGATTATACCCTGCTATGGCTGCATGGCGATGCTGACCAAGAAGAAGGACTGGCCAAATACGTGTGAACACTAGGTTATGCAGGACCTCATGGCATGACCAGGTCATAGTTAGGAAATCATTAGAGAAACTCTAGCAATAATGGACATGCAAATGTCCATCAATAATTCAACCTCCAAAGACAATGGAACCTGAAACTGAACTAACAATCTTCAACCCTCTCCCACTCCCTGGCAAAGTCTTCTATTATTCTCTTCCTTCCCAGCTGTCAAAGAGTTATCATGATTCCATCAGTCCTTTGTTACCTAATGGTAAGATCATTAGCTCATTCCAGACCCCATTGTCCGTTCTCTGGACTCCATTGTTCTCTCTGCCAGACAGCCATTAACACCTTCACCCTCCAGGTGGAAATAGAGTGTTTAAACCCCAACTCTGGGCTAGCCAACTTACAGTACACTGGTTGCTGCTCGTCACTTTACCACTCTGATTCCCATTTGTGCACTGTCCTTGGATTTCTAATCTAAGCCACATCGTTCTTTGCTTCTCTACTGGATTGGTAAATATCACCCACTTTGTCCTGAACTCTTGCTATTCAAAAGTTTTCCTCTCTTTTTTCTTTCAGTTAGCCTTGTGTGATTGTGAGATGGCTTGAATTTTTGTGTGTGTGCATGATTGCTAATTCCCCCAATAAAACAAACAAGCTAACTTTTGGATCTCTGGCTTGTTCTTCCCTGCACTAGTACCGGTAGACACGAGTGTAAAAGATCTCTTAAGGCTACCATCCTCTCTCAGACCTTGTTACTGCAGGTTAGGCCTCCTTGGAGATAGCATAGAGATATCATTTTGATATCAATAATTTGGCTCTCTTCCACCACCCCTCTCCACGTGTGTGTGAGGCCCCCAGACGAGCACAGAAGTAGGCTCGGCCATCAAACGCTGCAATATCCCAAGATACTACAGGCAGGCCAGAAATAGCCAGACCACCGCTTTAGGAGGCCTCTCTGCAAACACCCTCATTATGTATGGAGGCTGTTTACAAAGGACTCCCTGCCCCGAGCAGGTAACTTGGCAAGCTAGAAGCTTAAAGGCCAAGCACTGAGCATTTGCATACAGTCGACCTCTTTGTCAATTCAGACTTAACTCAATCATGCTAAATTGTGACCTTTCGGAGACATTGCCTCGCACCCAAAACTCATGGTTGTCCCCGAGTAAGGCATAGCCTGCAGTCACACCTCTCCCTATAAAAATCTCAGAGTCCGAGACCTTCCTCGGATCGCTCCGGACTTCCATCCAGCCTTGCTGCCGCTTTGTTTGGTGAACTGTCCCTTCAGTCCCACGTACTGAGACCCCAGACCAACGAACTCAAGCTTCAGGACAGGTGTCGTATCATCCAATTCAACAATCCCTCTCAAAATCCCTCCATACCACTCCAACCTTTATTTTCCTTAGCTACTTGTGTGAGTGTGTTGCATACACTGTCTGTATTTAATAAAATCTCAATTATTCTTAAACTTGGTGTGCTCCTTGGCTTGGCCTGACCCCAGAAACACTGGGTTACAAGATCCTGCTAAGCTACCCTGCGTCTCGTAATGCTAAAGCAGTGCTAATTTTCCCCACCTAAAGTAGAGCACATTTTGGAGTCCCTCCCGGGACCCCCAGTAAACAGGGTAACAACCTCCTCTTTGAGCTAATATTCCCCAACATTTCAAAGAGGCGTTGGCATCATGGGTGCATCCCTGAGTCACCATGTTTTGGGGTAGCACCTGAATCCCTCTCTATATCTCCTAGCATCCTTGCTGCTGCCCTCTGAGCCTACTCCATCATATTCTTCTTAAACTGGGGCACCCAGAATTAAATGCAGGACTCCAAATATGAACTGAGTAGTGCGGAATAATAAAGTGTGACTATTAATTTCCTTGTCTTGCAAACTGTTGTTGTTGTGTGCCTTCAAGTTGTTGTTTTTTTTACTTATTGCAACCCTATCACAGGGTTTCTGGGGTTGAGAGTGTGTGATGAGCCCAAGGTCACCCAGTAGGTTTCCATGGCTGAGCAGAGTAGGTGAACCCTAGTCTCCAGAGTTGTAGTCCAATGCCCAAACCACTGTCCTGGAAATTGCAGCTCTATTAATGCAAGTGAAAATTTTATTTGTCATCTTTGCTGCAGCATCACACTGCTGCACCCATATCTATGTATCATATGTCTGTCAGTCTGTTTGTCTTTCCTTCCCCCTCTTATTTTTCTCCAGAACTAAAACTCAATAAAGCTTATAAGATAAACAGATGTACATGTCACTTTCTCTCTCACATACACACATGCAGTCAACTTTTTTTTGAAAATAAAAACCTCTTTTTAAAAAGAAATGATAAATAGTGTGGAGGGGAGAAACATTCGACTTATTTAAAAGGTGGATTGCACTCATAGGAGACCTCCAAGAAAGGCAAGCCCAGTCTGTTTTGCCAGAAAAGAATAACTCTGAGGGAATCTGGGGTGCTGGGGCCCACGGAAACAGCCTTGGGGCTGCATATCACCCACTAAGCACCCCAGTGCCACACTGCAGTTTATTCTGAATGGACCCACGTGAACTCCAAGCCTGGGCCCTCTGAGTTAATCATGGATAGCAACCATGAAGCCCTATGAGGAGTGGCTTGGACAACTGGGGAGGTTTACCCTGGAGAAGAGAAGTTGAAAAGAGGGCACGACAGCCATGTTTACATACTAGAAGTGATGTCATATGGAAGATGGAGCAAGCTTGTTCACTGCTGTAAGCTTGTCTTCTGCTGCTCCAGAGACTAGGACACATGGGCTTATGGCTTCTAACTACAGTAAAAGAGATTAGGAAGAACATCCTGATGGTAAGAGCAGTTTAATAGTGGGCTATGCCGCCGCCTGGGAGTGTGGTGGAGTCTCCTTCTCTGGAGGCTTCAAAAGAGAGATTGGGTGGGCTCGATGGCCCTTGGGGTCTCTTCCAGCTCTACAGTTCTGTGCTTCAGGCTTATTTGGCTCAAACGAGCTGGCAAGCCAGAAGCAGAAACACAAGTGAGCAGTCCCTGGCTCCTTGACTATTTCTGCACTGGACTGCTATAGCGCTATGATTCCACTTGCAACATCCTATGGAATCCTGGGGTTCCATAGGATGTTGCAAGTGGAATCATAGCGCTATAGCAGTCCAGTGCAGAAATGACCCTTGTTCTGGTTGAACTAGAAGGGAAGAGGGTTGAGGAGAGTGGGTGAGTTTGAGCCTCTGGCAGCCTGACCTTTTTCACCTCATGCTCAAATTTTGCTGAGCGTTCGAAAAGAGTCCTCGCCTGGGGGCAAATATGTCAACTTTGCACAGTGGAAGACTCCACAGACAGAATTTCATGGTGGTTGCGCTACACAACGCTTGCGTGCACAACTGAGTGCCTAGCTGAATGTTCAACCAGCATATGTATATCTATTAGGGACAGAATTTGGGGTTGAATTTGGAGTTCCCACAAGGAATTTATGCAGGAAGAAAAAGAGGAGGTCAGAAGTTCCCACGAATCGTAGGATTTTGTTGTTGTCATTTTCTGGCACAACCTAAACTGTGCACTTTTTGAGAACTGTGTAAGAGTTGGAGACACCAAACTCCCCCACTGGTTATATTGTTTCTTGCTATGTGCTTGCGGAAACTGCCCAAAGGCAAAACTAAATTGCATGCTATAACACTAGACAAGCAATGTGGTGAATATGATTTTTGGGAGTATAAAAATGCACTTTCCACAAAAATTCCATTAAAAAAACACAAGGAGAAAAAAAAGAGTTTTAAAAACACGCTGGACTTCTCAAGGTAGTAGATGATTTTTCTGGCAAAGTGTCTCAGCATATTAAGATATGCCTTCTTGCAGAGAGGATAAGAAAATCTGCAAATATTCTTAAACTTCCCTGTCAGCAGGCAGGGGATGAATCTGTTGTGACCACTGTTTCTAATGTCACGGCGGTCTTTGCTCTTAAAGCCATTTAGCCACAAAGAGCTGTCGGAGGCACATTGACTGCAAAGAGCCCTGAACTGGGAGGCATCTTTGGCTGAACCGCAGAGCCGGGCGGCAAGCAAATGCTGTCCCTCTCGGCTGTGCAAAATGCCACATGTTGTGTGCGCATTTCCTCAAGGGTCAGCGCAGACCAGACGGCCATGTGACACATCATGGAAAATAGCAAATGACTATTTTTCCCCCTGACAAGAAGATGCATTTAGGACTAACATGGACTGTCATGAACCCAACTGTTACATCATTGATATAATGGACTCACTGCTTTGTTGTGATGTGATCTGACACAGGAACATCTCAGCATGTTCCAAGGGAGTAAACAGGGAAATCCTGCTCCGAAACAAGCAAGCAGCCTCAAAAAATGTGTGTGCTTTCTGGGCAATTCTCTGTGTTTCTTGGATTTACTGATTGATCATGCAAGGGGTGATTCTGACCTTCCACAAGGCCGACTTCTAGTCTTATTGGCTTGGCCACAGGATGAGGCAGGGATTAGAATCACAGAATCATGGAGCTGTGTTACCCTGATTTCTGGGGGTCCCACGAGGGCACCTAAATGTTCTCTAAATTATACAAGTTGGGGAAATTAGTCAATGAGCACAAGTTAGCAATGCGAGAGGCAGGGCAATGGAGCGAGATCTTTTACCCAGTGTCTATGGCGTCAGGCCAAGTCAAGGAGCAGACAGAAGTGAAATAGTAATTGTTGTTTTATTAAAAATACAGTCAGACACATGTATGCAGCACACTCACACAGATAACTAGAGAAATAAAGGTTGGAGTGGGATAGAGGGATTTTTAGAGGAGGTTTTTGATATGGGAAATACTGCACGTGAAAGGTCAGAATTTAGCACGATTGAGTTAAGTCCAAATTGTCAGTGGAGTAGCCAGTATGCAAACGCAGAGTGCTTGACGCTGGAGTATTCGGCTGGTCAAGCCGCCTGCTCGGGGCAGGGAGTTCTTTGTAGGTAGCGTGCATACATGATGAGGGTACTTGCCGTGAGGTCTCTTGAAGCGGCAGTTTGGCTATTTCTGGCCTGCCTGTATTTGTTTGGAATATTCCAGCAATTAGCGACTGAGTCTGTTTGCGTGCTTGCCCAGGGGCCTCGCAAGCATGTGAGAAGGAATGGGTAAGGAAGGCCAAATTATTGATATCAAAGTGATATCTGGTACCCCACAAGTCCGTGCTAGAAAATTGCGGTAACAGCTGGAAGGGACCACAAAGTCCATTGTGTCCAACCCCTGCCATTCAGGAATCCAGGACCAGAGCAGTCCCAAGAAATGCCCATCCAAGCTCTGCTACAACGGTAGAAGGAGAGCCTACCATCCTCTCAGGCAGGCTATTCCTCTCTTGAGCAGTTCTTGCCATCAGGGATTTCTCTGGAATCTCTTTTCCTGCAGTTTAAACCCACCGGTTTGTGTCCTGGTCTCTGGAGAATCAGAAAACAAGCTGCCTCCCCCTTCAGTATGCCAGCCCTCCAGATGTTTTAAGATGGCTGCATCAAGATGTCACCCTTCAGTCTTCTCTTCCCCAGACTAAATATGCACGGCTCCCCAACCTGTTCTTTGAAGGGCTTGGGTTCCAGCCCCAAATGTGAGCTGAGAAATCCCCTCAGTCAAACCAAATTTTACCCCATTCCCTTGAGAAACATCACTTTTCTCTGTGGCCGTGGGAAATCTTTCGGTCAGTGCCCTTGGGAAACTGGCTATTTCCGCACTACACTGTTATAGTGTTATTATTCCACTTCTATTCCAGTTGGAGGAGGGGGCCTTTAGAATCCTCAGCCAGAGAGCTCTTTGGTCCCAGTAAACTATAAACCTCAGAATTCCACAGGATGTTGAAAGTGGAATAATAGCACTATAACTGTGTAGTGTGTAAATGGCCTGTATTTCCACTGGAGAGGAGGAGGCTCGGGAAAACTTATTTCATTGCATGGTTTTAGAGATGGAAAGAATATTTGAAACGATCCAAGAAATGGATTAAAAAGCTTTTTTTCCCTTTTTTTTAGAAATCATGATGGGAGGAATCTTGGACTAACAAGAATCTTCAAATGTTAGGACTTATTCCCTTGTTCTGCTGTTTCACACACAAGAAATGCTGTTTACTGCACAAAGCGACAACGTGTGAATTTGGCTCAGAACAAGTCCCAAACTGCGAATAGGCTTTAAAAAATGTTGTGTGGCCTTAAAAAAAAAACTTTCATGCAGTGGTTAAAAAGTTGTTATTCTTGCTCATTGCTTCATTTTTTTTAAAAAAGCGAATAATTACATCCCTGTGTGGTTTTGGGGAACCTTCTTTCATTCAGTGACTTTCGGGGAACTTTGTTGTCCAGGTGGCCGTGGGAAATTTTATTTTGTTAGGTGGCCGTGGGAGATCAACTTTCTCTAGGTCGGCTTGGGAAAGGCTAGACAGCTTAATTTCTCTACCTGCAGTCTGGGATGACAATACTGAATCAGATACAGGTTTTTTTGTAAAGATCATTGTGAAAATGTATATAAAATTTTGTAAGGTCCTACGTAGATAAGATAGACAAGAATTTTGCTTGAGCCTGCTTGCTTGCTTGCTTGCTTGCTTGCTTGCTTGCTTGCTTGCTTTCTTTCTTTCTTTCTTTCTTTCTTTCTTTCTTTCTTTCTTTCTTTCTTTCTTTCTAAGAAGAATTTGTTAACTTTTGCAAATTCCTTCACCAATGAGATGGAAAGAACTTGAGGGGTTTTTTTCCCCCTTTAAATGAACATGGCAAAAAGTGAAGCGTACACATCCATTTATCAACAGACAAGACGAAGGGGTTTATTTGATTTAGTATTCTGCTTGCAATGTCGGACAGGCTTGGCTTCTTGGCAGGTAGGGATGTTAGAGGAATTTGATTTTTCTGAAAATGGATACAACGGATTCACCTACTGAACTGTTATGTGGAGCAGAACACAAATACCTATTACATTTCACTTTTCGCTGAATGTTGTGACTCAAGAGTTGCTACAAATGCATTTTAAAAGGCATGGCTTTAGATGAAATATAGCGATACGAGGAGAAAACAGTTTCTGAAATGCGTATTTAAATGTAGCCACGTGAGTTTGCCTTAAAAATGCACTCACTGCACAGATCAATGTGGGAATGTGGCGTGACAGATTTAAGAGCAAACATGCCTGGCAACTGACGCTGTCAATCCACCCATCTTGTAGAAACAATAATAAGGTATTTTTAGAAAGCTTTTCCAGGAGTGCCAAGGGTGAAAGCAAAGGCAGGGTTGGCAATGCCAAAGTAAGCAATAACAAAGCAGCAGTGTTTAAATTACACTGAAGGCTCTTAAGACAAGTACTAGTTTGCTCAGAACAGACCGGATTTTTTCTGAGGGAATCCCAGGGAACTTCAGGGAAGAGCAGGAGAGGAAGCTTTGCCTGGAACCCCGGGGAGATGCCGGCTGCCTGTCAGAGCTGGCAGAACTGGGCTCAGCGGCCCCAGGGTGTCACCCCCACCTAAATTCAGCTCCCGCTGTTCTCAGTGAATAGTTGGTGCTACTCTGTACCTTGGCTCTGCACCTTGACGCTTCAGGGTCTTGTCTAGTTGCTTCCTAGCTGCACTTCCCTTTCTTGACTGCAGTCTCCACTCGTATACGATCCTGAAATGTCGAGATATATCATTGAATGCTAAAGCTAGGATTGTCCACGCCATCGTATTTCCAGTTTCTATGTAGGGTTGTGGAAGCTGAACAGGGAACAAAGCTGATAGGAAGAAGATCAGCTCCTTTGAAGCGTGGCGCTGGGGAAGATTGCAGCAGATACCATGGATTGCTAAAAAGACAAATGAATGCGTTCCAGAGCAAATCAAGCCTGAACTCTCCCTGGAAGCCAAGATGACTAAGGCCCTTTCCGCACGAGGCGAGGGAATCGCTCCGTGCCGTTACCTGCAGCTTCTTCTGGGGTCCGAAGCAACGCGGACTGTCCCCGAAGCCCTTCCGCAGGGCTCCTCCTTGGTCCAGGGAGAATCGGAGCAGTGCGAGGTCTGTACATCCGCACTGCTCCGGCTTCCAAAATGGCGGCTTCCGGCTTCCAAAATGGCGGCTTCTGGTTGGTCATGGGTCCCAACCAACCGCTGAAGCTCACCACGCCTAAAGCCCGCCCTCTGCAGATCGCAGGCTCGCATCGGTGTGAGCCTGCGAATCTGCACAAGGGAGCAGGAACGCAGTGGCGCGTTCCAGGAAAATACAGACCTGTTTTTTGCGGCCTTTAGAAAACACACTGCAGGACCACTTGGGGTTGTTTTGGAGCAGATTGAGGTGCGGATCTCCAGTGAGTAGTCCGCTCCTAGTCCGCTCCAAGGTGCAGACGACCTCCGTGAGAGGGCGCACTGCCCCGTTCTAATTGCCTGGTGCGGAAAGAGCCTAAGCTGAAACCGTCATGCTTTGATCATATCACGAGAAGAGATAATTCACTAGGAAAGACAACAGTGCTTGGAAAGGTGGAAGGCAGCAGGAAAAGAGGAAGACAGCATTGCAGAGGGACGTTCTCAACCAAGGAAGCCACAATGGCTGCTCTGAGTCTGCAAGGAAGGTTCATAGGGTTGAAGTCAACAAAGAACAGCAAATTAGAAAGAAATTCCTGACCGTGTGACAGTGGAATATTGACTCTCTCAGAGGAGCTGCGGGGGAGGCTCCTTGTTGTAGGTTTAAGCAGTCTGGACGCCCACCCCGGGGGGAGCTCCCTTAGCTGTGGATTGTGTGAACTGACAGAAGGGAGTTGGACTAGCTGGGCCTGGGTCTTCGTCCCTGGTCTCTGCTTCTGCCACCGCCTGCCAGCCAATTCCTCATCTCCAGTGCAGTTTGGACGGATGCAGAAAGGTGTCACTGGACCAACAGGCAATTCCCATCTGAGCCCAGAAGTTTGCTCTCGATGGAAAGCCAAGGTTGACAGCCAATCTGAAATGGAGCTAAGAGAAACGGCAACCATCCAATCTTCAAGTGAAGACACTGAGCGCCCACCTCTTTCCTAATCTATTTTTAGCATTAGCCTGGTTTTCTGCCTTAAAACGAACCTGACATGATGACTGCTCGCTGCAGGAAGATTCCAGGGCTTGAATTTCAAGCTTACATTATCCTCACCTTGCCCTGGGACCCCGTGGCTGCTGCAGCTGATTTCCTTGTGTGCGAGGATCTCAGGCTAATGAAAGGCGGCAGCGTGTCACAAGCAATGGCTGCAGCGTGGGCGGGAGAGACCCTTCCCTCCCACCAACACGGTCTCTCCTGCCATTTTGAAGAAGAAACTGGCAGAAGCAGAAAGCAGGAAGGGGAGGGTCTCCTGCTTTTGTTGAGGAGGTCAGAGGCAGAGGTGGAGAAGGAAGAGAAGAAGGGGCTGGGGGCTGAAGCAGACTCATCAAATTGGAAAAGACCCCAAGGGCCACCCGGTCCAACCCCCTTCTGCCATGCGGGAAGATCCAACCAAAGCCCTCCTGAACGATGGCCATCCAGCCTCTGTCTAAAAGCCTCCAAAGAAGGAGACTCCACCAAGCTGCCAGGCAGCAGTAGATTCCACTGTTGAACTACGGTTGTTCTCAGGAAGTTCTTCCCAAGGTTTAGGTGGAATCTCTTTTCTTGAAGTTTGAAGCCATTGCTCCATAGTGTCCTAGTCTCTGCAGCAACAGAAAAGAAGCTTGCCCCATCTTCCATATAACATCCTTTCAAATATTTAAACATGGCTACCATGTCACCTCTTAACCTTCTCTTCTGCAGGCTAAGCTCCCCAAGCCACTCCACAAAGGGCTTCGTGGTTTCCAGGCCTTTTAGCATTTTGTTCAACCTTGTCTGGACATGTTCCAGCTTGTCCATATCCTTCCTGAACTGCTGCCCAGAAGTGGACACAGGAGTCCAGGTGAAATATGAACAAAGCAGAATAGAGTAGTACCATCATTTTCCTTGACCTAGACATTACACTCCTGTTGATGCAGCCCAGAATCGCATTGGCTTTTTTAGCTGCTGCATCACACTGCTGACTTGTGTTCAGCTTCTGGTCTACTAAGACTCCTAGATCCTTTTCACATGTGCATCCTTAGTTAATGCATAGTGAACATGAACAGAAATCAGTTACAGATATTTAACTCTAGGTTATGCATCTGTAATTGCATAATATTGTAATAGTCAATTCCAGCCTGAATGTTATTTAAGGAGGATGAGGATGAACATTATAATTTGCCTTTTTGTGCAAAACTGAGACTTAAGAACAGCTGAAAAAATGAGAAATAATACAATATAGGTAAAACATATAAGCGATCAACATCTAAATAGAATCAAGCTTTCAGTATGTTTAAAATAACTTCCCACACAGAGGCTTGCATCCCATTTGTGAGTTAGGAATAAGTTCCCTTACAGAACCAGTCAGAAATTGTTGTCCAGTGCAGAAGTCTGTATTCGGCTGAGGACTGACGAAGCAGAGCTGAAGGTTCATTTCCATTACAGGTTGCACATGCAGACACATGGTATACAGTGGCTTCTGTTACCCTGTTCTGTGGGGGTCCCGGGAGGGACACCTAACTAACCAAACTATAAAACACAACCTTGGGGAAAATTAGCTGGAGCACTCACTTAAGCTAGCGAAAGGCAGGGTAACTCAGCAGGATCTTGCAACCCAGTGTCTACGGGGTCAGGTCAGTCAAGCAACCAGATGGGTTTAAAGTAATAAAAATGATGTTTTATTGAATGCAGGCAAATATTAAAGACACCACAGCCACACAGATAACTAAGGAATCAGAAATTGAGTTAGAGAGAGAGGGGTTTTTAGAGGGTAGTGGGTGATACGACGCCTGTCTCGTAGTCCTGGACCTCAGGAGAGAAGACGGGGATGCGGAGAAGAAGCTCAGCTCGATTAGCTGAGGGGAGCTCGAAATGGCAGCAAGGTGGGATGGAACTCTGGAGTGGGTCGAACGATCCGAGGAAGGTCTCGGAATCAGGTGCTTTTATAGGGAGAAGTGTGACTGCAGGCTATGCCTTACACGGGGAACAACAATGAGTTTTGGGTGCGAGACAATGTCTCCGAGAGGTCACAATTTAGCATGATTGAGTTAAGTCTGAATTGACAAAGAGGCAGACTGTGTGCAAATGCTCAGTGCTTGGCCTTTAAGCTTCTAGCTTGCCAGGTTACCTGCTCAGGGCAGGGAGTCCTTTGTAAACAGCGTGCATACACAGGGAGGGTGTTTGCAGAGAGGTCTCCTAAAGCGGTGGTCTGGCTATTTCTGGCCTGCCTGTATGGTCTTGGGATATTGCAGTGTTTGATGGCCGAGCCTAGTTCTGTGCCTGTCCGGGGGCCTCACAAACACGTGGAGAGGGGTGGTAGCATAAGGCTGAATTATTAACATCAAAGTGATATCTAGTGCTATCGCCAGGTAGGCCTACACTGCAGTAACACTTCCGTGTGCATACGTGCATTGTGCATTGCAGCTGTGCGTTTCATGTTTGTTGGCAGATTCAGGTGTTCCATGCTGCAGTTCATTGATGCACCATTGTCACACACCAACCTGAATGTGAAGGTACACTGTCTCTGTGATGTGGGATCTCATCCACAGTTAAATTGATGAAGGCAATTTAAACACAAACACAATGAAGGCAATTTTCTCACTAGGCTGTTATAGCGCTATCATTCCACTTTCAACATCCTTTGGAATCCTGGGGTTTGCAGTTCAGGGAGGGGCTGGCTGGCCCCTCCCTGAACTGCCATCCCCAGGATTCCATGGGATATTGAAAGTGGAATGATAGCATTGTAACAGCCTAGTGTGGAAATGGCCACAGTTAAAATTGGAACAGGACCCCTTCACAAGCGCCGGCCAAGACCCTGCACAGCAGATGCAGCTACAAGGTCGTCACTGGTCTCCATCTCCCCATTGGATCCTTAGTGGAGCCCTGGTGGTGCAGTGGTTAAATGCCAGTACTGCAACCACAAGGTTCTGAGTTCGATCCTGCCAGGCTCCAAGGTTGACTCAGCCTTCCATCCTTTCGCAGGTCGGTAAAATGAGTACCCAGCTTGTTGGGGGCAATTAGCTAAAATACATTGTAAACCGCTTAGATAACACTAGTTGATAGGCGGTATAGAAATAACTGCTATTGCTATATATTGCTATTAGAAACCAGGCAGCTGCACCAACCAACGGAGTTCTGCAGCATGGACAGGCCAAGGGCTGGTGGCCCAGGCTGACTTAGGTTGCTGTGGCTCCATCTTATGACATAATGGCATCTGCCATTTTGTGAGTTGCTTGGAATTCTCTTCTGCTGTTGTTGTTCCGTGCCTTCAAGCCATTTCTGACTTAAGGCAATGCTAAGGTGACCCTGTCCCAGGTGCTTGCCGTTGCCTTTCTCCGAGGCTGGCGGAGTGTGGTTTGTCCAAGGTCATCCTGAGAGGGGATTTGAAGCCTGGCCTCCAGCATCCTAGTCCATCACTTGAACCACCACAGCATGCTCACCCTGAAGGATGTGTTACCCGAGCAATAGCCACGTGAGAGGCAGGGTAACCTAGTGGGGTCTTTTTACCCAGTTTTGACAAGGTCAGGCCAGTAAAATCCCCCGTCACGTAGCACCAGGAGACCCCAAGCTGTGCAAACCCACAGAAGACAAAGGGTCCTCAGCCCCTGAGAAGCCGACCTGAGAGGATTAGCGTGTTTGCCCCAAGTTGAACAAATATCCCACCAGGCGAGGACCATTTACATGAAGTCACACCACAACCAAATGCAGCCGAAGATCCTGAGACTTTGGCAACACCTTGTAATCTCAACACACAAAGGAAGTTACCTTTGTGGAGCTTCTTTCTTGTTGCAACACTCACTGTTCTCCCTGGGAAAGGATTAGTTCTCCTGGTACTTTTCCCCCTACAAATAGTCCCAGTTTTGGAGCGGTTCTTTGGATCACTCCTGGTCATCCCAGCAGACCGTTTCTCCATCTGTCGAGTAATCCCCTCAGCCCTCTCCATGCTGAGCCCCACTTCTCCACTGTCTTTCCCGGACCAAGGACTTCAGGAAAAGGTGCAGTATTACCCCAGCTACAACCCCTTCGATATTCCCCTATCCAGTTTCCTCTGTTTTGCTTCTTGACAGGTCTTGAGTGAGTGTGTGAGTGATTGCGTTGGTGCGTGAGACTTTCAGTCAATAAAATCATTTATTGGACATTTTTGTTTGGTTTTTGGCTTGGCCTGACCCCGTAAAAACTGGGTAACAAGACCCCACTAGGTTAGCCTGCCTCTCACATTGCTATGGCTCGTGCTCTGGCTAGTTTCCATTCCCCATCACGTGGAGCACATGGAGGTGTCCCCCAAGGGACCCCCGAAATTAGGGTAGCAAATGAGCTTATCATAAAAACTGCACTAGGTGGAAGCTCCTTCCTTTAAAGTCATTCTGTCCTGAAAAGCCTGGTGGAGTGAAAAATCTTTGCCTGCCAACCAAAGGTCAGCAAGGAGCACAGGCATTCCAAAGAATTGTAGTCCTGAGGGTAGAGAGCTGTTTTGTTGTTCTTTTACTTGCAAACACCATGTACAGGGATGGCAATATATAAGTGAGGAGGAGGAGGTTGTTCTATGTCAGAGATAACAATAATGCAATTGTTAGAATGTCTTCATTCCGTGCTCAATACCTTTTTATGTCTTCTGCATAAGGGTAGTGAGAATTTTGTTTGTAAGATGCTTTGGACCCTGCATAAGGAGAAATCTGGGATATAAAACAGCTAGCTAGCTAGATGATAGATATTTCCTTTTTATTATTATTTACCCAAATGCACAAAATCTGCACATTGGAGAAAGTAAAACTGGCAATTTTGCCACCCTGACTTCTTTGGCACCAGCAAAAGACAATCAATTTACCTACACTGTTAAGATTTCTAGCTGGAACTCTATCAATGCAAAATGTTTTCTCAGCCTGTTTTTAATACTTACTTTTGGTAGATGGTTTGTTATTTTGATTGTGATATTCTTATCACTCTGTAAACTGTTCTGGAAATGTTTCACACAGAAAAGCGGGGTGCAAATGAATGAATAAATTGCAATGCAATGCAATGCAAAATAAAGAAAGAAAGAAAGAAAGAAAGAAAGAAAGAAAGAAAGAAAGAAAGAAAGTCCAACTGCTTCTACAAGGGAGCATCCATTTGAGTAAGCTGCCAACAGAATTTTGTCTTGAGACAGATGGCGAGGGCAGGGGGAATGGCATATTGAACAGCATTTGTGGTGATGAGGGTTGTTTAAAAATAACACTGAGAGCTAGAACAGGGGGATCCATTTAATTACTGGCTATTTATTTCCATCATTAGCTTTCTATAAAAAGTCTTCAAGGCAGCAAAACCATATAATAAGAAATTAAAACAATAGATCAAACTTCAGTGAATTCACGGACTGAAATAAAGTGGTAGAGAACATCAGAGACAGGTTTATTTTTCGAAACAGAACAAAACAGTAAACTAAACTTTTTTAAAAAAGCTGCACTGAATGGGCTTTTCACTCCTTTTAAAAGAAAAATGGTAATAGTGGCCCAAATCCTCTATCATGGTACATGGTATGGAACTCGATGTGTACTTAGCTCCACTAAGAAATCCTGTTGTGATTTGTGAAGGTGTGTAATGGGAGACCAGCAAGACTGTCCTGAGGCACAACAGGACTGAATCTGTGTTTATATCTGGCAGGGGTTTCATCCCAATGCACCCTGACCACTTTGCTGACTCTCTTACTGGGTACGGACTTCATTGAAATGCTGAAATCTAACTTCAGCAGAAGTAAGCCCACTTATGAATTTGTAAGTTCTCAACAGGATTCTGGCCAGTAATAATAATAGCCTGCTGAAGAGAAAGTTAAGAGGGTACATGAGAGCTATGTTTGAATATTTGAAGACATGTCACATGGAAGGTGGAGCAAGCCTGTTTTCTGCTGCTCCAGAGACTAGGACATGGAGCAATGGCTTCAAACTGCAGGAAAAGAGATCCTACCTAAGCATTAGGAAGAACTTCCTGATGATGAGAACAGTTTGACAGTGGAAGATGTTGCTTCCGGGGAGAGTGGAGGAGTCTTCTCTTTCTTTGGAGGTTTTTCAATGGAGGTTAGATGGATTGCTTTGACTGTGCCTTCCTGCCTCGAAGAAGGGGGTTGGACTGGATGGCCCTCAGGGTCTTTTCCAACTCTAGGTTTCTTTGAACAGCAGCAACAAAAACACCTGACCCACCACTGTAACTGGAAGGGATGTGCATCAGAGGACAGGATCAGAATCCAAAATGACCTTAACAAATTAGAGATGGGTCAAAACTAACAAAATGGTTTTCAAGAGGGAGAAGTGTAAGGTGCTTTACTTGGGCAGAAAAAAAATTGAAATGCATGGATATAGGATGGGTGACACCTGGCTTGACCACAGTACATGTGAAAAGGATTTAGGAGTCTTAGTAGACCACAAACTGAACATAAGTCAGCAATGAGAAAGGAGTTCAGGACGCATGGGAGTTCTTTAAAAGGGAGGTACTGAAGGCACAGGCTAAAACTGCGCCATTAAGGAGGAAAAACGGAAGGCATCTGAACAAACCGGAATGGTTGACTAAAGAGCTCTCAGCTGAGCTCAGTGTTAAGAAAAACATGTACAGGAAATGGAAGAAGGGGGAAATCACCAAAGAAGATTATAAGCAAGTAGCCAGGAGATGTAGGGAGAAGGTCAGAAAGGCTAAAGCACAGATCGAACTTAGGCTGGCCAGAGACATTAAAAACAATAAAAAGGGCTTTTTTAAATACGTCCGCAGCAAAAGGAAAAAGAAGGAGACGATAGGGTCACTGCGCAAGGAAGATGGTGAATTAATAACAGGAGGAAGAGAAAAGGTAGAACTCCTCAACACCTTCTTCGCCTCAGTTTTTTCCCAAAAGGATAAAAACATGCAACCTGGCGGTTGGGGAGCAGGTGAGGAAGTGGGGGAAATGCAGCACAGAATAGATAGAGAGGTAGTACAGGAATACCTGGCCACACTGGATGAATTCAAGTCTCCAGGGCCAGATGAATTGCATCCTAGGATTTTAAAAGAACTAGCAGAGGTCATTGCGGAACCTCTTGCTATAATCTTTGAAAACTCTTGGCGGACCGGAGAAGTTCCGGCAGACTGGAGGAGGGCAAATGTTGTCCCCATCTTCAAGAAGGGAAAAAAAGAGGACCCAAATAATTATCGCCCAGTCAGCCTGACATCAGTACCTGGAAAGATCCTGGAGCGGATCATCAAACAGTCAGTTTCTAATCACTTAGAAAACAATGCCGTAATTACGAAAAGTCAACATGGATTTCTCAAAAATAGGTCATGCCAGACTAATCTTATCTCTTTTTATGATAGAGTTACTTGCTTGATAGATGAAGGGAATGCTGTGGACGTAGTATATCTTGATTTCAGTAAGGCCTTTGACAAAGTTCCCCATGACATTCTTGCAAAGAAGCTAGTAAGATGTGGGCTGGACAGGGCTACTGTCAGGTGAATTTGTAACTGGTTGACTGACCGTACCCAAAGGGTGGTCTCCAATGGCAGATTCTCATCCTGGAGAGAAGTGACTTTTTGGGGGTGCCACAGGGTTCTGTCCTGGGCCCGGTGCTGTTCAATATCTTCATTAATGACTTGGATGAAGGAATAGAGGGCACGCTGATCAAATTTGCAGATGACACCAAATTGGGAGGGGTTGCTAATACGCCTGGTGACAGGATCAAAATTCAAAAGGACCTGGACAGATTGGAGAGCTGGGCCAAGGCTAACAAAATGAATTTCAACAGAGAGAAATGTAAGGTCCTACACTTAGGCAGAAAAAATAGCATGCAGAAATATAGGATGGGGGACACGTGGCTGGCTAACAGTACGTGTGAAAGGGATCTAGGAGTCTTCATAGACCACAAGCTGAACATGAGTCAGCAGTGTGATGCGGCAGCCAAGAAGGCCAACGCAATTCTTGGTTGCATCAATAGGAGTATGGTGTCTAGATCTAGGGAGGTATTGGTACCACTTTATTCTGCTTTGGTTAGACCTCATCTTGAATCCTGTGTCCAGTTCTGGGCACCCCAATTCAAGAAGGATATGGATAAGCTGGAGCAGGTCCAGAGGAGGGCAGCCAAAATGGTGAGGGGCCTGGAAGGCATGCCCTATGAGGACAGACTTAGAGAGCTGGGTATGTTTAGTCTGCAGAAGAGAAGGTTGAGAGGGGACATGATAGCCATGTTTAAATATTTGAAGGGGTGTCATGTCGAGGAGGGAGTGGGCTTGTTTTCTCCTGCTCTTGAGACCAGGACAAGGAGCAATGGATGCAAGCTGCAGGAGGGGAGATTCCGCCTGAACCTCAGGAGGAATTTCCTGACAGTCAGGGCTGTCCGGCAGTGGAATGTGCTGCCTCGGAGTGTGGTGGAGTCTCCTTCGTTGGAGGTTTTTAAGCGGAGGCTGGATGGCCACTTGTCAGGAGTGCTTTGAGGGTTTTCCTGCATGGCAGGGGGTTGGACTGGATGGCCCTTGTGGTCTCTTCCAACTCTACATTTCTATGATTCTATGATTCTATGATTCATAGAGTGCAAAGATTAAGGTCTCTGTGTCAGGTAGAAAAGTATACACATGTGAGCTTACAGTCTGGCTCCTGGCATTTAGCTGAGCGAAAAGATAACAGCACCGTTCAGCTGTGAAAAATAATAAATAGTTGATGTTACTTGATCCAGAGAATAGGGACCTTGTTAGGAGCTCAGGAAAAAACAAAAAAACAAAAACCAAGACTCCAAACAGCAGCAGTTTTAGTCTTGCTCTCACCTGATGGCAGGTAGCCAGAATAACAGTGATCAGTGGTCAGTCTATATTGAAGAAGTAGTGGTTTTCTTAATATATATATAAAAAGTAACATTTCACATCCAATTGGGTGATGGGTGACCTTGAACAAGCAGACTATTGCAAGTCTCATCTAATTGGCTGAGGGAAAAAACCCAGGAAAACCTGTCGGTACTTTGCTGATAACAGAAGCCCAGTGAACAGTCACCCCTGACAGGAACAGATGAACAGACAGAAGGCGTCTGAGAAGGTACAAAAGCAGGTCCAAATGACAGGAAAAATGCGCAGTTCTGCTTCCGTATGCAGTTCTGCTTCTAACAGCCCCCCGCCACGCTATTCCCAAGGCATGCACCCCACCTATTCCCAAGGCATGCACCCCACCTGACCAAACTGGAGGAAAAGAAGCACTAGGAAGAACTTCCAGAGAGTGAGAGCAGTTTGACAGCGGCACACGCTGCTGCCTGGGAATCGGGTGGAGTCTCCTTCTTTGGAGGTTTTCAAAGAGGGGATGGATGGCCATCTGTTTGTGTTTTGTGCTTTGATTGTGTATTTCCACATGGCAGGATGTGGTCGCACTGGATGACCCTTGGGGTCTCTTCCAACGCTATAATTCTGTGCTGAATAGATACCCTATTAGATACTGTGCTGCAGTGGAATGGCAACTTATGGAAAAAGATGTAACAGATGAGACCACTTTTGATATATTCTTATTCAGTGATATGCCAGTAGAAAAGTACGGTTTTCTCTGTGGATGCTTGTATAACAGATGAGGCATAGAATTCTTCCACAGATGACTATGTTACAGTGCTGTGTAAGATGCTTAATCCCTTGCCAATAAAAGTCGAGAAAAGTCTATTTCTTAGAGATGTTTCTTAGAGATGAATATGAAGCTCCAACATGATATAAGATGACTTCTTACATGCACAGAAGAGATGAGAGTGTTTCTAGACTGAAGTGTTCAGTCATGATCAGTTCATGATCCTCTTCAGGGGGAGCGGAAATACATGTTAATGTTTTGATAATGCTAATGGACTGCCTAAAAGATTACCAAGCTGCATGTGTATCTCCCCATGTCAAAAATTCTGAAATTTCAGGGCTGAAGATTACTTAAGAGGAATGCTAATATTTTGTTTCTCTGTTTAGATAATATTCTTGTGCATGAATTTGGAAGCTCAGATAACGAAGCTGGTCACCTCCATGAAACACCTGACAGATGCAGGCTGGCAAACACCAACAGCCCTGAGAATCCCTCAGATAAAGGGGTAGGGTGGGGAAACCTCAGCTGTTTTTCCTGGGTCTCCAACAAGTGGTGGTCACTCTCCTGGACCTCGCTTCTCTTTTTCTGGCAACTGAATTGCAGCCAAGACAGATGAGTCCTGGCTTCCTCCTCTTCTCTCTGCCCCATGCTGGTAAATGGTTCTGTTAGGGCACCCTTACATTCAACACAAGAACTGCATCAATGCTTAAACCCACGTGCAGAGATTTCTGCTATGCAATCCTGATAAAGGATCCCAGGCAAAGTGTTGCTTCAGTGGGTCTCCTTTAGCTAATTCTGAATTTCCAAAGGCTTTTGCTTGCTGGCCTGAATGTATTTCAGATCAATTCCCTCCAAGCACACTTGGAGAGGTTTGCTTCTGTGATAAGAGGCCTTCTCTCTTTTTCTGAGAACTCTGCTGGAGCTGCTCTCTGTTCCCACTCTGCAACTGTTTGCTTTCCTCTCCAAATGCCGTTTACTCCCTTTTCTCTCCAGCCTTTGTGCAGTGGCTTCTTTCTCGAGGTATCGATCGGCTCCTCCGATGCCTTTTCTCGCTCTGTTGCCCTCCCTCTGCTCCTGCTCATTGGCTTTCATTCGCTGCTTTTAGCTTGCTGGTCTTCAAAGTGGCCTTCCCTGCTCCAGCGCTTGGTTTGATCACTTCCGCCTCTGGGGACTCGGCCTTTATAATGGGAGGCACTTAGAGCCCAAAACTCTGCTCTTCCCGTGGAGAGGTTAAGAGGCAGAATGGAAAATGTCACCATAGCAGGCTTTTCCTAGCAAGAAAGGCTCCCGAAGGAGTAACAGAGATGTTTGTTTTGCAAAGTTGGAGGGACAGGAACATTCCCGGTAGCGTTAGTGCAACCTAACCAGTCACCTGCTCTTGCTGCTTCTTCAGGATCAGAGAAACAGCTCTGTGCGTCATATTCAGGGAAAGTCATGTCGGCCATGCGACAAAATGCAACAAAACACAATGTCCTTTATTGGCCAAACAAAAATGCAGAAAATGCATCATGCAAGCCCATCAGGCAAAGATGTTAGAAATCATAAAGGAGAAGACAAGTGATGGCGTTAGAGTCACAGGCCCACCTTTTGTCTCAGAAGTTATTTCTGTTGTCAGCTAAGGTGGTCTGGGGGGATCTCAATTGAGGTGGAGCCACTCCTCTTCTTGGCCATGTAGGGACCGGGGCCAAAAGGAAGTAAAAGATAGGTAAAGGTAAAAACCAGCTCCCTCAGCAACTTAAAAGCACTGTGTGTGTAGCACTGGACAGGTAGTGCAACTAGGTGTGTATCCACACTGGACAGATACAGCAGTTCGATTCTGCTTTAACTGCCATGGCTCCCACTTGAGGAATTGTGGGATCTGTAGTGTGGAGGAGAATCGAGAATTCCCTAGACCACTTCCCTGAACTAGAGGAGCTGTGTGGCAGAGAATTCTGGGTGCAGTGTGATAAACGCCAGGTGGCTAGACAAACCCATGTTGGAAGGCCACGTTCAGTGAGCTACAAGTTGTACCGACCCTACTGGAATTGTTCCTGTGCTTGGAGGTTGGCAACGCAATGATGGCATCTTGGTACAACCTACTAGAAGACAAACCCAAAGGGGGGAAAAAATTGAGATGTCAGTGGCCAGTGAAACAGAGATTTGGGAGAGCTCCCAAAGGCCATCCAGTCCATCCTAATCCTGCCACGCAGGAAGTCACAATCAAAGCACTCTCTTCGACAGATGGCCATCCAACCTCTGTCTAAAACCTCCAAGGAAGGAGATTCCATCACACTCCATTTGGGATCAGTGGATTTCACGTCCAGCTGCTCTTACTCTTTAGGAAGTTCTTCCTAATGTTTAGGTGAAATTGCCTTTCCTGTATTTTGAAGCAATTGCTCTTGTTCTAGGCCGTTTCTGTGTTATCGCAGTTTTCTAGCCTGGACTTGTGGGATACCAGATACCATTTGATATCAATAATTTGGCCTTCTTTACCCATTCCTCTCCATGTGCTTGCGAGGCCCCCGGACAAGCACGCATACGGACATGGCTGCAAATCCCTGAAATATTCCAAACTAATACAGGCAGGCCGGAAATAGCCAGACTGCCGCTTTAGGAGACCTCAAGGCAAGTACCACATTATGTATGCCCGCTACTCACAAAGGACTCCCTGCCCCGAGCAGGCAGCTTGAGGAGCCGAATACTCAATCGTCAAGCACTCCGCGTTTGCATACTGGCTACTCCATTGACGACTCTGTCCTAACTCAATCACGTACATCACTGACCTTCGGAGGCTTTGTCTCCAGCCCGAAACTCATTGTTATCCCCGAGAACGGACTAGCCTGCGGCCACATTTCCCCCATAAGACCCCCTGACTTTGAGCGCTTCCTCAGATCGCTCTTGGCTTCCATCCCGCCTTGCTGTCGCTTCGTCCGGCGAGCCTTCCCCTCAGCTCCTCGTGCTGAGAATCCTCACTTCCGCGAACTTCTTCTTCAAACTATCCGGGTTTCAGGACAGGTGTAGTATTTCCCATACCAAACCTCCTCCTAAAATCCCTCTATCCCACTCCAACCTTTATTTCTATAGTTCTCTGTGTGAGTGTGTTGCATACACATGCTTGACTGTATATCAATAAAGCAACCATTATTATTTACATCTGTTTGCTCCTTGACTCGGCCTGACCCCGTAGACGTTGGGTGAAAGATCTCGCTACGTTGCCCTGCCTCTCGTAGTGCTAGCTTGTGCTCTTTGCTAATTCCCAACTTTGTAATATTTGGAGCACATCTAGGTGTCAAAGCAGAAGAGAGTGGTACTATCATTTCCCTGGACCATATTCAACAAATTATAACCCATTTGGGACTGTCAGACTGTCTTTCCACAAGCTTTCCACAGCAAACCCACAATATCTTGGAGCCAGCTCCTCTCACCTGAAACAACTACTCACCTACACAGGAGAGAAGAAATGAAAAAATGAAAAAATACTGGAAAATGATTTGTAATCATAGACAGAAAATAATAAAGTAAAAATGTTATTTAAACCAGAACTACTCCTGTTAAATATGATAGATGATCTTGTGGGGCAGGGGGAGGGGGAAACAATATAGGAAATAATTAAGATATATGGTAACAGCCGCCAGAATAATTTATACAAAATATTGGAAAAGTAAGAAAATTCCAAAATTATATGAACGGCTAAATAAACTCTTAAAGCTGGCAAAAATGGACAAACTCACTGTCTTATTAAGAGGATATTCATTTGAATTATATTTAAAAACATGGAAACCCGTCATAGGTTATGTAAAGCGTGTTGGGGGAGATTTGGTAACTATTGGATTTGATATGTAAAAGCAGATAAATTTAAGTTGGTAAGAAGAATACATGGGAATATATAGGTTAAAAAGGAGGTGATATCTGATAAATAGAACCAGCAATTAAAGTTAATCAGGAAGCAATGTTAACTGTTCATTAGGAGTGAACAGTGATTACACGAGATTGATTGTCTTTATTTTTGTGTACATATGCATTTTTTCCTATTTTTCCCGTTCTTTCTTTTCTTTTCTTTTCTTTTTTCTTTGTTTGTATGTATCTTTTGGTTTATTGTTTGTCTATTCTATTCCTCTCTTATTTTTATATATATTTGCAGCTTGTGTATTTTGAAGACTTTTTGGGTTTTGGGGGGGGTTGTTTGTGTGTGTGTTATAAGTAGCTTACATTGTACTTCACAAATGCATGCTAATGTATGTTAATTTGTAATTAATAAAGATTAATTTTAAGTCACAAAAATGGTCAAAGGCCTGGAAGCCGTGAAGCCCTTTGAGGGGCAGCTTAGGGGGCTGGGGAGAAGAGAGAAGGTTAGAAGGTGACATGACAGCCGTGTTTAAATATTAGAAGGAATGACTCAGGGAGGATGAGCAACACTTCAGAAAAAGAGATTCCACCCAAACATCAGGAATAACTTCCTGACAGTAGGAACAGTTGGACAGTGGAACTCGCTGCTACCTGAGAGTGTCTGGAGGCTGGGCGGCCATCTGGCAGGAAGACCGACTGTCTCTTCCTGCGTGGCAGAACCGGGTTGAATTCAATGGCCCCTGGGGTCTCTTCCACGACTCTAGGATTCTATGAATTTCATTCCTATGGATAAATAGCAAAAATGTATTGACAGCATGCGTTGGTCATATATTGTTGCCACAATTCTGCACCAGGGTTGTATAGTGTAAATCTCCGTGTACAGAGTTATGCATTAACTACGTAGCCCTTATGCTGAACAGTAATGTTGCACAATTGAATCAAGACAGCAAAAGTTTTTCCCAATGCATCACCAAATGTTCACGCACATGGGCATATGGGCATCCATGCACAATGCATATATGGAGCCATGTGCCACGAGCAACTCTGCAGGAGCACAGCAATACTGCTTTTGCAACCTTGAGCTGAATGCAGATGGTCTCCATTGGACAGAAAGGTCCAACCACTTGCATAGGGGAAGTTAACCCTGTGTAAAATGCCAGCCGAATCCTGACCTATGTCCTTTTAGCAAATATTTATAATCACTGGTAAAGATCTACACTCCTCATTCCCTTGCCGTACAAGGAGCCTAACAAACCCTACATGAATGTCTTCATAAATTCAACTCATCTGAGATATTTTGCCTGCGTGGTAGTGTGCTATCTGTGGTGCTTTTGCAGTACAAAAGAAGAGATGCATTTGGCAAAGAGGTGGAAGATTTATTGTATGCACTGTTTTTCACTGATACACTGCACAGTTGTTTGTTTAGGTGAATAAATAAAACCCCTTGCTACTTACAGTTCCACAGAGATAAATACATGGACTGCTGACTTCAGGCATTGTCAGAAAGCAAAGCAACTAATATTTATATCCCTAATCTGGTCTTCTAGTCTGTTTCATTCATTGTGTTCTTTGACTTGTACATGAAACTGCTGGAGGAGATGACTTGGAGTTTTGGAAGTAGGACTCATTGCCACACTGTTTATACCTCTCTCTCTGTCACTCTCTCTCTCTCTCAGCTGATGTCCAGGAGGCCATAGAAGTCCAGACGTGGCCGCTGGATGCACAGAATAAGTGTGGATGGGTCCATGTCCAATTGGGGCACCTCATTTCAAGAAAGATATTGGCAAGCTGGAGCATGTCTGGAGGAGGGAAAACAAAATGCTGAAGGGTCTGGAAACCATGAAGCTCTCCGAGGACCATCTTTGGGAGCTGGGGATGTTTAGTCGGCAGAAGAGAAGGTTAAGAGGAGACATGACAGCCATTTTTAAATATTTAAAGGGATGTCATGTTGAGGAGGGAGCAAGCTTGTTTTCTGTTACTCCAGAGACTAAGACAAGGAGCAATAGATTCAAGCTACAGGAAAATAGATTCTACCTGAACTTCAGGAAGAATTTCCTGATGGTCAGAGCTCTCTGGCAATGGAATATGGTGCTGCCTCAATGGAGTGGGGTGGAGTCTTCTCCTTCTTTGGAGGTTTTTAAGCAGAGGCTAGATGGCCATCTGTCAAAGGGAGGGCTTGGATGATGTCTTCCTGCATAGCAGAAGGGGGTTGGACTGGATGTCCCTTGGAATCTCTTCCAGTTCTATGATTCTATGAGGACCACGGTCGATAGGCGAATAAACAATCTGAGTCTCAGTCCAAAGAGAGCAGAGTCTGGACTAGGCGTATTTTACAAATATCCTACATCTGAATTTCCTCCATTGACCAGGGATTTGAACAGAGGGCCTTAGAAGGTCTCCTTCCGGTTCTGCCATCCCACGCTGCCTTCCTCTTGTCCTTCACATGAGGAGTAACCTGGCTGTATCAGCCGATCTTTTTGATTTAAGCCTTTTTTGTTTTGCTTCAGTGGAATATTGGCCTGCTGAGGGTGGGGAAAGGGGGAAGCAGAAACTTATTTATTCATGAAAAAAAAAATATTTCAGGCTTGGAAACATATCAGAACAGAGGAAAATTAATTTTCAGATCACATGAGGCCAGCAGCATAGGAGAGATCGTATAACATGAAATTAAGTTTCTCAGTTTTGCTTATTGTTTAAAATGCATTTAGATGTAAACAAAATTTCATTTTCCATCAATTGCCTTATGAATCCCAATGTATTATTTAATTAATCAGGGAAGTCTGCATGGCTGACGAGGCTCACACCCGGTTGCTTTAAAAGGTGCCGGTTCTATTCGGCTGCCATTTAGCATGGGCTCCATCAAGGACTTAATAAATAGGTGAAATGTCTTCATCTGATAACAGCACAAAGCGCCCGGGCCCGGGAGGGTCGGGTTGATCGGAGAACGCAGTTTTCTAATCAGAGAATGCAAATGCCTCCGAGCCTCCGAGTGCGTAAACAAACGGCTCTGTTTTGCTTTTTAATCTCTTGCCCAGCAGTGGAGGAGAAAGATTGCACCGGAGAAATGGATTCCGTGCACAGCAGATTCCAAATCTGGACTGAATTATCTGCGCTCGCCCCATCTGACTCCAGTCGCCAAGACAAGGGATGAATGGACATTTCCTTTGATTCACCTTTCTACATACATAAACAAATAAATAGTCAACATTTCATAGAACCATGCTCTCAGATGGGATTTACCTATTTGTTGTTGTTTTTACTGTTGTTGTTACATACTTCCAAGTCATTTCTGACTCATGGCAACCCTAAGGCAAGCCTTCCATGGGGTTTTCTGGGGCTGAGAGAGAGTGATGCCCCCAAGGCCACCCAGTGGGCTTCCATGGCAGAGCAGGGAATCGAACCCTGGTCTCCAGGGTATAATTCAGTGCCCAAACCACTACTCCAGTCTGGCTCTGTCTACCTGTTTACCATTCAACAACTGGTTCAATGGGTCCACTCTGGCTGGATTTAGTCGACAGGATTCAGGCCCAGGAGTGCGTCTGTCCTGCATAGTTAAAGACCACTACAGTTGTTGTGGTGCCACCCTAGGAGATCTTGGGGTTTATACTCTGGTGGTAAGAAATTTCAGACTTCCCACAACTCCATAGCTGAGATTTCTAAGGACTTCTGTAAACTATAAATCCCAGGATCCTATGGGATGAAGGCACAACAGAAGAACAAGTCTCAAACTGCTATATCTCTGCAGCTCAAAGCCCAGAGAGCCTTCCAAGGGAGAGGCCAGGCTCGGCTCACCTTTCCCCATGCCCCTCTGAAAGGTCACCCTTTGGCACCTTCCAGTCGTTGCTCAGAAGAACCCTCTCACGTGGCGCCTCCACCGTAGGAAGGCAAGCCTCATCCGCTCAGCTCAACGGTGGTTTTAGAAATGTCAGCTCTCCGGGCTTACACTGGAAAGTTCAGCAGGGCAGTAAAGCCCTCTTGTTGGCCTTTGGCCAGGCGACGGAGGGTTACATCCAAAAGGTTGGGGTGGGGGACACGGAAGCATTATTGGCCAAAGAACAGCCGGGGCCAGCAGTCAGGAGACTCTTTCTCGCCCACACCACCCCATCACCACAGAAGCCAAAGACAAGGAGGAGAAGGAAGGAAGGAATAGGAATATAGACAGGTGGATACACCATAGGAGTATGAAAATCTAGAAATACTACCCACATGAACCATGGGAATATGAAAATCTGCTCTTGATACACCACAGGGATATGGAAATCTAAAGAAATTAAGAGTCCATTAGCTGAGCTGAATTTTTTCATTTTTTTTACATTGCCACCACATGTGGAAGAAAGAACCTTCCAACATTTCCAACATCCCTTAGTTTCCCCTTTCTATATCTTGGCTAATTTAATGGGGGTTAAATACCATTTATACATCATCTTGAAAAAAATTTCCTTGAGGTCATTACATTGAGTAAATTTTAAACCTTTTCCCCAAATGTCCTCCCACTGTTCTAATTCTATACTGTGTCTTAATCATTGGGCCCAATATATCATACATTCCTTTATTTGTTCTTCCTCTGTATTCATTCTTAGTAATAATTTATACATTTTGGAAATTAAATGAGATTTTTCTGAGCAGATTAATGTTTCAAATTCACTTTAAGTATTTTCAAAATCGACTTTCTTGCCATCTTCTTCGCTAGCCACTGGATCTTATATCTCTCCTGCTCTAAATTTTGCCTTTCCTTATTATATCCTTCTATCTTATCCAATGATCTAGATTCTCCATTTCTCTTCTATAAAACGCCTCCTGTGGAGACAACCATCCTGGTATTTTATTCCCAAATCTTTTCTCATATCTTTCCCAAATTTTAAATATTTTAAATATTTGCTTCAATTTTCCCATACCCTAAGTAGGCATGCCATCTGAATTTCAACTCATGGCCCTCTAGTTCTAATAATTTCTTATTCACTAATATAATCCAATCTCTAAACCACACTAAACACGAAGCCTCAAAATAAATCCTAAGATCCAGGACACCCAGTCCTCCTCTTTCCTTTGCATCTGTCATCACCTTCCATTTTATTCTAGGTTTTCTTCCAGGCAATAAAAATTTGGCCTTTGACCATTTTGGCCACCCTCCTCTGGACACCTTCCAGCTTGTCAAGATCCTTCCTAAGCTGTGGTGTCCAGAACTGGACACAGGATTAATTCCAGGTGGAGACTGGCCAAAGCAGAATAGAGGGGTCCTAATACTTCCCTCGACCTATAGACACTAGACTCCTATTGAAGGGTGTTGAAACTGAATTGGGTGGGGTTCCACAAATGGATCATCACACATCTGAACATATTGGCTTGTATTATACCCTGCTTCCCCAGTTACATATGCATAACTAGGTAGCATCTTTTGGCTGATCCACCCCACCCCACCCCCAGCCCCTGCAAGTATATAATCCTCTCATTGAGAAGAGTGGCCCGCTCTGAGTGAGAGCAAGAGCCCCCTGCAGTGTGCATTTCCAGCAAACATCTTCCCTGCAGTGTGCATCTCCTAACACAAACATCTTCCAAAATCCTGTCTTCAGACACAGAAAACCAGAAGAGTAGCTATTGACTCTGGCACCTATTTGCTGCAAACTCCAAAAAGCACAAGGAGTCTTGTTTGTTTTGACAGTGTTAGCTCATGAACATGTGAAGATTTCCAACAAATCAATAGCTCCTTCTTCTTGGTCCCTGATCACACAGCCATCATAGTCTTTGTCATCTACATGCTGAAGTCATCAACTTGCTTCCTTTAGACATTAACAACTATCAGCCCATCTTCTCAGCTTTTGCCCACCCTGCAAAACTTTTGTTTACACAGGTGGAGAGTCATCAACACCTCACACATCCAGGGCAGATTTTGGGTATAAAGAGTCTCTAATTTTGGGTCCCCCCACAGAGCACTTTGATTTCAAGCGTCCTCATTGTCACCCTGATTTTTGCCCTGGAAGCAAATCCAAGCCACACTGCTGCTTCTTCACTTCTCTCTGGATGGTAAATATGACCCATTCCCTTTTCTATTCCTCTGTCCAATTTTCCTCCCTTTCCTTTTTAGTCAGCCTTGTGTGATTGCTCGTGAGTGTGTGTGTGATCATTTTGCGTGTGTGCATGTATATTTTGCTCTGATAAAACACATTTAAATTGAACTACAAGTCTTCTGATCGGTCTCTTTTGCAGTGACCTGGCAGACATAGGTGAAAAGGTCCTGAAGTTACTCCTTTTCTTGCAATACTCTTGAGTTAATTAGTTCCTCATTTTTACATTTAACTGTGGGCTCTGATATAGGACCTCACAGGGTCCCATGTTTTTGGGGTCAGAGCCCCATTGGGCAAAGGAGGTCCATGAAGCTGCTGTTTGGGGCAACAAAGAGGATGGTGCTTCCGGCCGCCTCCTGGCAAAGACTGAGGCTGCAACAATCAGAAGCAGGACTCTGGTCCCAGGTCCTCCTCACTTCATCACCTGCTGGCAGGAGGGAGCTGGAAATGGAATACAATCTTCCCTGATCAAAACTTCTTCCTTTTCATAAACATAAACTAAAACTAAAAGGCACTACTAAAATGATAAACTAAAAACACCGACTCATTGGAATACTAACTTTTTAACTCACTAAGCCCTAACTCATAGAACACAAAAGGTCTCTAACCCCCCACCTGCCAAACTGTAATGAGAGAGAAACAATAAGAAAAGACAAAAAAGAATATTATTCTACCATTGAAGATTCACCGAAGCAGACTTACTAGGGTTAATTGTAACCATAACCACAAATTATATTTGTCTGGTTGTTGTCTCTTCCATGTTAATATTTTAACTTGATAATTTTTTTTTTAACCACTTGGGAAAGCTCAGACATAGGTTGTTGTGGGTTTTCTGGGCTTTGAGGCTGTGTTCTATTCATATTTTCTCCTGATGTTTCACCTGCACCTATGGCCAGCCACAGATGCAGGTGAAACATTAGGAGAAAATACTAATAGAACATGGCCTCAAAGCCTGGAAAAACCCACAATAACCTATGGATTACGGCTGTGAAAGCCTTCGACTTTGCATAAAGCTCAGACACTTTAGCGATCCAGACTCAAGGTTTGAGCAAACAATATTCTTCCAGCTGTTATCATATAACAAAGAAGTACCTCTTACTTGCTAATCAAGACTTCTGTGGGGGCAAAGAAGTGCCATGGATAGTGGCACTAAAGGTTGTGGCTGTGAAACTGAATTGTTGAGAGTTGTCTGTGGACAGTGAGAATTTCCTGATTCAAAACTATTTACATACTTGATTCCGACTTAAAGAGGAGTGGAATGGAGACCCTAGGATGGTGCATTTGCATTCTGACTGGAGTCCATTCTGGATCAAATGCTGTTGCCTCTAATCTTCCTCCAAGCACCTGTTGCACATTTAAAAACCACACAACAAAACCTGGTAGGCAGCCCAAAGTCTAGGATCAGGCCCCCGCTGTGCACAGCGGTGGAATTGTTGCAAGCTTGAGTGTTTCATTGAACTGTGTGTCAAGCGAAATGAGACCCCAGGGCGTGGGAAGGCGAAGCCACAGAGCCCCACTGGCCCATTTGGGGTTTCTCAACCTGGCCTTTCTTGGCACAGAAATGGAGGTGCACAGCTGCTGATTAGGATTTTTCTTCCTCGGCTTCTCTTGGCTGGAGGTGAGAGATCTTTGCCAGTTACAGAAGAGGGAGAAAAGAGAGCACGAAGGAAGGGGACAGATGCAGCTCGGTGGAGCCTCTTTCTCCCCACGATCCGGCCAGGCTTTGTTGCAGGTTGGAACGGAAGAGCCTCACCATACAGGCAGCTACGTAAAGCTTGTGGGATGTATTAGGCTTTTTCTTTCTTTCTTTCTTAAATGCATCAGTCAGTATGGATCACAGAATCGTAGAAGGCATCCCTGCCAGGGCAGAAATTCACTGCTAAATCCCTTCTGAGAGGGAGCTGTGCAACCTCTGCCTGAAACGTTCCAATGAAACGTAGTCCACCACCTTCTGTGAGGGGTTGGAGGGCGACTGTTCCACTGCCCAGCAGCTCTTCCTGCCATCAGGATGTTCTTGTTGTTTCCACTGGCTACGGTACAGACAGATTAAAGAAAGATATAAAATTGATTTAAAATCAGAAGGTATAGAAGTGAATTTGATACTGTCTTGCAAGCAAAAGATCATATAATATCAAAAATCAATGATCATATAAAATTAAAAATCTATAAATTATTAATCAATATATAGGCCTGAAACAAGAAACCATTAAGCATAATATGATCAAATGGGCTCAAATATTAAGGAAAATATCTTATTAGAAGATTGGGAAAAGATATGATCAAAAATTATAAAATTCACTAGGTGCTCATGTTATCACTGTGGACTGGCCTGGCTTCGGGAAATATTAGATATTGTTTTGATATCACAATTCGGCCCCATTTTGCCACCCTCTGCCAAGTGTTTGTGAGGCCCCTGAACAAGCACAGAGCTAGGCATGGCCCTTAATTGCTGAACATTCCTTTCTCCTCCTAGGCAAGCCAGACTCCACCAGGTCTTGCTTTAGGAGACCTCCCTAGACAAACCCCTTATTAAAGATGCACGCTATTTACAAAGAACTCCCTGCCCCGAGCAGGTAACTTGACGAGCTAAATGCGTAACCGCCCAGGCAAGCTGCATCTGCATACTGGCCATTCCATTGTCAATTCGGACTTAATTCAATCATGTTAAATTCTGCCCTTTCGGAGACATTGTCTCGTGCCCAAACCTCATTGTTCTTCCCAAAGTACAGACTAGCCTACGGTCATATTTTCCCTATAAAACCCCCCAGTTCCTAGAGCTTCCTCGGATCTCTCCCAAGTTCCAGATCGCCCTGCTGCTGTTTGCCCGGCGAGCTCCCCTCAGCGAACCACGCTGAGTTCCTTCCCTCCATCTTCAACTTCGTCAGGACTACGAGAAAGGTGTCATATCACACATTTCCCCCAACAAAACCTTATTTCTTATTTCTTAGTTAGCTGTGTGGTTGTGCTGTCTTAAGTGTTTGTCTGTCCTTAATAAAACATTATTTCTGCTAATTTTAAACTGTTTGACTGCCCTGACCCCGTAGACATTGGGCAAAAGATTCCGCTGCGTTGCCCTGCCTCTCATTTTGCTAGCTTGTGCTCTGAGCTAATTTTCCCCACCAATATTTGAGCATATTTGGAGTCTCTCACGGGACCCCCAGTAAACAGGGTAACACTCAGCACTGAAAGAAAATTATTATAAAATGTTATTTTGTTGGTATTTAACACCAGTACAATAAGCTAAGATCTATAAAATAACATTGGATCAATGGTGGAAGTGCCAAGATAATAAGAGGCACATTTTACCATATATGGTGGCTCTCCCAAAAAGCAAAAGAGTACTGGAAAGAAATTCATAATCTTATTACTAAAATATTAGGATTTAAATTCCCTATGTCTCCAGAACTATCTTTGTTAAATATAATGAAAGGAATCAAGGCCTCTAACTAGGAAAAATATGGTAGAATCTTGATGTACTTTGTAACAGTTGCAAGAATATTATATGCCAGGAATTAGAAAGAGAAAGTTAATCCAACTATCGAAGACTGGATCTTAAAAATATTTGACATGTTTCTGTTGGGAAAATGAGACTAAAACTATTAGGATTCAGCCTTCATTTAGCAGAGTTACACAGAGAAACGTTTAAAAGCTTGTCGGATGACTTGTGGCTTCAGACCGGCTGATACAATAAACACAAACACAGGTACCTTTGAATAAAAGGCTTAAAATACTTTACTAATGGCTTCTTCATTTACATCTGTATTGAGAGAGCCTGCTATCTGTCTAATCTAGTGAATAGGAGAGTCTTCGGCTTGTAACTCACCATCCTTCTCGATGGGACTCGAAGCGTGCGAAGAGTTCAGGGAAGGGCAGCCATGAGGACAAAGAAAGTGATCAGAGAGGAAAAGAAAGGAGGGGTCTTAACTTTTATAAGACCGATGACCCAAGCACAGTCCTGGGTCACATGATCTGATCACCTGAGAACCAAAGGCATTTATGATCATGCAATAAAAGACAGAAAAGGCAAATGGAGCAGATCTGGCATGCAGGGACAAAGGGAGCCCTATCTGGCTACGGCCCACTTGTTCTAACAACAAGATGGCGGGGGGGGGGGAGAATGCTGAGATTTCCCAACAGTTTCAAATAGATAAGCCAATCTATACGTTACATAACCAAAATATGACAATAGTAAATCAGGAATGGGAATGTATTCAAAAATATGGAGAGAAAAATGGGAGAGGCTGATAATAATAGATATACAAACAAAACTTTTTTTCTTTCCCCCCTTTTCTTTCACCTTTTCTGTCGTTTCTCTCTTTATATTGATTTTTATGGATTTAGGGTGAACAATATAATGGAATTGGGAGGTGTTTATAACTTCAATACATTGTGTGAGTGTTTGTTAGATAAGAAATTAATTACCTAAGGAAATTGAAGAGATATATTACTTTTATTCTCTTATTATCTTTAATGGAGAATTTAATATTTTATTTTCGTAGCTTTATATGTATGTTTTTTTTCTTCTTTTCGCTGTTTAATACATTTCATATATAGAATTGTAGAGACAGTGGAAACTATGGTTTTTGGAATATAAATATATCTTTCAAATAAAATTTTAAAATGTTTAAAAGAAAGGGAAAAGAAAGATGTTCTTGTTATTCTTTGGTTAGAATCTCCTTTCACGTCATTTGCATCTATTGGGGTTTTGCCCTCTGGAGTGGCAGGAACAAAGCTCGCTCTGCCTTCTAAATGGCTGCAGGTCTTCAGGTGTTTAAGGATATCTGTATCATGTCACCTCTCCATCTTCCCTTTGCTGAGCTAAACATTTCCAGACCTTTGACCAGCTGGGTTGTCCTCCTCTGGACACATTCCAATGTCCTTCTTGAACTGTGGTGCCCCTAAATGCACATGGGACTATGCTAGATGAGGTTTAACCAAAGCAGAAATATGCAGTGGTTCTGAGGCTGCTGGACACCAATGGTTCAGTTGAGGCAGCCGAGGGGTGCATTATCTCCTTTGCCTCTGACAAAATCCCTCTGTTAGCATAATGTGCCATCTGCTTTTCTGAGCTCGAACCTTGTGGATGTCTTATTATTTATTATTTACCAATTAAAATATTTATATCCCACCCTTCATCCAAAGAGCTCAGGGCAGCATACAATAAAATCAAACAATAAATAATTGCAAAAGTTTAGAAGATTAAAAATATATTAGATAATTTTTCAGTTTAAAAACAGCCAATTTAAAACAGTTAAATCCATCTTGAATAACGTAACTATAAAATATGTGCATCCCGGATAGCATCAGTTTGGCCCACCACTTTAATAAAAAGCCAGTTTTTAACCTGATGCAGAAAGAGTTTAATATTGGTGCCAGCTGGACCTCCAGAGGGAGGGAATTCCACAACCAGGGTCCCACCACAGAAGAGATCCTCCATGCGTCAGCTCCCCTATAGAAGCAGAGGAACATTTTTCATCTCCTGCAGAATGGCTACATCCTATTGGAGGCTTCAAGAGTGGTATTGCACACATAGCACCATTGTGAATTGAAGCACACTGTGTGCGGATGCACACTGCTTATTGTGCATGGATGTACATTGTGCATGGATGCATATTATAAATTCTCTATTCTCTGTTGGCATATTTGACATTCTTGTCTTAGTTGTTCAGTGTTGCTATTCATCTCAAAGGCTGCATGCCACATTAATTTGTAACTCTAGAAGTGGAAAGTTGCACTGTGCTTCCTCAATGTGGGTTGGATCATAGAATAATGGAATCTCAGAGTTGGAAGAGAGCCCTATGTCTAACCCCATTCCAACCCCAGTTTAACTTCATTCTGCTGTGCAGGAAGACATCACCAGAGCGCTCCTGACACATGGCTGTCCAGGCTCTATTTCCAAAGAAGGAGGCTCCACCACATTCTTAGACAGCAGTGGATTCCACTGTCAAACTGCTCCCACCATCAGGAAGTTCTTCCTAGTGTTCAGGTGGAATATCTTCTCCTGGAGTTGGAAGCCATTGCTCTTGGATCTTTGAAGCCATTGTTCTGGACTGCAGCTCACTACATTGGATGTGTTGGATGGAATTCATGAACATCCATGTCAAGTAAATCTCATTAGTCTTGAACATGCCACAAGAATCTTTGTTTCTTTTTCCATAATAGACTAGCATGCAACTTGGAAGTTTTTATTAGTTTTTCTTAGCTTCAGTGGATTGATGAGATGGAGAATTTTCTAATTTGTTTTGTTTCGAACCATGAGAAGTAATTGGGGAGTGTGGGGGACCCAGATCCCCTCAGAGCAGCCAAGAGAAAAGACCACATGCTCTTTCCTAATGTTGCAGGTTCAAATGAGAGAGTGAGTTCTCCTCTGGCTGGAAGAAGTATAATGAGGCTAGGAATTTGGATGGCATCCACACTGACTAGCCTAAATCCTTTGGTTAGTCCTGGCTAGGGTAAACTCTTTGAATGTGAATATGGTTTATGTAATCATGCATTTATATGCAGCCCTTTTACAATTTCATATAGACTCCTAAAGAAAGCCTGAAGAGCAAGAAATGTGTTGGACTTTTCTACAAATAGGTCCACTATCTTCTGGACGTCCTAAGACAGGTGTCTACTTTCATCTGTAGATTCTATTGGATGTGCTGCCATTTCCGTTTCTTTTGTTTTTCGGAGACAGTGGGCTGGAGAACCTATGCAAAATATCAGATTGAAATTTAAAGGAACTATCCATGGCTCTGAATGTGTTTTGGGAACCACATTCAGCACCTTGGAGAGCTCTGATAAAGTTTATAATAAAAATCCAGTGTAAATTCACTGCCACAATGACACGGAAGACATCAGCCTTTATTGAAAAGCCTTCTTTTGTCTTAGTTTTCAAAAGCAAAAGGAGATAAGTGGCATCACAAGCATGTGTGCACATCTGGGTTGAGGTCTACTGTTCTGAATCAGGTGAGAAAATCTTCATCTAAATACATACATTAACATTTACATTTAAATTCAGGTACTGTTTAAATACTTCAAGGGCTGACACAGAGAGGAAGCGGCAGCCCTGTTGTCTGCTGCCCCAGAAGGTAGGACCAGGTCTAGTCACTTTAAGTTACAAGACAATAGATTTTGATTGAACATAAGAAGGAACTTCTTGATGCTAAGAGCTGTTGGGCAATGAAAGCAATTGCCTAGAGAGTTGGTGGGTCTCCTTCTCTGGGCATCCTCAGAAAGAGGCTGGACAGCTACCTGATGGACATCCTGCATTGACCAAGGGGTTGGACTCCATAGCCCATGAGGCCTCTTCCCACTCCCAGATTCTATGATTCTGTTTTTCTATTTAGCTCTCAGGCCATTGGCAACCAATACAGTGATGCCAGGTAAGCCAGATCCAGAGACTCCTGCATTCATTCAGCTCCCCAGAAAAAGCCTTCCCACTTGTTGTGAGTGAACTGCCTGCCACAGGGTGTCAGTGTGGGGCTGACTAGAGAATGGGGAGAAAATGGCTTCCCCAAATCCTCCACCCTATTTGCAGATGGCAAGATTGTGTGCTCCACCAAATATTCTCTCTCTCTCTCTCTCTGGGGCAGCAGTGGAATTTTCCAACATGGCATGTCTGTGTGTGAGTGCATGTGATTGCAACAAAATGTTTCAGGAAGGTTTCAGAAAATTCTTTTTGGAGAAATTTCAGTTCAGTTGATGCTGAATGGAATGACATTGACAATTTCACAGCTGATCCATGTAGAAGATGGAGCGAGCTTGTTTTCTGCAGCTCCAGAGGTTAGATCAAGAACCAGTGGATTCAAATGATGAGAAAAGAGATTCCACCTGAATGTTAGGAAGAACTTCCTGATGGAATGAGCAGTTTGAGATTAGAATAGGCTGCTGCCTGGGAGTGTGGAAGGCCTCCTATGGAGATCTTTGTACAGAGATTAGAGGAACATGTTTCAGGAGTGCTTTAATCACATCTTCTTGCATGGCAGAAGGAGGGGCTTGGACTAGATGTCCCTTATGGTCCCTTCTGACTCTGAGATTCAATGATTCGAGGAGTCTATGAAATTAATAAAGAGAAGGAAATTCACCAAATAGTCTCTGTAAGAAGGGGGTTGGAATTTTCCAATAGCTGCAGCAGAATGTGAAAAAAAAAATCTGAGGTTCATTTTTAAAAATCTGATAAATGTTGGCTTGTCAGATGTTTTCTAGAGGGTTCAGTCCACCTGAAGAAATGGATTTGACTCAGCTGGTTATCTTAAAGGTGCCACATAACTCCTTCCCCTGCTTTCCATTCTTTATTCTTCATTCTTTATTCCAAAGAGGAGAGATACAGATGGCAACTCCATGGAGGAGCTGCTCAGCTTCCACCCTCTTTGCCTCCTTGGATTTGAAGGAAACAGGACCTAGTTCATTGTGAAGACACAGCACATTAAGCAGTGTTGGACTTCAGGGTTGACCAGAAGAAAGATATTGATTTCTCAGAAGGACACTGCCAAGGAGTGGACCCTCAAGCCATCCATGCTGCGCTGGCATCAGCCTGCCAGTCAATGAGTTCCAACAGTACCATCACACAAGGTGGCACCACAGAAGGGCTTCAAATTATGCACTCCTTGTTCTTATGTCTCTACCTGTCTATCAGATATCATGTGAAATGGATCAATGGCTTCAAACTGCAGGAAAAGAGATTCCATCTAAACCTTAGGAAGGCTTTCCTGAGGGTAAGAGCAGTGTGATGGTGGAATACATTGCCTTGGAGTGTGGTGGTTTATAAAAGAGAGTCTAAATGGCCGATGGTCAAAGGGAGAGCTTTGAATGTGTCTTCCTGCCTGAAGGAAGTTGGATTTGATGGTCCTTTTGGATCTCTTCCAACTCTTTGGTTCTATGCTTCTATGCATGTGGAAAGTTCAGTCATGCACTGTTCTGCTTCCACAACTTTGAACTAAATCATCATCATCACCACCAACACCATCATCGTTACCATCCTCATCATCATCTACATTGGCTGTTTAGTTATGTCTGTGCAGCTAAGCAATGTCCCCTGATGTGACCCTCCTAAGCCTATCCCAAGATCAAGCAGATTGAAACAGGTGAAGGAGGTCCCTTCAGCTTCTGATCAGGGTGCAAGGAAGAAGATGCCCCCCCACCAGCAAGTGAGGCTGTGACAGGGACACAGCCTCATTCACTTGTGGGCCAGAGCTAGAAATGTCATCCAGCTGCACCCCAACTGGCAGTTGAATGGACCTCCTTCATCCAACATAGCTGATGACTACAGATTGTAACGTACAGTGTGCCCTCCACATATCTGAGGGTTCTGGTCCAAGAGCCCTCCCAGGAAACAAAAAAGGAGAATGCTCTGTCCCATTATCATCAATGAATGCAACATGTGTTCACTCATCCTGGCATGGGCATGCACCCGGCACATCCATTCACAATAGTTGGACATGAAGCATCAGCAGAGGGTGCCCTGTCTCTGTTATTGCAACACTGCAGGCCAGTCAACAACACAGCTGATCTTCATTGCAGAAATGTGTCCAGCTATTCTGTAAGGGAAACGACACATTTGGTTTTGGGTGAGAAGGTGGGATTGGCATCAGAAAGCACACAAACCCATAGAACTGTGGGGGGGCAGGCAGCCCAAGGGGGGAGGGGCCCACCCCGAAGGTGGACTCTCTTAGAATAGTGCTGAACCAGAGTGAAGATCATTCTTCCCGGAGGGCCAGAGATTTGCGTTTTGTTTTCAATATTCCTCCACGAACCACACGGCTAACTCGGTTGGCTCTAATTAGCAGTTGGCAGGGGGCCTGGGGACAGAAAGGCTTTGAACTTCCTTGCTGACTGGAAGAGGCTGCCTCCTCTGGGCTAGGAGGGGCCTTAGACGGAGGCCTCTCTGCTGGGCAGCCGAGAGCCAGCATGAGGCGGGGCTCCTGCGCAGGGCTGGGCAGAAAAGTCTGCTGCATGGTTCGGCAGGCGATGATGCAATTGGGAGCGACTGAGCTCTGGACGGCCTTGTACATGAGCGTGGGTGGGAGAGAGCTGAAGTTCCTCCTCCCGGAACCTTCTCATCCCCACCTGGGAAGGAAAGGAGAAACACGATAACGACACCTAACGCTTCAGAACGGGTGGATTGAATGCCGTATCTTGGAAACTCTGATCTTCTTTTTCCTTCCATGTTCAGCTTGCCAGGAAAAAAAAAAGCAAGACCTCTGAAACCTGCTGCCGATACACCACCGGAATATGAAAATCTAGAAATATGAATACTACAGACAGAAATATGAAAATCTGCTCTTGATACCCGGCGGGGATATGGAAATCTAAGGTAGTTATGGGTGTATTAGCTGAGATGGAATTTTTCAGAAGTCATTCTTCTTGAGAGAATTTCCCAATTTTTTTTTATTTAACACCAACAATTTTTAATACAGCAAAACTACATACTACAAACAACGTAACAAGAGAAAAAAGAGAAAAAAAAACCACACACAATAAAAATCTGCAAGCTAAGCTACTGCCTAAACTACTAAACATCAAAAATAGTAGATAGCACACATAATATTGAGAAGATGTCAGATTTTTTCCACTGTTACATCACTCCAAATAAAAGAAAAGAAAAAGAAAAAGTCTGGTGTGGTCAAGATGAAAACCAAACCTAGTGAGGAGCAGTTGCTGCTACATGGCAAACTCTGCGAGGTGTACCCACTAACCTCTGTGCAGAAAACACATTCACTGGGTGCCTCTTTCTCTTTCTACATCCACCTCTTCTACATCCACCTTTTTGCTGAGGTGCAAAGAATCTCACAGCAGCCTCACGGCCGCCAAGACGATCCCAAGCACCAGAAAGCCCCTTTCTTGACCGGGAAAAGAGTGGCAAGTAAATACCTTCCCCACTCCAAATCCTGTTCAATTGCCATGGATTCATACCGCACCAGGGCTTCTGTGCTTGGCATAATAGCTATGCCAATTTTCTCCACGCTCAGGCCAAACTGGCTTGTCAAATGGAGTTGAAAGCAGTGCTTCTCAGTCTATCTGATGTGGGGAATTTCAAATTCCTTGGAATCATAGGATCCTAGAGTTGGAAGAGATGCCAAAGGCCATCCAGTCCAACACCATTTTGCCATGCAGGGAGACACAATCAAAGCCCTCCCTTGGGCAGATGGCCAGCCAGTCTCTGTTTAAAATACTCCAGAGAAGGAGACTCCATCACACTCCTTTGAGGTAGCAACATATTCCACTGTCAAACTGCTCTTACCATCAGGAAGTTCTTGCTAATATTTAGCTGGAATCTCTTCTCTTGTCATTTTAAGCCACTGCTCTGAGTCCTCGTCTCTGAAGCAGCAGAAAACAAGCTTGCCCCATATTCCATATGGCATCCTGTTACTGCAGTTTAAGCCTACCTGGCGATAGCACCTGATATCACTTTGATATCATAATTCAGCCATACCATACCACCCCTCTCCACGTGTTTGTGAGGCCCCCGGACAGGCACAGAACTAGCCTCAGCCATCAAACGCTGCAATATCCCAAGACAATACAGCTAGGCCAGAAATAGCCAGACCACCGCTTTAGGAGACCTCTCTGCAAACACCCTCATCATGTATGCACGCTGTTTGCAAAGGACTCCCTGCCCTGAGCAGGTAACCTGGCAAGCTAGAAGCTCAAAGGCCAAACACTGAGCATTTGCATACAGTCTACCTCTTTGTCAATTCGGACTTAACTCAATCATGCTAAATTGTGACCTTTCAGAGACATTGTCTCGCACCCAAAACTCATGGTTGTCCCCGAGTAAGGCATAGCCTGCAGTCACACTTCTCCCTATAAAAACCCCTGATTCCAAGTCCTTCCTCGGATTGCTCCCGAGTTCCAGACCGCCTTGCTGCCGCATCGCTTGGCGAGCTTCCCCTCAGCTCCACGTGCTGAGATACACCGAACCCCAGCATCGCTCTCTATCTTCTTCCGGGCTTCAGGAACAGGTTTCGTATTACCTGAACCAACTATCCCTCTGAAAATACTACTATCTTACTCACACCTTTATTTTCCTTAGTTATCTGTGTGTGTGTTGCCTGTATTTAATAAAGATCATTCATTACTTTCAAACCGGTCTGCTCCTTGACTTGGCCTGACCGTGTAAACACTGGGTTACAAGATCCTGCTAAGTTACCCTGCCTCTCGTAACGCTGAAGCAGTGCTCTGAGCTAATTTTCCCCACCTATAGTTGAGCACATTTTGGTGTACCTCCCGGGACCCCCAGTAAACAAGGTAACAATCCCTTAAATAATTTATACATGGCTATCATGTCATCTCTTGACTTTCCCTTCTCCAGACTAAACATACTTAGGTCCCTCAGCCACTCTTCCTGGGGCTCCATGGTTTCCAGGCCTTTGACTATTTTTGGTTGCCTTCTTCTGGACACTTTCCAGCTTGCCAAATCCTTCCTGAACTATAGTGTCCAGAACTAGACAGAGGATTATCCCAGGTGAAGTCTGACCAAAGCAGAATAGAGTGGTATCATCACTTCCCTTGACCTAGGCAATAGACTCCTGCTGATGCAGCCTACAATTGCACTGGCTTTTTTAACTGCTTCATTGCTAACTCATTCTCTGCTTGTGGTCTACTAAGTCTCCTAGATGCCTTTCAGATATTCTGTGGTCAAGCCAGATCTGTGCATATCTATGCATTTCATTTTTGTTTCTGATTAAATATAACACGTTGCACTTCCCTTCTCCCCATGTGCCAGGGACCAGCGCTAGATTTGGAACCCTTGGTCTCTCTTTTCTGGAAAACTTTCTGTGGACTGGCACTAGTCCAGGAACTGTCACTTGGACAGAAACAGCTTTAGAAGACCTGAAGGGAACTAGTCTGGTTTAGAGACTGGTGAGATGATGGGGACTCTCTTTGTGTCTGGAGCAAGGGGAAATCAGGATTTCTCTGGGGGAAAAAACAACGATGTGAGGGTTTGGAAGAATTTGTCGCACTCTGACAACCATTCCCTAAACACTTGCCTCCTTTCCCTTCACCACAGTGGATTTGCATGCAGCAAATGCCCTGAAGGCCCCAGATCCTGTCTGGCAGAATCATAGAGCTAGAAGAGACCACAGGGGCCCTTGAGTCCAACCCCATTCTGCCATGCATGGTCTTAGAATCTGAGGAGGATCAGCCCTGGTAAGTACTTGGAAGGGAGACTGCCAGGGATTCTCAGGTGCTGTAGGCTCTATTTCAGAGGAAGGAACTGGAAAAGCCACCTCTGAGGATTCCTTGCCTAAGAAAACCCTGTGAAATCCAGGAGGTCACCATAAGACGACAGGCTATTTGAAGAGACACACACAGACAATGCAAAATTGCCTTAATTTTATGCCAGCCTTTTGAACATCCCGAAAGGCTGCCTGCTTTGATAAAATTCCTTTAAAAATGGAATCCTTGCTGAGAATTATTTCAAATCTCAGCTGTTTTTGTGACTGTTCTCGTTGTTTCTGGGGCTTTCTTTGGAGAGTTGTCTACGTTAGACCAAGATCCTTTGTCATTTGGTCAGAGGATAATGGATATGGCCAGAGGGCACTGCTACCATCATTTCCTGTCCTGACAGGAGAGAAGCAGTGATTCAGAGGACAATGATGTGGCTGGTCTCAGCTGTGAGGGAAAAAGAAAGAAGGGTACTTTCCCAGGAGGAGCACACCCTTGTTTCTCTTCCCCCCATAGCCCAGGTGAGCTGCTTCTTCCTCATTGGAGTCACCGCTCCCCTCCTTTGTGCCTAACTGTAAAACAGCAGCAACAGCAGGGACCCCCTCCCACCTTCTTGGTGACTGCCCAGGGGTGGGAGATTTTGGACAGTGCGGAAGGGGCTGAAGAACTGCCACTGGCACCTCATCAAAAAGAAAACATATGTATGCCCAACCCAGCATCAGCTGCACTTTTATCCCTAACGGACACGCAGCCCTAGATTCTTGTCACCAGAGAACTCTGAATTGTTAGAGCAAGAGACCTGGAAGCCAAAGCAAAGAGTTATTTCAAAGTTGGGAAGCTTTGGCATGCCAACAACCTTCCCTAAATAAATACACACCTTCTAGACAAAGGTGTGTTTACGGATGAGATTATGCAAGCTGTATGAAAGTCAGGTGTGATGGAAAAGTAATTACAAACCCATTGAACTGAATGACTAGCATAATTTTGTCTCGTAAAAATGAAGGATGTTAATAATAAACAATCAACAGAGTAGTAAATGGTGTCAAATACACAACGCAGTTTATGCTGGAACTGGAAAGTGAGAAAAACAAAGGCACCGTTGCCCATTTTCTTCCCTACGTAGATCTTCAAAATATCAGCTACCCTACTGGCATCTCTTACTGCCTTTTGTTCCCCTTTCCATGGCTAGGGCCAACCCCAGACACTTTGCCACCTGAGGCAAGGGATACAATGGCAACCCGCATCATTCCTGGTGCAGAAGCTGAAGTACTGCAGAAAGGAACGGTATCTTCCACTGCGTTTGAGGAGAAAGGGCTACCCCAAGGGGACAGCCATGGGCTTCAGGTGACAGAGGGAGGCCTCTCTCCCCACCCACCTCAGGCGCAGCTGGAGTTGCCAGGTCTGCAGGCCCCAGGTGAACTGCCAAGGAATTGCTGTGCTTCTCGGGGTCTCCAGGAGGAGAGACGAATTTGACAGTGGATAGGAGGAGAATGTTTGATTTGTATTTGTGTGTGGGGTTGAAGGCCTCCACCCATTCCCACCTAGAGCCAGAGCTCTTGGGCTCAGGGCAAAATGTCTTTGTGTGTGTGCTGCACTTGGTCAACATCAGGGTGCCAAAACTCCCAGAGGGAAGGAAGAAGAAGACAGGAGAGAGAGAGGGGCCATGGGTACACCCACTCAGGACCAACGTGCTTTTTGGAGAGAGGCAGGGAGTGGGCAGCCAGCATTGTGACTTGTGAACCTCCTCGGTGCACAAGCTCTGGGAACGGGGCGGCAGGGCCTAAAGAGGAAAGAAGACCCCTCCCAAGAACTGGCAATGAGCCCTCCTCAAGCCCAAGCAGTAGTGTTAGGTCTAAAATGACTTCCCAGTTCATTTGCCCTAGGTGCTCTGGGCAAAGGCAAGCAGAAGCCAAGCCCTAGTGTAGGGGTGGGCAAATATGGAAGGTGAGCGGGGCCCATTAGCCCCCAAGAAGATTTTAGTGGGTGGCAAACTCCACCACATCTGCTAGTTCAAAAAAATGCCCCCAAATGTCCTCTAGGAGACATGAGGGACACTTTCACCATGTTTTGGGATCTTCCTGACCAACTGGAAGAGAGTGCAGGACACTTTCTGTTCACTTCCTCTTTCAAAAAAGGCCTCTCCCGGGCCTAAATTGGTCTAACATCCCCCCCCCCAAGCATTGTGGAAATACCTCCCATACCTCCGAAAGGGCATTTGTGAGGAAAAACTTTTTCCCTTCTTCCCTGAGGGGCCTCGGAGACCACAAGAATGGCCTTTGGGGCTGCCTGAGGTCTTCAGTCTGCATATAGCCCACTCATTCCCCCTTATTGGGAATGGCAGCTGTCAGTCCAACTATAGGGTGCATTTTTTCTGCTTGACCATTAACTCCCAAATAATCTCTCTCTCATTCTCTCTCTCTGTTCCTTGGGTCTAGCTCATCTATTACACAAGGAACTAGGTTTCTCCCGGATTCCTAGGGCAGAGATAGCAATCCACCTGCTTCCAGGAAAGACCTAGAGGGCCTCCCCTGCCCGTTCTTACCCCACATATTGGCGCACACGCTCTGCTGGACTCATGCCTGTGGCTGATGCCTCAGCACCACAGGAGTCCTCAGCAGCTCAACCACTTGTTTGCAGGGACCGGTCCAGCAGGCGTCCTTTCCCTCCTAATTAGCCACCGTGCAAATTGGGTGGACAGAATTACATAAGCAGAGCGGCTTTGCCTGGTGAAAGGCATCGCAAACTTGGATTAGCTGCTTTGCTTCATCCCCCAAACTCTTTCTTAAGAGGCTTATGGGCAGCTTTGGGGAAGAAGGTGCTTCTCTTCACTGAGATGTCGATGAAGCCCAGAGGGAAGGCTGGCTGATTGATTTGACATGTGCAGAAACCTAAAGCAGCTCAGCCTGAGCATCCCAAGAGATGTTTTCTTTGCTGAGATCCAGGGCGGGAAAAGTGCAGCCCTGGGCTTGTCTGCAGGCCCCCAGGGCTGCTTTAATGACCCCTCTCAAGTCCCTTCCCCCAAAGGGCATGCCTGGAATGACCTTTTAATGCCTGGAATGACCTGCAAGGCCTGTGGCATGGTTTCACGCCACAAACAGTAGCTTTTCAAAGCCCATGGGGAACTTACAGCCATTTTGGGAGTGTGGTTAGAATAATGGAATCTTAGAGTTGGGAGAGACCCACAAAGGGCCTTCCGGTCCAACCCCCTTCTGCCATGCAGGAAGACTCTTTGACAGACAGCCGCCCAGCCTCTCTTCAAAAACCACCAAAAAAGGAGACTCCACACCACACTCTGTTGAGGCAGCAGTGGATTCCACTGTTGAGCTGCTGCTCTTACTTCCAGGACGTTCTTCCTAACGTTTAGATGGAATCTCTTCTCCTGAGGTTTGAAGCCATTGTTCTGTCTCAAACTCGTCTCTGGATCAGCAGAAAAGAAGCTTGCCCCATCTTCCATACGGCATCCCTTCAAGTATTTAAACATGGCTATCATGTCACTTTAGCTTTTTGGCATTTTGGCAGTCTGTGTGGTCACAGAAGGTCTCATACACACACTGCTGGGCCTTGGACTTGCCCCAGTGCCCCACTCAGGCTTCGGTGGTGGAACTGGAGAGGCAGAAGGAAGGATCCCAGGGAGACTCCAGCTGCCACGGTCCCTCCAAGTCTGGAACCTTGAACAGAGATCCTACATCACAGTTGAGTAGATTAAATCTCTGCACAGAGAGTTAGGCATTAACTGTGCCACAGCATGGACCCTTGTACTGAACAGCAATGTTCTGCAACTGAACCAAGACACCAAACCAAAGAGGGACGTTTCTCCGTAGTTTCCAAGCAGGCTGTGCCCGGGCATCCTTTCCTGAGTGAACATCCTTTACCTGTGCTCCAAATAGAACTTTTCCCTTCTCCCGCCCCCCAACATTTTTTTGGCCAGTGTGGTGTAGTGGTTTTAGCCTTGGAAACTGGGGTTTGCTTCCCTGCTCAGCCATGGAAACCCACTGGATGACCTTGGGTGTGTCACACAGGCCCTTTCCTCACCTTACCTTTTTCTGGTGCTGAGGTGTGGGGATCGCGTGAGCAGCCTCTGGCGAAAGGCTCCTGCACCCCTGCTGCTTCAGCTCCACATTAGCTGCCCGCTCGCACGAGAGCCCTGCCTCTTCCTTCCGCAGCGCAGCCTGGGACTTTTCCAGGCTGCACTGGGGCAGGAAGCACGACCGACGCGGCTCCGGAGGCTCCACACACCAGGTAAGTGCATGCGGGGCCCAGGAGCAATGTGCAATCGCACACCATTTTCGACTTCCAGCCGAAAATGAAAAGGTGCGCGACTGGGGCCTGCTGGCCCCTGGAGCATCATGCGATTGTGAGTGCGTCGTGCAGATCACTCTTCAGAATCGCGTGACGCTCCAGGCGCCCTTTCGCATGGCAAAAGGGCCCCAGTCTCAGCCCCAGAAAACCCTGTGAAAGACTCACCTTAGTGTCACTGTAAGTCAGAAACAACTTGAGGGAACACAATAACAACAATAAAAATACTCTTACTTGATTACTTGTTGATTCATCAATCAATAATTTATTCATAGGCCTAATTAGGACTAACCCACAGGATTTGGGACCATTGTCCTTTTCCATTTTATGTTGGGTTTCTCCCTTTTATGTGCATCCTTCTTATGGGACAGACCTTGGGCAAAAGTGTGGGGCTCAGACAGTAAGCTGTGTGTCCTTTTCTAAGTCTCAAAGCTGAGCAATGGGATTGTAAACAGAGAAGTGTTGATGTGCAATTGCCCAATCAAAGAGACTGAGAGGCTCCAATTATAGTGAATTAAAATAACCACACTTTTATTATAACAATGAAATAGAGCATGAAATGGATGGGCAATAAAATCAATGGAATATATGTAAATAAATCAAAACAAGGAAATCAACACGCACTCATAATACAGCTTGCTCGTGTCCTTATTTGAAATCTGACTAGCTGAGCATCATTGATCCTCGTCTCCCACCCACTGGGTGATATAGAGATGATGTCTGAAGCTCTGGAGAACAGAAAAGAAGTCAGAAAACATCCTCCAGACAGAAACTGTGATAGTGGGAATGCACAGACTGGCATCTTGTTGGTCACATAGACACAGATGTAAAATTGAATTGCACCTCCATGTGTCCTAGAATCATAGAATCCTAGATTCGGAAGAGACCCCAAAGGCCATCCAATTTAACCCCCTTCCAGGCAGGAAGACACCATCAGAGCATTCCAGAAAGGTGGCCATCCAGCCTCTCTTTTAAAAGTTCCAACGAAGGAGGTTCCTCCACTGTCCAACTGCTCTTACCATCAGGAAGTTCTTCCTAATGTTCAGATGGAATCTCTTTTCCTGTAGTTTGAAATCATTGTTCCATTGCGTTGGAGTCTCTGGAGCAGCAGAAAGCAATCTTGCCGCATCTTCCATATGACACCCCTTCAAACATTTAAACATGAGTATCATGCTACCTTCCTTTCTCCAAAATAAAAATACCCACTGTGATACTGGAGGGTTTATTTCCATTCCCCTCAAAGATTGGAAATTCCTCCAGTGTTCTACTGGGGTTCTTGCCAGCCCCAAGGCTGACTCCCACCCTTGAAAAGTCTGGCAATCTCCCCAGCATTATCAGGTATGCTGCCACCACCCCCTGAATTATGAGTTCTTGGACAGTACAGGGGGACACTGTCCAATCTCTAAGCTTAAGGATCTTTCCACCCCCCCCCCCGAGTGAAAGAGGTCCTATGTAGCATGTGCCAAATACTGGCGTGGGAATGGAGAGAAACGGAGGTTTTACAGAAAGTGTTTAATCAAGGCATGCAAATAAACAAGACAATGTCACACTTGAGAGGCTTCCCCCTCCCAGGTACGCTTAGTTACAAGAAGTTACAAAAACAGATATAACAGCACAGATACATTCTTAAGATCAGCCAGTTCCCAAAATAACAACATCCCTAACGCAACTAGATAACTGGTTCTAATACTCACAACGTTCTAGCTTAGGTGGTCTAACGGAAAAGGGGGGGCAGGAGACACGGCATGCCTGCCAGCTCCACTGGCCCAGCTCTCCTCTCTTTGTTCTCTCTCTCTCTCTCTCTCTCTGGCCTCATGACCTCTCAGAAGTTTTATATTTTCCTCCTTGGAAGGATCTGGAGGCATCTCCAAGATGCCCACCTCTTTCTTTGTGGTTGGTCAATTCTCACCTTGTGACCTGTGATGCTGACCCTTTCCTTTTGGTTGGTCAACTCTCACCCTGTGACCCTTGATGTAATCCCAACACCTCATTAACCCTTGGTTTACCTGAAGAGGGAAGTATCCCCTTTTAGCTAAGCCTAGATAATGGGAAGCCCCATTATCACACCCACCTCCCTATGCTGCTCCTCCTAGGGCTTCATGGTTTCCAGGCCATTTACCATTTTGGATACATTCCAGCTTGTCAATATTGTTCCTCAGTTGTAGTTCCCAGAAGTGGACATAGTGTTCTGGGTGAGGTCTAACAAAAGTAGAATTGAGTATCCCATTGATGTGGCCTAGAATTAGCATTGGCCTTTTTAGCTGCAGCATCACAGTCATTGCAGAAGGAGGTATTCACTGCCTCTTCAGTGCAGTCAATACCCGATAAATGGAGAACTCACCTTTCTCTCCAACCTGCCCCCAGCATGATCCTTTAGTGTCTTGGCAAGGGCAGGGAGCGATCAAGGACTGACTGTTTTCCCACAGCTGGATACACCATCACAACACCATCTTCCAGGACCTCTGGAGGACCTCCAGGATTTCATCATCATGTGTGCAGCTGCTGGAACCATAGCCAGATTCTTATTGGCAGATCTCCACTCTTCACTATCACAAAAATGCCTGGGCTTTGGGGCAGGGGTGAGAGGAAGTTGCACTGTCTGTGACAGGATGGGGGTAGAGTGTGGCATTCTGTATGGTGGAACTTCATGCACAGTCACAGGGTGCAGGATCTCAGCCGTATGCATCCATTGGGGGAGATCCTGTTCAATTGCAGCAGAGCATAAATTTTAAGTGGTGTCCTTAATGTGAAAGAGTCTGTTTAGGAGAGGCTGCTGCAGCTAGAGTGAGGGTTCAAGCCATTCTAGAGGTCATTCTCAGTGATTTGTTTGGGGAACAAGCTGTGTCTGGAAGCTGAGCTGACCTTTAAGCCAACATGCTGTGCTTCAGGCCATGGGGGACTTGCTTGTATAAGGACGTATTAGAGACCTCCTTGTGCAAGAGTCTAAAGAGTACAACTGTCAGACCAACTCAGGGTCATGTTCCCAGGGCATTCTGGTCTCAGTCCTCAGCTCTCGCCATTTCTTTTACTGACTCCCGCCACCAAAAAAACCCCTGCCATTTTGAGAAACTTGGACCTCAGTCACTGCTTACTAACCTCCACGGGGTTCAATGGCTGGAATCCTGTTGGTGTCTTAGATACGCCCAAGTTCCCTAATAGGCAGACAACTGAACATGTCTGTCCCATGTGGAATACCCGACATTCATTTCAAGGTGGCAGAAACAGAGTTGGACAGGTGTTGCTTTGCAAATACAAATGTACGTTTGGTTAAATGTTCAGTTGTGCCTTCAGTTGCCATTCAACACACTGGTCAACATCTACCCCAAGTGTAGAAATTTATGTTAGGCAGCCCAATGGGAGGGTCTCAGCCAAGGCTCTTTGGGGCCTATTTCCTCTCCTTGGAGACCACCCCTTCCCCTCTCTTTCCCCGGGTCTGATTCTCTACAGGTGTGCTGTGTGTGTCTGAGGGGAAAGATCCCTTTTATTAGACCCTGAAACCTTCTAAAGCAAGAGTTTCTCAGCATATTGAGTATTCAGCCACTGCATAAGTATGTGAGTGTTCATCTACCCCACAAACTACTGCAACGTATGGACTCCATCATAGCTGCTGAGATGGGGAGGGGAAGGATCTGGGCCCAGCACCTCTCCCCTAAGCCACGACCCACAGCCCAGAGGGCCAGCATTTGTGAGCGGTCATCTTCTTGTCTTTCTTCATGATAGGAATCCTTTTCGCCAAAATCTAGATAGGGGATAGGGGACAGAAGCCAGAAGATCTTCTGCCGTTGTTGCCATTTTCTCCCCCTCCTCTTGTATTTTGTCTGCCTGAAATTTTAATTGCCATGGGGAATATTTTGAAAAGCATCTTCTTTCCCCCTTTGCTAGCAATTTTCCTCCTCCTCCTCCATCAGGGAAGCTGCACCTGCGTGTCAGTGGCTGCCAGCTTCCATCAGTGCCAAGGAAGCCTGGGCTATAAACATTCAATAAAGAGCAAAAGCAGGGGAAGCAAGCCAAGCAGGCCGGGGCGGGCTGGGGAGCGGTGGGAGAGGAACCAGGCACTGAGGAATCAGCCTCGTGGAGCCAAGGCCTCTGCAGGGTGCAGCCGGCGTAGGAGACCCTGGGCCCCAGGGCTGCCTCTCCGAAGGCTCTTCCTGAATCAGAGAGGTGGAAGGGACCCCAAGTGCCATCTAGTCCAGCCCCGGCAGGTGATGTAGGAAAGCCACAGCGAAAGCACCCCCAGAGGGGGCTGTCTGTCCTCTGTTGGAAAAGCCTCCAGAGAGGGAGAAGGAGTCCACTGCACTCTCAAACAGCTCTCACTAACCTCTGGGGGCAGAGATTCGTCAATTCAAATAAAGCAGTGAATATTAATATGACACATATTATGAATATATATGCATTTTTTTATTTTGTGTTTTGTATGTATGTATGTGTGTGTGTGTGTGTATGTGTGTGTGTGTGTATATATATATATACATATACACACACAAAACACAAAATAAAAAAAAGTTTAGCATAAAACAAAGAAAGCCAATAAGCAAATTTATACCTAACAGTATCACATAGGGTCTATTATTCTACAGTCAGCATCCTCTGGAATAATCCTGGACTTTGCAGTTTAGGGAGGGGCATTGAGAATCCTCAGCCAAAATGCTCTTGGGCCTCAGTATGCTACAAACACCCAGAATTCCACAGGATGTTGAAAATGGAATAATAGCACTATAACAGGCTGGGGCAGAAATGGCCATAGTGTATAACAGACAATTATATAGTGAAACTGAATTAAATGTATTGCTGTTTTTGTGTGGCTCCGGATCGTTTCTGACTTATGACAACCCTAAGGTGAACCTATCAGGGGTTTTTCTGTGGCTGAGAGTATGTGATGTGCCAGGCCCCACTATCTGGAATAGCAGAAAACAAGCTCCTTCCATGTTCCTGATGAAGACATCTCTTCTGGTTTTAGAAGATGGTTGGTCACACCCCTCTCAACCTCCTCTCCTCCGTGCCAAACATACCCAGCTTCCTCAGTTGTTCCTCTTAGGGCTTGGTTTCCAAAGGGTCTTCTTGGGGAGCTTAGGAGATGAGGGAGGAGGAGCCCTCCTGCCTCATCATCCCAATCCATGGGTCAATCACTTAATGTGTGTGTCAGGGGAGTACTGAAGGCCTCTGGGCAACCACTGATTGCTCGTTTTTCAAACTGAATCAAGCCCTCTGCACCATCTGATGCTTTCCCTCTTTTTCCTACAGAGCTCTGCTCAATCTCTCGCCCTGTGTTCCAAAGTGTGGCGGAAGCTGTGGGCAGACCTGGCTTGACAGCAGCCAATCTTGGCTCAGGAAGGTTGTGAAGGAGGACTGCAGGTAAACAGGATCCAAGGAAAGCAGAAGCATCCCTCTGTGGGCATCAGGCAGGGTTTTGGAGTGGAAGAGGAGGGTGGCTTGGATAGAGGGGTTGGACTGAGTAGAAACCAGGTAGCCTTCCAGAAGGGAGAACTAACTTTGGTTTTGGGGAGCCCAAAAGAGTAGAATGCGAGAAGTTAATATATTGCTCTACTGTTCTTCTTCTTGTTTTGAAACTGCCTCTGGCTATCACTATCAAGCCAGCACCGGAGTCAGGCCATGCATACCAATACAGAAACCATACAATGATACAACCACAGGACCACACTTAAAAGGTCACAAAAGCCCAGGAACCCAATCTAGACAGGGATTCGGAGGTGGGGGGACAAGGGAAGGGTGAGTGGCAGAGGTGGAACTGTGGGACCAGCCTGGGTAAAGGGATCTTTCACATGAAGGTAAATGCCAAAGGCTGTTTCCCAAGAGCTTTTGAGACAAGTAATCCAACTAAGTTGAATTCTGACACAGCAAGGCTGGCTGCTGCTGCTGCTGCTGCTGCTACTACAGCGTGAGTCATAGTGGGCTTTTAGCTCTTGCGAAGCTGCTTCCCATGAGGCACTCAGGTCTGCCTTTAAGAGGGGCTGCTCCATCTTTTGACTCATCCATCCATCTGCAAATCAAAGCTCCCCTTCTTGGGTGGCTTAGGAGGAAATCAGTGGGGTCCTCGTAGCTCTTGCCCAGGTCTTCTGCTGCAGGCGGACACAGAAGATGCAGCTGGAAGAACTCCACAGGGCAGGAGCCGTTGGTGCTGAAAGGGACCAAAGATGGAGGTTTGTAGCAGCTTCTCCCCGCCCGCTTCTCCTGGGTGCAGGCATGGACTTTCCTGGTCCTTTAGCTTAAAGGGGGAAGGTGGGACAATGGAAGAAGGCTGGTAGAACCCAATGCGGCACAAGGGCTGAATCTGATCCAGCAGAGGCAGTGGCTGTGCGAAGCCACCTCTGGCCTAAAAATTGCCAAAGAAATTCATGGGGTCAACAGGTGACTTCAAGGCCCATATAGACATAACACCCAGAGGGATGCAGCTGGTGCCTTCTTCAGCAGTTGTCTCATCAGAATCCCTCTGCGATTGCTGGACCAAGACAGAAGGGAACAGTTGTTGCAAAGCCTCTTGCAGAAGTTGCCAATAACTCCTCTTTCAAAGGGCTCAATAACTTAACTGCAAATTAGGCATGTCAGCCGAAAAGAGGAAAGTGAGGAGGAAACAAAGGAAGGTCCCCTGAAGCTACAAAGACGCCTGCATTTGCCACCTTTATTTACGAGCCCGCCTTCCATCAATAATGCTAATAGCTTGATTTACAGCCGCCTTCCTGGCTCCGAGAGCTGATAAATCAGGCTGCTTAAAGAGCTTTTTGCTAGTCAGCTCTTAAGGGCAGAAGCAAGGAGTGCAACTTTCCGAGGTTTGATTTCTATCCAGTTTCATTTTGGTTCCTTCATTTTAATCCAGGCGAGGAACTGGGAGCCAGGAGGAGAGAGAGGGAGGGAGAGAAGGGGGGCCAGAATGCAATTAGATGGCAGCAAAAACAGGAAAACAAGAGGTTTGTGTGTGGAGGAGGGGTTAAATTTGGGCTTAAATTTACAGCTCCATTTATTGCTTCCCCCCCCGAGTCAGTTTCCCTTTGCTGAAAAAGACAAGTTAAGCCAGAAAGTGAAAGATTCAGCACTCATTATTTCTGCCTGCATCTGGCAGAACCGTTCAAGGATTTGTTTTTTATATTTATATATTTATTTATTGTACAGTGAAAGCAAAGCAAAGACAAGCTGAAATCCTTCATCCAGGGGTCTCATGGCAAATCTTTACCCGTAGAGTTACACCCACCTTGCATAACTCTTCTGCTTCATTAGTGAATTCTAGCATCATACAAGCAAGCGGGCAGCCAAATGTGCTTGCTTGTACATTTGCATAGGCCGTGCATGATGTGCATGCACAACCCTGTATATATGCAATTGCGCACAACAATGAGCACTGGGGCCACATGTCCAATTCTGTTGATGCAACTTGGGCCCTTTCCGCAGCACACCTTTTCACGGATCTGGGGTACGGGTGTTACCTTGATTTCTGCGGGTCCTGGGAGGGACACCTAAATAACCAAACAGTAAAATAAAACCTCGAGGAAAATTAGCTGGAGAACTCACTTAAGCTAGCGAGAGGCAGGGTAACTTAGCAGGATCTTACAACCCAGCGTCTACGGGGTCAGGTCAGTCAAGCAGCCAGATGGGTTTAAAGTAATAAAAGTGATGTTTTATTGAGTACAGACAAATATTAAAGACACCACAGTCACACAGACAACTAAGGAATCAGAGATTGAATTGGCGATAGGGATTTTCAGAGAGAAATGGGTGATACGACACCTGTCTTGTCATCCTGGACCTTGTGAGAGAAGCTGGGGGTGTGGAGAAGAAGCTCAGCTCGATTAGCTGAGGGGAGCTCGAAACGGCAGCAAGGCGGGATGGAACTCTGGTGCGGTTCGAGTGACCTGAGGAAGGTCTCGGAATCAGGGGTTTTTATAGGGTGAATTGTGACTGCGGGCCATGCCTTACTCGGGGAAAAACAATGAGTTTTGGGTGTGAGACAATGTCTCAGAAAGGTCACATGAACTTTGCATGATGGAATCAGAGCCGAATTAACAATAGTGTGGCCAGTATGCAAATGTGCGGTGCTTACCAGTGGATGGCACAACCTTTGTCCAGTATCCTGCTCAGGACAGGAAGCTTTTGTTAGTATTGCGCATATGTAAAGAGGTGTTTGCCGGAGAGGTCCCTGAAGCGACAAACCGGCTGTGTCTGGCCTGCCTGGGTGGAGAATGGAATGTCCAACAATTATTGGCCGTGCCTGTGTGCGTGCTTGTCTGGTGACGTTGCAAACACGTGGAGCAGGGCGGTGAGGAAAGCCGAATTGTTTGATATCAAAGTGATATCTACTGCTATCTCCGGGTAGGCCTAGGCCGCAGTAACATGGGAATCGTGCCAGCAGCCTCCAGCGAGAGGCCCTCGTGTCCCGGTTCCTTCAGCTGCGCAGCTGCCGCCCTCTTGCGTGAGAGCCCCGCCTCTTCCTTCCGCAGCACAGCCTGGAAGCTTCCCAGGCTGCACTGGGGTAGGAAACATGAGCACAAGGGCTCTGGAGCTCTGCACACACGGCAAGTGTGCGCGTGGCCCTGGAGCGATGTGCGATCGTGCATCACTTTTGGCTCAAAGCTGAAAATGAAAAAGTGTGCGAGGGGTGCCTGCCAGACCCTGGGGCATCGCACAATTGTGAGTGCATTGTGTGGACCGCTCCTCACGTTTGCGTGATGCTCGAGGGGCCCTTTTGCAAGGCAAATGCCATGCGAAAAGGGCCTTGGAGATGGCCAAAACATCCAACTCCTACTGCATGGGCGGGGTTACACTTGTGTAAGACAGCAACATGATTTCTGCTAGGGTTTTTTTCCCCCTTGCCCAAGGAAGGGAATTGGACCACAAGGGCCCAATCCAGAGACCTTCCACCCCCAACACTGTTTACAGCAGGATGCAGGAGAGAATCAACTTGACCTGGAAAGCCCCTGGGGGGGACCAGATCCTCATTGTCTCTTTGCAGCCCTCTGCGCCTCTGCTGCCTTAGGCCTTGGAGCTCTGTGAATGGGATCTTGGCTAACAGCCAAGGCCAGCAGGCATTTTGCATGGGTGTTTAGCGGGGGGGGGGTTAGGAGGAGGCCCAGCCTTCTGTTTCAGTGCCTACTGAATATGGATGGTGTGGAAGCTGCTGCCGTCTCCTGCACTATCTGTTGGATGTTTGTGTTCTGGCCAGATGATGTGTGGGTAGCTATACCTGCAGCAAGTGCAAGTTGGTTGCCATGTTGGAAGAGAAGGTCCAGCAACTTGAGGCTTCTGTATCCACTTTTCACCATGGTAGGAAGCAAGAGGGAATGAGCTGTTTATGGGGAAAGGGGTTTTAAAAATACACTTTACTGGTTCCCGCCTGCCCCTGCCCCCCCATTTTAAATTGATATGCTTTAAATTGCTTTTACCGGCTTGAATCCTACTGGTGTTTCACACACGCTTAAGTTCCCCTGTAGAAACAGATTTTAGAAGCAGTGTCAAACATATGGTGCAACAGGACTGTGCATATGGTTGTTCATTGGATTGTGCAACATTGCCACTCAGCACAAAGATGGCATCATATGTAACGCATTGTTTAACTCTGCATGCGGAGATTTCTGCTACACAGCCTGGATGCAGGCATTTGACTTATATTTTAAGCTTTTATTGAGGTGAGCTTTTATCTGTATCTCTTTAAATTTTTGTAAGGGCCTAAGTCCCGGTTATGGGAAGAAGGCACAACATCAATCAATTGACCAACTAATCAATCCTTCCCTATAAGCATAGGAGGCAGGAAATTAATCAATTGATCAATCAATCAATCAATCAATCACTCAATCTCTATGGCCATAGGAATATATCAGATATCACATCAAACTCCTCCTTGTGTGTTATCTCTGCCATAGTATAGAGCAGTGGTTCTCAACCTGTGGGTCCCCAGATTTCATGGACTTCAGCTCCCAGAAGCCCCAGCCACTATGGTCAATGCTCAGGGCTTCTGGGAGCTGAGGTCCACGAACATCTGGGGACCCACAGGTTGAGAACCACTGGTATAGAGTGACTTACAAATACATGAATTCCCCTCCAGAAGTAGATGGACATCTTGGTTCAGCATGAAAGTCTGTATTCTGCTGAAGGTTGTGGAAGGAGAGTTGAGTGTGTTGTGTCATTGCACTTGTGGTGCCATTGCACACCACACCTGCAGAGCTACATTATATATCACCGTTATTCCTTACTCATTCAGTTGTGCAGTGTTGCAAGTCAACACACAGTTGTCATGCATCTCCTTGAATGTACAGCTGCACTCCATCTCTTTCATGTACCATTTTAGCCAACATGTGGAAAAGATTCTGTATTATCTGAAAGGTGTTTGAAGAGTGGTGACACAGAGTTCAAATTGCTGGACCTTCTCTTCCAAGAGGGCAACCAGTTGGAAAAAGGCAACTACCCTCTGAACATTTGACCACGTCAGATTTCTGTATCACACCAAAGTCATCATTGTGGTGTTGTATCTAAATGAGGATTCTGTAAAGTTAGAAAGCTCTGTGGAATCCACAAAAGTTGACCAAGAAAAGCTTGTTGTCTTATGTCTGGTTTCACACTCCAGATCATTTCCCAGAATTCTTGACTGTTGGACGAGCTGATGGGGGCTTCTGGGAAATGAAGCCTGAAACAGCAAGATGTTACCGTGGTCCATAAAAAGATTGGCCATTCCAAACTGTTCCCCTCCACATGCTTGAGAGGCCCCCGGAAAAGCACGCACACGGACATGGCCGAACGGCTGAAAAATCCCAGGCAGGCCAGTAATTTTCCGGCACGCAGCTTCAGAAGACCTCCAGGCAAGTACACTTTAAACCTAAATTACGTATGCACCAAGTATACAAAAGATTCTCTGCCCTGAACCATCAGCTTGACAAGATTAGTGCTTCTGAATACCCAACTGTCAATCACTCCCTATCTGCATACTGTCTGTGCTATAGACAACTCCGTCAAAATCCAACCATCTTAAGTGCTGACCTTTCAGAGGCTTTGTCTCCACTCCGAAACCCATTGTTCTCCGCAGGAACAGACTACCCTGCAAGCACATTTCTCCCTATAAGAACCCCTGATTTTGAGCGCTTCTTCGGATCGCCCACGGTTGTCATCTCGCCTTGCTGCCGCTCCGTTTGCCGAGCCTTCCCTCAGCTTCCACGTGCTGAGGATCCCCGGTCCAGACTTACTGGCTTTCTTCTGGCTACCCAGGCTGCAGGATCAGGTGTAGTATTTCCCCTGAAAATCCTTCTTAAAATCCTCTATCAAATTTCCTCCCTTTACTTTCTTAGGTCTGTGTGAATGAGTACGTAAGTGCGCAGTGACTGTCTTTTAAATAAAGAATACAATTATAAATCAATTTTGCTTGGTTTTTGACTCGGCCTGACCCCGTAAACATTGGGTTTAAGATCTTGCTAAGTTGCCCTGCCCCTTTCATTGCTACAGCTTGTGCTCTGGCTAATTCCCATTCCCCATAAGTTGGAGCATATTGAGGTGTCCCCCAAGGGACCCCAGAAATCAGAGTAACAAAAAGAACCAAAGGTTGAGAACCCTGGTCTAGAATGTCAAGTGGGGGACCATCATCATCATCATCATCATCATCATCATTTATTTATTTATATAGCACTATCAATGTACATGATGCTTTACAAGCAAAACAGGCAAAAACAGTGAGTCCTGCCAAAGGCATACAATCTAAAATATATGTATTTCCACTTAAACCTAAAGGGAGGGAAGGAACAATAATTGTAGAACAAATTAGACAAATAAAATACAAAAAAATTACAGTATATTATTTAGCAAATTGACAAGTATGTGTAATCAAATTACGATATACAAAATTATAACGCATTGAAACTCCACAAGCTTTTACAAACAAGAAGATTTTAAACTGAGATATAAAAATAACAAGGAGAGGAACAGTCTGCAAGTGTTCAGGGAGGCAATTCTTTATTCTCTTTAAGTGTCTTGAGGGGGATTAAAAGGGAAGGCAGCAGTTTTGATAGCTACGTCTTTGGCACCTTGGAGCATCAGCTGGGCAATGCATAGACAACCTAAATGCTCACTGAGCCAAGAGCATTTCTTAATGGTTGACCAGATGGCCCAATGGGAAGTCCACCAGCAGGATATGAAAGCAACTCTGCCTAGAATCATAGCAACCTTATTGCTGGAAGAGGTCACAAGAACCCTCCATTCAACCCCTTTTGCCATGCAAGAAGGCACAACCAAAGCACTCCTGACAGACGGCCATCCAGCCTCTGCTTAAAAACCTCCAAAGAAGGGACCCCACCGCACTCCATTGAGGCAGCAGCCTATTCCAATGTCAAACTGCTCTAACCATCAGGAAATTCTTCCTAATGTTCAGGTGGAACCTCTTTTCCTGGAGTTTGAAACTCTGTGTCCTAGTCTTTGAAGAAGGGGAAAATATGGTTGCTCCATCTTCCACATGACATCCCTTCAAATATTTAAACATGGCAATCATGTTGCCTCTTCACCTTCTTTTCTCCAGGATAAACGGACCCAGCTCAGTAAGGCACTCTTCACAGGGCTTCATGATTTCCAAGCCTTTCACCGTTGTGGTTGCCCTCCTCTGGACATGTTGCAGTTTCCAGCTCTTCTCTATTGCCCCTGGCCAGACCTCATCCCTGGGATTCCATAGGATGTGGCTACAGCAGTGAAAGTGAGATCAAAGTGCTATAATTTGGATCTGTGAAGACGACCCCGGGCATTTGCTACCACCAGCAGCAGAGAGCAGACACAGAGCACCCCCTTCTTTCAACAGTGGCGGGTGGGAAAAGTGCAGGTTGAAGCCTGGATGCAGCCCCAAAACCGTTTTTATAGCCCTGAGACTCTCCAGATGTTCCTAAAGGCCACAGATGCCCACTACTTTTAAAACATTTTTCCATGTGGAAAATAATCTTTAAAGACCCCACAAAACTCAACTGAAATGTGAAATGTGGTAGCTGGGCTTTATTTACCCTCACGGCTCCATCAACTCCCGCCACTGAAATAACGGGCTAAAAATTGCCCAAATTGAAAGGTAAAGCAAAACTGGTTTCACTTTGGTTTTATTTTTGGCCTTGGTCTGTTTTAAATGTCCTCATGAACCCACTCAAACCCAAATGAACTTAGATGCATGGACATTTGGTTGTGCATTCAGTTGTACATTCACTTACAAGCATGGTGGATGATGGGAATGCTTTGGATATAGCATATCTTACTTCAGTAAGGCCTTTGACAAGGTCCCCCATAATATTCTGGCAAATGAGCTAGTAAAATGTGGGCTAGACAATGCTACCGTTAGGTGGATTCATAATTGGCTGACCAGCTGGACACATAGGGTACTTACGAATGGCTCCCCTTCATCCTGGCAAAAAGTGACTTGTGGGGTGCCACAGGGTTCTGTCCTGGGCCCAGGGCTATTCAGTATCTTTATCAACAACTTGGAAGATGAATTAGAGGGCATGCTTATCAGGTTTACTGATGACACCAAATTAGGAGGGATAGCTAATACCCCAGAGGACAAGATCAGAATTCAGAATGACCTGGACAGATTGGAGAGCTGGGCCAACACTAACAAAACGAATTTTAACAGGAGAAATGTAGGGTACTACACTTAGGAAGAAAGAATGAAATACACAGATATATGATAGGTGATGCCTGGCTTGGCCACAGTACATGTGAAAGGTATCCAGGAGTCTTAGAGGACCACAAGCTGAACGTGAGTCAGAGGTGTGATGTGGCAGCCAAAAAAGTCAACATGATTCTTGGTTGCATCAATAGGAATATGGTGTCTAGACTGAGGAAAATAATAGTGCCTCTCTATTCTGCTTTGGCCAGACCTCATCCGGAATCCTATGTCCAGTTGTGGGCACCTCATTTCAAGAAGGATATTGACAAGCTAGAGCATGTCCAGGGGAAAATGACCTAAATGATGAACAGTCTAGAAGCCATGCCCTATGAGGAGCAGCTTAGGGAACTGGCTATCTTTAGCCTGGAGAAGAGAAGGTTAAGAGGGGAAATGATGGCCATGTTTAATATTTGAAGGGATGTCATGGTGAAGATGGAGCAAGCTTGTTTTCTGCTCCTCCAGAAACTAGGACACTATGGAGTAAAGAATTCAAACTATTGAAAAAGAGATTTCTCCTAAACATCAGAAAGAACTACCTGATGGTAAAAGCCATTTAACAATGGAACACGCTGCATAGGAGTGTGCTGGAGTTTCCTTCTCTGGAGTTTTCAAAACAGAGGCTGGGTGGCCATTTGCTGGAAGTGCTTTGAGTGTGTCTTCCTGCATGGCGGAACTGGATGGCCCTTGGAGTCTCTAAAATTCTGCATTTGACTCTATGGCTCTACGATTCTACATTTGGCACCTTGGCTCAGCTGCACAATGCTACTGCTTGGAGCAAGGGTGGCATGGCACAATTAATGCGTAGCTCCGCACTAAAAATTTAGATTATGCAGATCCCTTTGGTCTCCTTTCACCTCCAGCTTCCCTGTTGAGCCCTGGATCTGGGTGTGAAAGATCATAGCCTGAGGTGTGATGACATCCTTCTTGCAAGGCTGGTGTGCTGCATTGCTGCAGAGCTCTTTCATCTCTTAGAGGAGAAGAAAGCTTGATCTGTGGTCTGCTTTCCACCTCCTGGGTTGCTTGTGCTGCTTCTGCTCCTTGCTAGCCCAGCCTCCTTCCTTGCCTCCTGCAGCTTCTGGATTTGTCCTTCAAGGAGGGCTGAAGATCATTTTGTCCCCAGTGCTCAGTAGTGCACAAGCCCCCTATTAACCCTTGGAGAAGGAGAGCGTAATTGCAGGAGGCAGCTGAGCTCAGGCAGTGCGCCGTTCCAGTCCAGAAGAAGTAGGTCATCTTCAAGCGGTGTCAATTACTCCTTATCTTAGAGTGTCTGTCTGTGTGTGGGGAAAGTGTGTGTGGGGGGAGAAGATACCCACAACAGCTCCCCTAAAAAGCCTTCCAGAATTGGGACAGAGGGTGAAGAGAGAGCCTAGATGTACCTACTGCAGAGTTGCCCCACTCAGTCTGACAGGAATGACTCCTAGGTCAGTATGTGTTGGATTGCAATCTGTAGGTGGAATCCTCTTATTCTCATACACTGGTGTAAGTTGTGATGCCTGCAATGATATTTTTTTTAGCCACAGTGCAAGTGATACTTTCAGTCTGTGGTTGTGTAAGCAGCCCCAGAAACCTCCATGACAGGCGGACATAAGTCAGAAATAACTTGAAGACACACAATGAGAACAACAACAAGAAAAACAACAACAGATTTCCACTACCGTTTCACACAGTTAGACGTTCTTGGATGATACGCACCCAATTTGTCAGAACTGTCAGTTTACCATTTGATTCGGTGGGATTGTGGAGGCAGCTGGTGTACATTCGCCAGTGCACAAGGGGACAAGATGTGGGCAGCCTGGCAAACATATCATCAGTTGCCCAGCTTCAGTATTCAGAAATACAGTGGAGTGGTGCGACTTCTGTGCAACTGCACGTGTGCAACTCTTCACTCTGCAAACTCAGTGTAGGACTCAGCCTTCATTCCCTTTCTATGCCAGGATGGCCAGGGATGGAGGAACAGATCTCTTTGGTGTTGAAGAGGCACCCTGGCATTTCCCCAGGCATTTCACTTTCCTTTGACTTCTTTCCTGCCAAATGTGTTTCATTTTTGCAATGTTGGCGATCTGTCTGTGGGCAAGGCTGTTTTTTGTTTGTGTACAACTGCTTCACCCCACCTCCCAAAGTCTTGTTGCTAGCCTGCAAGGCAGGTGAGGACAGTCCACTGGAACTGGCAAGGGAAAGGCCAGGGCAGTTCCAAGGTTTACATGGGGTTACAAACAGAAACATGGCCTGGCGGTCCAAAGTTCAAAGGGAATAAGTGGCTCTGTGCAGAGGCAATAGCAGAGTAGCTGGAAAGATTAGTCCAAAAGAACATCTTGAAGGTCAGAAAGCATGGAAGTTTGGGAGCCGTTGTTCTGCGGCAAGGAAATGCCCTGGGCTGAGCTCATTTATGGCCGCCAGTCAATTGGCTCAGCTGGCCTCATTAGATCAGCATCCATGTTCGATGCCCGGTGCACTTCCATGAATAATAACACGAAGCACAACTCTGCTTCCGCAAGCTTGAGCTGAAGATGGATGTAAGGGAACATGCAGAAGTAAGGAACACCAACAGCATTCCAGACACTGAGTCCCACTAACAGTTGAACATAAGAAAGGTTCACATTTCACAAAATGGCAGTTCGTGAGCAGCATCAAAAAAAAAAATTGTGCCATGGAGTCTGGAGGGGAGGGGGTCTGCCGAGCCAGCACAGGGGGCCGCACAGTCCTACTTTGAATGGCAGTGGCCTGGGGGTGTGCTCACAGAAGGCCCCACAAATGCCTCACAGCAAAGAGATCCTGTTTATGAGAAGCAAAAGGGCAGGGCGGTAGCTGCCTTTCCCCTCCTGGCTTTCCATCTATTAATTCAGAACTGATTTTTTTTTAATTAGGTGGGGAAGGAGGCTGGGGGATTTGGTGGAGAGGGAGTAAGATACTCACAAAAGGAGCTGCATCTCAGGAGGTACATCTCCTCTTTCCTTGTTCTGTTTTATTTTTATTTTTGCCAATTTGGCCTTTTCTGAAGCCTTGGGGTCTTAAGCGTACTTTTTTTGTCCTCATTTCAAGAGAAGACTCAGTTGTACATTCAGGTGCATTTTTATTTGTCTCCAATAGTTTTCTAGCGGGTTAGGGTTGTTTTCTTTTTTCTTTTTCCAGCTTTGAGTTTTACACAGACTGCTTTGGACAGCCCTAACTAATTTTTGTTACTTCTTTTGGGAGTTGTTTTGCCTCTCGACAGAACTTTTCTTTGTGTTTTTCTAAACAGAGCGCTAGTTTTTGCCTGGGCTAACTTCTGGCCTGGGGGAAGCTTTGAATAAATCCTGATTCTGTAAGTTTCCTTTCTTTTCTCCTTTTTCATTTCATCGTCTTTATTGCCTTTCTTGGTAAGGCTCAGACTTCACTGCCTTATTATTCTCCCATCCTGGACTAATTTTCTCATTTACATTTCCTTGGAGCAATCTTCCCCAGTCTTATGGAATCTTCCCCTGGGAACAGAGCAGGTCTTTCTTCCTTGGTTTTTTGCCAAAACTGCTAAGCAGCTGCAAATGTCCTGAGTTTATGGCCATTTCTGCACTACACTGTTATAGTGCTATTATTCCATTTTCAACATCCTGTGGAATTCTAGGGTTTGTAGTTTACTGAGGCCAAAGAGCTTTCTGATTGAGAATTCTAAATGCCGTTCCCTAAACTACAAACCCCAGAATTCCACAGGAGGTTGAAAGTGGAATAACAGCACTATAACAGTGCAGTGCGGAAATGGCCTCCCATAGGGGGCCTTGTGAAAGTCTGCAGCCAAACACAGAGCTAATTTTGCACGTTCTAAGTGTTGGAAAATTCAGCACTCTCTCCCCTCCTCTTGTTCTAAGGCAAGTGGGGTTTAGCTAGCATAGAGTTTCTTTTTCCTTTGCATGTCAAAGCCTTCTCACCCAAAGCCTCAGTCTTGTGCAAGGCTATGGTAACCAGGTGACCGGACCGTATGACCCAGGATAGACCCTGGGGTCATTGGCCTTACATAAAAGACCACACTTCTGAGACATCTCTCTCTTTGCCCTCTTTGCCATTTTTGCTTCTACTTGCTTCCCTCTGACCATGCTTTGCGTCTCCACCAAGATGACGGTGAGCTAAGAATGAAGCTACTATCTTACTAAATATTTATGTTATCTAGTTAGGATCTAGTCTCTGTAATGCATAAGTAACTGTAAAATTCATTAGTAAACTTTTCATAGGTTTGTAACCTGAAACTGCCTGCCTTGTTTTGCTTTCTAAGTCAGTCTCAGTTCAGGGAATCCACACAGAGACTGGGACATGCTTTTCCAGCAACTTTGCTAAAAGAATGCTGATTCCTAGCAGTTTTAGCTTTCATAGAATTTTCCCCAAACTATTAAAACCTTGGGAAATTCTAACTCTCAACAGTAAGCTAGGTGTGTATTGATCAGACCTCATCTGGAGTCATCCTGTGTCTAGTTCTGGGCACCACAATTCAAGAAAGTCATGAAAAGGTGGAATAGTTCCAGAGAAGGGAGACCAAGATGCCCAAATGTCCAGAAATCAAGGCTTGGGAGGAATGATTTAGGGAGAAAGGAAGACTGAGAGGGTGAAATGGCAGAGCCATCTTTAAATATTTGAAGGGATGTCATGCGGAGGATAGAAGGAGCTTGTTTTCTGCTGTTCTGTGGACTAGAGCAACAATCAGTGAATTCGAATTGCAAGAGAGGAGATTCCACTTGGATGTTAGGAAGAACTTTTTTTTTTTTTACTGCAACTGCCATTTGTTAGTGGAATCTTTTCCATCTTTGGAGATCTTTAAGGTGAGGTTACATAGGCATCTCCCAGGAGTGCTTTAGTTGGGTAAACCTGCAGGGCAGAATGGGGTTGGACTCGATGGCCCTTGCAATCACTTCTAGCTCTATGATTCTATGATTCTGTAATTCCATGACTATGTGGTTTTGCTGCAGAATAAATAATGAAACACAAATACTCCTCAAAAACCACCCAGTGGAAAAACCACTCAGAGGACGGCCACAGTAAAGCCCCTCAGAATAAACCTTTGCAATCACATGGAGTCAGAGTTGTCCAGTGATTTGGTTGTTGGACTAGGTCTCTGTGAGACCAGTGTTTGAATCCCCTCTTTGCCATGGAAACCCACTGGGTAACTTTGGGCCAATCACACTGTCTCAGCCTCAGAGAGGAAAGCAATGGCAAGCCTTCTCTGAGCAAATCTAGTGGTCTGAATGTCAGCCGAAGACTACCCTTGGCCCTCCACATTTGCTAGGGTTAGGGACACAAGACCCTCACAAAAGCAAAAAATTCACAAATAACAATATTTGTGTGTCTGTGGGAAGAGGGCTGAGGCACGGGTGGGGAAAATGGGCATCCAGGGTCTAAACCAGGTCAGGGAAAGGAGATGGTTGGCATGGTGGTCCTGGACTTCCTCTCTCTTGCCCATCTCCTTCCTTGGGTATGTGTGGGGCTCACGGTTTGTGGTGCTGAGAATCTGGGCAGAGAGCCATCCGTAGCTGGCCAGGCAGAGACTGGTAGAAGACGAGGAGGATCAGAGGTGGGTTTTTAAAGGGCTGTGAGGCCTGACTGGAGCTGTCAAGAGGGAAGGTTCCCCCAGACAAGAAGCAACTGAGGTGGGAGGGGCAGAGGTTGGAGAAAACTAGTGAATAATCAAATCCGTGAATGTCAAACATGCAAATGTGGAGGGCTGACAGTATAGGATTGTGAGATTTGAATCTCTAAAGACACATTGGAGAAGTTACACGCTCTCAGCCTTAGAAGAAGGCAACGACAAACCTTCTCTAACAAATCCTGCCAAAAAAAGTCCTAGCAGAGAGTTGCCAAAAGTGAGATTTGATCTGAAGGCATTTGAGAACAATGACAATGAATCCCTGTTTCATTTATGATAAACTGAAGCTGAGAGAGGCACTGCAGGTTAGCGGTCTGAGCACTGGACAATGACTCTAGAGTTCTGCTCGGCCATGGAAACCCACTGGATGACCTTGGGCTAGTCCCACTCTCTCTGCCTCAGAGGAAAGTAAAGGCAAACCCTCTCTGAGGAAACCTGGCCAAGAAAACCTTGTGATAGGTTCCCCTTGGCATTGCTGTTAAGTTGGAAATGACTTGAAGGCACACAACAACGACGTAGAATCATGGAATCATAGAGCTGGAAACTGAATCTGAAAGGCAACCAGGCTGTCGTGCCAGATGAGGGATCTGAATACAGTTCCCTTATTTTCAGTCCCAACTTTCTGTCCATCACATCACCTTACGGCCCACCTAGGATTACCTTGGCAAGTCCAGTTACTGACCTTTCTCCTAAGGAAGGATTTTGGACAGGTCTGGTTCGAACTGGCCTGGTGGCTTTATGCTTTACATAAACACCGTGGCCTCTATTTTGAACTGGAGAGGGGGCTGTCTCTTCTCTGTTTGCTGAGCTGTTTCCTTCCGCCTGTTCTGGGAGATCAGTCACCAAGGAACACGCAGAGCCAAAAGGCTTCCACCTTTGGCTCCTCCCTTCCATCATTTTTGCAGGGTCTGCACCTGGGTGCGGGATTGTCACGCTGATCCCCAGGCTGCTCCAGCCAGCTTTGAAATAACTCAGTTTGAAGTTTTCATCAATGTCAACAGAAACACTTCAAATATCCTTGTATCTTTTTGCAGTCGATGCTGAGGGGCAAAAGGCTAAGCAGGGAAAACAATCTGCAGCAATGCAAAAGGAGACGGAAATGGAACCAGGAGTATCAGTGGACTGAGTCAGCCAAATGCGCCCTGAGGAGGAGATTGGGAACAGTTCTGCAGGGTCAGGAACAGCCAGGGGGGCAGATGGGGAGAAGTGGAGAGAGAGAGAGAAGTCATTGCTATGTCTCTCTCTCTCTCTCTCTCTCTCTCTCTCACACACACACATATACACACCAAATTGGGATTTCATTGCTTCCTCTTCTCTCTCTTTTTGTATTTTTCTAGTGGCATTCAATTGTTTTGGACACAAACAAATAGTGAGGACGTAGAGGGGAACGGGCAGCTATTAGGGCTTAAGGCGCTTGCATTGGCCCTGTGAACCATCATGGAAGTTGCAACCCCCCCATTCCTCCCCACTCCCTGCTAAATTTTGATTTTCTTGCAAAGTCCCTTACGTGGCATGAGGAGAATTTTGGCCCTCTAAGGGGGACATTTTAGGCCCAGAAAAGAACAATAGATTCATAGAGATGGAAGGGGCCCCGTGGCCCACCAGGACCAATCGCCTCCCCCAGTGCAGGGTCTCCATTTAGAGCACCCCCGAAGCAGGTTGCTGTCCAGCCTGCTTTTGAAGGCTCCAGCGAAGGAGCCCCACCACCTCTCTGGGCAATAGGTTCCGTTGCCCAACCACTCTCACTGACGAGAGATTCCTTCTGACTAATAGGTCCGGAAATAAGAGGCCTTATTTCTGTCAAGAAGTGACTGGAAATTAACTTCTGGGTCATTTCCTTTTACAAAAGGGCCTCCCCAGAATCTAAAAGGGGATGTGGCAAATTTCCCCCTGCACTCCATGAGGAGCATTTGGGGGCATTTGTTTTTTAAAGAGGGACCTGTGGGCCAGAGAATGGTCCCGAAAGCCACCCTTTCCCCACCGCTGGTACTGAAAGAACCATTGGTCTCCTCTTCCCTGCCCCATTCTCTCTTGCTTCACACCTGGCACCTTCCTTCCCCAACCCCATTTCCTGTGCCCCCCCATAAGACCCCTTTCTTCCATGATGTCACATCTGATCTTCCTCTGGGCCCCCTCCACGGACCACCTGCCTTGGGAGGCAAAGAAAGAAGAAAATGCATTGCCTCTGGGAGTGACAATTCACCTCCCCGGTTGATGGCAGCCATTCCTCCTCTACTCCTCTGCACCAAATAATACCCGCAGCCGTTCCCTGGTCTTGTGTGTGTGTGTGTGTGGCATTATCAGCAGCCTGTGTGAGCTGTGGGGGTCCCAGGAGCACCCAATTGGCCCGCGACCCACTGTAGCCCCACACCCCTCCCTCACAGCCTTGGCTTCTCCACTCTATCCAACATCTTTTTAAGAAGAGGGCGGGATGGCCATACCTGTTGGGAGAGCTTTGCCGTGTCTTCCTGCGTGGCAGAAGGGGGTTGGACTGGATGGCCCCTGGGGTCTCTTCCAACTCTATGATCCTACATTTCTATCCCTCCCTTTTTTTTTTTTTTTGTGTCTCTTTGCTGAGTCTGACTTCTTTCCCTTCTGTGGACCTCTGGGACCTTCAAAGAGGGACAGATACTTGATGTTCTGAACAGCAGATGACTGGACTGCGGTGGTACGAGGTGGAAACAGTTTTAATTTGAGCAGTGGTACAAAGCTGACTCACACTGTGCCCGGCCCTCCTGACTGATCCCTGCTTCCTTTCAACTCTCTGGCAGCACTCGTTTTCACAGTCACAGGCTGGCTCCTTTCTCCTTGTTTAATACCTGGGATGCTATCCATGTTTTGTGTATCCGTTAAGTCTCCCTACACAAGTGGTCGAGCAGTTTTGTTCTGATCGAGAATACCCTCGTTCAGTCAAGGTTGCAAAAGTGGAGTTCTCCATGCTGTACCACATGAAGATTCACCTTTGGTTGTGCATTCAGTGGCACATCTGGGTGCACCTTTCGGTTGTGGAGAGCTGTCTCTTGAATTGCACGTTCAGGTGGGCAGTGTTGCCATTCAATGCAAGAGTTAAGCAGCATGGTCAAAGAGTATGTTCTGGTTTTAAGCAACTGCCATAAATAATCAGCCACAAAATGTAGTTCTTGTTTCCACAAATATGGGACACGTTTCCATTCTGCCTCTGTCCACAGTGCTGAACTGCACACTCTTTTATGGTTGTAATGCTAGCAACACACATGCGCTCTCTTTGTAGTTAACTTAGGAATGGTGTGATTTTGGATTTCATTTCATGACCAACATTCTTCCACTGGTTATGTGTGTGTGTGTGTGTGTGTGTGTGAATATTCATCTTATTGCATTATTTCCTATCTATTCCTCATAAACCTATCAGAGACTGTTGACTTATACTGGCACTGAATATTTGGTGGCCAGAAATCCATGTGGTTTCCTCCTTCTCCCTCTCTCCTGTCCTGCCCTCCCCTCCATCTGCTCCTTCCCCTCCTTTCCCATTTCTACTCTTCAGATTTCCCGATCACATTGCCCATCATGCTGCAATAGAGTTCTGACACCAAGGAACCAACCCTGGTCTCTCTCTTGTTGAACTTTACTCACAGAGCCACTGCAGTAATATTGAGATCTGAATCTTGTTGGAAAATCCCAACTAGAGTCAGGTCACAAAACTTCTTGCTGGATAGTGAATCAATCTGGAGAGAAATCCCACTGATTTAAGGTGCTTACTCTACTTGGAGCTAACTACAGGATCCATATCTTAATATTATTGCCACATAAATAAGTTCAAAAACATTGGGTGACATTCTGTTTGGGATTTAGGACTTCATAAATGGCCTTACCTGTGTATGCAAAATTGAACTTAGTAGTTTTGCAAGGTCCGTATTCACCTTGAAGCTGCCCTGACTTTACCATGTATGGACATCCATTTTGCAATGGTGGAATGACTGATGTGGCATGGCCCAAAGTGCAGTAGGCATTGATTCATAATGGGGCATGCCCTGATGCACCTCTGGAGACTGGCTGAGGAGCACCAGAGCACCACAGGAGTGCCTGATGTGCTCTGGAAGGGCCTGATGTACCCCAGAATTCCCTGCAGCATATCAGAAGGGCCTCATGTGCATTGGAGTACTCTTTCCTGGAAGCACATCTTTGCAATTCACTCATAGGGTTGTGTTGCACCTCTGCAACATAGATATGGCCATTTGGAGAGCCATGGGATACAAGTTTGTTTGTTTGTTTGTTTGTTTGTTTGTTTAAATAAATAAATAAATAATCAATCAATCAATCAATCAATCAATCAATCATCTATCTATCTATCTATCTATCTATCTATCTATCTATCTATCTATCTATCTATCTATCTATCTATCTATATTAAGCTGTAGACTGTGATGAAGGAGCTCAGCTATGTATACCTGCATACTATGGGTTCATGTTTGTGTGAAGAACAGAAAAAAAAGTTATAATTTCTAATGGAATGAAACCTTTAACAATAACAGTGCATAAGGACGGTTTCCTGGGTGGAAACTGGAGTCAGTCTTGACAGGCCAGCCTAAGACCCCCAAAGGCTTTACACTTAAGGGGAGCTTTGAATTCATGAACTGAGGGTCCTCTTTCTTCACAGTTGATGGTGGAATAGTTCACTCCCAGGATTTGGCTCGTCTATGTAGCTGCCATTCATGAATCCGGATTCTGTACTTGTGCCTTCAGTAATGATCATCATTCCTCCTCCTCCCTTCACCTCTCTTTTTATATTTAATGCCACCTTCATCCGGCCAAACATCGTATTGTTTGTAGGTTGTTGTGGGTTTTCTGGGCTTTGAGGCCGTGTTCTGTTTGTATTTCCTCCTGATATTTTACCGCATCAGTGGCTGGATCTGATCCTCTGAAGATGCCAGCCACAGATGCAGGTGAAACGTCAGGAGAAAATACTAATAGAACACAGCCTCAAAGCCCGGAAAACCCACAACAACCTATAGATTCTGGCCGTGAAAACCTTTGACTTTACATCGTGTTGTCCGCCTGGTTGCATGGTGCCAAGAAAGAAATCCATTGCCTATTATCCTGCATTGTGGTTGCATAGGGTAAATCTATACTAACAAAGTGATGTGGTAGGCATGCCAGCCTTCTGCTGAATACCAGCACTCTGCAACTGATTGTGCATCCCTCAGTGTGTTTGCTTCCTGCCCGCTTATTCCGTGGGGAATAACACACAGTGACAATCCCCAAAAGAACCCCGAAAGCACTGACAAATAGTCACACACCACCCAAGAATCCACAACTGCATATGAAACGGTTAAAACTGGGGAGCTCTGCTTCCACAGCTGTGAACTAAATGTGTCCGTTGTGTGACACCCAAAAAAGTACCCTGAGACCTTTCCACTTATGCTTACTGGTGCATCTGCAGAGAAGAACAGCCAGAGATCCAAAAGTACCCCAACTGGTGTAAGGGAACTTCCCATGCACAACAGGATGCCGGCCACTACGATTACACACACTCAGATTTGGTTGAGTATCTGAAAAAAGTGTGTGTGTGTGTGTGTGTGTAAATGGCAATAAACTTGAAGCTCAGAAAAGGAAAGATTTTCTGCTCATAACAATTGAGCATCGCAGCCTTGCCCCCTCCAAGAAAACACCTCACACTGCCATATGACATTTTATGTGCAGTAAAAGAGAACTGAATTAATTAGGTTATTGTTGTGTTCTTTAGAAATGGTGTTGGTGTGTCTTGCATCGCCTCAGCCTGTATATTTATCCTACAGGAAACAGAATTATGTGCGCTCTTTTGAAAAGAAGAGGAAAACTACAGTCATTTGTCGGACTGAAAAACAGAAGAACAAAAGGCGTTTGCTTCTCTTCTCTTACATTATTCTCTGAGAAAAATGAGTGAGACCCAGAAGAGAAAATTAAATCGTGAAAAGTTGGAATTTATAACACTTTGGGTTTTCTCCCAGTGTTATTGATAAGTGGTGTGAGTTGGGTGTGCTCATGATTGTCTCTCCCTCTCCGTGCTCTCCCCATAAAACACTTCTCGTCTCTATACGAATTGCATGGCAACGGCAGCCATAACGCGCTAACCTGGCTGCACACAATGGCAGTGCTGCGTGGATGCAGGATCCATCAATAGGATTTGCTTACCTTATCACTGTAGAGCATTGCAGAAGGTCGTTGTCGTCGTTGTTGTTCAAGTCATTTCTGACTTATGAGAAACCTTTTACAGAATTCTCCATTTCAGGAACAAAATATTATAAATAAATAAATAAATAAATAATATAAATAGGAACAAGCCATCTTGTTAAAAGCAGGGCACGGAATCCTATTGGGGGCTTATGCCTTTGTACGTGGACTTACATCTGTGGGAACTAGAACTGGACAGTTCCACAAAGCCCACATCCAGTCAAGGGCTGCTGTTAGGTCACTACATCAGGGAGCCAGCAAAGTGACTGACGTGCACTGGGACCAATGCATGCTGAGACCGATGCACCTTGTTCCCGTTATGCACTGGGACACTGAATAGGGGGTGCTGAGGCTCATTGGGACACCCTTGCTGGCGTCTCATTACACATCTTTGTAATTCACTAACAGGGTTTCTTTGTGCCTCTGCTACGTAGCTAAGTAGAATCATAGAGGTGGAAGGGACTGGAAGAGCCATCTCATCCAATCTTCCACCATGCAGGAATATGCAACCAACACATTCCCAAAATATGCCCATCCAAGCGCTACTTAAAAACTCCAAACATGGGGAGCCTGCAAGGCAGTCCATTCCTCCACATTGGACAATGGTTCCTTGTACAACTTGCTCCTGTACCTTTGAAGTGACTAGCGGGGTGCCACAGGGTTCTGTCCTGGGCCTGGTGCTGTTCAATATCTTCATTAATGACTTGGATGAAGGAATAGAGGGCATGCTCATCAAATTTGCAGATGACACCAAATTGGGAGGGGTTGCTAACACGCCTGATGACAGGATCAAAATTCAAAAGGACCTGGACAGATTGGAGAGCTGGGCCAAGGCTAACAAAATGAATTTCAACAGAGAGAAATGTAAGGTCCTACACTTAGGCAGGAAAAATGGTATGCAGAAATATAGGATGGGGGACACGTGGCTGGCTAACAGTACGTGTGAAAGGGATCTAGGAGTCTTCATAGACCACAAGCTGAACATGAGTCAGCAGTGTTATGCAGCAGCCAAGAAGGCCAACGCAATTTTTGGTTGCATCAATAGGAGTATGGTGTCTAGATCGAGGGAGGTATTGGTACCACTCTACTCTGCTTTGGTTAGACCTCATCTTGAATACTGCGTCCAGTTCTGGGCACCCCAATTCAAGAAGGATATGGATAAGGTGGAGCAGGTCCAGAGGAGGGCAACCAAAATGGTGAGGGGCCTGGAAGCCATGCCCTATGAGGACAGACTTAGAGAGCTGGGTATGTTTAGTCTGCAGAAGAGAAGGCTGAGAGGGGACATGATAACCGTGTTTAAATATTTGAAGGGATGTCATGTCGAGGGGGGAGTGGGCTTGTTTTCTCCTGCTCTTGAGACCAGGACAAGGAGCAATGGATGCAAGCTGCAGGAGGGGAGATTCCGCCTGAACCTCAGGAGGAATTTCCTGACGGTCAGGGCTGTCCGGCAGTGGAATGTGCTGCCTCGGAGTGTGGTGGAGTCTCCTTCGTTGGAGGTTTTTAAGCGGAGGCTGGATGGCCACTTGTCGGGAGTGCTTTGAGGGTGTTCCTGCATGGCAGGGGGTTGGACTGGATGGCCCTTGTGGTCTCTTCCAACTCTACATTTCTATGATTCTATGATTCTATGATTTTGGTCAATCCCTTTCTGATGTATTCCAGCTGGTCAATATCTCTCTGGAACGGTAGTAATCCGAACTGGGCCCAGCACTACTCCAAGTAAGGTCTGGCTGAAGCAGAACCGAGCGGGATAGGGCTACAACTTTCTTCAACCTGGATATTATGTTCCTGTCCATGCACCGTAACAATTGCACTGACCGTTTTTTAAACCCCGCTGTGTCACACTGCTGGCGCCTCGTACTGTTGCTCCAGTTGGCCTCTCTTTGCACCCAGGTAGAAAGGCACAACAGTGCTGCTTAGCTGAGCATTTGATTGTCAGCCACAGGAAACATTTCAGCTTTTCCTACACACTTACAGAACTGCTGCTCTCCATGATGGATGCTTAATGCTTTTGTTTTATTCTAGTTGTTATATTTTAAATCACGGTTGTCAGCTGCTTCGAGGACTGCAGCCTGTGAGGAAAAGGTGGCTGCTTCCATGCTCTGGAGTTTCCCTTTCTCGGGAGACCAGAATGGCTCCTCCTTGCTGTCTTTCCACCATCAGGTGAAGACCCTCTTTGTTTCAATTATTATTGCAACAAGCTTTCAAGAACTGAGTGTTTTAAAGAATAGGCTTTCAACAACATGTCGTTGAAACACGGCTTTGTATTAAATCTTTCTTATAAATCCGTTGTATGAAATTCAAGGGGTTGCCGTAAGTTGACTGGTGACTGGAAGGCACATAACACACTTCAAGGTTGCTTGAAGCAGAGTAGTGCCTACGATGCAATTGTGTGTGGATTCTCTTTGTGCATTTCACTTATTCAGGTAAGGATGGGACTGCACAATTAATGTGGAAGTCCACCTATGGAGTTTTATGCCATGCAGCCCTGACATAGCACCTCGGGCACAGTCTTGAAGCTGTAAATTATGTTTTACTGCTTCATATTTTACATCATATTAAATTTTTAAAATAATTATATTGTACCTTGAGATCCTTGGATAACAGGCAGGATATAAATATTTAAAAATATTTTTTAAAAAGGGAATTAATGAGTGATGAACAGAAAAAAATATGTTTTTCTGTTGGCTATTCTGGTGGGAGTTGAAGCCACAGATAAGTGAGGATTGTAAATTATTGTGTTTTTTTTTTACCTCCAGGGTTGTAGATGACGGAGCTCTCAACTCCATTCCCCCAGTGCATTAGTAATCAAACTTGGGATCAGAGGTCTTAGTTATAGAATCATGGAATCCTAGGCCCTTTTCGCATGGCATTTGCCATGCACAATGGAGCATTGCATGATTGTGAGGAGCGATCTCCATGACGCGCTCACAATCGCGTGAAGCTCCAAGGCCTGGCAGGCACCGCTCGCGCACTTTTTCATTTTCGGCTTTCAGCCAAAAATGGTGCACGATCACACATTGCTCCAGGGCCCCACGCGCACTTGCCGTGAGTGCGGAGCCTCCGGAGCGGCGGTGGTTGCGCTTCCTGCCCCAGCACGGCCTGGGAAACTCCCACGCTGCACTGTGGAAGGGAGGGGCAGGGCTCTCGCGCTACCTGCTCAGGAGCAGGCAGCTCGCGCGGAGCTGAAGCAGCGGGGAAGCGAGAGCCTCTCGCTAGAAGCTGCTTGCGCAATCCCTGCACCGCGGCGCCGAAAAAAGGTAAGGTGCGGAAAGGGACCCAGAATTGGAAGGGGCCTCAGGGGCCATCTAGTCTAACCCTGTACTGTGCAGAAAGACACAACTTACTTACAGTCAGGAAGTTCTCCTCAATATTTTGGTGGAATCTCCTTTCATTCTGAATCGTTTTGGAAACATTTCAGACACCAAATATCTTTAAAACATCAGACCAAGAGGACAGTTAAATGCTTTCCAGGAATGCACAGCTGTGTGTGCCATGGTAACACTTGTGTAGCTCTGCTTACACAACTGGGAACTGAATACATCCTCCCAAAATGCCATTGCATGTGCAAAGGAAACCTACACAGGAATCCTTCATCCACTGAAAACCCAAGAGAAAGACATTTTGTTTTGTTTTTTTGTTTGTTCTTTTATAATCATTTTATTAAAAATTCACGAATAAAACAATATATGTTACTGTTATTTCTCTTGACATATTTCTTGATAAGAGAATGATATTTTGAAAGTATGTTGATGGAAACAATGTTCCAAGAGGAAAGACTGCAGCACATGCAGGTCAGCTGTGCCAAGATAATTCACTTTTGGTTAGAGCAGTGGTTCTCAACCTGTGGGCCCCAGATGTTTTTGGACTTCAGCTCCCAGAAGCCCTGAGCATTGACCATAGTGGCTGGGGCTTCTGGGAGCTGAAGTCCACGAACATCTGGGGACCCACAGGTTGAGAACCACTAGGTTAGAGGGTCTGACTAGCATTAAAAAAGTAACTAATGAGACTGTACAATTTCAAATTTATTGATGTTATCAGTCTATGACAATGCTAATGAAATTGTCCTACATAAAGATCGTGGCAATAGGAGACATATCAAAAAATCCCACTTGTGGTGGAAGAATGGAATGCTTCCCCCTCTATTTGCCTCCTGCAGGACTCACCTTCCTCCTCTGCTTCATGGCCATCTAGTGGCCAGTGGAGAGTGGGAGATGGCTGAGAAGGGTCTGGCTGTGTGACTGTGGCAAGATGCCCAATAATGATTCTTCAGGGATCTCTGGAGGATCCACGGCCAGCCCTGGAAGGTGCCTTCATTTTTGTGGATCTGGCTGCAGTCACATAGTCAGCTCTTTCTGACCATCCCCTGCTCTCCACCAGTCCCTCCGTGGCAACAAAGGAGGGCAGTTTTGGGAGTAAGGTCAATAGCCAGGGGATAGTTGTTGCCCGGGGAAGAAGAAAATTCTGACCACTGTAGTGACCAAAAGAAGGACGTACCAGGCCAAGTCAGACTTATGCCTGTGTAGGCTACTGAAAAGAGGCTAGCCCTTCTATCTATATTGACCAATGCAGCAAGGAGAGGGATAGCAAGGGCCTGGGAGAATATGAAAGGTTATCCCTCCACCAGTGGTTGGGCAGCGTTTGGGCCCTGCTGCTGCTGGAGAAACTGGCATGTAAACTTCACTTTGCTAGAGGCAAAATGGCCAAAGATGCTTTTGAGGTCGCACCGTATATGCTAGAGACTAGGTGTGCCCCTTCCCTACTCTCCTTTCACCAGCAGGCAAAAACTTTTCAAACAGGCTTTTACATAAGCCAGGCAGCTTTATTTATTAACTTCTTGTAAATTGAATATTATTTTAAGTGTTCTATAATTTTATATCCTTTGAATGTTTTTGAACTGTTTTTAATATGTTGGTTTATTGTTGGAAGCCACCTTGGGTCCCACTCCAGGAGAAAGGCGGCCTACGAATATAATAAACAAACTGCTGGCATTCTGTTCAGTGTTTATGATTTGTAAATTAGACTTACACCTTTGTAAAGTTTGCTGTTCACATTTACAACAGCTGTACCACTGTCACAATCACAAATGCCCCCTAAACCCACCTTAGAAGCCGGGCAGCCAAACCAACCAGAGGAGATTTGTGGCACTGGTGAGTGGGGTGGTAAAGGATGACCAATGAAGTGGAGTGTGATGAACAGTTGTGATGGACCCTTGGAAGGGTCATCTTGTCGAGGGAGGTGGATGATGGGATTTAAGCACACCGCACTAAATTTCCCCTCATACCTTTGTGCTCTGAACAAACGTAGCTCAGAAGCAAGCAAAACAAACATACAGCAGCGTTAGAAAACACAACCACAAGAAGCATGGGCAGTAGAGGGTACTATGCAGCACTAGCTCTGGCCCCAAAAACACCCACTAAGAACACTAGCACACAGTGTTGTCATCCAAAAAATACCTGGAGGCTTTTATTCTTCAGTTCCAATATATACATCTGTACAGCAGGATTCGCAGATCCTTCAACAAAGGTCCAGCACTCCATCATCACATCAGGCAGAGGTATGCTTGGACAGAGCTCCGGCAAGAGTCAGGGAGACCGAGAGAAAGCCTGTCAGAGCTCACCTCTTATATACAGAGGGACCACGGCTGATGTAACCGCTTCCCAGGATTGCATATCATTGTGACTCAGTCTTACGGTCCCATGGGGATTACCTCATGACTTACACAGGTGCTTTCCCACAGGAGCATCAAAAGTATTTTTAATTAGGGCAAAAGTCACAGCAATCTTTTCCCAACACGTCTTTCAGCACCCAACTTGCTGGTGCTGCACATCACCTTTGGTTGGTGCTGCTGCCTGGCTCCGAGGTGGGCTCTTAGGGTATCTCTGTCACCACCATTGTGTGTCCCATTCAGGGTCTCAGACATTCACCTCATATAAATTCTGCACTTGCTCCAAGATCAAAACATGAGGAGAAGCAATCATGGTGAGTATTTTTGGGTATAGACGGAGGCCTGTTTTCATTATTTGCTTTTGCTTGCAATCTTATTATGAATTCATGAAATGTTGTGCACTGGAGAGAGAGGAGTGGACAATTTACTGTAGTCTTGTGTAAACCTTTAATAAAAATAAATGACAGGAAAAAAAATCCACATCAAAAGCAATGTTTCTTGACTACCAAAAGCTGCGTGGAAAGATCTGACACCTTTCTTTTTTTTCAAAATAAAATATTCTTCTTAAAAAGTAAAAGAGAGAGAGAGACTCAGCAGAAGAACAGGGTCACGAGAATCATCTATTCCACCCCCTGCCTTCACACACCCACAGCAGATGGCTGCCTAACCTTTGCTGGGTAGTTCAAGCTAAGTATATTCTAGGCACATAAATCCAAACATAGCTGAAAATGTGTGCATGTACACACACACACACAACCTTTTAATTATGATTCAACTGAAAAAGTCTTGCTTTAACTGAATGCGCTTTTCCAAGCAATCTTGCCCTTCGATGCTTGATGCTCCTTTTTAGCTCAAGGAGGAAATGGCAAGTAAGAAGAGATGTGACAACGAGAAAAAAAAAACTGGAAAGGAAAAAGTTCCTTTCCCTCTTTCCTCGTGACACTAGTGTCACGTGGAGATCTGGGCCGGGCAGGGCTGTGACAGGCCAGGCGTGCATTTTGTTCTCCCTTTCTGGAGAAGCAGCATCCTTTTATCTGATTGTCACCCCCGGCTCCCTCTCCTCATTTATATCCTGCTTCTCCTTTCCCTAAGCCCATGACCCTTGTGGATATCAGGCAAAGCATCTTCAGATTTGTCCCCAATGGATGCATCACGTGTGGTAGCGTGTGTAAATGAGCTCAAACTGAAGAAACACTACACAGAGGCCGGTCTTATAAAAAAGTAGAATAAAATCTTTATTAAACGAACTCACAAGGGAAAGGCATTGGGCAGTTCAATGTTATCAAACAGAAAAGAACTTCCAGCTCTTAACAGGCAAACACTTCCCTAGGTTAACAAGCCCTTAGATTTTCTCCCGCTGTCTTCCACCTCTCACTGAAAGAACTTCACTCCTTTCGGAGACATTGCCTCAAGCCCAAAACTCATTGTTTTCGCCCAGGACCAGACTAGCCCGCGGTCATGCCTTCCCCTAATAAAACCCCCCAGCTCCGAGAGCTCTTTGGACTTGCATTCGGACCGCTCCGGAGTGCTATCCCGCCTTGCTGCCGCTTCGTTCTGCGAGCTCCCCTCGGCCACCACGCCGGGTTTCCTTCTCTCCAGTTGGCTTCTTCAGGACTACGAGAAAGGTGGCGTATCACCCGTTTCCCCCAAACTCTCTTTTCTATTTCTTAGCAGTAGCGAGGTTGTGTTTTCTTAATAATTGTTTAATAAATATTGTTGTTAGTTTGAACTGTCTGACTGCTCACTGACCTGACGCTGTATGCACTGGGTAAAAGATTCCCACTAAGCTACCCTGCCTCTCGTTAGCCAAGAGAGTGCTCCAGCTAATTTCCCCATCTTCGTTTGGTTTGGTTTGGTTGTTTGGGTGCCCCTCGCGGGACCCCCAAGTCACAGGGTAACACCCCGAGTTCCACTTTCTGATTTCTTTCAGAGGTGGACAGGTTACTTACTTGCCCCACACTTAGGCCTCCAAGAAGATACCCCACTCCCAGAAGCACTCTCTTTTTTTACTGAGTGCTCTGACTCTTTTTAAACTCACTGAAGGAAGTCCTTCTCCAGACCCTGCTCCTGGTATTTTTCTATTCTGCTGAGTCAAACACCTACCCCCTACCCCTGACTGGAATGGGTTCTTCAGTCAGATGAACTCCTCTCTGTTGTTAAGGCTGCTTTGCTGGCTACAATCCCTTAGGTTCATCACAACTAGAACCCAGGGTTGTCTGCTGGTGGGAGACTCCACACGGATAAAAAGACAGGCTCCTTCTCATGGCACACTGTTAAACTGTGGAACTCACCGCCACAGGATGGCTGGTGTCAGTTTGGCTGCTGTGAAGAAGGGGATGGATACATGCACTTCCCTTTGATAACAGAGAGACTGTGCCTGCTGGGGCAGAGGGTGGTAGCACTGCCCTCCTACTGGTGATGGGGGAAATAAGCTGGTTGAGTCCAGGGTTAGAATATAGTGCTAGACAGGTCCTTGGTCTGATACATCTTTAGGTTCTGTCTTTCCAACCTTGAGACAATAGCAGTTATTTCTATACCGCCTATCAACTAGTGTTATCTAAACGGTTTACAATGTATTTTAGCTAATTGCCCCCAACAAGCTGGGTACTCATTTTACCGACCTGCGAAAGGATGGAAGGCTGAGTCAACCTTGGAGCCTGGCAGGATCGAACTCACAACCTTGTGGTTGCAGTACTGGCATTTAACCACTGCGCCACCAGGTGGAATCGTGACAAATGGAATTGTGACAGATGGAATCGTGACAAAAATGTTCTTGGTTGCTTCTTCTTGTGATCAGACTTGGATATTCCACTTCTAACATGGACAGGGTTTGTTTCACTTGTTTTAACTTATCCTATTGTTTAATATATTTTTGAGTGTTTGGGTTTTTACATTTTGTTATCTTAGAGTCGGAAGGGGCCACAAGGGCCATCTCGCCCAACTCCATCCTCCGTACAGGAAGATACAACTAAAGCTCTCCTGAGAGATGCTGACCCAACCTCTGTTTGTTGTCACTCACTGTTGTCAAGTTGCCTCTGACTTATGGTGACCCTTTGGATCAGAGTCCTCCATGTCACCCTGACCTCAACCGCCCTGCTCAGGCTTTGTAGATTCAGGGACGTGTCTTCCTTGATTGCAGCTATCCATCTGGATGCAGTCTTCCTCTTTTCCTACTACCTTCTACCTTGCCAAGCATTATTGTCTTCCCTTATCTTCTCATGATATGGCGAAAGTGTGACAATCTCAGTTTAGCCATCTTGGTTTCCAGAGAGGGTTCAGGGTTGGTTTGCTCCCGGATCCAGTCTTTTGTCTTTGTAGTGTATCCACAGAACTCTTCTCGAGCACCATATTTTGAATTAGTTGATTTTCTTCATCAGTTTTCTCCACTGTCTAACATTCACAGCCGAATATAGATATTGGCAATATGATGGCATGGACAATCCTAACTTCATTATTCACTGATATATAATAATATACATAACAAAACCAGTGTTACCCTGATTTCTGGGGGTCCTGGGAGGGACACCTAAATAACCAAACAATAAAACACAATTTTGGGGAAAATTAGCTGGAGCAGTCACTTAAGCTAGCGAAAGGCAGGGTAACTTAGCGGCATCTTGCAACCCAGTGTCTATGGGGTCAGGTCAGTCAAGCAGCCAGGTGGGTTTAAAGTAATGAAAATGATATTTTATTGAATACAAACAAATATTAAAGACGCCACAGTCACACAGCTAACTAAGAAATTAGAGGTTGAATTAAGGATAGGGACTTTCAGAGGAAAATGGGTGATACGACACTTGTCTTGTTGTCCTGGACCTCGGGAGGGAAGCCGGGGGTGCAGAGAAGAAGCTCAGCTCGATTAGCTGAGGGGAGCTCGCCAAGCCAAGCAGCAGCAAGACGGAAAAGAAACTCAGGAGCGATCCGAGAAAGGTCTTGGAATCAGGGGTTTTTATAGGGTGAGTTGGGACTGCAGGCTACGCCTTACTCGAGGAAAGCAATGAGTTTTGGGCGCAAGACAATGTCTTGGAAAGATCACACTTTGCATGATGGAATCAGAGCCGAATTAACAATAGGGTGGCCAGTATGCAAACGCATGGTGCTTACCAGAGGACGGCACAACCTTTGTCCAGTAGCCTGCTTGGGGCAGGAAGCCTTTGTTAGTATCACGCATACGTAATGAGGTGTTTGCTGGAGAGGTCCCTGAAGCGACGAACTGGCTGTGTCTCACCTGCCTGGGTGGGGAATGGAATGTCCAGCAATTATCGGCTGTGCCTGTTTGCGTGCTTGTCCGGTGGCCTCGCAAACACGTGGAGCGGGGTGGCAGGGTAACGCCGAATTATTGATATCAAAGTGATATCGGGTGCTATCTCTGGGTAGGCCTAGACTGCAGTAACACCAGCCCATTGAATTCATTATCACTACGTGTGGCAATTACTGCAGATGGTTTATTTATTTTTTAATGTATCCCTGTATGCTTATTTATGATGAATAAGGTAAAAGAAGAAGAAAAGAGAAGGAAAAATTGCCCAGCCTCTCTGGCCTGTAGTCTGGCTAAGACCCTACATCAAGGAGACAGAAGGGGAGTGACCATGCACCAGTGGCACCATGTTCTCAATTTTGCCTCCATGATTTTGGACCGGATACAGCCCTTGCAGCTCAGATGAAAATGCTGAACCACTTCCATACTTATGCATAAGATGTCAACAAGATTCCAGTCCATGTCTTAACAGCAGCGTGCAAGAAGGAGGAGCCGTGTCTGAATCGAAAAGAAAAAAAGAAGAACCTGAGAAGAGTCTTAATTGTCTGCGTCTTCGAGGAAGCAACTCAGCTAACTTCCCCATCTGTGCAAGTTGAACTGCCCTCAACAGCTGCGCCATCACATCCGAGGTTGAATGAGTCTTCAGATAGCGTGCCAGCACAATTATACCTACAATGAGGAATTTTATTAAGGGGCAGGATATATAAATCCCTTAGAATGAATGGGCGGATGAATTAATAAAGGCAAGGTGGTGCATATTTTTCATTTTCTCTGGCTTTCTTCTTGCATTTTGCCCAGACCCAGCTAAGGACACTGGGACAGTTCCCATGCAAAGAAGGGATCTCAGCCTTAGGCCAGCAAAATCCTCCCTCCCTGCAGCCAAGGGAGGCATCTAGGCTGTTCCCGGTTTCTAGGGAAGGAAAGGAAAGGAAAGGAAAGGAGAGTATTTTGAAATATGAGAAGATGATGAAATCCGTGCAGGGAAGGGAGATGTATGGCTCCGACAGCCACAAGAGGGCAATAATGTGAAGATAAAGCTCCAGAAGGAAATTGAACAATATCCTTTTATAGGACAGGAGGAAGATATGCTACTATTTATGACTAGGAAGCTGAAGATGTTATTTAACCCCTGAAGGGCAAACATGTGGGAGACAAACAGAATAGAGCTGCTGATATCTCTGCTGCTGGAGACAGCGGCGGATGAGGCAGTCCCACGGTTGTGTTCCCAAAAGCTTTACGGCGCTCTTGTCAGACGCAGAACGGAGAGGAGAGGACAGGGAGGGGGAGGACGAATCGGTTGCCAACAAAGCAGTGGTACACTCAGGTCCAAATTTCCACCTTGTGGCTGAGTTTGGGCTTGTTCTCTTCTGCCCAAAGCAGCTCAGGCCCTGCCGACCCCTCTTTCCTCTTCCTGTCCTCAAATCTTAAAGCCCAGTCGCACGGGTCTCTTTCATTCCGTTCGTGCCGTTTGGAGAACAAGGATCACATGGCTTGCAATTCAGGGAATTTGAACACGTCTTGCATCTACCCGAAACAACACCAGAAGAGTCCCTCACAGCGCAACAGCCCCAGCCACCAAGCAACCCAGATTATATATGCGTGTCCATAAAATCAGAGGTAAAATCTGAAAGAAGAACTAAAAAATTAAACATGAAAAAACAAGGGAAGGGGAGCAGTCTCAGCCCCATATCTGAAACACATCTGTTGATGTTTTTGTTATTATTACTGTTATTATTGCCATAAATTCTGTTATCAGTCCTCACTAGAGGAAAACCATTGAATCCGTTGGATTTACCTACAGATTGACTCACCCTTCAACCACTGATTGAATGGGTCTACTCTGACTGAGACTAGTTGATAGGATTCCAGCTGTCGTTGTCATAACAATCATCGCCATCACCATCCCTACTATTATTTTCCCACTTTTTCCCACCTTGGGACTCAAGGTGGGTTACAGCAGTTGAAAGAAGCATAAAATACAAAAGTTAAATTGCAATTAAACCATCAGAAAATTAAAATGAATTAAAATCACAAACCATTAGCAGGAACAACAACAAATAACACTCTGCAACCATTATACAAGGCCTGTTTCCCCCTTACAAATAAATTCTCAAGGGCCTGCCAGAATAAAAAGAGTCTGACCTGCTTGTGGAAAGATAGGAAGAAGCTGGATATTCTTGAGCTGGTGCCTCCACTGAAAATCCCTTGCTTCTAGAGGGAAACCCTCAGCAACTTTGTCCTCACCTGTGAGGATAACTAGTTACAGCAGTTTTCTCCCCACTGATTCTGCAGAGAAAAATACATTTTTTTCCCTGCAAACAAACTGTTTCCTGCTCAGAAAAAAAGTCCCCTGCACGGATAAAAGTGCATTTCTATCCAGAAAATAAGTTTTTTTGTGAGGAAATCTGTTTTCTGCGCAGAAAAAAAGAAAAAGAAAAGGGTTTTGTGCATGCAACCCAGGTACTTCCCTATCCAGAAAAATTCTTCTGCAACATTTAAAGAGAAGAAACTGTGCAAAGATGCATTTTTTTCAGCTTCATAATGGATAGTGATGGATATTCTTCTCCTCTCTGTCACCAGCTGCCTAAACCTCTGACTGTGATAATGGTCCATGAGGGGAGAAAGAAAGAGAATGATAGACAGACAGACAGACAGACAGACAGGGAGGCAGGCTCACCACCACGTAGGACCTGATGAGATCTTGGTCTTAATAGGCCTTCAAAGATTTGGGAACTGTTTTCACAAATGTGGAGGAAACCACCAGAACGGGTCCCCTTGGTTTCATTCTCCAGCAAGGAAGAAGTCTTGGTCCCACCCTCCATCCACCAAACTTGGGCTCTGGCCTGCGTTGGGAAGCCAAGGACAGGGGCACCATCATGGGCGGGAACTGATGGGTGGGCAGCGGGAATCATGGCCCAGTTGTTCACTGGCCATGGGGGTGAAAAGGGTTAAACAAACCCCTATGTCACCTGATTTAACAGTAGCATCCCCAGTTGTGTGGTGAGCTTGTAAAAAGGCAAAAAGCTATTGGCCTTTTCTCAACAGGAAGTGACTCAGAGGTTGACCTCTACCTCATTTTCTCTTGGCAAAAAAGCCTCTCCTGTGCCTAAAATAGTTGAGAGAGTAAAAGAACCACACATGTAAGATCACCACAGTTCCTCCTCGTGAGAGTTTGGTGGCGTTTGGAGGCTACAAAAAAGTCAGGAGATGGGGGGGTACAGCCTTCTGAGGGGGGGCTTAACCACCAGCAGTTGCCCACCCCTCTTGGGGATTCTGATTTATCTCAGGGTCTTCTGGTCGTTCCCAGTTACGGAGGCAAATAAAGCCAAGTTTCTAGATTGGACAGGGGAGAGAACTGGTTCTTCAAACTCGAGTTCCTTCTAGGCAAAGCTTTCCCCCTGCCAAGCGTACGGCAGGGTCCCCAAGGAGAACCCCCACCCAACCAACAATCTTCCTTGCTCACCAAACAGCCCATCTGTCAAGTGCTTCTATAAAAGGTCACAGAGAACACAGAGCAAAGCTATGAACAAATGCTTTCATGGAAGGGTCTGTCATGGGGAATCTCACAGCAGGTGGCAAAGAGCAACGATGCAACCAAAGGAAATGCTTATTGCTTCAATTATGCGCTTGCGTCTATCTCAAGGTGGATTTCTCTTCTTCCTTCATGTGAAGAGCCCAGCCATCAGAATAAATCTCCCGCCACCTCTTTCTTCCTGAATGGAGTTGCAGGCAAGAGAATAAATTAAGAGTCTGTTTAAAAATTGTGAACAACACTTCTGGCTGCAATTGCTTCCAAAATGAATTTTCTTGTTCAATTAGGAAGCTTGTATCTGAACAGAATAAAAGCTCAGCCAGGAAAGCTGAGTCTCCTTCCTGTGGCTGAGGCCCCCAGACAGGATTCCAGAGAAAGGAAAAGAGAGAGAAGAAAAGGAGGAGGAATAGAGGGAATGAGAGCCAGAATCTTGTTCGTCACAGACATGTGCGTAATTCAGAATTATGCACAACGTGTGCCAAGGGGATGAATGGTAACTATGCATTAATGGAGTTACATGTCAGTTGTGTATCAGTGAATTATGGCACTGCCCAATTAAACATGCAAACCAGTGTGAAATGCATGGTTGCAATTCACAAGGCACATCTGTGAGTGCAATGTGCAATGCATCTCTGCATGTGCAGTGTGTGCTGTTACCACTTGTGCGATGGTTTTTCATGTGCAACAACTCCATACCTTCAAGCAAATATTTCTGTAGGGGAATGTTTACACACCAGTGGGATGAGAGCCCTATGTTTCTTTTGGACAGTGGCTAAGGAGATATTCATTTCCTCCTTCTGCAGCATCCAAACACACCTGCACTCACACAGAAACACATACTTATATATTCAAGTGAGCTTTCAAGCCCCAGAGGTGGAGTCTGTTGGATAGAAATGTGGTGACATTTGCCCCAGTTGAAAATACATTGGATGAGCATGTGGGGAAACACCTGGGGAATGACTTGGCAAGTCATGATGTAATCCCTAGGGGACATGTAGTAAAGGCTGAGTCATGGCAGTGAAATCATGGCAAGGGGTTGCATCAGCCATTGTCCCTGGCTGATGACCTATCAGCAAGTGTGTATAAAAGAGGAGATCTTTGATTCTCTGACCCTCTGACTCTGAACCTCTGTCTGAGCGAACCTTTGCTTGATGTGTCTATGATGCTGAATCTATGACTGTGGATCTGTGTATCCTGTGTACAGATGTATGTACTGCAACAGTGAAGATTAAAGCCTCCAAGTATTTTGGATTACGAACTCTGTGTGTCTGAGTTACTAACCAGTGGGTAGAGGGGTCAGAGCTGATGCTGTAAGTTACACTCTGCTGCACACGCTTGTTGCTGTTTTGAAACTCTGCTATGTTATGCTTGCCTCTGGGACACCTCTTGTCCAGAGTGCAGCAGTTCCAGGGAGGAGTTTGCGCTGGTGCTGTAAATCAGTCTCCCGACAGAGTCATAGACATTTACTGGCAGAGTTTAAGAAGGATGTTGACAAGACAGATCTAGAGAATTCTAGATTCACGTCTAGAGAATCAAGATGGGCAAGGTCTGGAAATGAAGCCTTATGAGGTAGGATGGCGGTGTTACTGCAGTTTAGACCTCCTTGGGGACATCCCTAAGATATCATTTTGACATCAAACCATTCGGCTTTCTTCCACCACCCCGCTCCACATGTTTGCGAGGCCACCGGACAAGCACGCAAACAGGCATGACCGATAATTGCTGGACATTCCATTCTCCACCCAGGCAGGCCAGACACAGCTGGTTCATCGCTTCAGGGACCTCTCCGGCAAACACCTCATTGTATATGCGCAATACTAACAAAAGCTTCCTGCCCCGAGTGGGCTGCTGGACAAAGGTTGTGCTGTCCAGTGGTAAGCACTGTGCATTTGCATACTGGCCACACTATTGTTAATTCGGCTCTGATTCCATCGTGCAAAGTTGTAACCTTTCCGAGAAATTGTCTCGCACCCAAAACTCATTGTTGTTCCCCGAGTAAGGCATCGCCTGCAGTCCCAATTCACCCTATAAAACCCCCTGATTCCAAGACCTTCCTCGGATCGCTCGACCCGCTCCAGAGTTCCATCCCGCCTCGCTGCCATTTCGAGCTGAGCTTCTTCTCCGCATCCCCGGCTTCTCTCCTAAGGTCCAGGACTATGAGACAGGTGTCGTATCACCCATTTCCCTCTGAAAACCCCTCTCTCTCTAAGTCAATTTCTGACTCCTTAGTTATCTGTGTGGCTGTGGCGTCTTTAATGTTTGTCTGTATGCAATAAAACATCATTTTTATTACTTTAAACCCGCCTGGCTGCTTGACTGACCTGACCCCGTAGACGCTGGGTTGCAAGATCCCGCTAAGTTACCCTGCCTCTCGCTAGCTTAAGTGAGTGCTCCAGCTAATTTTCCCCAAAATTGTGTTATATTATTTGGTTATTTAGGCGTCCCTCCCGGACCCCCAGAGAACAGGGTAACAGAGGGAGTTGGGTGTGTTTAATCCGGAGAAGAGAAGACTGAGAGGGGACACGGTAGCCATCTTCAGATATCTGAAGGGATTTCAGGTAGAAGAGGAAGCAAACTTGTTTTCTACTAGGACACAAACCAATGGATTCACGTTGTTTTGTGGCAGACAGTCATGTGGAGTCTCATCTGCTGATACATGGGCATGGAAGGAAAATGCAGAGGAGCTATGCTGAAACAAAATTCAAACACAGAGACACAGATGAAAAAAAATACATTGTTGTAGGTTTCAAAGCTCACTGGCTTCTTCATGAGTAAGAGGTGGTCTGGCCTTCACGAAGAGGAAAGAAATCAGGCTACTTTAGGGAGGTGGGTGGAACGCGAACTTTTTATCTGCTTCATCCTTGCTCTCTGCAACATCAAAGCAAACAACACACAGGCTTGCAACCTGTCACTACAACATACATGCCTGAAGCATCATCACTGAGGAAGAAGCCAGTGACCTTTGAAAGCTGTAAGTAAGTTTTTTTTCACCTTCTGGTTGGCTTAGTCAGGTTATATTCTATGAGTATGTGGAGAATGGATGTGGAAAAAATATTCCTGGAGAGGGGAAAGACCGCTTTGAAATTGTTTCCATTGCTAAAGAAGGAAGCAAGAAAGGCGTTCCTGCTTGTTGAAGACTCAGGCTCCCAGATGTTCAGCTCTCTTGGCGTCTCCACCAACATCTTCATAAGAAAAGGTGACTTATGTCTCTGAACAATGGAGGCAGCACTGGACTGGATTGCAAATCTAGCTCCCATTAACACTGGGGAGGTGAGTCTCCGTTGTCTCCTGTCCTGATGAGGCTAGGGAGCTGCCCCAGGGGAGTTAAGAAGGGGGCTCTAATGGGGAAAGCTGTAAGTTCAGGGTGGCACTGTCCACCGAGGCACTGAGGATAGGAGCCTAGAGCCAAGGCCCTGCCCCAAAAGGGCTGTCCTGCCAGTGACACCCAGGGGCCAAAAAGGGAGTTTTGGGGCCCCCACTGCTCCAGCCTTCCTTAGGGCATCAGGAGGGCTTTATCTTCATGGTTCCCCAGTTCTCAAAGCAGAGTACAATTAATACATTCATCTCAAAAGGTACATGAAACAATTCAAGCAGAACAAAACCAGCAAATCCACTGGCCCCAATCCTGCTGGTCTTTTATACAAAATTCAGAATGACCTCAACAAATTAGAGAGCTGGGCTAAAACTAACCAAATGAATTTCAACAGGTGGAAACGTAAGGTCCTACACTTGGGCAGAAAAATTAGATGCACAGATATGGGGTGGAGAGGAGATACTTGGTACACGTGAAAAGGATCTAGGAGTCTTAGTAGACCACAAGCTGAACATGAGTCAGCAGTGTGATGCAGCAGCTAAAAAGGCCGATGCAGTTCTAGGCTGCATGAGTAGGAATATAGTGTCTAGGTTTCTTAAACTTTTTTTTTTACTGGGGACCCCCTACAAATATAATTTGCTGACAGGACCCCCAAGACTCCCAAGACCATTTAGACTTAACTCTAAATAGATTTAGATTTAAATCCTCTAATATTTAGTTATTTATGGCTTCTGGAGACTAAGATTTAAATCCCCATTCAGACACAGGGTGACCTTGGGCAAGTCACATTCTCTCAACCTAAGAGAAGAGCGAAGGCAATGCCTCTCTGAACAATCTTGAAAAAAGATCCCTGTGATAGGTGTACTACAGGGTTGCCATTAGTCAGAAGTGACTCGAAGACACATAATGACAAAATGTTTCTGACAGGGTTAAGGTTCTTTCTAGTCATCATGTCTCTCCCCTTTGAAAACTGACTTATGGTGACCCACCATGAACATATAATGAGGGCATTATTGGCAAGATTTGTTGCCTTCCCTTTTATCCGAGGCCTTTCTCCCTGTGAGGACTCCACAGACCCCCAGGGTTACCTGGACACCAGATTAAGAACCACTGGTCAGGTCAAGGGAAGTAATAGTGCCACTGTATTCTGCTTTGGTCAGATCTCATCAGGAATATTGTATTCAGTTCTGGATGCCGCAATCCTAGAAGGATACTAACAAGGGAGGATGACCAAAATGGTAGAAGGCCCAGAAACCGTGAGCAGCTGAGGGAGTTGGAGATGTTTAGCCTGGAGAAGAGAAAGTTAAGAGGCGACATTGAAGGGATGTCATGTTGAAGATGGAGTAAGCTTGTTTTCCGCTGCTCCAGAGACGAGGACACTATGGAGCAATGGCTTCAGACTTCAGGAAGAGATCCCGCCTGAACCTTAGGAAGAACTTTCTGAAGGTAGGAGCAGTGTGAGAGTGGAATATGCTGCCACCTGAATGGAGCGTGGGGGTGTTATCACCGTGAACTGCCCTGGCTTCGGTAGACATCAGATGTCATTTTGATATTGCAATTCGGTCCTGTTTTGCCACCAGCCAAGTGTTTGTGAGGCCTCCGAACAAGCACCGAGCTAGGTATGGCTATTAAATGCTGACTCATCTCCGTTTACACCAAGGCAAGCCAGAAACTGCCAGATCTGCTTAGGAGATCTCCCGAAACAAACACCTTAATTAAAGATGCACGCTGACACAAAGAGCTCCCTGCCCCGAGCAGGCACCCTGGCGAGCTGGACGCTCAACTGCCCAAGCGAGCTGCATCTGCATCTGCATACCGGCCATCCCATTGTCAGTTCGAACCTAACTCAATCATGTAAAATTCTGACCTTTTGGAGATACTGTCTCTCGCCCAAAACTCATTGTTCTCGCCCAAGTACAGATTAGCCCATGGTCATACCTTCCGTAATAAAAACCCCCAGTTCCGAGAGTTCCTCGGACCGCCCGTTGGATTGCTATCCAGCCTTGCTGCTGCTTCATCAGGCGAGTTCCCCTCGGCCACCACGCTGGGTTTCTTCACTCCCATCTCCGGCTTCTTCAGGACTACGAGAAAGGTGTCATATCACCCATTTCCCCCCAAAACTCTCATTTCCTATTTCTTAGTTAGCTGTGTGCATGTGTTGTCTTGTTTGTTGTTTGCCTGTTAATAAAGCTAGCCATTTTGTTACCTTTAAACATGTCTGGCTGCTCTTCTGACCTGACGCTGTATACAGAGGGTAAAAGATCCCCGCAAAGTTACCCTGCCTCTCGCTAGCTTAAGTGAGTGCTCCAGCTAATTCCCCCACCGTTTGTTGTTGTTGTTTGGTTATTTGGGCGCCCCTCCCAGGACCCCCAGCTCACAGGGTGACAGGGGAGTCTCCTTCTTTGGAGGTTTTAAAGAGAGGCTGAACGACCATCTGTGAAAGGGGGTACTTGGATTGTATCTTCCTGGATGGCAGAAGGGGGTTGGACTGGATGGCCCTTGGGGTCTCTTCCAACTGTGCGATTCTATGATTCTATGCCCGTGCAACTGGATGGGCACTTTTCTCTGATGTGAAACATCCATAATGAGCTCAAGTCTGAAGAAACAGATTTCCATAGGTGGTGCCACACTGGGCCTGGGCCTGGGCCTTCTTAAAGGAAGGAGAAGCTCTTCTCTGAAGATTTTGAAAAAGTCATCTTGCACTACTGGAATCTGTCCATGGTCCTGGAAAAGGAGATGGTGGGTAGCTATAATCTATTCTTTTTTAGAAGACCAGGGGTGGTGGTAGTCATACAACACTACAAATACTGTTGGACTATGGTGCCCAGCTGCCCCCCAAGCCAATATATTCAATTCTGAGAGGAACGCTGGGCGATACAGTCCAATAACTCTCCTTTTTGTGGGAAGTCTTGAAACAGAGATTGGATAATATCTGTGGGTTGGGTGTTCCTGCATGGAGGAATGGGGTTGGACTGGATGATGCTTGGAGTCTTTCTTTCTCTGAGATTATATCAGTCTCTGATATTATGAATGTATATGTGTGTGCGTGTGTCTGCATGATTTCCTAGCTCTGCTTTAAAGCAATGATGGCTCAAAGCCTTGAATGATGTCCTGGGCTCTAATAAAGCCAGTCCTCTCTCGCCACAGCTCTAAGTCCTAGCTAGAGTTACTGCAGCTTTCCTGTTGAATTCTGAGTGGCTGAATAAAATAAATGATCAGATAGTGGAGAAACTGGAGAGCCTGTCCATTAAAATGCCTAGGGGTTGCTGATATTCCAGGGATTAAAGCTGACAGTTCAGATCTCTGAATGAAAGGCTGCCTCAAAAGCCACAGGAGCTCACTCATGCCAGATTTGGGGAAAATGCCCTCAATCATTCTCTTATAGGCTGAATTTGCTTGTAAGAGAGAGAGAGAGTGCTGCAAATTTATAGTCCCCTCATTTGCATTTTTACTGCATCTTCACCTTTGAAAGCAGACAGGCAAAGGAAAGGGCCATGATTCTGCTCCAGACTGCAGGGATCAAAACTCTGACTAAGTCCCATGGCTGGAATGTTGGGAGAAAGGAATGCTTTTCCATAGGCATGAAGGATAAACCCACCTTCAGCCACAATAAGGGAAAGGACAGTGGGGTCTTGAAGAAATCCAGGTTGAACATGCACGATTCATGCCCCACTTACTTAAGCTGGAAGACTTTTCAAAGGCCACTGGCTGGCCACCGTTACGTGAATCCAGTTGGACACAGTATCATTGAATCTTAGAGTCACAGCACTCTAGAATCAGAAGAAATCCAAAGGGCCATCCAGTCCAACCCCATTCTGCCATGCAGGAGGACACAATCCAAGCACTCTCTTTGACAGATGGCCATCCAGCCTCTGTTTAGAAAACCTACAAAGAATGAAGGAGTCTCCACCATACTCCCAGTCAGCAGTGCATTCCAGTGCTGAACTATTCTTACCATCCGGAAGTTCTTCCTAAGATTTAGGTAGAGCTCTTTAGGTGGAACTCTTTTCCCAGAGTTGGAAGCCATTGTGTCCTAGCCTCTGGAGCAGCAGAAAATAAGCTTGCTCCATCTTCTGTTAACCCAACAGGTGAGTGACTCAGTGGTCCACCTACAGTGTCAGTGCCTCCAGAAAACAGTGAGGAATTATTATCTCGAAGGGACCTGCAAGGGGGGGTAACCTTACAGGATCTTTCCACCTATGTATACAAGTACTAATGCAAGGACACCAGTTGGAGATTAAAGGAATATTTTATTGGGGAAAATCAGAAGCACACATAAGATCCAAGCAGCCTTACAACCACGCAAGGCTAACTGAAGGAAAGGAAGGAAAAATGGATAATCCGTTAGGGAGAAGTAGGTGATATTTACCTATCTGGAGAGAAGAGATGAAGCAATGAGGCTGAGGCTAAGAGTCCAAGGGTAGTACAAGACTGGGAACCAGAGCATCAGAGTGATGGCCTATGTCCAGAATACTACAAGTTGTCTGGCTCAGAGCCAGACTCTGTTTCCACCCTGAGGGGGAAGGAGCTAATGGCTCCCTGGCAGAGCAAACAATGGGGTCTGAAACAGGCTAATGGCCTTAGCATTAGGTGACAAAGCACTGATGGGAATTGTGATAGCTTTTTAATGGCTGGGCAGGTGTGGAAACAAAGGAGAAATTCAGTAGAAAGGGAGCAGGTTGAAGACAACCAGTTGTTCTGTAGGGGCAGTTTTGGGTGCTATTGTTTCAAAAGGTTGAGTCATTGAAGAGACATTTGCAAGCTTGTTATCAGCTTCCCTGACTATAACCTGGCCATGCCCTGATGTCCCAGCTGACCTACTTTTGCACATGTTCAACCAGTCCTCTTTGTCAGCATGGCTTTTTAGCCATAACACCGTATAATTTAGATATAATTTATATTTTCTATGCTAAATAGGAGAAAATCCATGCAATCCCTACAGTCTGCAAGGATTATTCACAGATCAGTACTTGTTCTGAACAATAACAACAACAAAACCTTGCCATTTTTTCCCCTTAAGAAATAGCATTTTTCTGTACAGGAATGTTCTTTTCTGCATTCAGACAGTGATTTTTCTGCACAGAAAATAACACCTCTGATTTTGATTTTCTGTGCAAAAAAAGCATGTGGTTGAATTTTGTGCAGAAGTTATCCCAAGAATGAGCATTCTCACTGCCTGCCCAATTCCCCTTGTTACACTTTCCTGATGCTCAGGAAGCCCTCTTGTCTATATGTGATTTGAATATATGCAAATTTTCTTTCCCTTCTGAGTAGCTAGGAGTATGCAATTGTTCAGCTAGATGCAATTGGGTTTTTCCCTCGAGTGTCATGGGAAATAGGCACATTCCCTTGTTATCAGCTAAGCCGTGCCCAAGGGCTGTTACTGCTTGTAACATCCAGCTACAGCAAGCCAAAATATCTTCTTTTTTCTTTTTAAATAAAACATCTGTTTAGCTGAGAAGGTCTTTTGTGCTCAGGTGACTTAGACTTCAGCCTCTCCAAGCTTTAATGAGAGAAAAACACTAAGGAACGAAATGTATTAACAGCACCAACTCCAAAGGAGACCCACTATCTGGAAAAGGTTGCAGTGGTTGGTGCCCAGATGCTGGGGGATTCAGTCTCTTTCTAGGGTAGTGGGGAGAGGTTGGGGGGAATGGGGATAGTAGGGCCCTCCCCTACAGCATGGAGGGCCCATCTCCCCTCTAGATTTACATGGAGAGTATGGGAGGCCAGTGGCAGCCAAGCCAAGCCAAAGCTGGCAGACTCTGAAGCTTGGGGATAGGGTTACAATCACTGGAAACCATGAAGCCCTCTGAGGAGTAGCTTAGCGTGCTGGGTATGTTTAGCCTGGAGAAGAGAAGGTGAAGAGGGGACATGATGGCCATGTTTAAATATTTGAAAGGATGTTGTATGGAGGATGGAGCAAACCTGTTTTCTGCTGCTCCAAAGACTAGGACAATGGAGCAATGGCTTCAAACTACAGGGAAAGAGATTCCATCTAAACCTTAGGAAGAACATGTCTAGGGGAAGGTGACCAAAATGGTCAGTGGCCTGGAAATGATGAAGCCCTGTGAAGAACAGCTTGGGGAGGCAGGCAGGTTTCACCCATAGATGAGAAGGTGGAAAGGGGACATGGTGCCCATGTTGAAATATCTGAAGGGTTGTCATAGGGAAGATGGGGCAGGCCTGTTTTCTGCTGCTGCAGAGACTAGGACATGGAGCAATGGATCCAAGCTACAGGAAAAGAAGTTCCGCTTAAATATTAGGAAGAACTTCCTGATGGGAAGAGCAGTTTGACTGTGCTCTGCTGCCTCCATGGAGTGTGACGGGTGTGACGAACCCTGGGGGAGGGGAGTAGCCAGCAGAGGCCCCCTAGCAACAGGGAGGGATTTAACTTGATTGGCTCTTTGAGTACAGAACCCAGGTTGGCCAGGTGGAGGGGCTAGGTGGGTGAGAGAGCAGAGTAACGGAAGCAGGGCCTAGAGGGGGAGTTCCTTTAGGGAGAGAGAGAGAGAGGATAGCAAAAGGTTTGCTAACCTAGGGAAGTGTTTGCCTGTTACGAGCTGGAAGCTATTTTCTGTTTGACATATTGAGTTACCCAATACCTTGCCTTTCTTAGTTCTTTTAATGAAAATTTTATTCTTTTTTTATTCTATTTTTTTCATTTACACATGCTACCGCCAGCGACACATCCATTGGGATAAGCCTGAAGACACTTTGCCCGATACCCCCAGGGGTTGTGGGTTTAGGGGAAGCAGAAGGGCGATTAAGAGTGGAGAGGGAGCCGGGGGAGTAGCAACCAGGGAAAAGGGTGCGGCTTCTCTAAGGAGAGGGAGACTGAAAGCCGGCTTGGTCTGTCACAGCCCTGGCTAGCCAAATCTCCACGTTTTGACAATGGGGGTCTCCTTCTTTGGGGGTTTTAAAGAGAGGCTGGGTGGCCATCTGTCAAAGGGAGTGCTTTGATGGTGTCTTCCTGCATGGTAGAAGGGGGCTGAATGGGATTTGGTCCTTGGGCCTCTCCCAACTCTAGGATTCTAGGATTCAGTGATTATTATTTTTTTCTGCCTATCCCCACATTTGCACTCTCACAGCTCCTCAAATGCTGAGCATCCTCAACAACAACTGGGGGTTGAACAACTTGAATTTTGCTTGCAGTTGCATCCCTAGAGGCAGGTTTGGGGGTTGTTGCTCTGAGTCTTGCCCCCTGCCCCCTCAGCTGGGGGGCTATTCTTTAGGTGCTGAAATCCATCCTCCACCCGTCCCTCCCAGCCTTCTCTCTGCACTAATGGAACGCCTCCTGCGGGGAGAGGAGCTGCTAAATTTGATTTTGTCAATATCTTTGCCAGTATCTCTCTTGCAGGAAACACATTGCAATGCAATTATGCTCACACTGAACCTTTTACTGGGTCACAAATAAATCAGACTCTGAAAGGTCAGTGCTGGAAACTATTAGAGGTTCAGCCTCAGGCTATTGTGATGCTGAATTAAAGCCTGGAAGAAACCTCTGTGTTTCTGTGTGTGCGTGTGCGTACGCACCTATGCACACACGTGTGTGTGTGTGTGTGTGCGCATGCAGGCACGTATTTGAGCATGTGCACTTTACTCTCCGATGAGCCCTCCACTAGAAGCACATACAATACAGCAGTGATTTCCACAGACAATGGAAATATTTTATGTTAAGGATCCATTTAGTGGCTCTTGAGGGGAATGCATTACCTTATCAGGCAAATTAATCCTGCCAGTGAACTAAATTCATTAAGATCAGTACGTGCAGGACTTTTATTCAAATGCAAAACCTTCTCTCTCTCTCTTTCTTTCTCTCAGCGTCTCTCCGGATGTGATAGAGAGAAAGGCACCTTTGTCCCAGCCATTTTTGTCCTTTGTGGAATGGTCTCATTCGATTAGAAATTGTGGTCTTCTTGACAAGATTTGCTTGTGGCGGGGAAATTGCCCTTGCCGAGGCTGAGAAGGTGTGGTTCGCCCAAGGTCACTCAGTGCATTTCCATTGCTGTGTGGGGATTTGAACCCTGATCTTGAGAGTCTCAAGTGTAATTCCACATGTGGTGCATGACCCTAAAGTTGTGGGGTGGGAATGCGTGGATGGGCATTGTGCCTACAGATACCCATCAACAGTTGGTCGCACATTTGATTGTGGAGTGTTGCATTTCACTAAGGAGTCTGGGTTGTGAAATGTTTGCAACACTCTCTTCCCTCCGTCTAGGATCTCAGCCACAGAGTTGATGCGTTCACCTGAACATCCTTTGTTCTTGGTAACGCATGACTTTTCTCTCAGTCTCTGCATCTAAAGAGCAGGTGTAGCAGAAGAGCTAAGACATGCTCCTCACAAATCTGATCGCCACAGTTTAACATTCAGTGGGCAGCCAAACTAACTGCATGGTTCCAACGAAAATGCAGGTGTCTCCTCCCAAATAAGAATAGCAGCCAGAAGGACCGGTCAGGGGAAGCAACTGCATTCCCCTAACATACAATTTTCCTGGTGACCCTTCTCCTGAAAGATGCCAGTTGCAATGTAACAGAAACCCTCACTGGCGCCACCAGCATTTTGGCTGAGGTCCTACGTTGGCCATACAGTGTATAACCTTATCCTCAAGCACTTAAAGCAACAACTGCACTGTAACTTCTTATTAGTGAATTGCAGCACCTTACAACTGAATGTGCAACCAAATGTCCTTGCAGCTTGCCTTTTCATCTCCGGTTTTCAAAACCTATGATGTGAAATGGCACCAGAGGGAAAAGTTGTTTGCACAGCATTCGGCTAAAAATTGCCCTTCCACACCAACTAAATGTCCAAACTTCTTCCATCAGGGAACCACATGCACAGGATACAAAGAGGATCTGCCCACGTTTCATCTGTTTAAGCCGTTTGTAAAGAAGCTAAAAAGGGGGGGGGTTTTTAAATTGCTTTGAATGTACCCAAGGAGGGTGACCTGAATGGTAAAAGGTGTGGAAACCAAGCAATTTGTGGGGGAAGTTTAGGGAGCTGGGTATTTTAGCTTGGAGAAGAAAAGGTTAAAGGGGGGACATATAGCCATGCTTAAATATTTGAAGGGATGACATGTGGAGGATGGAGCAAGCTTTTTTGCTGCTGCTCCAGAGACCAGGATATGGAGCAATGGCTTAAAACTAAGGAAAAAGATTTTACCTAAACATTAGGAAGAACTTCCTGATGGAAAAGCATTTCCACAGTGGAATAAGCTATTGCGTCAGGAGAGTGTGATGGAGTCTTCTTCTTTAATTTTTTTTTAAGAAGAAGCTAAAGGAATGTAAAAGGGATTTTTTATTGTGTCCTTTCCATGGCAAAAGGAGTTGGACTAATGGTCCTTGGGATCTCTTCCAACTCTAGGATTCTATGATTCTGATTAGGTAAAAAATTTAAAATTCCACTATGAAACCTCGGGGTTTTAAAGAAAAGATAAAAACTTTTATATAAAAAAAGAAATATAAATATGTCATTTTTTTCAGGGATTAGCCCAAAAGAAAATCCTAAATGATAGTTTATATGCCAGCTAGGAGGAGTGCAAATGCCACCCTGGAACGGGCTCCCATTGTCCTGCCTCCTTCGGTGATTTCCATACTCAGGCCCTGAACCATGTGGGTAGTGACATGGTTTGGGCACTGCCAGCAGGAGCTTTTGTAGCCAGCATCAACAGGAGATGGGTTGATCAGGGAGGTACTGGTACCACTCTACTCTGCTCTGGTTAGACCTCATTTTAATACTGTGTCCAGTTCTGGGCCCCCCAAATAAGAAGGACATGGTCAAGCTGGAGCAAGTCCAGAGGAGGGCCCCAAAATGGTGAGAGGCCTGGAAGCCATGCCCTATGAGGACAGATTTAGAGAGCTGGGTATGTTTATCTACAGAAGAGAAGGTAAAAGAGGGGGAATGAGAACCATATTTAAATATTTGAAGGGATGCCATGTAGAGGAAGGAGGGGCTTGTTTTCTGCTGCTCCAGAACCGGGACAAGGAGCAATGGATTCAAGCTGCAGGAAAGGAGATTCCACCTGAACCTCAGGAAAAATTTTGAGGTGGGGTTGTCCGGCAGTGGGATCTGCTGCTGCCTCCATGGAGTGTGGTGGAGTCTCCTCCTTCTTTGGGGGTTTTTTAAGCAGAGGCGGGATGGCCATCTGTCGGGAGTGCTTTAGGGTGTTCCTGCATGGCAGGGGGTTGGACTGGATGGCTCCGGGGGTCTTTCCAACTCTACATTTTTATGATTCTATGACCTCCGCATTTCACCTTCAGGAGAAGAATGATCCATACAAGGGTGGTTGAAAGCTACAGAGCAGTGACATGCAAATCTGACAAAGTCTCCTACCCCCTTCCAGGAGGTCAGAGGCCCTTTTTTAAAATTTTAAAATTAGGGCCCTCCTTTGGGATCTCCCCTTGGAGATCATCTCAAAGACATCAAACTAAGGATAGGTGGATAAAGCTACAAGAATTTATTAACAAAATGACTGCTATATACCTAGAAGCACTTGTGATCTTGGGGGGTTTTTAATGCCAGATCGGGTTTAAATAATGAAACAATTTATAACCATTATGGTGATACCCCCCAAGCAGAAGCAGGTCATTTGATACCTGTCAGGCAATTTAAAGATAAGGTATGCAATTTTTAGGTTTGTGTTTTCTGAAAGTTAAAACTTAGATTTAGAATGCTGAATGGTGGGGTTGAAGGAAAAACCTGGTGAATTTACATTTCCACTGGGGCTTCAAAATTGATTATATAATGGTTTCTTATAGTTTGTTAAATCTGGTTTCAAGCTTCAAGGTGGAGGCACGTACTGAAAGTATCATCTCCCTTTAATTTTTGTACTAAATGTTGAGATATCAGACCTTCATGTAGTTTAACCCGGGTTAAATTTAGGCGAAGAAATTTTCTCGCGTCCATAATGTAAATTTAGAGGAAACATCAACTAAACTCCTTCAATCAGAAAGCTGTCTTAGATTAAGAGACTCTATTTTATTTGAAAAACCCCAGAAGAGGTTTTAGTTTGACCAGAACCTAATTGTACACTTCAGAATTGCTTACTAGAATAACTTACCTAGAAAACTTTTTGCTCCTTTAAATCAAAACCCTTTGGGTTTTGACCAGGAATGCCGGGAAATGAAGAAAATTTTACTCAGAAAATAAAAAGAAATAGGGAGTGGATATGACATCATTACCTGTGGAATGGCTATGGTTAAAGAAAAAATATAAAAACCAAATTTAAAGGGAAAAAAAAAGAGACAGGCAGTGAGATTGAATTGGCAGAAGTTAATCACTGCATCACAGACGCATGATTCAGCTGCTTTCGGGAAAAATAGTGTCTAGGGGCTGGCAAAGCAACGTACACGGACAGTTTTCCCACATCCCTGTGAAGACCTGGGAATCATACTTTAGTCCCATGTTGCTGGCAGGAAGCAGGAGACTACATCTCTACAAGACCCCAGGGGGCTTCCTAAATCCCCCTGCCACTTCATCTGAAATTGGCAGTCTTATTTCTAGACTAAAATCGGGTAAAGCCCCAGGAGTGATCGTATACCATCTGAACTGCTTAAGTCAAACTTGGAGTGGGGGGCACCGGGTTTTAGCCATTCTTTTTACCTGTATTGCCCGGGACTGCCTGCATTCCATCTGACTGGGGCTTCAAAATTACCCCTATCCATAAGAAAGGCAATAGATCAGATCCTGCCAATTATAGACCAATTAGTCTGCTAAGTATTATTAGCAAGTTGTACGCCAGTCATTTTTAGAGAAATTACAAAGTTGGATGGAAGAAAAAATTTTTTGGAGGCAGAGCAAGCAGGCTTCAGGTCTGGGTTTTTCCCCCTTTTGACCAGGGGTTATATTACAGCATTTTTTAGAAAAGTATTCCTTCTCAACGGGGGGGGCACTTTTTTCAGCCTTTATAGACTTTAAGTCTGTTTTTGACAATTTCAAGAGACAGACTATGGCGAAAGTTTGAGGCTACCAATGTGGATAGGCGTTTATTGATTCTTATTGCAGTCTTTACAAAAACATATCTGCGAGTAAGATGTAATCAGGAAGGACATTTGTCCAGTTTAATACCAACACACATTGGAGAAAAACAGGGCTGCATTCTTGCCCCCACCTTGTTTAATGTTTATATAAATTCCCTGGTCAAAATATTATTTGAAAAAATTCCCACCCACCTAAATTGGCAGGGAGACCTGTGAGCTTTTTATTGTATGCAGATGACGCCGTACTTCTCTCACTGTCATGAGTAGGTTTGAGAAGGCTTTAAAAGCGTTAGATGCCTATTGTAGTACGAAGAGTTGGAAATTAATTATGACAAAACCAAAGTTTTAGTTTTCACTCGGAAACGGTGTAAACACCGTTGGCAACTAAATGGCCATTCAATTGAACAGGTAAATTTTTTAAGTATTTGGGAGTAATTTTTCAATCTACCGGCTCTTGGAAAGCCCAAGTGTCTTATGCAATTGCAAATGTACAACGGAGTTATAATTCATTGATTTCATTTTTTTACTCCAAGGGAGGCAGTTTTTACCCGGGAGCAATACAGGTGTTCAACAAAAGACTTACCACAAATGCTTTTTTTAGCACAATTGTGCACGTTCAGCAATACTGCGGTTTTAGAACGGTTAAACAAAATTTTTAGAACTTTCGGTTCCCTAGCTGTGTGCCAAAAGTTTTCCCCGGTGAGACGGGTAATTACCATTACATCCCAGATATGGATTTATAAGTTAAATTATTGGTTAAAATTGTTATTTATGCCCAAAGGCCTGGCTCCTCTGACGCTAATTGATTTTTCCACTAAGGTGGAAAAAAACAGTTGGAGAGAAAGTGTTAAGGCTAGGATTTTCACAAGGTGTTATTCTTGCCATGGGTTATGCAAAAGCAAAAGAAACTGTGTGTCAGCGATTGGGGTATTGAGTTGCAGGATTATGTAAGTGCAGTTCCCTTATCCAGTTTTTAAAGATAGAGGGCAGGCCTCCGCCCTGCTGCTTATTTGAAAAACTTAATTATACCTAAACATAGGAGAGCCTTTTCCCAGGTGTTTAAGTGCTTCCATCCGCACTACTGAAGGGGAATATAACAATGTACCAAATGTGATCGTCTCTGCTTTGTGGGGGGAGAAGTAGAAACGGTGGACATGTCTTATTGTATTGTCCCTTTTATAATTTGATGTCGTTTTATTACTCCTATTTTACAAGGTATACCTGGGAGATCAGATGCATTTTATATTGATTATCTTTTGGCAATAGTCCCCTGGAATCACAGCTAAGGTAGCCCTTTTTTTTGGAGATTACCTGTCGGTGTAGGATGTTGCCTTAGCACAAATGGGATTACGATATTATGTTTTGTTTTTATTACACTAAATTTATTCATATATTTTATATTTAAGATGTAAAAATTTTTCATTCATGTTTTAAATTTTTTTTTTCTGGATTTTTAAATCTGTCTCTTCCAGGGGTTTTTTTTATGGTATTGTATTTTATTATTGTATTTCATTATTGTATTCCAGGGGTTTTTTTTATGGTATTGTATTTTATTATTGTATTTTGCTTTTAGATTAATTATTGCTATGTGGATTAAAATAAATGTACATAAGTTTTAAACATATGTACATTACAATTTTAAATGTTATAAACTTAGAAATTATGTTTTCAATTTCATTTTAGGTTGAAATGTTATGGTCTTGCCATATTTTATGTTTGATGTCTGCAGGAGATTTTAAAAAATTTTATTGTTCCATTTATATTGTTTTAAATTTTGTTAAATTTGTGGCTGTTTGCCGTAATAAATTTTGATGATATAAGCCTCCAGAGGTGAGTGCCTCAGTTTCTACTGGTGGACACTGCATATAAATAAATAAACACATAAATAAATGAATGCCAGTACATTTCGGTTCGTGGTTGAAGGAATAGCATTTACTTCTTAGAGTATTTACAAATGAAATATCTCCCAAAAGCCACATAAAATCATAGAGTTAGAAGGTTCCACTAGGGCTATCTAGACCATTCTGGACATCCAGGAAATCCACCAATAAAGAACCCATGAGAGGAGGCCATCTGTTTAAATACCTCCAATGCAGGGAGCCTCCATCTCTGACACAATGCATTCCACTCTCAAACAGCTCTACCACCAGAAACCTCTTCCAAATGTTCAGCTGGAGTCTTCTTACTATCATTAAATCCATTCCTTGTGCCTCAAAATAGTCCAGGGCCAAACCCAAAAAAGCAAAGCACGACAGGAGTCCATGACTGTAGGAATTCAAAATGGCGCAAGGCCCGGGAGTGGTATGAACTCATGCAACCTTAGACTGATTGTTCTGAGCAGAAGCTACCAGAGCCCCTGTAGACTGGAAGCTTCTGGAAAGGGGGCCACCACAGAAGAAGTGGTTTCTCCCGGGGTTTCCCTCTTGCCAAGGCCATATGTATGGTCCTCCAGGAGCCCTTTCACATTGCAAAATCCAAGCACTATGATTTCACTTGGACTACATGGAAAATCCCATGGCAACTTTGGGTTGACTTTTTAGGGAGGAGCATTTAAATTCTAGCCAGAAATCTCAAGGGCCTCACCAAAATAAATCCCAGGACCCCATAGGATGAAACCAGATGTAGTAGGAAAGGGAACCATAAAAATAACCATGTCAAATGTCAGAGCATGGCTGGAAGTGGACATCACAAGACCACAGACAAGAAGATCTGCCCATTGCTGCTCTCCTCTTCCATAGTGGAACACCCCGATTTATCTTGTGACCAAGCAAAAAGGGTGGAGCTTCTGGAAGGCTTCAGGCAGGAAAAGGAGGCATTGGCTGGGCCAAGACATTCCTGAACAGTAGAGAAAATCAGAGCTGGAGATGGGAAACCAGAGGCCATGTTTAGGATTCACAGATACCAAAAATTTTTTAAAATTTCTCTTTGCTTTCCAATGCCAATTGCAGTCATTCTACCAGGTGAATCTGACTCCTGTCTTGGTGCTAAAGTGCTAATTTGAATGCCTCCCAGAAAGGCTGCCCTCTGACTTTCCGAACCAAATGGCGCTTTAGGATGGAACATAAGGACAGCAAGTGTGTGGATAATGAAAAAGAGCAGAGTCAAGCGATGGAAAAAGAGGAGTGCTAGACGGCAAGAGACATTTGTACAGAAAGTGTCACACCGTGGGGAGGGGGAATAGCGAAAAAGAGTTAAGACAGGTGCCTCTTTGTCTGCAGGGCTTTGTCTGCTCAGCCCACCAGTCTGGGTTTTTCCCACAGTAACAAAAGTCTCTTGACAATGTTGCTTAAGGAGGTTGGAAGCGAGGGGAAAAGAGCTGAAGAGGGAGGTTGGGGAGACAGAAAAGGGATTTGCAGATGGGTCAGGGAGAGGCAGATGGGAGACTAGGTTTAGGGAGCAGAACAGGGCAGAAGAAGGGACAGGGAGCAGGGAGGGAGAACAGAAAGGGGTGGCAGGGTCAAAGGGAAGTGTGTAGGGGTGTCGAGGAAGCAGGAAAGCTGGGGCAAGGAGAACGCACTAAGGGAAGCTCTGGTGGAGGGCACTGCAGGTGAGAACAACATGAATGGGAAGGGATGGGAAAGTAGCTAAGCAGGAGGAGTGGTCAGGCAAGATGTCTGGTGGCGCAGTGGTTAAATGCCAGTACTGCAACCACAAGGTTGTGAGTTCGATCCTGCCAGGCTCCAAGGTTGACTCAGCTTTCCATCCTTTCGCAGGTCGTTAAAAGGAGTACCCAGCTTGTTGGGGGCAATTAGCTAAAATACATTGTAAACCGCTTAGATAACACTAGTTGATAGGCGGTATAGAAATAAATGCCACTGCTATATTGCTATTGTCAGACAAGAGACCGTTGAGGAGACCGAAGGCCTACCTCTGAACCAACGATTTTGCTTGTTTGCAGCAAGGAGTTTAAAAGGGCCAGTTGGCTCCCAGTACCCCTAAGTGCAAGACATTTTTCTTTGTCATTTGGGCAAGGAGTTTGACTGTATCTTCTTTCTCTTTCCCTCTCAGAACCCAAAATAATGAGAGTAAAAGTGCGATGGCATTACATTCTGGTTGCAATTCTCCCTGGTTTCCATTTGGAGTGTAAGGACTGGACTGGGAACACAGAATGGCAGCATTCGCAGGCCGCTCCCCCAGGGTCAGGAGGGGGGCCAAGTGGTGTCCAAAAGAAAGTTAGAAAAGTATGATAAGCAGCAAAACGAAAACTGAGTGCAAAAGAATGGAAATTAAATAAGAGCAAAACCAGAGTCTGGAAAAGTTGTCAACACCTCAAATTTCCTAGAAGTGGCTGGGGCAGCTAGATGATTCTCTAGTGCAGTGGTTCTCAACCTGTGGGTCCCCAGATGTTCGTGGACGTCAGCTCCCAGAAGCCCCAGCCACTATGGTCAATGCTCAGGGCTTCTGGGAGTTGAAGTCCACAAACATCTGGGGACCCACAGGTTGAGAACCACTGCTCTAGTGCAAAATGTAACTTTTCTAAGCTCTGAGTCCCAATCAAATTCTGCTCCTCACGGCGGCTTTTACGACTTATTCAAATGCTGGGTAAAGCAGGACTGTCTTTGCTGAATTCTGAAAACTGACCGATAAAGATTAATCTAACAATTCGAGGGAAGGAATTCCATAACGGAGCTGCCTCAGAAAAGGTCCTGCCCCTTGTTCCTTCCGCCCTGGTGAGAGTGGGACGTAGAGAGCCCAGGCGAATCACATCATGAACTGCAGGCAGAGTCCTACCATGGCACGTTGATGTGCTGCTTCTGAGCTCCGTCCTCCTCTTTGCGTTCAGTGTTTCAGTAAAACTACCTGTTTGGTGTCAAAAATGACATCCATCATGCCATGAGCTAAAGAAGGTGACTCCCAGCAGGAAGGGGTTTGTATCTGTCTTCTGTGAAACAGAAAACAATCCCCGGCGCTTATTAGAATGGCTGTCACGCCGCGGCCTCTCTTCCTCCTCCTGCTGTACTCCAAGCGGAGCTGTCCAAGGTAGACTCAGCACCACCCGAACAGAGCTCAGCATTTGCAATACACTGATCTAATCTCTGCATATAAATGGGCTGTCAAGTGAAGGACGTGATCGGCTATTTAAATATTGACAGGACTTTTCCTCCTCAACTCCTGTTCACAGCTGGGTGAGCGCTGAGTTTAAGCAAATCACTTTGTCATGCCATCTCGCCAATTGCATATTATCCTCTCCTTCATAATTCCTCCGACATCTCCTCTCACTCCTCTGACTGGAACTCCTGCCTGGGTCATCCATCAAACTGCCTTCAGTTATCCAAAGGTTGCTTTCCCAAGACAGGCACTCGTGTCTTGCTGGCCGGGCAGCTGGAGAACCAAGGAGGAGGAGGAGGAGGAGGAGGAGGAGCCGCCCTTCCCATCATGGGTCTTTTGGAAGTTCTCCCTTAACTTTCTCCTGCTCATCAAGTAGTGCTCTAGGGAAGGAGAGGAGACAGAGCATGCCCACCAATACAATGCATTTTTTAAATGATAAATATTCTTAATCTTTGACAGGAACAAAGAAGAGTGAAGTCAGCAGATCTATCTTTAGAGGTCATCAGCACTGTAGTGCAAAAAATAAATAAAAATAAATCATATGTGCATTCCACAAAATCTATCACTGAACTGCTCTTTCTCTCAGTAAGTTCTTCCTAATGTTTAGATGGGATCTCTTTCTGAAGTCTGAAGCCATCATTTCATGTTCCAGGTTCCATCCTCCAAATAACATCCCTTCAAATATTTAAACATAGCTTATTGTGTCCCCTGTTAACCCTCTCTTCTCCAGGCTAAAAATCTTCAACTCCCTCAGCCACTTCCTAGAGTTTCATGGCTTCCAGGCCTTTGACCATTTTGGTCACTCTCCTCTAGACATATTCCAGCTTGTCAAGATCCTTCTTGAATTGTGGTGCCCAGAACAGGACGCAGGATGGCTCCAGATGGGGTCTGACCAAAGCAGAACAGTGTGGTCCTATCACTTCCCTCAACCTAGACATTATAATCCTATTGATGCAGCCCAGAATCACATTGGCTTTTTAATCCTCTGCATCACACTGCTGACTCATGTTCAGCTTTCACATGTGCTGTGGTCAAGCCAGCTATCACCCACCCTTTATCTGTGCATTGCATTTTTTTCCTGCCCAGGTGTAGTACCTTACATTTCTCCCTGTTAAAATACATTTTGTTAGTTTTGGCACAGCTCCCCAATCTGTCAAGGTCATTTTGAATTCCGACCCTGTCCTCTGAGGTGTTAGCTATCTCTCCTAATTTGGTGCCATTGGCAAATTTTGTAAGAATGCCCTCTATTACAAATGATGCCTATCGCCAGCAAAAGACTCCTGCAAAAGAGATCAATGTATGACCATCTGTCTTCCTTCCTTCCTTCCTTCCTTCCTTCCTTCCTTCCTTCCTTCCTTCCTTCCTTCCTTCCTTCTTTTCTTTATATTTTAACTGTAATAGCTCATAAAATTTCTTTGAGCCTTTTTGGATCCTCTGTGAGGACTCCAGGTTAAGAACCACTGTCACAGACTGAACATAAGAAATGACATAAGTAGATGAATGTTATCTTGGAATCTACACTCCCCTACCAAGAAAATTGCCATCCACAGAGAACTGGTGGGAAAATGAGCCTGAAAGTGTTGTCAAAAATGATGGTATAAAAATCCCATGGAATTCTAAGTTTCAAATGGCTTTAAATGACTATAAATGAGAAAAGGGAATCTTGGATGATAGATGTGATGATTCTAGGTAAAAATACAGTCAAAGAAAAGAGAGATAAAAAAACCCGAAATGCAGAGGAGGTGGCCGGGGATCCATGCTGCTTTACTGGTGCTCTTTCCCTTGCCCACCTCTGTCCCTCTACTTTTGAAATCTGGATGGTGGGTCCTCAAGAAACCACAAAGAATTTGCACGGCCTTGGCTTCCTCCCTTCCTTCTCTCCTACCTGTATCCATGAGGACATTCTCAGAAAGGAGCACAATTTCTGGCTGGAGCTCTTCAGCAGACAGCTGTGTGTTACAAAACATCTCATGCCTTCCTTTCCTTTGTAATTCTTGCCCTCCGTTTCTTACCCACAAAGAGAGGGTTTATTTGAGTGGCTGTAGTCTTTGTTTTCCTCCGTTCTGCATTCTCTCTCTGTTGTCTTTTCCTAATTCAGTCGCATCCCACCAAGAAAACCAGGCGCCCCCAAAGGTTGCTTTGTTTCTGTTTACTAACAAGGCTCTGAGTGGCTGGGTAAATATTAGTGGGATTGTGAGTTTTCTATTCAGATAAAGAGGATGGGAAAGTACTGTCAGACAGAGAACCAAAAGGCTTTCAGAAATCTCTTGTGTGGATGAATCCTATGGAATGTAGCAGAAAGTGGTATTGCAGCGGCTGCATTTCATAGCTCCCTTTAAAGAAAAAGGATATCTGAGTTTTCTGCTCACAGTGTGAAAAACAAAGAGAGAGAGAGAGAGAGAGAGAGAGAGAGCTGTTATAAAGAGCAAATTCAAATCCTGAGTATGGTTTTTGCAAGATATCTTGAAAAGTCTGTTCTGTGAATGGACTTGTTGTGTCCTAGGGCAGAGATGGGCAACAGCAGTGGGTCAAGGGGTCATATTTTGTGCCAGAAAACCTCTCGGGGGGAGAGCGTCACATGGACTTTCAAAAAATGCCTCCCCAAAATGTATCTTCAAGTCTTTATTTATTTATTTATTTATTTATTTATTTATTTATTTAAATTTTAAAAAATTAAGTGTTCATAGGATCTACAGCCTATTTAGAAGGTCAATTGTCATTTCTGAGGTCTTCTATGAGAGGTTGTTCATCCCTCTTTTCACCACAGAAAGGGCAGCCCAGGAGTCTAGAGATGGTCAAGAGACACAAAACCAGGCATGGGGGCACCTAAGGACACAGTTTTGTTACCCTGTTTACTGGGGGTCCTGCGAGGGACTACAAATCTGCTCAACTATTAGTGGGGAAAATTAGCTCAGAGCACAAGTTAGCACAACGAGAGGCAGGGCAATGCAGCGGAATCTTTAAACCCAACGTCTACGGGGTCAGGCCAAGCCAAGAAGCACATCAAATATGAAATAATAACTGTGATTTTATTAAATACAAGCAGACAGTGTATGCAGCACACTCACACAAGTAACTATAGAAAATAAAGACGATAGCAGTATAGAGGAATTTTAAGAGGGATCGTTGAATTGGGTGATACTACACCTGTCCGAAGCCTGGGGTAGGTCACTGCGGAGGTCCGTAGGTGCGCAGTCTCGGACTGAGACCGAGGGGACAGCTTGCTGGATGAAGCGGCAGCAAGGCTGGATGGTAGTTCGGAGGAAGGTCTCGGGATCAGGGGTTCTTATAGGGAAAGTATGACCGTGGGCTAGTCTGAACTTGGGAGAGAACAACGAGGTTTGGGCGCGAGACAATGTCTCCGAAAGGTCAGAAGTTAGCATGATTGAGTTAGTTCCAAATCGACAATGGAGTGGCCAGTATGCAGATGCAGCGCGCTTGACAGTTAAGCGTCTGGCTCGTCAAGTTGCCTGCTCGGGGCAGGGAGTTCTTTGTATTAGCATGCATCCTTAATGAGGTGTTTGTCTCGGGAGGTCTCCTAAAGCAACGATCAGGCTGAGTCTGGCCTGCCTGGGTGGAGAAAGGAGTGTGCAGCAATCAACGGCCATGCCTAGTTCTGTGCTCGTCCAGGGGCCTCGCAAACACTTGGCCGAGGGTGGCAAAATGGGGCCGAATTGTGATATCAAAAAGGATATCTAACAGCTTCCAAAATCGGGCTAGCAAACGGTGATAGCAGTTTACCCACCCTGTGCTAAGGGGAGATCAGTGGAGCATGTAGGAAGGTTGCAAAGAATACACACAATTTGTCTCATCTTGACAAAGAAACAGTGTCTTGACACACGGGGACACCCACCAAGGAAAAGGGGAAAGTCCATGAAGTTTTTTGTGCTCCTGGGCTTCTGTTTATAAAGATTTTGTTTGAGAATTTCTTTCACCTAAAATGTGCCTTTCCTCTGTAGAAAGTGTGGGGCAGTGGTGAGGGTGAAAAGAAAATTTGTTTTCTGCATAAAGAACAACATTTTGGTCAGGAAATATGGCTTTTCCCCCAGAATATATCCTGTTGCCTGGATACAAATGTTGCATCCTGTGCAGAAAACCCTTTTCTGTAGCAGGAAAAGAAAGAAAGAAAAACGAAAAAAAACAAACCGTGATTTGTAGTGTGAGTAGGCAAAGAAAACAGCACAGAAATTCTCACTGAAAGGTGGAGAAATTGTTGAAAAAAATGATGCAAGAGCAAAATAAGTGATGTTTGTTTGTTTGTTTATACATTTATATCCTTCCTTTCTCCCAAATAGGATCCAAGGCAGCGTTTGCATCCTTGACATTTTCGTCTAAAGTGAAAACTGCTATTCTGTTAAGGTTACACAAGCTGAGCTGGGCATGTGGTGCCGTTGTGCTGCTGCCCATCCAGGCTGGCATTGCATGGTGTGTACGGATATTCACAGTGCATTGAAATTGAGCATTCACATTTGCTTGCACAGTGAGTTGCATATTGTTGCAATTCACTAATGTACAATGTCACATAATTGTGTGAATATAAAGTTAAGCTCCAATTCCCTGAAATTGGATCTCAGCTTTAGTATTGGCAGAATCATTGGAGGGTTGTAAGTCCTTCCAGTGCTGTTTAATGACAGTTCCTTTGTCTCTTTATGGTCTACGTGCCTTCTCCCAGCTAGACCTGAAACTGGGAAAGAGCTTATTCCTTTGACGCACTGGCCCCTCTTGTCATAACTGGAATCTCCCACCACGGGAGATTCCCACCACCATACTACTGGGGGCAGACTCAGTGCTGCTGCTGGTTTACCTGTCGTGCCAAGACCTCAACCAGAGGATGCCCACCTCAGACCTTGGCCTTAGCTGTGCCTAACAGAGGTGAAAAGAACTGCTGCCCAAGAAAAGAATGAACGGCTGCTTATGGCCAAGCAGATGGGTCCCAGAGGCCTTCCTAACATCTTGCTCAAATGTCAACAGCAGCTGAGTGGGATTAGAAGAACTGTTTTGCATTCACGAGGCCCTGAGAGAAGGTGTTTGGAGGAAGGTGAACACAATGGTAAAAGGCCTGGAAACGATACCAGCCAGGTATGTTTATAGTAGAGGGACATACAACAGAAGTGCTGTTCTTGATATGTAATATGAAAGGAGATTCCACCTCAACCTCAGGAAAAACTTCCCGATGGTCAGAGCTGTCTGGCAGTGGAATGCGCCGACTCAATGGAGTGTAGTGGAGTCTCCTTCTTGGGAGGTTTTGAAGCAGAGGCTGGATGGCCATCTGTGGGGAGTGCTTTGATGGGTGTTCCTGCATGGCAGAAGGGGGTTGGGCTGGATGGCCCCTGGGGTCTCTTCCAACTCTAGGATTCTATAAGCCAATAAAAGAACGCCAGCCTCAGAGTTACGTGAGGATGGGGCATTGGGAAATTGCAATGTTGGACATTTATAGCAACAGCAACATTTCTATACGGTTTATCAGTGCCAAGCACTCCCTAAGCGGTTTGCAGTGTGTTAGCTACACCGCCCTGCCCTGTTCTAGTGCTATTATCCACTTTCAACATCCTCTGGAGTTCTGGGGTTTGTAGTTTCCTGAGGCCCAAGAGCTCCCTGGCTGAGAATCCGAAAGGCCCTCCCTCAGCTGTAAGGTCCCGGATTCCAAGGCATGTTGGAAGTGGAATAAGAGCACAATTAACAGTGTAGGGTGGAAATGGCCAATGAATGTGCCACACTGAATTGCAACTGAATGGGCAATGCACATTTCCGTGTGCAGCGCAGTGCATGCGTGCGTGTGCAGTGCTCCATCGGCACCTGCGTGCCCAATGGATAGCTGTGTGTGAAGTGACACCACAAGTACAGATCTATTTCTGCCGGACTGAACTGAGGGCAAACATTCCACATCTGACAAAAATAGCCACCTCCTTTAGGAGGCTGGATGTGAGAAAAAAAAACCTCATTGGTTCTTGCACAAGTGATTCTTTGGCCAAAAAATTAAAATAATCCCCAAATGGGAAAAAAAATCATCAAAAAGGTGATGCCCAAACTGCTATCATGATAGGAATAAAGCATTTTAAATACTTCATGCTCTCTGTAAAAATGAAATAAGTGCGTATTAGCATCCCCACTCCCTCTCAAGTGAGCTAGTGTGATGTGGTGTTCTCAGTGCTGGACTAGGACTCCAGGGGACCAGGATTCAAGTCCCTGTGCTGAGCCCTGGAAAGCCACTTGATGACCTTGGACAAGTCACACGCTCTCAGCCCCAGAGGAAGGCCCTGATGAAGAAATATTGCTAAGAAAACCCTCAGAGAGGACGGTGACCATATTGGAGCCAGCGTGATATTGTGGTTTGAGTGGTGGACGAGGTCTATGGGAGAGGAGGGTTCAGATCCTCACTCAGCCCTGCAAACCCACCGGGGTGACCTTGAGCAAGTCACACTCTCTCAGCCTCAGAGGAAGGCAATGGAGGCCAACCTCCTTGAAACAAGTCTTGCCAAGAAACCCTCTGGGGGAAGCCAGGTGCAGCAGTTTGAACGTTGGACTCAGACTCGGGGAGACCAGGGCTCAGATCCCTGCCCAGCCATGGAGACCTTGGGCAAGACTCAACCGAGGAAGCCAGAACGGCTGCCCTGAGTGGGCAGGACCTGAGGCAGGAGGTTGAAGAAGGGGCACTTGTAGATCTCTCCTTCACAGGGTCACCGCAAGTCAACTTGACAGCAGTTAACAACAAGAAATTAGCTCAGCCAAGGCCATTCTCCAGGCTGGGGCCATTGGAAGATGGATCTCGGGAGGAGGTGTTACATGGGGAGGAAACTAACCAAGGAAACTGAACTGTACAGCCATGACTTGTCTCTCACCCTAATAGATAGAAGAGCAGTGCAAACGGGTTGCTAACATGAAGATTTGCTACCCTGGTCTGTTCCTAGGCGCTTCCACGTCCTTGAGTTTTCAGGCTAAAGTATTACAATCACAGTATCATGGAGCTAGAAGAAGGCCCAAGGGCCATCCAGTCTAACTCCATTCTTCTATGTGGGAGTAAACAATCAAAGCATTCCCTTTGGCAGATGGCCATCCAGCCTCTGTTGAAAAACCTCCAAAGAAGGAGACTCTGCCACACTCCTAGGCAGCAGTATATTCTATTGTCCAACTGCTCTTTTCTACAGAAAGTCCTTCCCGATGTTTAGAAGGAAGCTTTTTTCCTGTAGTATGAAGCCATTCCTCCATGTCTCCTAGTCTCTGGAGCAGCAGAAAGCAAGCTTGATCCATCCTCCATATGACATCCCTTCAAATATTTAAACATGGCTATCATCTCCCCTCTTAACCTTGTCTTCTGCAGACTAACCATCCCCAGCTCCCTAAGCCGCTCCTCATTGGGCTTCATGGCTTCCAGACCCTTCACTGTTTTGGTCGCCCTCCTCTGGACATGTTCCTGCTTGTCAATATCTTTCCTGAGCTGTGATGCCCAGAAGTGGACACAGAAGTCCAAGTGAGGTCTGACCAAAGCAGAATACACTATCAACTCCCTTGACCTAGATGCTATACTCCCATTGATTCAGCCTAGAATTGCATTGACTTTTTTGGCTGCTGCATCACACTGCTGACTCATGTTCAGCTTATGGTCTACTAAGACTCCTAGATTCCATTCACATGTATTGCAGTCTAGCCAGGTGTCACCCATCCTATATCGATGCATTTCATTTTTTTCTGTCTGAGTGTGGTACTGTTTTTGCCATCTTGGTTGCACTCCAAAGGAATGGTATGTACACATAGCCAGCACATCTTACCAGGCTAGTTGCCTAACCAGTGGAGCGGCTCCAGGCCACATGGCCTTTCCATCTGTCTCCTGGGCTCCATTCCTTCAGAGTCCCTCTGGCATGTTTGCTTTCTGAGAAAAAACTGCTGCATCAGCTCTGCCCGCCCCTCCATCACTTTCCCCCCTCCCTCCCTCCCTATTTCTGCCTCAGGCAGACGTTGCTGCTGTTGGCCTGCAGAAATGGGCTTGTTGCATGGGACGGGGCTCCATCAGAGGAGAGGCCATCCATTAAGCCTTCGGCTGTGTCTTATCAGCGTGGCACTGACGGCCTGATGGGATGGAGTGCCGGGCGCTGGATTTATGACCGGGTGGATGGAGAAGGTGAGCAGCGCTGCTAACTTTCTGTGCTTGTTCGTAGCCTGTTTTCCTGCTGCTTGGCACTGTTCTGAGATCCTTGTTTCTCTGAGGAGTCCCCAAGCAATTAAAGAGCCCTTTCCTTGTTTCTCTCACTCCATAAGCAGCGTGACACAAGTCAATACCCTGAGTGAGGAATGATAGGACCGGGGGCAGCCAGTGCCTGTCCTTTCTCCCTTATACTCTGCTACAGAGACAGAGGCAGAGAGACAGAGAGCCTGCAGTACGGTTGGCATGTCAGCCTTGCCTCCAAGCAAAGAGCTATGATTGACAGCGCTCCCCCCTCCCCTTGCCAAGTCCTTCTGCATTACACAGAGGGCAGAAGGTGAGGTAGAAGATGGATGCAGAACTGCTCGGGCTGCAAGAATCCAAGCAGCAATGATATTTAGGGGAGATGAGAAATTCTGCAGGGCTGTGTTATTATGAGACCCTGGCCTTCCCAAGATCAAAGGCCTTGCATGTTCTCAGCTCCAGCTGGGCTGTTTCTAGGAGAGATGCTCATTGTCAGGAAACAAGGGGGAAAGAGGGCTCCATGGTGTCACCACTGTTGCTTCATTGACTGTTTGCAAGGGATTCACAAGTGATTTCACATGTCACTTCTGCTGCCAAGGGATGATGATGATGATGACGATGACGACTACGACAATTTTGCAAATCTGGGTCTATTTCATTGGGGCGTGGATGTTATTTGGATGTCAGCCTTATTCACCACTTTGTGTTGCAACACAGCAGAACAAGAACAGAGGAAAGGGCATTAGAAGAAAGCATTGGGGACTTTGGGATCAGAAGTTAATGTGGATAAACGTGTTTCTGAATGAGACCTCTCTTTTATTTACAAGGCGTGGAGCCAGCAAAATACAGCCCCAAGAATGAATGAACTGAGCTGCACTTGATGAAGGGCCTTGGCTCAGAGCCCCACAGTATTTTTTTTGCAATAAACTCTTTCTCATCTTCTCTGGAGCACCTTGCCTGCATCCATCTCCTCTCTGATTTCATCCCAGGACTGGTGCTTTTTTCTCCACTGATCTTCTCTACTGAAAAGAAATACAAAGGCACGGAGAGAAATCAAGGCTCGAGCTTGGAAGGCTCTTCTTTTGGAGGACAGGAGGGGATTCAATGTGACTCATAAAGGAGAATAAACGAATCATCAACTATCAGGAGCCATCCTCTTAGAGACCACACAAGTGTCTGGAATATTGTTCAGATGCAAAAGTCCATGTGCTGTTGAAGGTTTCAGAAGAGGAGGTGCACATGGAATGTCCTTGCGCATGTGATGCAATTGTTCATTGTCTATGCAGAAGTGCATTCCACATTGCAACCATGCATTCCACATTTGTTTGCACACTCATTTGTGCAGTGCTGCAGTTTACTGCAATTTACTTCCCAAGAATGAGGAGTGACAGGATTGTACTCTTTACCTCAAGGGATGCACAGAGAGGAAGGGCCTGGCCTGTTTGATGGTCTAATGGTTTGAAGTTACAAGACAGTAGATTTCAATTGACAATGAGGAGGAACTTCCTGACAGTGAGAGTGGTTGGGCAATTCAACCAACTGCCTAGAGAGGTGGTGAGAATCTCCTTCTCTGGAGGCCTTCAAAGAGAGGCTGGATAGCAACTTGCTGGGGAAGCTTTAGCTGGAGATCCTGCATTGAGCATGGGGTTGGACATGAAGGCCCACAAGTCCCCCTCCAACTCTATAATTCTAGAATTCCATGAGTCTCTAATGCACAGCCATCAAGTAAATCTATGAGTATTGTTACAGTCCCGTGCATCCTCTAAGACTGATATGGTTTAATTGGCAAATATTATTTAATTAGCAACTATATTAATGGCTGTTGATATAAAAGGGAACCTGAGGTGACTGAAAGTCCAAGCTGGGCAGAGGAAAATTACTGACTGAAAACATATGATTGCAAAGCAGGTCAGCCAATATCTCCTCTAGGCACAACCAAAGCCATTGCCAGGCAGATTACCAAGCAACTTTGGAGATAATAGGTTTAAGCTGAAGCTGCCACATCTCTGAGTGTGCAACAGTCAAAGGGGAAGTTCTCTCCAAACAGTGATTGTTTCAACCTTGTTCCCTCACACTTGGACATTTCCTTGTATTGTTCCCTTACCCGTCCATAATTACAGAGCTATTATGACAGCTATCAGCTCTTTGTCACCTAACACTAAGACCATTAACTCTGTCCGGATCCCATTGTTTTGAGCAGTTCAATGCAGTATCTTGTTTGCTGAATGCCGCCCAGGCACTCTGATTCCTGACTGAGTACTGTCCTTAGGAACTTGTCTAAGCCACATCGCTGCTTTCTTCGCTGGATCAGTAATTATTGTCCATTCCCTGAAAACTCCTTTATCCACAACTTTATCCTTTGGTTAGCTCTTCTGTGAGTGTATGAGTGTTTGGACCTTTTGTGTGCATCACTAAATTCTTCAGTAAAACCCATTTTCATTTACATTTGGAATCTCTGGCTATTTCTTTCCTGCTTAGGTCCCATAAACAATGGTGGAAAGAGCTTGTTAAGTTGCCCCCTGCTCTCGCAGGCTTCCTAATTTGAGCTACTTAACTCCCCATCATCGCAGGGAGGTACTGACATCACAAGTGGACTCTTTTTTTTTTTTAATAAAACATTCGTTGTTACAAACATCAATTATCAACATAAAGTCATGTTTGTATTTTACATTGTATAAAATACTTATTACATAAATAGATAAATACATTCTTCAGTTTTCATTTGTTTCTTATTCCCTTATTGTTATAAGTTAGGATCTTCTATTTTGATATTCATATTCTTAATCATAGCATACATTACCTATGTTCTCTTACCTTAAATTATTTTCTTATTCAAGATGAAATACATCATTATTTTTTAGCCTTTTTACATTAAAGTTTCTTAATTAGATTCTATTCTATTTTCCCTATCATGTCAACTTCCTACTTTCCCTTGTTTGGATATTAAATCATCGTTTTATCTGATACCTCCTCCTTATTACTATTTTTGTTGATGTGCCTGAATATTAGTATTATTTAGATTTATTTAATCTGTTTTGCTTACTGTCAGTCTTTACTTCTCTTTCTTATCATTCTTCCTTGTTTCCTTGACATAGTCGAGTCCAGTTAATTTCAACATATTTCTTCACTATTTCTATTTCTCTTTCTTTCCTCTCTTTCTCCTCTCCTCTCATTGTTTGAGTTAAAGCATCATATGTTACCAGTTCTAGCAGTTTATTCAACCATTCTTCCATCTCTGGTGCTTTGACAAGTGGACTCTTGAGTCACCCACATTTTGGGATAACAGCATCAAGTTATACTCTGCCTCCTTAATGTAGGTGTTCATCCACTGCATTACATACTTACCTTAAAATGTGAACTTTAAGGCTAAGTTCCTATACAGCACAGTTGTTACCGCAGTTTCTGGCCCGGGCTTGTGGTATTTTAGATATCATTTGATGTCAATAATTTGGCCTTCTTTACCCATTCCTCTCCATGTGCTTGCGAGGCCCTTGGACAAACACGCATACGGACATGGCTGCAAATCCCTGAAATATTCCAAACTAATACAGGCAGGCCGGAAATAGCCAGACTGCCGCTTTAGGAGACCTCAAGGCAAGTACCACATTATGTATGCCCGCTACTCACAAAGGACTCCCTGCCCTGAGCAGGCAGCTTGCGGAGCCGAATACTCAATCGTCAAGCACTCCGCGTTTGCATACTGGCTACTCCATTGACGACTCTGTCCTAACTCAATCACGTACATCACTGACCTTCGGAGGCTTTGTCTCCAGCCCGAAACTCATTGTTATCCCCGACAACGGACTAGCCTGCGGCCACATTTCCCCCATAAGACCCCCTGACTTTGAGCGCTTCCTCAGATTGCTCTTGGCTTCCATCCCGCCTTGCTGTCGCTTCGTCCGGCGAGCCTTCCCCTCAGCTCCTCGTGCTGAGAATCCTCACTTCCGCGAACTTCTTCTTCAAACTATCCGGGTTTCAGGACAGGTGTAGTATTTCCCATACCAAACCTCTTCCTAAAATCCCTCTATCCCACTCCAACCTTTATTTCTATAGTTCTCTGTGTGAGTGTGTTGCATACACATGCTTGACTGTATATCAATAAAACAACCATTATTATTTACATCTGTTTGCTCCTTGACTCGGCCTGACCCCGTAGACGTTGGGTGAAAGATCTCGCTACGTTGCCCTGCCTCTCGTAGTGCTAGCTTGTGCTCTTTGCTAATTCCCAACTTTGTAATATTTGGAGCGCACTGAGGTGTCCCTCCCGGGACCCCCAGAAATCAGGATAACACAGTGTAGCTTAAGAGCTCTGCATGTGCTACATCTGTGTTTTTAGGGCTCTCTTACGACCCTCTTGGACTCACTGTTTAGCCACTGCAGGTGCTCTTGCAGGAGAGTAGGTTCCCAGAAGAGTTTGGCTATCTCGCCATAGCCAGACACAAAATGATTGTGCCATCCGCTGCGATCTTCTGGGGTCCTCTGGAGGTCTCAGTGGGTGATGTCACAGTCTGTGTCCAGTTGCAGGGCCATGGCCAGGTGCTTCTCTGGCCCCTTTACGTTCCACCCGCAGCGGAATGACAGTGGGGAGCCTGCTGCAGGGAGGCAGGGAGACGTTGGGTTCTTGCAGAGGGCAGCAGAAGAGAATGCCAACCTCTGCAATGACCCAAAAGGTTGAGATTGTGTGCACGTGAGAGAGACCAAGCTTGCCACTTGCACTCTTGCTGGTGCCCCATTATGCACCATCACAGTTCAGGAAAGGGGTGTCTTGGTGCCTTTGCTACAAAGCTTGGTGTACCAAAGTTACTTAATATAACAGGGCATAGGGGACTTTGGCAAGAATCTTTAAGACAGTGCTGTATTGTTTTAATTGTACTTTTTCTTCCATTTTGTTTTAAACTGTTCTGTAAAGTCATTTTAATGGCAAGTTTTCAATTGTTTTAATGTTGCCAGCAGTTTAACTCTATTTCAGTGTTGGTCCTAACAGTGTTATGTGCATTTTAAGTTGTAAATCACCTTGAGCCCTTGAGGTTGTTCTATGCCTCAAACTCATTTCCAACTTAACCGTAACCATGAGGTAAGCATCTCGTAGATTTTTCTTGGCAAGATCTATTCACAGGGGTTTTTCCCTTGCCTTCTTCTAAGGCTCAGAGAATGTGACTTACCCAAGGCCACACAGAGGGATTCCAAAGTTGAGCAAGGATTCAAACCCTGTTCTCCCATTCTCTTAGTGAAGCACTCAAACCACGGCAGCATCTGGCTCTTAGGAACTTCTTCAGAGGAGGTTTGGCTTTGCCTTCCGCTAAGGCTGAGAGAGTGTGACTTGCCCAAGATCGCCCAGCAGGTTTCCATGGCCAAGTGAAGATTCAAACCCTGGTATGCCAGCATCCTCAGCCAACACTCAAACCTCTATACTATCCTGGGTTTCCTAGACTAGAGTCACAAATTAACAACAACAACAGTACCTGCAGCAGCAGGTCAAGTGGTCTCAAAGTGCTTTATTTGTGCAGTACGGATATGGTGTGGCAATTTACGTTTTAAACAAATCATTGCAATGTGCCATGTAACATCTGCTAGTGGGAGGGGTGTGCCATACGCTGGACCATCCAACCCTTCACCAGACCAGTGGGGCAAAACAAATTTAGCATCTGGACGTTTCCTGTGATGCTGTCCTGAATCTAAAGCCGTGTTATTTTAATTTTTGCTCCCCATTCAATCAGGAACTCATTAATGACTAGTAGGAATTTCTGTTTTTGTATTATCCGATGCACTGGCTTTCTGGATGAGATGGGAAAACAAAATCAACAGTCGATGTTATTTTCTGTGCATTCCTACTGGACAATTTATTCATTTTTTTTTTTAAAAAAAACTTTAAAAAACCCTCCTTCTTTCCGCTACTAGAAAAATCAACCTCAGATGGTTACACTTGAAACCGACTGCAAGACTGATTGGATCTAATACATGCATGACATTCTAATAATGCTTGTTATGCTTTTTATTTTTCTACATGGAGTTGCCAGTGTCTGAGCAGAGTCTTCAGAAATGATGAAAAGGGGGGGTGGCTGGGAGTTCTAAATCACAGGAAAAACAGGGAAGACAAGTCTCCAAGTTCTCCAGAGACAGTCTTTATCTATTGTTTGAAACAAGCCCAATGTATTTCGGACTATGTAATTGTTTCAATGGCCTTCTTCCAAGGCTGTATAAAAGCAAATATAAAAACAAATGACAAACTGAAAATCAAAAGGGCAACATATAATTATGGGAACATCTATAAAAAAACCCATCACAATAAATGTTGTGTTCTGCATATTGCTTAAAAGCCCATCCACACCACTATATCCAACCAGCAGCAGAAATTTCTGGAGCTGAAAAAGTCTTTTTCCATTTGCTGGACTGATAAACAGCTAAAGAACCAGGCCTGAAACAGTTTTTAAGAATTGTTTTATTGCTATTGATATGTATAGGCTTTTAAGCAATATGCAGAACACAGAGCCCTTGGAGACTTGTCTCCCCTTTTTCCCTGTGGATTCCATTGTGTGCTTTTCCATATTTCTTGGGGCAGTCCTAAGCACCTGCTCCTTTTGTTGTAGGGTGCCTTCAAGTCATTTCTGACTTATGGCGACTCCAAGGTGAACCTATCACAGGGTTTTCTGAGGCAGAAAGTGTGTGGCACATCCAAAGTCACTTGCACATTCATCAGTTCCTCTATGGAAATGGTTTTGTTACCTCCAAAATGTGGGTGGCTCAAGAGTCCAGCCACGATGCCGGTACCTCTACGTAATAATGGGGAATTAATTAGCTCAAAATTAGGAGGTCTGTGAGAGTGGGGTAACTTAATGAGATCTTTCCACCAATGGCACACTTCCATAGGGGAACTGATGAATATGCAAATAACCTTGGGCGCATCACACATCACACAGCCCCATAAAACCCTGTGATACGTTCACCTTGGGGTCACCGTAAGTCAGAAATGACTTGAAGGCATCCAACAACAAAAGGGGAAAGTGCTTAGGACTCCTCAAACAAATACGGGAGAGCACGTAATGGAATCCACAGGGGAAAAGGGGAGCCATGTCTCCAAGGGCTCCATGTTCTGCATATTGCTTAAAAGCCTATACATATCAATAGCAATGAAATAATTCTTAAAAATTGTTTCAGGCCTGTTTCTTTAGCTGTTTATCAGTCCTGCAAATGGAAAAAAAAATTTCACACTCACACACAGCTCCTCTCCCTTCCATCTCTCTCCCTCTCTCTCTTTCTCCAAACTGAACGGATAAGTACAGTCCCTTCCTTAGGATTTCCTCACTCACTGCAGAAACAGGCAGACAATGCATAGCTGTTACAGCGCCATCTTCATGGATGAGCATGCATGTTGTACTTCATTATACATCATGCATGAAGATGCCCTGTGCATTTGGTTGTAAATTCACTTGCAAAAAGCTGGGATTCACTAATGAGGCTGCATTGGGTAACTGCCATCCAACTCCATGAGCATAAATTTGCACTCTGTCTCCTCCAAGTGAGATCTCAGCCAGTGTTACTTGCTAAGAGAGCTCTTTAGTTAATTGCTCAGAGAAAGTCAAATTCATCTGCCTTAACATTTCTGACAATACCGCCTGCCAGGTAGGCATATAGTGGCCATGATCCTGCATCACCAGTGCATAGCATAAATCTCCACAACCCTTGCGCCAAATAGCAACATCGCAGAAATGAACAATCCAAGGCATGGCATCCCTACGCAACATGTGATGTGTGTCCATGCTCAGTGTGCATCCATGCCAAGTGCACAAGTCTGTTCCCACAACCATGAACTAATGCAGACATCTGTCATCTGACAAAAACATCCAACTGCTTCTGCAGGGAAATTTGCACATGAGTAAGAGACCCAGAGGTTTCTGGCCATTATCTGCATCTTACAAAGGAAGGGGCATAGAGACTGAGTTGGAGAAAAGAGGCCAAACTGGCTAAGTGGTGGAAATGTTCCTCCTTTGTTATGGCTTCTCAGTTCGTAGGTGGTTCCTGGTGTCCTTTTTAAAATTTTGTTAAAGCTTTCCCACTTGTGGTTGCTTTGGTTGAATCTTTGATGTCTGTTAACATATTCATAAATGCACCTCTGCTTTTTGAAGATTGTCTCTGTAGCAAGCCTTCACATGAGATTGCAGGCAGATTACTTTGTTGTGGCTAAAGACTGTCAAGTCAGTTTTGACTTTTGGCGAGCCTATGAATGATTCTTAAAGACACAGGGCAGCCATTGAGGCTTCCTAGATGGAGTCCATCCGTCTGTAAGTTGGTCTTTTCCTTTTTCTACTGCCTTCTACCTTACCAGGCACTATTGTCTTTTCTACTGAGTCGTGTCTTCTCATGATATGTCCAAAATAGGACAGCGTCAGTTTAATCATCTTGGCTTCTAGGGAGAGTTCAGTCTCGATTTGCTCTTGGAGCCATTCATTTGTCTTTTTAGCATATCCACAGAGTTTTTCTCCAGCATCACTTTCTGGGGAGTGGACTTTCTTCCTATCAGCTTTCTTTACTACCCAGCTTTCATGACTATACCTAGAAATTAAAATTATCATGGCATAAACTGTCCTACTACTTGCTGGCCTTCCAAGTCCTCATCTTCTTTTGATTTCTTGACTGCAGTCTCCCTTCTGATTAACGACTGAGCCAAGGTAAGGAAATCTATTTCAATGTCTTCATTGTCTGCTTAATTGTCTAAACATACCTAGTTTGCTCATAAAGACTTTTGAGATTACACTTATTTCTTTAGTTATTTAATTTAACTCCTCTTCTGTGTTTCTTTCAATATGGGATCCAGGGCTGCTCACAACACAGGTAAAAACATACAGTGAAAATCAACCATGATCATCAGAAATGAAATAAACTACCCTGTTAAAAACAGCACTAAGTCAAAGACTTTAAAAGCAATTAAAAACATAGCGAGAAGAAAAGTACAGCATCACACATTAAAATAATCTTCTGCAACAACAATTTAAATAAAAAGCTCTCTATCGTCTAGCCCAAAGTGAGCAGAGCAGAACTAGCCTGGCTTCTGGTAGAAAAGAGTGCCTCAGCATGGGAGCAGCCACCAAGGAGAACTTGTCCCCTGTTTCCTCACCAGATAGTCCTGTGGAGGTGGTGAAGGCCGTCCCCAAGAATTTCTAAATTTGGGCAGGCTCATAGGGGAGATCCTTCAGGAAATGTGATAGGGCTTTATAGTCACAACCAACACTTTCAGTTCTACCTGGAAGCAGACTTGGATCGGATTGAAAACCTTGTCTCCTTAATCCCTGGGTGTGAAGAAGGACAAAAGAGACTCAGTTTCCTAGACAAGTGGTGGATTCTGCAAACTTTTTCAAAAAAAAAAGTGTGGACAGCTGCCTGCTGGAGATGCTTTAGCTGGAGACTCTCCATTGAAAAGGGGGTTGGACTTGATGGACCATCCAGACTCTATGGTTCTATGAATCTAGGACTCTGGGAATGCTTGAAGATACCAATTTTCATAATTGACATATAGATTGCAGTTCTAGGCCATGGGTCCATAACCCTTTGTCAGTGGCATGGTACTTTCAAGAATAGGCAGAAGAAACTTTGAGAACTAAGCTGTCCTGGCTCCATTTTGCTCCATGGAAAAATGTTCTCATCCCTCTCCTTCCCCTTAATTTTGGAAGAGGAAAAAATGCCTCTAGCATCAAAGCCTAGCTCTTGAAGACTGTGAGGATGAAACCGTTGTTGTGGGAAGACCTGGTTACTGGCCAAGCAACCACAACTCCTAGCTGAGAGAAGTGTGATTTCAGGTATGAAATGATGACTGGAATGGGAGTGTTGTGGCCCTTCCCCCATGTTGTTGCTGCTGGATTCCTCTCCAGGGGCCTTTGTCTAACAAAGCAGCCATCTGTATTTCCTGGAACAGATTGCTTTTGTTGCTGCAATTAGGCAGGTTGGAGTATCTACTGGGAAGCCATGTGTGAAGGAAGGCCGGCAGATGTCTGAGCAACGGGTGAATGTACCCTCCGGCCCCTCATTTACAATCCCAGGTTCTGTAACTTACTAATTATGATGGCTTCATAACACAACAGAGGCCAGAATCCTCTTGGCGTCCTGAACACAAATATATTCCCCTGCAGAAGTGGCTGAACATTTTTGGTTGGTATAGAATGTACACATTTGGTTCATGGTTGAAAAACTGGAGTTCTGCATGTATGTCATTGTGCATGTAGATTTTCACTGATGAGCAGTACATGCTTTGTGCATTTAGTTGTGCTTTCATTTGGGCGACATTGCCATGCAACACAAGATAGTGCTAAATGTCAGATTTTCTATATTTTGGGAAACAGTTTGCAAAATTTTCATTTGAACCAAAAAAAAAAAAAAAAATTGACCTGAATCCTATTTTTATTTCCATTGGTACAGAAACACTGAATCAAGGAGATTTATCTACATGTTGCACATTTCTGTACAAAAAGTCACATTATGTGCAAGGAATTTTATTTTTTACACAAACAACATTTTTACAAAAAAGTCCTGAAATATGAAAAAGCATCGAAAAATGAACAAAAACTCTTGTAACATACCAACAAAACACCCTTTCTTGTTGACAATGAGGAAATTAGCAAAAATATTTTTTACAAGCTGATGGAAGTACACTGTCTGCCTGTTAATCCCGTGGGTGCTCTGTTGTTATTCCATAGTGATGGGAGAACACTGTGCACGCTTAGGGGCACCCTTTCTTTTGAGAAACATTTAAGGCATAGAGTCCTTGGCAAAGACACTCAAAAGGATGAGAAAAGCAAACCATTGGACTAAAGAAAAATCCAGTTGACACAAATTGGTTCAAGCAGTGTGATCCATAGCGAAGGCTTGGCTCAGTGCTGCAGATCACCAGGGGCTGTGTCAGGCGGGTGGAGAAAAGGCCCCAGTCGCACGGTGCAGGAGCAGCTCAGCACAGGAACGATTCAGAGTCCTGCTGCTGTCCTACATCTGTGTAAGTTCCCTTGTGCACGGAGCTATCCATTTTTGGCCATTGTGGGATGGAGGTATTCTGTTCAGGGCTGTGTAAGCTGACTTCTGTAATTGTAACCATTTCACAGGAAGTTGTGCATTCTTCCCTAGTGTGTAATTATTAGTCGCTATGTTCAGTGCACTACATAATTTTTCGGGATTTTAGGAACACGGCCTGGGCATGATTCCTCATGGCACGTGGGGACAAGAAGCAGAGAGACAAGGTGAGACATGGTCTGTTTCTGCATTAGACTGTTATAGTGCTATTATTCCACTTTCAATGTCCTGTGGAATCCTAGGGTTTGTGGCTTAGGGACGGGCCTCAAAGGCCCTCCTCAAAGGCCCCTCCCTAAACTGTAAGCCCCAGGATTCCATAGAACGTTGAAAGTAGAATAATTGCACTATTAACAGTCTAGTGCGGAAATGGTCATGCACAACATTCAATATACAACAGAAGGCTGTGTAGTGGGCCTGAGTGTAGATGTACGCAACCACGATGAGGGATCCCAGCCAGATTGTTATTTGTCTTTGTTCTCCTTGACATTTTGCAGAAAGCAATATTTTGCTCAGATCATCCTCTCCTCCATCATGTGTTATTGAAATAAACAGTTTCAAGGACTCCTCTTTAATTAGATAAAATTACCCCTCCAAACTAATCTTGTTTTTAATCTTTTTAAACAGGAAGGAGGGAAGCTGTCAGTTGGAGAGGGAGGAGGTTTTCTTTTTTAAAAGGTGGATTAAAAATGTTATGAAACATTTTCCCGGTCATGAATCTTTTCCTCTCCTGGCAATGACTGTTGCCTCTTGCCTTCTGCAGGGCTTCACCTTCACAAGTCGTTACAGGAAGAAAACTCTTCTGCAGATTACAGATGTTTAAGAAAGCAGCTGTGGTGGGTTGTGGAGGGCAGCTGTCTAGCCTCTTTGCTGTTGTTACCTGCTGTGATGTTGGTTTGGACTTACAATGACTGTTTGAATGAGAGACATCTAATATTTTTGAACTTCCTTTCCATCCCTGTAGAATGCCTATACAAATGTGCATGAGTGACTTCATATTAAAGCACCTTGTAGGGCATGTGTATTATGTGTATTATGTTTCCCACCTCAAATCTCTTAGAATAAGGGGGAGGATCTATTAAGAGCTCTGCGGACAATGTTGAAAGACATGGAAGGTGGTGGTGATGGGGAGAAGAGGTTGGATTTGGACATCCTTCATGCCAGCCCTCTTCAGCACCACAGACAAGACGTCATGCACGTGGTTCCTAAGCCAGACTGGGAAGAACCCTCCTGTTGGAAGGGACGGCTCTCTTGGCTTCAGTTACCCTTATATTCAACTTTCGTAAATGTTTAAGCTCTTCTTAATGCACGTATGAAGAAACTTGTAGGTATTGGCGGATGTACCCCTCAAGTACATGTTAAGCTAACCAACTTGGGGGAGTCTTTTTGGTTGTGGTTCCCCAAGTATTGAAAGCCTCTGGCCAGTGTTACCCTGTAAATTGGGGGTCCCAGGAGGGGCACCCAAATACCAAAACAAACCTAGCAAAGATGGGGAAAATTAGCTGGAGCACTCTCTTGGCTAACGAGAGGCAGGGCAACGCAGCGGGATCTTTTATCCTATGTATACCGGTTCAGGTCAGTGAGGAGTCAAGCAGTTTAACAATATTTATTAAACAAAAATAAAAACACAAGCACACTCCTAACTAGAAAAGGAAAGAAAGAGAATTTGGGGAATGGGCAATACGCCACGTCCGAAGTCCTGGACACACCAATTGAAGAGGAGGAAGGAAACCCGGCATGGGGGCCGAGGGGAATCTGCTGGACCAAGCGGCAGCGAGGCGAGGAAGAAGATCCGACGGGAGCTTCAAGTGATTTCAGCAAGTGATTTTCAGCAAGGTCCGACGAGAGTTCCAGTGGGGTTCAGCCAGGTCCAGCGAAGTCCACTGAACTACCAAAACTGGGGGCTTTTATAGGGAAGAGAACGACTGCAGGCTAGACTGGTTTTGGGTGAGAACAATAAGTTTTGGGCTGGAGGCAAAGCCTCCGAAAGGTCGGGATTTGCATGATTGAATTATATGCCGATTTGACAAGAGTATGGCCGGTATGTAGATGCGGCTAGCTCGGCCGTTAAGTCCTAGCTCGCCAGGGTGTTCTCTCAGGCAGAGAGTCCTTTTGTTTATTTGTAATTAAGGTGTTTGTGTCGGGAGGTCTCCCCCTGAAGCGGATCTGGCAATATCTGGTGTTTGATGGGAGCAACAAGTATCATCCATGCCTAGCTTCGTGCTTGTTCGGCGGGGCCTCACAAACACTTGGCTGGTGGCAGAGGGCCGAATTATGATATCAAAATGACATCTTTGGCTCACCAAAGGCCAGACCAGATCGTGGTGGTAACACCAGCACCAACTGAAAAGGTTTCCACACTTGCTCAAAACCTTCTTGACTATGCAAAACGTTCAACTGGTTGATCTCACCTCCTGTGTTGCCTTTTCTGCCTTTTTTATTTTATCTTTTTCAGACTTCAATATTTTTAACTGCCTTGTGCATTATTTCAGTCATATTCATACTCTGCCCTGGTATTCTGCAGGGAGGGAGTGCAGCTTAAACAGGTGTCACAACATAAGCGGAATCAGTGAATACAAAGCAGGATGTACAAAGCAGCCCCGGGAATGGAAGAAGACTCAAAGCAAGCATAAGAGAAAAGAGCAAAGAGAAATCTGGTCACATATTTTCAGTTTCTTGTCTGTCCTCCAGCAGTGGAGGACTGTTTACTAGGGATGTAATTATTTGCTAAATTTTCTTCTTGGGAGAAACAAAGAGCAATTGTAGCAATTTTCTTCTTGGTAGGAGAAAGTGTTTGAAAACTGTGAAGTTTTCAAGACTATTTGCAGCTCACAACTTATTCTGTACAAAATTCAGCAGAAGGCATTTTCTGCACATAAATTAATACTTGCGTTCAGAGAAATTATTTCCTGAAGAGATAATGCTGTTTCCTGTGCAAAGCAACCCTATGTTGTTGTTGTTGTTGTTAATAGAATAAGTTCCAAACTTCAAAGATTGTCATCAGTCCAAGATTCTTCTTGTTAGGGGTAATTCATACCTGAGAGACACATTTGTTATTCTTTTTTTCCCCAAATATTTTTGAATATTCTTCCCATTCTTATTGTTCAACCTTTCACTTTGTTCATGTGGATGCCCAAAAGAGCTTCAAGGACAGAAAAGTTTCGAGCAATGTTCTCTCTGCTTTTTATTTAACATTCTAATCTATCTTGCCTCCATAAAAAATCAAGCACATGGAAACAACACATACATTTGTGGTGTAAGTTGATCCCTTGGGGTTCCTCACAGGGAGATCTCTTCCATTGAAGAGCTGGTTCTTCTAAGTAGGAGAGTGATCAAACTGGTAAGGCAGAAGCTGAAAAACAACCAGTGCCATGCCAACCCATATATGCTCATAATGTCTAGCAGAGAAACAAACGAGCATAGTATTGATGTAAAGTCGAAGGCTTTCATGACTGGAATCCATAGGTTGTTGTGGGTTTTCCGGGCTTTGAGGTCATGTTCTACAAGTATTTTCTCTTGACGTTTTGCCTGCATCTGTGGCTGGCATCTTCAGATCCTCTGAAGATGCCAGCCACAGATGCAGGTGAAATATCAGGAGAAAATACTAATAGAACATGGTGTCAAAGCCCAGAAAACCCACAACAACCTATGAGCATAGTATTGCTTGTGATACATATAAAAGAAGCTTTCCTAAATGTGTGCATGATCAAATACATGGTCTAATGGAAGAGACAGAAAGAAGAAGAAAAGATGGCTGCAGGTTAGAGGGACTCGGAAAGAAGTGCAAAAGAAGCAGACAAACATGAAGTCTGCAGACATGGAAAGAAGCATTTGGCAAATACTGGCACACAAACCCTACACAGAGAACACCTAGCACTGTGTGGTCTGCCCCCCCCCCCAAACCAGGATATCTTTTTCCACGAAAAATCAAAATCACAAATTGTGGAGACTAAGAGCTGAACCTAGGCTTCTCCTCCAACCAAGGCCTTCCTCTTTCTTGGCTTAGCTTTGCCCTTTCTCACTTGCTGCTCCAAACTCCATGCCCTCCATACCCTTATTTTAAAATCTTAATTAAAAACCTTCTCTTGAGAGTACTTTAGGGTTGTTTTATAATTTTTTGTGGTGTGATTACATGTACCTGTCAGTTTGTTTTATAGTATACTGGATTTTTGGTATTTTACCTGGATAATTTGTTTTGCAATTGAGGGTTATAGTTTTATTATTCCTTCCTTCACTGTGTGTGTATGTGTGTGTGTGTGTGTGTGTGTGTGTGTGTGTGTTTTCAATTCTAGGCCTTTGGCAGAACCCACTGTTTTTTGGCTGATTTACTTGTAAAGCTCCAGGTAGATGGATGGTGTTCTATAAATAAACAATAACAATAATATGTTTAAAAACGGTGTAGACTATTTCAACTGTTGTTTTGTTTTAGCTTGTCAGATTATTTAATATACTTTTTGGTCTTATTTAAATTACTTCCTATTGTTTTATGGCATTGGTAAAACTGATCTGATTGCATGCCACTCTAAGAATGTATGATATATGACAAGATACATAAGTATTTTTAGCCTAAATAACCTGAAGTAGGAATGGAAAGATCACTTGATTATATTGAAAATTATTGAAAATTCATTTTGTGAGTATAAGGAAACCTGTTGAGGAGAATCCTGAAATGGCAACAACCTCCTCAGTTTGGAACTCGTTCTGAACAAAATTTGCATTTTGTTTCTGACACAAAAAATATTTTCTCCATAGGAAACAGCACTCCGTGCACAGAAAAAAAAAATTCTACGCAGACTTCTCTTTCTTGCTGTTTCCTAAGATGCTGTTCGCTGCATGTAAAATTTTGTGCACAAAATAAATCCCAAACTACAAATATTCTTTGGGAACAAGAGGAGTTGTGAAAACTTTCCCACAAGAGGAAGGAAATTACTTTTTGCTGCTTTCAAGAATGATAGCCAATGTTGCATCCGCTTCTGAAAGGACTAGGTCCAATCCTGTCTGATCTTGGCAGCGAAGCAGAGTCAGAACTGCTCAGCATGGAGAAAAGGTACGGGATGCCATGTGATGTATTCAGAAGAAGGTAACAGCAAACTTTTTTTCCTTTGCAAATGGATAATACTTGTCCATGGTCGCGCAGTGACTCCTTGGCACATCCAGCTGTCAAGTCCCACCCCTCCACATTGTTCGAGCCATTTGTTCATCAAACCAGAAAGGAAGAAGGCAGAGGTGATCTTCCACGCTTTCATTGCTGGATTCATACACTGATGTCAGAAGAGTCTATGCCAGGAAGAAAGGAAGTATAGCTTAGAGGTCCTCATTTTTTTCATTTTTAAAACTCCCCACCCACCCACATATGCTTCCACACTTCCCCTATGTTGTGAGGACAACTTTGCCATGTTTCGTTTGGGGTGGATCACCTTTTTTAGGGCTGAGAGAGGCCTTTTTTTCTAAAGGCAAATGCCCCGGAAATCATCTCAAACTGTCCTGTGTTTCTTCACGGAGGACCGCTCACCATCTAAGCTGAACACGGACAAAAGGGAGATCTTGGTGTTTCAGCCTGACCATCCAACAGCCCCTCTTCATGTCGCCCACTGGATTTACAGGGTTGCACAGTGGCTCCTGTCTCGGCTGCAGGAACCTTGGAGTCCTGTTGGATGGCTGCCCATCTCTACGTCCCTTCGTTGGGGCTACAGCAAAAGCATGCAACTTCCATCTTGTGAACATCCACAGGAACCAGAGGTTCCTGACTGCAGAGACTGCCCATCTGCAGTTATCTCACACCTGGATTATTGCAACAGTTTACTGGCAGGTTTGCCTTCCTGCTCTCTTCTCCCTCCAGTTTTAATTCAGAACAATGCTGTCTGGGTTGTTTTAAATCTGCCAAAATATTCACCTGTTTCTTCTCCCTGTAGGTCCTTTCACTAGCTTGCAGTTTGGGCCAGGGCCTGTTTCAAACTTTTGCTCCTGGTATTGGTCCTGCTTTGCATTCTAACCTCTCTCAGTACCTCACAGCTCAGTTTGTATGGTATATCCCATCCAGGAATTTGAGATCTGCAGGCAAAGGATTATTGTCTGTTCCACCAACGCATACAGCTCTGTCAAGGCTGCGAGTCTTTCAGGATCTGGCTCTGCATTTGTGGAACAGTCTTCCTATGGATTGCTGTCTGGAGGAGGATCTCACCCACTTTCATAAAGGGCTGCAGACCTTCCTCTTTGATTCACCATCTTAAGCCACTGAGCTGTGCTTAGGGTGCTGAGATGGGGCAGTGACTGGTGGGGTACTGGGGATTCCATTCCATGTGTTGCTACAACGGTAGGTTTATTGACCTTGTCCCTGACTGTTTATGTTGATGTTCCACCTTTTAGTGAGACGAGCATTATAATTAATTAGATCTCAGCTGGCATGTGAAAGGGATGGGTACTTATGCATTGACTTGTGTATGCATTGTGCAGGCACGTAGATGAGGGCGTGAGAGTGTGCATGTGCGTGCATGGTGAAACAGTTGCTCACCTTTAATGCTTAAAAAAAAGCACTGGTTGAAGGTGCTGAAGGAAGCAATTCGTCTTTTGGAGCATCTCCTCCAGCTCATGTTTAATTCAGCACCGGCTTTGTGGCAGAATAACACCGAGTCAAGTTTTTATTAAAATTTCCTCACTTGAAGTCTCAAAGCAACCGGTGTCATTAGAGTTTAAGCATTAAAGGTGAGTAGAAAAATGGTCAAACTCTTCCAAATTTCAAGGTGAGTTCAGGCAAATGTGGAATTCAATTAACTTCCTTTTAACCTTTCCATTAAAGAAGGCAACCTAGTCCACCACCATCATATCCATGCCAACAAGCTCCTACACGTCTTTGTCCCTCTTTTCCTTAATATCCCCAAGCTCACACACACAACTGGCTTCCTGAAGGGCTGAAGCAGGAACTTTGGTTTCCTTGGGGAGGCCAACAGGAGAGCTGGCAGAAGAGACTGTTCTTTGAATAGAAGGGAAATACAAGTCACTATAAACCAGGCTCTCAGATTTCATCCAGCTCATATCAAACCAAGATGTTTTTGAATGGGGAAAAAAAAAGTTCCTTGCCTTGACCACCAGATGCTTTTCTGGCCTTTTGGAGGATTAATACTGGATTTACATCCGTGTCCTCATTTTGGGTGGAGGACATCACAGTGGTTCAGAGAATAGGCTTAGAGGTTTCAAAAGCTTTATTCAAAACATCAAAGAAACAACAATTGGCAATTGCCAGAACTAACAGAACATTGGATTTGCATTACTGTATAAGCCATTCCATTTCAAAATTATTGCATGCTGCTATCCCATTTGTTAACAAATCAAAACAACCCATGTCCTGAGCTATGCCTTCCTGCTTCCATTTTCTCCCCAGCCTGCCAACAGAGAAAACTTGCAGCGTGTCTGTTTGCTCTCATCACAGATGGTTACCCAAACATTCCCGGAGTCCCATCCACCACCTCATCCCATCCTTCCCCTCTACACAGCAAAGCACTTAAGCACTAAAGTATGAGTATAACCACAACAAGGAGAGTGCAGCCAACACAACAGCTTTCAAGTAATTTCTAACTTATGGAGACCCCATGATGAACCTATCACAGGGGTTTCTTGGCAAGCTTTGTTCAGAACCGGTTTACCTTTGCCTTCCTCTGAGGCTGAGAGAGTGGGACTTGACCAAGGTCATCCAGGAGGCTTCTGTGGCTGAGCAGGGTTTCAGATTTTAGTCTCTTGGAGGGCTTGTTCAGCACTTAAACCACTACACCATTGGTAGCAGCTGTACACCCCCACACATGATATGGTTTAATTGGCATACATCAAAATTGATATAAAATATCAAACATTCTGTGCTATGGCTGTACAGCTCGGCTGGCCAAGAGGAAAGCTGACTGAACACATGTGTTATGAAATTAGGCCAGGAAACACCTCCTAGGCATGATGAGGTCATAGCCAGGAGATCGCCAGAAAACTGCAGAGATAATAGGCTGCTTCTAGTCTTAATGACTCTGCTTTCTTAAACAGTAGTGACCAGGAGATTCCCACCAGACTACTGACTGTCTCAGGCCCTCTTCCATTCACTCTACAGTCTATCCTATTATCCCTAGACCCATCCACTAACACTGAACTATCAGACAGCCATCAGCCCCTTTGTCATCTAACGCTAAAACCATCAGCTCATTCCAGACCTCATTGTCCACTCTGCAAATGCCATTGTTTACTTGGTCAGAGAGCCATTCACAACCATGTCCTCCAGGCAGAAATTGTATATAACACCCCCAGTTTTGAGTAATTAGCTCACAGCACACTGATTGCTAAACATCACTCTGCCTCTCTGATTTCTGACTGTGTACTGTCCTCAGACATGTATCCAAGCCACATTGCTGCTTCTTCCCTGCTCTTCTGGATCAGTAATGCTGCCCACTTCCTGAAGCTTCTCTATTAAACTTTCGTCCTTTTTCCTTCAGTTAGCCCTTCAAATGTGAGTGCATGACTGTTTGGATCTTGTGTGTGTATTATCAGTTCCCCCAATAAAGCACATTTGAACTTACTTTTGAATCTCTGTGTGGTTCTTCTCTGCAAAGACCCCATGAACATTGGTGGAAAGATCTTGCTAGGTTACCCCCCAGACCTCCTGATTTCAGCTAATAATTCCCCACCTTTGAATGGAGGTACTGGCCTAGTCTAATACCCCTGTCTCTCTGCCATGCTGGCTCTCAGTACAATTCTGACAAGTCCACTGGAAACCAATGAGAAGTCAGGCAGAATGTTTGAATCGGGAGCTCCCTCAGCCTCAGTGGCCCCAGGGGATGACCTGCACTGTGAGATAGAATCATAGAATCATAAAGTTGGAAGAGACCACAGGGGCCATCCAGTCCAACCCCCTGTAGTTTCTCCTGAATCTTTGTTGACATTAAAAAACCCCCAAAAAAACAAAAAACCCTTTTCTCTCTGTGATTGTATAGCCTGTTGGTGGTTCTCACTCATGCATACATTCCCCTACTGATGACTTTGGACATTTTGGTCTGATACAGAAAGTTCACGCTCAGTTTTGAGACTGTGGAGGCGGAGTTGCAGGTGCAAACACACACTGGGGTGTGCATTGACTTGTCCATTCAGTTGCACATTTGTTTGTGCATTCAGTTGTATATTGGGTTGCCATTCAACAGAAGGGTTGTGGACCACAATCTGTGCTTAATTCCACATGCCAAGATTTCTGCCACACAACCCAGATATGGGATCTTGGCTTACATTTCATGTTTTCTAACCCATTTTGAGTATTTCCCAGTGGAAAAGCAAAGTAACCTCCATCGTTCTCTCCCTCTCTCTCTCTCCTCCTCTCCCTCTCCCTCTCCCTCTCTCTGTTTCCTCCCCCCTTTCTCGCTGTACATTAGCAGGCCAGGAAGGGCAGTTTTGTACTTAACAGGCATGTGTTTGGCAGTCTCCCCAGAAACCATTCAGCTGTGTGAATGCTTGGAATTTAAAGTAGGTGCACATCTGAAATGTTGATCTTTACAAAGGCAGACCTCCTCTGACTTCTGCTTCCCCCTCGTCCAAAGGCCCTGAGTTGGGAAATGGATCCCGGTAAACTGGAGTTTTTCAGGGTCTGTCTTTGCAATGTGTTATGAATATGAATCTGGCTTGGTTCTGTTGCTGGGGCAGAAGAAAATGGGCGCAGGCAGAAGGTGCCAAATGATTATCCCTGATAGGAATTCAGAATGAGGCTTAGGTCTATTTAAGTCTTCATAAGTGGACTTACAGCTGTGGGAAATAGAACTGAGCAGTTTTGCAACCACCGTGTTGTGATATTGCTGCATAGAAGACCCAGCAAAGTGACCATTGTGCATTGGGACTCATGGGCACCTATGCACATTGGGGCTTATATGCAACAAGCATTGATGCTTGTGAGCACTCTTGATGCCCATCTGGGTGATGGCGAAGGACTGCTGAGGCACACTGGTAGAGCAGTAGGGCCTAATGAACATCAGGGGACTCTTGCTGGTTCCCTGATTCACATCGTTGTAATTTACAAGGAGGGTTCCTCAGAGCCTCTCCTAGATAGCGAGGAGTGCAGAAAGTTAAACAGTTACAGGTGAGTAAGGGCCTTTCTGCCCTACACTGTTCTAGTGCTATTATTCTCCTTCCCACATCCTGTGGAATTCTGGGCTTTGTAGTTTATTGAGGGCAAAGAGCTCTCTGGCTGAGAAGTCCAAGGCCCTTTCCGCACCTTACTGTCTTCCAGCACTGGGGTGCGGGGATCGCGTGAGCAGCCTCTGGAGAGAGGCTCTCGCATCCGGGGTCCTTTGGCTCCACACGAGCTGCCTGCTCACATGAGAGCCCTGCCTCTTCCTTCCGCAGTGCAGCCTGGGACCTTCCCAGGCTGCGCTGGGGCAGGAAGCACGACCGGAGCAGCTCCGGAGGATCCATATGCCAGGTAACTGCATGCAGGGCCTGGGAGCAATGCGCGATTGCGAACCATTTCCGGCTTCTAGCCGAAAATGCAAAAGTGCGCGATCGGCGCCTGCCGGCCCCTGGAACATCACGCAATTGTGAGTACATCGTGCGGATCACTCCAGGCCCTCTTTCACATGGAAAATGCTGTGCAAAAAGGGCCCAAGGTAGGAATCATAGGATCCTCTAGGTGTTATTGGACAACAAGTCCTGTCATTTCTCTCCGTTGACTGTGCTGGTAAAATTTGATGGGAATTGTAGTCCTACAACAAGTGAACGGCAACACAATTCCAACGGGCCTTGCTGTGTCAATTCAGAAGTGATTGATTCAGCTATGTATTGACTCAGCTACATTTCACATCAAAATGCAAAGTGTGTGAATCTCTCCCTCAGCTACACTGTCTCTCAACCAATGAGTGTCACCAGTCTATCAGCATGTCTATGGTGGCAGATTTTCTGGTTTATCTTTCTCTTTCATTCTTCACTGGGGAAAATATCCTCCACTCTACCTTGGTTTTCCCAGAAGCATCACAGGATCCCGGAGTGGAAAGAGGTGGCAAAGGCCCTCCAGTCCTCCTACTTGTTATGAACAAGTACCCAACTAAAGCACTCCTGAAAGATGGAGAGTTCACTCTCTGGCCTCAACTAGGCAGTCTATTCCTCTGTCAGACAGCTCTTACAGGGGGAAAAAAAAATCTGACTGATGTTTTGGTGGAATATCTTTTCTCGTAATTTGAGTCCACAGGCTCATTTTCTAGTCTCTGGGGCAGCAGAAAACCAGCTTGTTCCATGTTTCATGGATAGCCCTTCAGGTACTGAAAGATATATTTAACCTTGTGGGAACCTCTGCATGCAAATGAGGTGCTCTGACACTTATCTCTGGATCTTTCCTAAGATGCAGGGATAGCCCTCTATGAGGATTTTAGCCAATGGGAACTCAAGTTCACTCCATCTTCCACATGACGGGTCACAGTAAATTGAAGCTGACCTCATGGGCTGTGAGCAACAACACCAAAGTGTCATCTACTCTTACCAAGGCTGAACATATCCAGCTCCCCAAACTGTTCCTCACAGGGTTCTTGATTTCAAGACCTTTTATTCATTAAAGTATTTCTACCACACCCTATATTGAAAAGATCTCAGGGAGCCTTATAAGTAAGATTTAACATGCAAGTTAAAACAGTTTTAAACCTTCCAGCTTATTCTTATCCTTTGGTGAACTGTGTGGCTCAGAAATGGACATGTTAACCTTCCAGGCATCCCTTCCCTTTGCTCCACTGAGATGTGTGGAGCTGAATCAGGAGCTGTGGAAAATAGTCAAGGAAGATATATTCTCTCACCACCTTTCATGTGCACTGCAACGCCAAGGAAGCCCCACATTCATTTTCACCCAGGGCAGCGAAATGCCTTCAGCTGAGCCTTGGAGACTGCAGGACTCCACACCGAGGCCAGGTTCAGACAAGCAGCACAATTAACTGAAGAAATCAGTCGGGGTGCTCTGGGAAGGAACAAATGTTAGTTACTTGCTAGCATTCTCCCAGCATCACCATTTGCAACATCCACAGGCTGATTAATTTAATTCTAATGAAGGAATAACAGAACCAAGAATCAGTTTATTAGTTTTCCATGAACCATAAGGCAACTGGTTCCTACTGAATCATAGAATCATAGAGTTGGAAGGGACCCCCAGGGCCACATCCAGTCCAACCCCCTTCTGCCATGCAGGAAGATACCATCCAAGCCCTCCCTTTGACAGATGGCCACCCAGCCTCTCTTTAAAAACCTCCAAAGAAGGAAGGAGACTCTGCCACAATCCCAGGCAGCAGAGTATTTCACTGTCCAACTGCTCTCAGTGGTGGAGCTTGGAGTGTGGGGAGGTGGGGGTGGGAGGGGAGGGGCTATGGTACAAGGGGCATGGCTGCAATGTGTGGGGGCATGGGCAGGGGGCAGGGGGGCATGGCCAGGACATGCAGGGGCACGGCTACAGGTCAGGACACCCCAGAAACATTGCCACCTGGGGCAAACTGCTCCTTGAGCACCCCTGTCCCTACACGATTGACTGCTCTTACTCTCAGGAGATTGTTCCTTATGTTTGGGTGGAATCTCTTTTCCTGTAATTTGAAGCCATTGCTCCACCGTGTTCTAGTCTCTGGAGCAGCAGAAAACAGGCTTGCTCCATCTTCCATATGGCCATCATGTCACCTCTTCACCTTTTCTTCTCCAGGCTAAACTTCCCCAGCTCCCTAAGCCATTCTTCATGGGGCTTCATGGTTTCCAGGCCTTCTATCATTTTGGTCAGCCTCCCCATTTTAATGAATTGTTCATGCTGCATTTTGAAATTTGCCATGTTCTGCAATGATTTTTCACTTTTTCAAATTCAATAGCGTTTTAATAGGATATTAAAGGTGTGTTTAAACTTTTTTATTATCAGGTTTACTCAATTTATCTTTTAGCAGTTCTCTAAGGTGCTGTGGGTTCCATGCCAGCAAAAAGTTTGGGTTAGAAATGAAATAAAATGGATGTATGTCCCTCCAGCGACACCTCCTCGAGGAGTCCCAAGATGGACATATATGTATCTATTAAACTAACTGGAAAATTTCTAGCAGCTTTCATCTCCACCAGGAGTAGGTGTACTGCAAAGCTAATGGGTCCTGCTCACTCAAAAAGAAGCCATTCCCCAATACTTTGCAGATTGCAACAGAAATGGCTCAGAACAACCCACTGCTACCAAGAAAACCCTTCTCCCACCAGCTGCTGTGAAGATTGCAGCTCAAGTGAGGAGGGAAGAGAGCAGTCTGAGGGGTGTGAGGAGAATAGCTAATGCAGTCATCCCTGATCATCAAAAAGTCCTTCAAGTCCTGACTCCACTAGAACACAGCATCCTGGACTCAATGGTCTTACTGGACTACCCTTTAGATCAGTGGTTGTCCAACTGTGGTCTCCAGAGGTTTGGAACTCTAGGTCCCAGAATCCCTAACCATTGGCCAAGTCAGAGGCTGCTAGGAGCTGAAGTCCAAAACTTCTGGAGGACCAAAAGTGAGGAACCATTGCTTTAGACAACCACAGGTGTTCCATCAATTATGAAACTCACAATTCATCTCTCCCTTTCTGTGGCCTCCCAGTCCCACCATCCTACACTTCCCATCTGCCTCTACATGCCTGGGTGGGTTGAGGAGAGAAAGAAAAGCATTTACCTTTTTCTTGCTCTGTGGTCTCTGTGTTCTCTGGGCTCCTGCAACAACCTACCCTGTTTGAGGAAAAAGAAATACTCTGAGCAGGTGAATTTTGCATTTTAAACCCTTTCAAATCCTAGCAGCAGCAGGACTACAGAAACAGAATCAAATTTGCTTCTGCTGCGCTGTGCTAAATGCCTTTACAGTTTGTTGCAGAAAAGGGTAATATATTTTGAAGGTAAACATAATGAAATGAACATCTGTAACCATGTTGTGCCCAGACAGCTGCCTTGCGAGTCGGAAATGCTTTCAAAAACAAGAAGACAGAGAAGAGCGAGCACCGCCTTCAGGGCCAGAGGGCTGGCAAAGGGCCCCCCACCTCCACCCGGATGCTGCCCTCCCAGACTCTGTTGCCACGGCAACACGCACTGCTCTCTAGACTGGGATGACGGGTGGGGGGGTGAGATTGGGCGGTGGGACCCTGGACTTCACCCCTAGGGTCCGACCCAGCCCATAGCACTGCCTGAGACAGAAGGTGCCTGCGAATGCTAACGTCATTCCTGGAAACCTTTTTGGGGATGGAGGACAGAATCCAGGAGGCAGAAATGATTGATCCGTAGTCAAGCGCAGTGCTTTGCCTGCCAAAGGGCAGACGTTACATCCCTCCTGCCTCCAGACTCTTGGAATTTCCTCCCCGAACATTAGCAGCCTGCTCCTTCCCTTGTTATTTCTAAATCTCAATTGAAAACTTCTTTGTCTTCCAAAAAGCTTTTGGAATTTTAGTTCCATATTGTTTTATAATCTCATATATTTTGACGACATGTATTTGTCAGTTTGCTTTATACTGTATTGCATATTTTATCTGGATAATATGTTTTACAATTACTGGTATATGGCATAGTTTCATTATTCCTTCCTTTCCTTCTCTTTGTACTTGGGTACATATGCATAGATTTTAGAATGTACGCCTTTGGCAGGACCCACTTTTGTATTGTTTTACTTGTTAAGCGCCATATATATAGACAGTGCTATATAAATAAACCATCATCATCATCATCATCATCATCATCTCCATGTTCTAGGGTCCAACATCAAGGCAGCCAGCGTGGCCAATGGTGAGGGGAGATGGAAATTGTAGTCAAACAACCTCTGGGTTGCGAGATTGATTCCTGCCCCTTTCGCAGTTGGGCAGAAGAGAGAATTTCAGCAGGCGTTGCTTGTTACCTGGTTGCGTTACAAGCAATGCCTGCCGAAGTTTCTTCTTCTTGCTTGTTATTGTGAGCCTTGAAGTCATTTCCAACTTACGGTGACCCTAAAGTGAGCCTGCCATGAGGTCTTCTTGGCAAGGTTTCTTCTGAGGACATTCCTCTTGCCTTCCTCCGAGGCTCTGGCTATTTGTTGGGCTTCACCTTCCTCCTCCTGTCCTAGAATGATAGGGCATCATGACAGCATCTAATTGAAGGGCAGCTTTGTGGGGCGGTCAGTGGTGATCCATTACTGGCACTCGGGAAAGAGAGCAGACCAAGCCCACTGGCTAGTAAGAGTTGCACAAATTTATACCTCAAATACTTCTTAGGATGCAAAGCCCTCTACAGAAATAACAAGATTTTTAGGGAAAAAACCTCTAGATGAATAAAAGAAAAACAGAAACAGTAATGCCAGTGCACATGGTTTTGAAGTGTTTCAGCTTTTTAAATCTTTGTTAACTTGTTAATCTGTTTCACATGCATTCATTCTATTTAATTTATTTTTTATTGCATTGTTCATACTGATTTCACCCATCTGCCAGCCTGAGTCCTTGTGCTTTGATAGTGACTGTTTCTGCACTACCTGTTACAGTGCTATTCTTCTTCTTCCAACCTCCTGTGGAATCCTGGGGTTTGCAGTTTACTGGGGAGGCCAAAGAGCTATCTGGCTGAGAATTTTAAAGGCCCTCCCTCAGCTATAAATCTGAGGATTCCATAGGACATTGAAAGTGGAATAATAGCACTAGAACAGTGTAGGGCGGAAGTGGCTAGCATCTTCCCACATGGTGGAATGGAGTTGGACAGGATGCCTCTTGGGATCTCTCCCAGCTCTATGATTCTGTGATCCTATGAACTAATTAATTCTTAAAATCCTTTTTTCAATAAAAAAGGTCTTTGCCTATTGGCAAAAGAAGGCAGAAAGGGACCCAGCCTAACATGTCTTGACCAGGAGTTCCACAGCCTGGGAGCCACCATTGGAAAGGTCCCATCTTGTGAGTCTTCGCCAAACAGACCCGTAAGAGCCATGGAACCCTGTGCTATCATGATGAGGGGCTTTGGCTCAAATCTGCCTGCCACACCCCCCTGCCTGGGTCAAAAACTGCTAGCCTGCACCACCATCATCCTCAGGGCAGGGAGGCTGACATAAGGAGGTCCACCTGCCGAGTTCACAATTCAGTCACTCTTCAGCCAGGCATGCTCATATTTTTTAAAAAATGACTTCTCTTCACCAAATACTCCCAGACAATGCTGGATAATTGTTTAAAAAACTATTTTATTTTATTTTATTTTATTTTATTTATACATTACCTTTCTGCCACTGCAGGACTCAAGGCAGTTCATTATTTGAGTTAAGATATAGTTAAAACAGTGGAATTTTTGAAAACTGATTTTTTTTTAGCGATAGCCAGCATGGGATAGTGATTTTAGTGTTAGACTATGACCCTGGAGGCTAGGGTTCAGTTCCTTAGTCATGGAAACACACTGGGTGATCTTGGTTGTGTCACACTCTCTCATCCCCCAGAAAACCCCTTAGGTTTGCCCAAAGTTGGAAACTGCTTGAAGGCACACAACAGACAGATACAATTCTCATGTGTGAATTTTTGTATTCTCACATCCACCCCTTCTCTTTGTGCTGCCAAGTAGGCTACCAAGAAGAAGGTCCTATTGCCTCCCCGTCTGTCAGGTGGCCCTTGGTGCTTGGCTGTGGATTCCCAGGGGCGTGGGCCATGGCTGAGATGCCTTCTTGAGGCTCTCCTGCCTTTGGAGTCTTTCCTTCTCCCGCACTCAGGAGAGGGTCTTGCTCTCCCATTACTGCAGAACTTTTTCGCCGTCTGCTCCATTGCCTTTGCCGCTGGCAGGCAGTCCGCTGCTCACGGAATTTGCCTCGACATACTCCGTGCAAAACAAACCAATTTGTCCATTGTTCCACACAAAAGGCCTCTTCCGAGTTGCACCGCCTGCCCCTGTTTTATATTCGCAACATGGGGCTTTTACATCACGAAACATTTTGATGTATCTGTTCTTTCATTTTTAATGAAAACATTTCAACTGCTCAAAAGAAAGGTCACTGCGGTGCATTTAGAGCACAAATCACTGCACACAAAATGGAAAACAGCCAGTGATGGAAGATACCTGGGAGGGTGGAAGGTGGGTGGGGGTGGACAGAGATTGCCATGGGGTGGAATGGAAGCAGAGAAGGATTTAACTGCCCTTTCAGGCTTCCAGAGCAAATGCGGCATTCTGAACATGTGTGGCGTCATTCCCTTGGGGTGCTTTTGCTGCCTCCAGCAAGGATTGGCAGACCCATCCGGCACAGAACCCAAGGACTTACTGGGCTGTGAGGAACGCCAAGAGACACACAATGTCCTGAATCTACATGACCCTCTTGTTTGTAGTGGGAGTGGTTGCTTCTCTACCTCTTGGAGCAAACCCGTAGATGCCACATTGAGAAGCTGGCCTGAAAATCTGTTCTTAGTCCCAACTAGAGAAGATCCATAGCGATTCATTGGAATTTACCTGTGTATTGAGTCACTATTCAACAATGTATATAATGGGTTGAATTTTGGACTAGAATTCAGAGGTACCAAGGTTCAAGTCCCTGGCCATTTACACACTGGACTGTTATAGTGCTATTATTCTACATTCAACATCCTATGGGATCCTGGGGTTTGCAGTTTACAGAGGGGCCTTTGAGGGTTAGGCCTCTGAGGCCCCTCCCTAAATGGCAAACCCCAGGATTCCCTGGGATGTTGAAAGTGGAACTATAGCACTATAATAATCCAGTGAAGAAATGGCCCCTGTTCAGTCATGGGAAGCCAATGGGTGATCTTGGGAAAATCACACTCTGAATAATTGTCTTTTTTTTCTCAGCCAGAATGGTGTAATGGCTTGAGTGTTGGACCAGGACTCTGGGAGACCAGGGTTCAAATCCCCACTCAACCACAGCAAACCACTGGGTGACCTTGGGCAGGTCCTAGTTTCTCAGCCTCAGAGGATGTTGTCAGGATTTGGCTGGGACTGGCTCCTCTGAGCACACACAGAGTGCAGACAGTGAGGCAAGACTTCGCCGCAGCTGGAGTTTTCAGTCAAGCAGACAAAAAGGGCTGGAGACACATTCTTTAAGCTTAGAGCAGATTTATGACTGCACACTAAGATGAGGCTCTCCAGCAAGCATAGCAAAATGCAATTAGGAAAGCAAAACATCAGGAGCAAAGAATAACATTGGAGATAAAACAGACAGGATCTCCCCCTTCATAGTATACACAGACAGCAGCGTAACATGACCAGACAGGAAAATAACAAACTGGTGGACTGGTGGATTGTGCCAGTAGATCCGAGCCTTTCTAAGGGCTAACCGTCACCCTGAACATATGGGGTGACCCAATCATCTTTCTGGTCTTCCCCAGTACACCAGTTGTAGCCATAACAGACAGACACATTAATCTTGCACCGGCACCTCTGGCCACATCACCTCATTTTCTGCCGTCCACGTAGAGGAAACCTTGTCTGACTCAGCAGAAAACCTTGACAGAAGTCAATGGCAAAGAGAGGCTGGATGGATATTTGTTGGGAATTCTTTGGTTATGTCTTCCTGCATAGCAGAAAGGGGTTGGTCTGGACAGCCCTTGGGATCTCTTCCAATTCTGTCATTCTATGATTTTATGTTCTATTATTGGGGGAAAGAGAGGTTTCTTTGGTGGATCCTCCCGACTCTGGAATTCCCTTCAGACAGAGGCTGGGCTGTCAGCCTCCATGAGGTCCTTCAGCAGGCCTTTGAGAACCGAATCCTTCAAGGAGGAAGGGCCTTCAACTGTGTGCTTCGTTGTATGCTCATGTTTCTTTTTAGTGGGCTTGCTTTTAACTGCTTTTAATTCCACTGACACTTTAACTACATTTTTAAGTTTTTGTATGATGTGTTTGTTTTTAAGCTGCCTCTGTTTTAACTTTTGTCAGATCCCTGGAGTCCCAGACTGGGAAAAAGACAGAATATAGCTGAATATAAAATGGTGTAGTGGTCTGAGTGTTGGTTTAGGACTTCAGGAGATCAGAGTTCAAATCTTCTTTCAGTCGGGGAAACCCATGAGAGAGCCTTGAGATACTCCCATCCTCTCAGCCTTGGAGGAAAAAGAAAAAGCAAACCTCTGCTGGAGAACTCTGGCCAAGAAAACCCTCGGATGAGGTCTCCTGAAATAGCTGACTTGAAGACACATCACTACAGGCGGCAGCAGCATCTCTGGTTGTTGACAGTGCTGCTCAAGTCTTGCAAAGTCAGGACAACCATGGCTTCCTTGATATAATCACTATCTTCCTTTTTCTCTTCCTGCCTTCAACTTGGCTGAACATTTTCACCTTTCCAGTGAGTCCATGTCATCAGGACTCCTTTAGCTGCATACTCAACTGTGCCGTGTTACTGTTCAGCACAAGGGCTCTGTAGCACAATGTATGAAGCAGAACTCCACCTGCATATACAGTCAGCCCTCCACATTTATGGATTTGACTTCCACGCATTTGATTATTTGGGAGTTTCCTCAACCTGTGCCCCCCCCAACTCAGGTGCTTCCTTTCTTGGGAACCTTCCCTCCCAATCAGGCCATGCAACCCCTTAAAAACCCACCTCTGGTCCTCCTCCTCTTCCACCAGCTGCTGCTGGCCAGCTAAGGCTGGATCACAGCTCAGTTTCTCAGCACCACAAATCCTATCCTGATTCCCCCCACATACACCCAAAGAAGGAGATGGGCAAGAGAGAGGATGCATTGGGCTACCATGCCAGCCCACCACCTTGCTCTCTCCTTTCCTTGACTTGGTCTGGACCTTAGGTGCCCATTCTCCCCACCATTCCTGAACCCCCTTCCCACAGACACACAGACACATTTTGATATTTGTGATTTTTCCATTTTTGTGAGGGTCCTGCACTCCTAATCCTAGCAAATGTGGAGGGCTATATTTATGGCTGTATTTACCATGTGTGCCATCATTGTGTGTGAGGGTGGGGGGGAGAAGGAGGAATCCTCCTCAATGTGCCGCCCGAAAGAGGGCATGCTCTGTGTCTTCTCTCTGCAATACAGTTGGGATGGTGGTACCCAGCCCCTGGGAAGTGAATGAAATTCTTCTTTTCCTGCAGATGTTTAGGAAGCCCTCATAGCAAGATCTAATGTGCTTTGCCTGGCTCCCCATCCTAACAAAGATTCTGCATGAAAGCTGAACTGAGTGTTGTTCTTTTGACATCCCCTTCTCCCACTGCTCCCAGAATTGCTTTCCTGGATGGTGGCCCCTCATCCTTTCCAGAAGGGAGAAGCCCCTGAGAAAGTGACAAGCCTGTTGGCAAAAGGTGGGAGACTTCCTGTCTCTTTTGGCCTCCCAGAATAGTCCGGCCAGCAAGCCTCCTGGGGGATTTTGGGTTCTGTAGTCCAAAAAAGCATGGGGGAATCCAAGCTCTGCCTTCTGATTGACAGGTGGGCAGCTTGGCTGGAGCATTCTCGGGATGTTTTCCTCCTGGGAAGCTTAGCTTTCCCTTCACAGCTCCAGATGCAAAGAGAAGGGCAGCTGCAGGCAATAAAATATTTCGTGGCCAGTGAATAATTCACGCCCCTCTTCGGAAGAGGTGACGTGGCCCTGGCATTTCTCATTCCAATTGATGAGCTCTTCAGAGAGAAAAACATCCCTTCTGCACATGCTTGGCATTCTCAACAACTACCCAGTAGTTGGCATCGTGGGCAGAATGACACCGAGAGGCTGCCAGAGCAAGTGAGCAGGGCTCAGCAACGCTGGGCGTGAGACTGCAGGTGGGCATCTCACAGCCCCTGACATGGCTCAATCCCCCCTCCCCCACAGGGGAAACTGAGGCAGAGGAACCACAAGGAACAACTCTGGAATTAGCTGTAGACTCAGTCCTCCTCAGTCTGGTTCTGAATACGGATGCACCATTGTCATGGGATAAGCTTTCTTGATGGTAGATTGATCCGTGGATTGTGCTTTGCCCTAATGCATCCCTAGAAAGGCAGCATGGCATAGTTGTCTGATCATTGGTTTACAACCCTGGAGAGCAGGGTTTGATTTCTCACTCAGCCACGGAAACCCACTGGGTGACCTTGGGCACATCACATACTCTCAGCCCCAGAAACCCCTGTGGTGGGTTGGCCATAAGTCAGAAATGACTAGAAGGCACACAACAATACAAAGTGAGTCAGAAAGTGATAAGTAAATGCAATAAATAAGTACATAAATGCAACAGGTGGCCAACAGCCCAGGAAAGCATCATGGTGCTTTAGCTGATGGCTTCCAATATCCCCTGTCAGCAAGCGGCAGAATCAGGGCTCTAAAGAACAGATTCTACCCAGGGTGTAGCACCCCAGATCCTTGCAGTGGGATCCTGGGTCTCCAAGGCTAGGGCACAGTTTCCCCCTCCAAGTAAGACCAAAAACAAAGAATGGAAACTAAACTGTGCAGGTGTGATCCATCTCTTGTCCTACTAGCTTTGAGAAGCATTTGGACAAGTTGATAACAGAATGTTTTAATTCCTCACTCTGTTCCTGGCCACATCTGTACCCTTGAAGTGTGAGGTTAAAGCATCAACCATCTTGCAGGGCCTACCAAACACCAAACACCAAACATTCCTTTGTCACAGGAGAGCTGTTGACATTTGGCCATCATGTGGAAAAACCCCATGAACTCCTCTGCTTTGTGGTAGAGGCCATACTCATGGCCATACGATCCATAAAAGAGCAAAAGGTACTCTGAACAGTTTCACAGAGAAATATAAATAAAGGCTTTTATCCCAATGTGCACATTTGTGGCTATAAACCCACTTCTTCAGATGCAATACAGAGTTATATTAAATCCTCAGGTCATAAAAGCACTGGTGTCTCTTCCATTGGAAGTTTTAAAGCAGAGTTCTGGCAGCTGTCTGTCTGGGGCCATTTCCACACTAGCCTATTACAGTGCTACCGGTGTTATTCTGCTTTCACCATCCTATGGCATCCTGGGCTGAGCAGTTTAGGTAGTTTAGGAAGGGACCTTTGGCCTTTGGCCCCTTCAGGATTCTGTAGGGTCTTATAGTGCTATTATTCTGCTTTCAACAGAATTCCATAGGATTCCATAGGATGTTGAAAGCAGAATAATAGCACTATAACAGTCTAGTGTGGAAATGGCCTGGGACAAATTGGTTGAGTGGCTTCCTGCCCTGGCATCTGGGGTTGAGTTAGAGGGCCATCAAAATCCCATCCAACCCTTGCAGTTCTGTTATCTGACGATGCCAGGGCATTGATCTGGTTGGGCTGGAATCATCAAAGTGCCATTTCAGAGAAGAACTCTAGGCATCAGCGAGTCTGTTTGGGAGAAAGGCATTTTACAGCATACTGTGAAATGTAATTTGAGCAGATTTTTTGAGGAGGAGGAAAAGTGGAAGAGGAATGAACAATACAATAAAAGGGAGGACTTTATAACTGGTCTTCCCAGGTAGCAGGGGGAAAAAAAAAATCAGAGATATAGACTAGTTCTGAGGATATCTGGAGGACTTTTTGTTTAAAAGAAAATACCAGGCTGGTTTGGGAACATAAGAAGGGGAAAAGCTGGATGAGACCAAGCTTGGACACAACTACTGGTCATGCTGAATGGAGGATGCCAGAGGGTTTAGCTCAAAAGGGCAACTTTCCCATTCTCTGACTGGAAGAACCCACAACATCTCTTCTTGTGTCCCTAATTAGGCTTGGAAATTTTCTTGGAAGTCCTCCAGATTTTCCAGCAGAAGGGAAGCATATTACAAGTTTCCCTTCCTCTGGTTGAAGATAATCTCTCAAAATCCCTGGAATGGCCTCAGTGCTCCTCTCGGATGTTCATGCCTCTCCAGAAATGCCTGTAATACTTCTTCTCTAAGCTTTTTCTGAAAGGTAGCAATGAGTAATATCAGCAATTTTCTTCCCACTGCAAAGAAGTATTTGAAAACCACACAGTTTTCAAAGAGTATTCACAATATACTGTGAACATTTTGCACATGGTTGTTTTGTACAGAAATGAGCATTTTCTGCACAGGAAAATAATATTACAATGCAGTAATATTACAATGCGGTAATATTAATTCTTGTGCAGAAAATACTGTTTTCTGCACAGGAAATGATGTTTTCTATGCAAATCAAGCATGTGTGATTTTTTTTTCAGAATAAACCCTCAACTATGGCATTTTATGCACAGAAAACTTTATTTTCTGTATAGGAGTTAATATTGCTTAGTTGAAATTCTGTTTCCTGTGCAGCAAATACAGTTTTCTGATGAAAACAACCACCTGTGAATTTTGCACAAAATAAGTCTTGAATTGCAGAGAGTCTGATCTGTCCAGGAATCCTCTTGCAGGCGTTCCCAGTGCTTGAAAAGCATGTTCTTCAACCATTTTTCAAATATTCCATCCCTATTTTGGTTGAATCTTGCTTCTTGAAAATGGGCTCACTATCTGGAGTGTCTTATACCTCTGCAATTTCCCCTATGGAAGTGTACTATTATTTAGCTCAAAGTTGCAAAAGTGGCATTCTGTGTGTGGTGCAGTTGCACATAGGCGATTTCCGCAGCAGGCTGTTACAGCGCTATTATTCCACTTTCAACATCCTGTGGAATCCTGGGGTTTGCAGTTTCGGGGGGGGGGCCTCGAAGGCCTCCACTTCCTCCTCTTCTCCCGAAACTGCAAACCCCAGGATTCCATAGGATGTTGAAAGTGGAACAATACGCTGTAACAGCCTGTTGGGGAAATGTGCAGCATTGCACATGCACAGTGCATATGATTGCATGTTGGTTGGTGCCTCACATGCACATTGTGGTTTCAGGTGCAGACGTACCTTTGTTTACACCTTTGTTTGTGCAGTCTCACAATTCACCAAGGAAGCAGTCCGGCACAATAGTCACTTAACTCCATAAGCATAATATTACCTTAGACCTCTGTGGTGCTGGAATCTGGCTGATGCCCTTGTTCTCTGCCCTGATGGCATTGCTTGATCCCATTTAAAGTTTGGAATGAGGGACAGAGATGCTGATGCAGGGGCTGTTTCTTGCACTGAGAAGAAGCCAAGAGCACAAAGTCTCTGTTTGGTCCAAGGACATGCAGATGCCCGGCTATCTGAATCAGACTGTCAAAATCTTCCGAACAGCAGGCCTTGACTTGAGCAAGGAGCATTCCTAACTTGATTTCACTCAAATAAGAAGCTTAACCTAAACCAGCACATCCCAGTTCCCAGTTCATCTCCAGTTTCCACATCCTTCCCCTCTGTGCTTGATTTATACTTCTCAACTCCTCTCCCTCCAGCCTTGGTTGCAGAACTCCCCTCCTTCTTCGAGACTGACTTTAGCTCAGATAGGAACTCTCCTTCTGTCTGGGCACAGCTTCTCATCTGCTCCACCTGATACTGTGTTATTTCAACTGACAGATTAATCTTCCAACATGCCACAAGAGCCATGCAGTGTGTAAATACCTGTGATTTCTCCCATCCCACGCTCATCCCCTTCAGCACAAGGTAATTCCCAAAGCTGTTAATTCCACCGAGAGCTGAAGGCAACAGGAAGCCAATTTGCCAGGGTTAGATCTAGGCTGACATAAATCCCATGTGCCATGTGCTGCTACTGAATGGCATTAATTTTTGCCAAAGATATTTTCACCTGGCCTCTGTCCCACTGCATTCTCCAAGACTTCTTTTAGAGCAAACTCTTCGAAACACTTAATCTGAACCAAAATTTGGTGAGCAAAGGCCTCTAGAGATCCAGCGCTGCACATCTGCTCCTCTTTGGGACACTTGCCTCAGCTCTCCTCAGAGGTCTGCCACATTTTTCACACACCCCCAACATCTCAAATGAAAACTGTGCCACATGTGACCAAACAACTCCAAAAGGTGGTCAAGAGGGCAAAAGTTCATAATGAAGAAGAACAAAAATATGAAAATCTGCAGCAATTCTCTTTTGCCTGAGCCTCTTGGGAAGGGAGAAATTCTGCCTCCTCTTCTGTTTTTCCCCCGGCTGAATTAATTGATGGCAAACAACTCTTGAGCTTTGGACTCAGTTTGCAACAACTGAAGGAAACTGAGGACCAAGGGAGAAAGAGGGAGGAGGAGAGAGAAACTGGGCCATTTCCAAAACAGCTGAAAAAGTGAGAGGGCAGAGACTTAATTCATTAATTGGAACTGCCCCGCCAAATCAGGACAGTTGGAAGGTATGCTTTCTGAACCATTACAAGAGTCTCCTGCACAGAATGGCCTAGAATGGGTAAGCAAAGAGTGTTGGTGTTGTTGTTTTCCCCAAGACAGGCTGGAAATTCACATCTACCCAGGTTTTAGTTATTGAATTGGATCGAGGTGGCACTGTGATAGGAGCCTGCATGGTCTAGTGTAGGATTGTAGGATTTTGGGCAGGAACTCCGGAGATGAGGGTTTGAATCCCTGTTTAGCAATGGAAATCTACTGGGTGGCCTTGGGAAAGTCCCACTCTCTCAGTCTCGGAGGAAGACAATGGAAAAAAAAACCCTCTGGAAACATCTTGCCAAGAAAACTCTCTGATAAACTCACCTTAAGTTCGCCATAAGATGACAATGACTTGAAGGAAGACAACAACAAGCATTGTGATACAATCTTTTACTATGCACCTGAGTCTCTGGAACTGGGAATGATAGTAAGTCTGTCTATATCCTTCTGACAAAGTATACAAGTCCATTGTCCTTGCTACAAAAATGGCCAGTGTGCAAAGATCAAACTCTTGAGATGGGGTAGAAGAAGTATTGGGATTTGGGGTGATGCTACTACAGATCCATGCAGAGAGAAGAGAAAGCAAGAAAGAGTGTGAAAGCCTTTGTTCACATGTACAGTTACACAACACACATGGAAAATTAGACCTCAGAACTTGGGAGATGTTTAGAAGTAACCTCTGGAGTCTTAGACCTAAATCCTGTGGTTAGTCCCAACTAGAAGAGATCTAATCAATCCCTGCTTGTGTGTCGATTCACCATTCAGTAATTGGTTCAATGAGTTTACTCAACTTGGGGCTAATCACTAGGATTTAGAAATTAGTCAGACAACTGCATTACCAGCAAGGATTGTCTCAAAAGTCAGAGACCCTGGCCTCATTTAGAGATAATTGATTCTACTTAGGGATTAAAATCAAATCAGCCTAATTTAGGCAGATTCAGAAAGTGTCCAAATTGAAATTAGGCTCCTCTGAGGAGGATCTAACTAGAATTCAGGAAGCAAGCTTGTTTTCTTGCAGCTCCACGTGCCAGGACATCAGTGAATGAATTCAAACTGGAAGAAATCATTCTTACATTTCTCTCTGTTGAAATCATTTTGTTAGCCTTGGCCCAGCTCTCCAATCTGTCTTTTGAATTTTGATCCTGTCCTCTGGCGTATTAGCAACCCCTCCCAATTTGGTGTCATCTGCAAATTTGATCAGGGTGCCCTCTATTCCTTCATCCAAGTCATTAATGAAGATATTGAACAGCACTGGGCCCAGGACAGAACCCTGTAGCACCCCGCTCGTCACTTCTCTCCAGGATGAGAATCTACCATTGGTGACCACCCTTTGGGTACGGTCAGTCAACCAGTAACAAATCCACCTGACAGTAGCCCTGTCCAGTCCACATCTTACTAGCTTCTTTGCAAGAATGTCATGGGGAGACCTCTTTGTCTACCTCTTTGTCAACTCGGACTTAACTCAATCATGCTAAATTGTGACCTTTTGGAGACATTGAAAAACTTGCGTAACTTTTACTTCTCTTATATCTCTCTCCAGCTTTTGATCAACTAGAGTCCATTGTTAGAGTTAATACAGCTTCTCTTTGCCTGAATAGGAATCTAGATTACTTCAATCACACCAAACAGCAATTATCTGACATATGCGGTCACACCAATGGAATTTCAGAGGCCCTTGTGGTCCAAATCTACCAACATCTATGGGCTTGTGGAATTTTTATTAGCGTCTCTTGTCTGAATGTTTTCCTGTGGAATCTGTGCTTCAGGGGCCATTTCTGCCCTTCACTGCTATGGTACTGTTATTCCAGTATACTGTGGAATCCTGGGGTTTGAAGTTTAGGGAGAGACCTTTAGGATTATCAGGATTCTTTATGGAGAGGCCTTAAGGATTCTCGCTCAGAGAGCTCTTGGGCCTCAGTAAACTACAAACCCCAGAATTCCATAGGAGGTTGAAAGTGGAATAATAGCACTCCAACAGGGTAGAGTGGCAATGGCTTATGATTCTGCGATTCTACATTATTTGCTGCCAGGTTGACTTCAACTTATGGTGCCCCTCTCACTGAGAGAACTCCCAAAGCCCAGTTTTTTGACTGCCTTGCTCAGGTCTTGCAGTCTCTGGGCAACCACTGGGACTTTCTTGATTGAGTCCATCCTCCTATAACATGGTCTTCCTCTTTCCCTACTGACTTCCACTTTATCAAGCATTATCGTCTTTTCCAGTGAGTCTTTTTGTCCCATGACATGTCCAAAATATAACAACCTCAGTTTAATTCATTCGTAGGTCTTGGTATTTCACAATCCTGTGCCTCTTTTTATTCAGTTCTGCCATCCCTCAGCAGAATTTAATTCTGTGTATGGGTGTACAACCTGGATAGTGAAGACAGCTGATAGGAAGAGGATGAACTCGTTCAAAATAGAGTGCTGGTGAACAGTTCTTCACTTACCACGGACTGGCAAAAAGGCAAAGGAATAAGTTCAGTGCATCACTATAAGTCAAAGTCAACTTCATAGCAGTTAACAACAATAACAACAAATGGAGATTCAGAACTTATGGGAAAAGAAAATGATCTTGATTCCAGAGGTGAGAGTGGTCATAGAATCACAGAATCATAGAATCATAGAAATGTAGAGTTGGAAGAGACCACAAGGGCCATCCAGTCCAACCCCCTGCTATGCAGGAACACCGATCAAAGCATTCCCTTTGACAGAGGGCCGTCCAGCTTCTGCTTAAAAACCTCCAAAGAAGGAGACTCCACCACACTCCACTGAGGCAGCGTATTCCACTGCCGGACAGCTCAGGTGGAATCTCCTTTCCTGCAGCTTGAATCCATTGTTCCCTGTCTTCATCTCTGGAGCAGCGGAAAACAAGCTTTCTGCCTGCTCAACATGACATCTCTTCAAATATTTAAATATGACTATCATGTCCCCTCTTAACTTTCTCTTCTGCAAACTAAACATCCCCAGCTCCCTAAGCCGTTCCTCAGAGGGCTTCAAGGCTTCCAGACCCTTCACCATTTTGGTCTCCCTCCTCTGGCCTAACCAATGCAGAATAGAGTGGTACCATTACCTCCCTTGATCTAGAAACCATACTCCTATTGATTCAACCAAGAATTGTGTTGACTTTCTTGGCTGCTGCATCACACTGCTGACTTATATTCAGCTTGTGATCTACCAAGACTCCTAGATCCCTTTCACACGTACTGAAATCCAGCCACAAGTCCCCCATCCTCTATTTGTGCATTCCATTTTTTTCTGCCTAAGTGTAGGAGTTTACATTTCTCTCTGTTGAAATCCATTTTGTTGGCTTTGGCCCAGCTCTCCAATCTGTCAAGGTCATTTTGAATTCTGATCCTGTCCTCTGGGTTATTAGCAACCACTCCCAATTTGGTGTCATCTGCAAATTTGATCAGCATGCCCTCCACTCCTTCATCCAAGTCACTGATGAAGATGTTGAATAGCAGCCCTGGGCCCAGGACAGAACCCTGTGGCACCCCACCAGTCACTTCTCTCCAGGATGAAAAGCAGCCATTGGTGAGGAGCACCCTTTGGGTTTGGTCGGTTCTCTGGGAGCAATCCCGAATGGATTGACCAGGCATCTGAATGAAATCATCAAAGACAGGATCACAACAGTGTTACCACCGTGAACTGGTCTGGCCTTTGGTTACCTTTAGATATCATTTTGATATCACAATTCGGCCCTGCTCTGCCACCAGCCAAGTGTTTGTGAGGCCACTGAACAAGTGCGAAGCTAGGCATGGCCATTCACAGTTGTTTACACCAAAGCAAGCCAGAAACTGCCAGATCTGCTTTAGCGGACCTCCCGAAACAAACACCTTCATTATAGATGTGTATTAAAACAAAGAGACCTCTGCCCCGGGAGGGCACCCTGGCGAGCTAAGTGCTTAACCGCCAAGCTAGCCGCATCTACACACTGGCTATACTATTGTCAGTTTGGACCATGACTCAATCATGTAAATTCTGACCTTTCGGAGACATTGTCTCCAGCCCAAAACTCATTGTTTTCACCCAAGACCAGACTAGCCCACGGTCATTCCTTCTCCTATAAAAAGCCCCAGTTCCGAGAGCTCCTCGGATCTTTTACTGGATCGCTCCAGACCTCCATTCTGCCTTGCTGCCGCTCTGTTCAGAGAGTTCCCCTTGGCCGCTGTGCTGAGTCTCCTTCTTTCCAATTGGTTTCGCCAGGATTGCGAGAAAAGGTGACGTATCACCCATTCCCCAAATTCTCTTTTCCATTTCCTATTTAGTAGTGAGGCTGTGTCTTCTTAATACTTGTTTAATAAATATTGTTATTAGTTGGAACGGTGTTGACTGCTCACTGACCTGACGCTGTATACATTGGGTAAAAGATCCCCGCTAAGTTACCCTGCCCCTCACTAGCCAAGAGAGTGCTCCAGCTAATTTCCTCATCTTGTTGTACTTGTTTTGGTTATCTGGGTGTCCCTCACGGGACCCCCACGTCACAGGGTAACAACAGTAGACATGGAAGAAAGTAAACTACATGAGTGTGTCACATTATCCAATGATATCTCATTGATTGGATAGAACCCTACTCATGAATGGTCTAAAAATTCAGTCAGTTAACATCTGGTAAACTCTGAAACCAAGGTAATAGCAGTAGTCGTTGTCATCATCATCATCATTGTCGTCGTCGCCGTCGTTGTCGTCATCACAGGTACCCTTCCTGAGCAGCGCTAAGGAAGGGTGTTTTATTACAAGAGGAACAGGGGCTCTAACTTGTTTTAAGTCCATTAGGGCAGATCATGAATTCAGCCTCTGCATGAGATGCTAAGGAGAGCCGGTTTTCTGGAGTTCCTGCTGTTTTCTGGTGGTCCTGAGTCCTTCCCTCTTCCACAGCTGGAAGCAGTCGGGCAGCCTCACCCTGGACATTCTGCCTGGATCGCAACAGTTAAATGAAAAGGCAGAGGGATCTCCTGATGAACAACCACTTCTGAGCTGCCTGCGTGGAGCACAGTCCTTGACCGGCCAATGAAATAGCTCTTGAGACATTTGGGGTTTAATCCTCACAGCCAGAGATGATTTGCTATAATCCCCCTCCTACAAAATGGTTAATGTGTTGCAACTGAGGCAATTTCCTTGACGATATTCAGAGAAGAAAAGTGCACCTTTACTATGCCTATAAGTGTGTGTGTGTGTGTGTGTGTGTGTGTGTGTGTGTGTGCAAATCAGAGGGAGAGAGACTTAAAGCAGGGCTTCTCAGTATTTTATCCTCCAAATAGTTTTGACTTCAGCTTCCAGAAGCCCCAGTCAGCGTGTCCAATAATCAGAGATTTTGAGAGTCTGAGTCCAAGCCATAGGGAATGTCAAAGGCTGAGAACCACAACCTTACAAAATTTGTCAAGCTTTGATGTCCTCTCTGTCATGGAGAGGGTATTGGGTGTGTGATTGTAGGGAGTGGGCACAAAAAAGAAGGCTTGCTTGGCAAAGCTTGAGCTAGCCCAGGGCACAGACAAACCAGGTCTGCTTTCTTTGTCCCCTCACTGGAGAGGCAGCACCCCTTTTAGTATTATTAATACACCTTGGCTCCCTCCTCACACTCAGTCACACACCTGCTTCCCCTAAGACCCACAACCTTTGTGGATGAAAGGGGAAAGCTTCTTAAAGGTTACTCCAACCAAGAATGGATAACTTGTGGTAGAGTATTATTGAATTTAAATTCAAGAAAATACTATATTGAGGGTATTCTTATACAAAAATGGAATAAAATCTTTATTGAAAGAACTAACAAGGGAAAAGGTATTGTAGGTTCAAAGATATTCAAACAGAATAACACTATTTCTCAAAGATATTTAACTATTTGCTTCAAAACACTGTTACCCTGATATCTGGGGTCCCGTAAGGGACACCTCAATATGCTCACAATGGGGAACGGGAATTCGTAGAGCACAAGCTAAGCAACACAAGAGGCAGGGCAACCTAGCGAGATCTTGAACCCAGTGTTTACAGGGTCAGGCTGAGTCAAGGAGCAAACAAAAGTAAATTAAATTGTTTTCTTTATTTTTGACAAACACAGTCAAAATGTATGTATACAAACACACTCACACAGACCTAAAAAAGAAAGGTAGGAGTTGGATAGAGGGTTTCAAGAGGAGGTTTTGCATGGGAAATACTACACCTGTCCTGAAGCCCGGATAGTCCGAAGAGAAAAGTCCGTAGAAGTGGAGATTCTCAGCACATTGAGCTGAAGGGAAGGCTCATCAAACGGAGCAACAGCAAGGTGGGATGGAAATCCGAAGAGATGCTCAAAATCAGGGGGTCTTATAGTGGAAAATGTACCTGTAGGCTAGTCTGTTCCCGGGGAATACAATGGGTTTCAGGCTGGAGACAAAGCCTCCGAAAGGTCAGTACTTTGCATGATTGAATTATGACAGCATTGTCAATAGAGTGGCTGGTATGCAAACGCGGAGTGCTTGACAGTTGAGTATTCGGCTCGTCAAGCTGCCTGCTCGGGGCGGGAGTCTTTTGTAAACAGCGTGCCTACATAATGTGATCTTAAGAGGCTACTTGCCTGGAGGTCTCCTGAAGCTGCAGTCCAGCAAATACTGGCCAGCCTGGAGTTGTTTTGAATAGTTCAGCTATTTTCAGCCACGCCCGCGTGTGTGCTTATCCAGGGGCCTTGCAAGCACACGGAGAGGAATGGGTAATGAAGGCCAAATTCTTGATATCAAATGATATCTAATATACCACAGGCCCGGGCTAGAAACTACAGTAACAACACCTCAGTGTTCACTTACAGAGCATTCACACACACTTTTGCTCTCCCAGCACAGAGGTCTGTTTCCTCCACTCAGGGTTCTACTCTCTGACCCCTTTCAGAGGAGGCTTGGATACTTCTCTGTCCTACACTTAGGCCACTGAGAAGCTAACCCCGCCCAGAAAATCTTCTTTACTGGATGCTCTGACTCTATGAAACTCACTGAAGACAACCCACACTCCCAGAATATATGTGCTATCTGGTGTCTCTTCCACACAGCTCTCCCTCTGGATAGGTCTGGGTTCTTCAGTCAGAGAGCCAATTGGAGTAGATCACCTTCTATTACTAGACTGCTCTGCTATCTGTACCCCCAGGCTTCATCACACTCTGCTCCAAATGAAGACCCAGTGTAATGTAATGTTTCGAGTGCTGAATGTAGACTCCAGGAGACCAGGGCTCAGATCTCTACTGAGTGATGGAGCCCTCCCCTACCAGGGGGCCTTGGACAGGTCCCATTCTCTCAGACTCAGGGGAAGGCCATGGCAAAACTTCTCTGAATAATTAACCTTGCCAAGAAATCCCTTGGAGAGGGTTGTCTGAGTCAGACATGAGGGTAAATAGCAAACATGCCTACAGAACGTGTAGCACCTTTGAGACTAACCAAGGAAAAGAAGTTAGTAGCATAAGCTTTTGTAGACTTAAGTCTACTTCATCAGATGCATGGGCTGAGACAAGTCTACAAAAGCTTTTGCTACCAACTTCTTTCCCTCAGTTAGCTACCAAGATGCTGCTAGCTCTCTTTACATGCTGATCCAAATTAACATGACTGTGTCTCTGACTTCTGGTAACAATGTCTAGTTCAGGTAAACCTGCTCTTAAAAGCAAGAAGGTCGGAAAGCGTGTGCTGGCAGGACACAGGCTATAACTGTGTGCTAGATCAGGATGACCTCAGCATGGCCAGGTCATAAGTTCAAGAGGATTAGATGGAAACCCCTGACATTAATGGATTTGGGATAATTGTCTTCAACAACCTAACCTCCAAATACAATATAAGAAGAAACTGCCCAGGTACAGCAGGCAAGCACCTCTGCTGTGAGCCTATCCTACAGAGACCTCTCCTATTTAATTTATCCAACCAAGATATTCAAAGACTGTCATGACTCCCACCCATGTTTTGTCACCTGGAGTTAAGACAATCAGCCCATTCCAGACCCCTTTATTTGCTCTACGAGAAAGAAATTGACACATACCCTTTCAGGGCTGGAAATAAGGTACAAACCCCCCAGCTCCAGCCCAGGTAATTTGCTAGCATGTTGGGCATCATCCTGCATCCTAGACTCCCATTCCTCTGTGGGCCCTCAGACTCCTGCTTGAGCCACTCCACTTTGATCTTCTGCTTCAGGGCCACTAAATATCACCCCTTCCACCCAAAATCTCTCTCTCTCTCTGCAACCTTTCTCACCTTCTCCTTTAATAGCTTTGTATGCTTTGCAAGATTACTTGATTTGTTGTATGTGTCTCTTAATTCCCAACAAAATACTCTAACTTTTTAAGTAGAGTCCTCTTTACATTTAGTACTTTTATACACAGGTGAAAGATCCCACTTTTGCCTTCCTAAGGAGACCCTGACAGTGCTACTGGACCTCAAGGTTCCTCCCATTTTAGGGTAACAGAGCGACATGCTTCAACAGCAAAATCAGGAGGAAGAAGAAGAAGAAGAAGAAGAAGGCTGCCAAGAGGCTTATGGCTGTTAAAGAGGAAAAGATAAGGTAACTGTGTCTCTTTCCATCTCCTTTATGTACCTTTGGGTCTCATTTCAATGTGATATTTTAGCAGCTTTAGTCATTTTGTGCAATTACGAAATATTGTAAAAGCAATAAATCAGTGGGTGTCTTTTGTCACTTGGCAACAGTCAAGCAGCAAGGAAGTTCAGGTTGTGGCAAACCTCAGCCCTGCTCGAGATGCCCGTGTAATGTGGCAAAGTCCTCAAAGAACGGGGTGAGGATCTGGAGAATGCGATTTAATCATCTTTATACACTCAAGAATCCCCCCCTTTTCCTACCCCACCCCCCATCCCCAGTCTTTGGCACCTCATCCACAGAAATGCAATGACTGAAAATCAATAATGAGAACTGTAAGGTCAGGAAGGAGTCTTCTCCCAAGCTTGAGTCTTAATTTCAAGACCAATTTGCCTTGTGTCGGTGGAGGTTCAGCAGTACTGACAGCTAATTAATTCTCAAGTAAGAGTCGAGGCTGGGGGGGGGCAGGGGTGTTCCTTGCCCGTCCGAGCCATCGTGGGCATCCAACTTCCAAGCTTTCCTCCTTTCCTTGGCTCCAGAAAGGATTTTGTGGGCAAAAATTCTTTTGTTTGCCTTCCTGCTGTAAGAAGGAAATCAAACATGACATGGACAATTACCAGGAGGCTTGAGGAGGGGGGGCAAGGCACTCTTAAAATGCAAACATAAAAATAAATTAACATTCAACAGTTTGATTTCTTTTCCAGCACACAGCTACATGCTAGGTGCAATTTTACTGTTATGGGAAGGCCACGGGGCAAAGAAACACTGCGGTCGTTCTCGCTCCCGCGTGAGGCTAAAACGTGACTCACCATCCCTGGGCTCTGACAGTCACTTCGTGTTAAGGTTCCAATTATAATTAACTTCTTCATCTTTTTCTTTAAAAAAAAAATCAGAATATAAGTTATCTGGAGGCTATGTTTTACGAAATAGTTGCAAGCTGCTGTTGTTAAACAGTTTCAATCTGTTGGAAGCTGCCAACTGTTCCAGATGTTTGTGGAGCCTGGCAGGTTGTTTGTCAACTTCTACAGATCTGAAATGAATGGAAGATAATAAGAGGGATCTGGTCTCAAGCCACAAGTCCAGGAAACTTTGAATGTTCAGGCAAAACAATCCCTTCCCCCCAAAAAACCCCCCTATATTTTTTCCATTCTGTAAAGTCTTCTTGTCATTAATTGCTGTCTAGGTGGCTTCAACTTATGGCAACTCAATATGTGAGACACCTCCAAAAGACTCGGCCACCAACAGCCCAGCTAAGTCTTACAGACTGAAGGCAGTGGCAGCAGCCTCTTTGACTGAGTCAATCCACCTGTGATCCAGTTTTCCTCTTTCTTGATGGCATTCTACTTCTTCCAGCATTATCTTTTCCAATGAGTCATGTTGCCTCGTGGTATGTCCAGCACACAATAGCCTCGGTTTAGTCATTTCAGCTTCTAGAGGGAGTTCGGGTTTGATTTGCTTTACAGTCCATTGGCTTATCTCTTTCCTTGTCATAAAGAGGCCAACTGAGCAAGACAGAAGAAAGCAAACTGGAAAGTCCAGGTAAAGGGATCAAAGCAGACACCTTGGTGGATGCTCTCAAGACAAAACATTGGGTGAAGAGTCATCCTATGAAGCCAAATTGTGAGCAAATCAAGGCAGAAAGAAAGCAAGTTTTCCATTTAGAGAAAATAGGCCACCAGCTTCTAGAGAAAAATCTTCTGTTCTGTTTTTTTTTATTTGTTTTATGCTCAGTCTTTAGAGGTCTTTCAAAGAAAGTCAGATGGCCATCTTCTTTTGGTGTGCTTTAGTCCTGTATTGCTGCTTGGCAGGGGTGGACTAGATGACCTTTGGGGTCCTGTCCAATTCTAAGATTCTATGATTCTGAAATGTATTACAATATTTCTATTTCACACCCTGTCAGGGCCATGCCGTGTGCTCCCAAACTGTGATACAGTATAATTGGCTATAAAAACTGTTTAAGTGGCATGAAATAAGCATAAATCTTGCACTTATGACTAAAAGCTGTGTGGAAAGTAATAAGGACTCTGACTGGGAGCTTCATGAAACTGGGACAAAGGGCCTCAGCATGGCCAGGTCTTAAGTCTTTCCACACAGCTTTCGGTCATCAGTCCAAGACCTGATGGGTTTTAGATGGTCCTCTGAAGTACCCAAGCCTAGGAAATGATAGTGAATGAAGTTGTTAGAAGGAGCATCCAAAAGGCTGACATCCTGTTACGTTTTCTCGTAGAAACGGTTCTTTGTTCCTCCACCTTTCCAGTCATTAGGAGGCTATTGTGATCTCCCCAGTGCTTTGTCACCTGCCACAAAGACTATCAGAACCTTCCAGACCCCTTTGTTGGTTGCCACAGAGCAATTAGCATACTACCCTTAGGAGAGAAAACCCTGGCTCAGCTAGCTAGCACTCTAGACACACGTTGGCATGATATGCTGCATTAAGGCCTCCAGATTCTGGTTCATTGTACCACCCTCAGACTTCCCCACTATGAGACATCTTGCATTGATCTTCTGCTGATCTTCAGGAATGGTAACTATCACCCACTTCACCCCAAACTCTGGCTATCCAACCTTTCTCTCGTTTACCTTTGCTCGCCTTGTGTAGTTCATGAGACCTTTGGATTGTATGCATGTAGTTGTGAATTCCCCCAATAAAGACATTCTTTTTTATTTCCAGCTGGCATCCTACAGTTAGTAGTGGTATACAAAGGTGAAAAGATCCCATAAGGTTACCCCTCCTCTCACAGGCCTCCCTTCTGAGCAGTGGTTAACCCACCTTTTCATGGATGCACATGTCCTGCTGGAAGAACTCAAGCTCTCCCACTACATCAAATAACTTCAGACTAATTCAAACAGATTAAAAATGTATTGAAAAAAATAGTGAGTTAAAAACAGCTTAAAACAGTCTAAGAACTGTTCAGGTATAAAGAATTGGATACATTCAATTTGACACTAAAAGGCTTTGATTTTTTTTAAAAAGCCATGTTTTCACTTTGTGTTGGGATGGCTTTCAGGTATCTATAGTCTTTTTGGGGAAGCAGATGATGGTGCAGAATTCAAAACAGGAGCTGAGGCTGATGTTTTCAAGTTGTCACCTCTTACAGGTCATGACTTTACCCCTGCTGTCAGGAAGTGATGTTTTCAACAAGGGACAACACAGAGCTTATAGGGGCTGAGGACTGGGGCCATACTGGTCTCCAGGGGAGTGATATCAATGTCCTTGGGGTCCTTGAGGGCCTTCAACTTGAAGTTCTGGAGGATGGTGGTGAAGAACAAGAAGAGCTGCATGCGGGCCAGACCTTCTCCTGCACAGATCCGTTTGCCTGCAAATGAAACCCACAAAAGGGAGGGAAGATATGGGAAGGGGTGTCACAGAGAAGTAAAATGCTTGTATGCTTCTCCTTGTGAGAAAGGATTTTGGACATGACGAGAGAGCTTCTGTGAGCATCCTGCTTGCTCAGCATCCTGCTGTGCTAAACCAGGTTTCCAGTTTTCTTCCAAAAGAGAAAAATGAAGCCAAAAGATGCTTCACACCCAAGTATTAACAGATTCATATTCAGCAAATCTGGCATGTTTGTTCAAAAATGTAGTTAATGTGAACATCTGTTCCAACCCTACTTCATACTCTCTGCATATCAGAATTTCTTTAGCTGCCATATCACTGACCAGTGGTCAAGAGTTTTGTGGGTTTTCTTTTCTTTTCTATATAGACCCAAAAACTGCTGGTATCTTCTGCATGTTCCCTTACAGCTGGACATTTTCATCTGATGCTCTTCCATGTGAGGACAGGCTTGATCCCTCCCTGCTTTACTTTTGTAGGCAGGAAAAGACATTTCTTTTTAAACAGGCCTTTAATTAGTGAGCTGGAGACCTTTTACTTATTTATTAGCTGCTTTTAAAAATCTATTGTAAGTTTTATAATTTTCTATGTCTTTTAATGTTTTAATTGTTTGTATGCTTTTAATTGTTTTTTAATCTTTTGGAAGCTGTCTTGGGTCCCATCTTGGGAGAAAAGGTGAAGCATAAATTCAATAAATAAATAAATACAGAATGCATGGGTCAAGTTCATGGTTGCAGAAGTGGAATTGTGCATACATGGATGTGGATGGCCTGATTGTGCTTTTCTCATTGATGTGCATTGCACATAGCTGAACATGTATGCTTGGTTGTACGTTCAGTTACACTTCTGTTTTCTTAGTTCAGGTGCACAGCATTGCTTTGGTTAGACCTCATCTTGAATCCTGTGTCCAGTTCTGGGCACCCCAATTCAAGAAGGACATGGTCAAGATGGAGCAAGTCCAGAGGAGGGTGACCAAAAGAGTGAGAGGCCTGGAAGACATGCCCTATGAGGATAGACTTAGAGAGCTGGGGATGTTTAGTCTGCAGAAGAGAAGGTTGAGAGGGGACATGATAGCCATGTTTAAATATTTGAAGGGACGCCATGTAGAGGAAGGAGAGGGCTTGTTTTCTGCTGCTCCAGAGACCAGGACAAGGAGCAATGGATTCAAGCTGCAGGACAGGAGATTCCACCTGAACCTCAGGAAGAACTTCCTGACGGTCAGGGCTGTCCAGCTGTGGAATCTGCTGCCTCGGAGTGTAGTGGAGTCTCCTTCCTTGGAGGTTTTTAAGCAGAGGCTGGAGGGCCATCTGTTGGGACTGCTTTGAGGGTGTTCCTGCATGGCAGGGGGTTGGACTGGATGGCCCGTGTGGTCTCTTCCAATTCTATATTTCTATGATTCTATGATTCTATTATTCTATCCAGCACAACAATTGTGTACCACAATGAATGCATAACTCTACATGCAGAGATTTATGGTAGGCAATGAGGATGCAGAATCTTGGCCCATTTCCTTCTGTTCCTGCTCAGAAAAAGGACTTATAACACGAAACCTCCAGGGCTTTATCAAAAACACAGTCCACTGAGTAGATGATTGCTCATCAAAAGAGAAGACATTCAAGGAGTCTTGGCTACCTTGTAGCTAAGGTCAGTGCAGGAATGCAGCATGTCCTGTGAGAAACTGACCCAATCGTTCCCTCCTCTGAATGAATGGTATGTGTGTGTGTGTTTGCCAGAGGCATATCTAGGGTGGGGCAAATGGGGCACATGAGCTGAGTGCCAATGTGAGGGAGGTGCAAAAAAACTGTGCTTGTAGGGGTGGGGGTGGGGGTAAGAAGGTACTTCTACTCTTGCCCTAGGCACTGTTTGTGCTAGATGTGCCGCTGGTGTTTGTGTGCATTTAGGGCACTTTCTCCCCAGACTGAGATAGAAAAGAATACATCCTGTTAAGAAAGAAAGAAGGCAATATAAATAAAATAAATAAATACCTACATGGACACATATAGTGGGCACTCAATGTGTGACCTTGAAGGGTGTTGAAAAGTGATGCACATCTATTTCAGAGGTTTACAGTGCCGTCCAAACTGCCTTGTACTCTAGTCAGCCTGGATGTGGGGCCAATTGTTGCAGCTCTTGTAGAGGCCTGTTTTGGACCACTTTTCATTTTGAAGCCCCTTGTGTGTCTCTCACAGTCAGAAGGAGAGTCTAGTGTGGGCTGGAGCTGACCCTTCACTCTCCCAGCAATGGAGGATTAGGGAGACCCAAAACAGCCACCTGGTGAAACAATCCCCGTGGATGCTGCCGAGTGAGGAAGTTAACATTTTACCTGCTGAAAAGGGGATGAAGTAGTCACTCTTCCTGAAGGTCCCATCTTCATTCAGGAAGTGCCTGGGATCAAATTCCTTGGGGTTTGGGAATTCCTTGTCATCATGCAGCACTGATGTTAAATGAGCATGTACTGTGGTGCCCTGAAGAGAGTCAAAAATACAGCAAGACACTTCTTCCATCTTCAAAAGTTTGAGACTAGATGCCCAGAGAAGGAGCAAACCTGTCGATGATCCCTCTAAGCCTAGCAAAGTTAAGGGAAATACATTGACTCTAAGCCTTATTGGTGGAGGAATCACTTCAGGTTCCTCGAGTGGAAGCAGACAACTTACCTTGGGGATGACATATTGCCTAAATGGTGTGTCTTTGACCACTGCACGGGGAACACCTATTGGAGCAAGAGAGACAAATCTCTGGATTTCATGGATGACGGCATCTGTGTACGGCATCTCTCTGCGGTCAGCCATGCAAGGCCTCCGTGAGCGACCAACCACTCGGTCAATCTCTTCCTGCACTCTCTCTGTGAGATAGGTGAGGTTCAATGCCAGGGTACAAACATCCAGGAAACATCAGAGAAGTCATTCAAACCACATAAGAGCTTCTTTCCATGTGATGTATTACAAGGAAACAAGAGATGGTTTGGAAGTGTTTTCATGGGGAAATCATGTTCTAGGAGGGGTGGCTTAGGGAGTTGGATATGTTTAGCCTGGAGAAGAGAAGGTTAAGAGGGGACATAATAGCCATGTTTGAATACTTGAAGGGATGCCATGTAGAGGAGGGAGTGGGCCTGTTTTCTGCTGCTCCAGAGACTAGGCCACAGAACATTGAAACTACAGGAAAAGATATTCCACATAAACCTTAGGAAGAACTTTCAAAGGGTCAAAGCAGTTTGACAGTTGAATATGCTGCTACCTTGAAGTGTGGTGGAGTCTCACTCTTTGGAGGTTTTCAAACAGAGGCTGGCAGGCCATCTGTCAAAAGGAGGGCTTGGATTGTATCTTCCTGCATGGGAGAATGGGGTTGGATTGGACTTCTTAAGGGAAGCTCATGGTCTGCAACAGAGTTACTGGTTTTACCTTCTACCTCTGGGTATTTCTGGAGGATCAGGAATCCGTATCTGAGTGTGTTGCTGGTTGACTCTGTTCCTGCCACAAACAAATCAGATGAGGAGACAACCAGGTTCTCGACTGTGAACTCAGATGTATCATTGTGCTTTTCCTGGTGAAACACACAGCACACTCAGTGCACTTAATTGCATTCAGTAAAATATAATAAGAGAACCAGAGTGGAGTAGTGGTTTGAGTGATTCCCACTTGGCCATGGAAACCCTCTGGGTGACTTTGGATGCATCAGACATTCTCAGCCCAGAAAACCCTGTGATAAGTTTCCTATAATTCAGAAATGACTGAAAGCATAATAAAAGAAGTAAGTATCAAAGAGTAAGCATGAGAAGTAGACAAAAATCTGTACAACCAGTCAGCTGGGCACTAAAAGTTCTGGAAAAATAAGGCATATATTTAAAGTCCACATTTATAACAGCCTTTAGTTGCCATGGCCCCATCCTGAAGAACCTTGAGATTTATAGTTCTGCAAAGTGTTCTATAATGCACTACCACTGAGTTCTGATGCCTGTGTAGAACCTGGCAGCTAAAGTGGCATCAGAATATTACTACCATGTAGCAGGGATACAATCAAGGTCTTATAAGGACTTTACCTTTCATGTACCAAAACTTTGAAACATGGTTCCCAGCCTCATCTCTTTAGACTGAGCGGCTGAGGGTCCTTTGGCATTTGTAGCTAACCTGTTCTCTATGTGAGGTCACCTTTATCATCTTCTGGCCTCCTAGTCATCCAACTTGTGATGGTGGGAAAAAAACCCCAGATAGGCAGAGTTAGTACCAATTCTCCACTTAAGCATTCTTAAGTCTTGGAATTTTAGGATATTCATGTGTGAGAATCAGCAAGCTGTTTGGAAATATTATAGACTATTTATTATATACATTCATAGATAGATTTAGTTATTTATTTATTTTCGGTATATCCTGTCTTTCTCCCAACAGTAGGATTCAAAGTGATTAACAACATTAAAACCAAACATATTAAATTAAACATATACACTTCCCTTAAGGAAAAAACAACACAGGCATGACAATGTCTGGGCATTTGGATGGCATTGCATTACATTACCTGTAAGGTGTATCTTACATTCATCCCATTGCATTTATCTATTATATCATGTCATCTGTTTGAGGAATGGTACATCTCTTAAACAGGCATCTGTGAACACACAGCCCCCTAAGGTGTTAATCTCTTTGGGCATTGTTATATTTATAAGTCTCTGTCATATAGCTGTAAACATCCTTACATGCAATTTGGGATAACTTAGTTGTTTCTCTTACCAGTTGTTTCTCTTACCAACAGCAGCATATATGGGTTACTTTTAGTGACAGAACATGAAGATTCACTGCCCCAAGGTTGTAGAATCCATTGCCTTCCATGGTGTCTGTTGGCTGAGAAATCTTTAGCACAGGGATCTCTTCCTACTTTGAGGATTGTATGATTTTTGTCTTACCTGATCCATTTTAATATAGAAGCAGTCAATGAAATCTCGAGGTGAGCTGAGATCCAGGGTAGCTCTGTGCTGTTTGGCTTCCTCTAAAACAAACTCTCTGCCTTTCATGGTGTTTCGCTTGATTCTGTGATGAGGCCCAGGGATGAATTCCATAAGGGAAGGGAACATGTTAGCAAGCTAGAAATAAAGGTAGACAAGAGGCAATCTATTAGGAAAGGTGGAAGAGAGCCGCATGTCACCCAAGGACAACATGTTTGGCTTTCTATTAATCAATTGGGCATCCACTGAGCATTTTGAAATATGTCTTCTATTTTCTGCTGTCCCAAGCACAACCCATTCTCATTTCTGTGGGTACCTGAAGATGATTTAAGCTTCCCCAGGAGAAAATTACTCTGAATCCCAGTAGCAACTGCATGCTTTAAAAGAGCAAAGAAGCCGTTCTAAAATTTGAGAACAGAAGCAGTGGGAAGAAGGTCTCTAGATATTAGAACTCATGTCTTCAGTACAATGACATGCAGATCTAGCTGGCAAGTTTAAACATAATCTAGAAGAGTCATTAGAATTCATGTGGAAAGCAAGAAATGATAGACAAAGTAGAATTGATCCACAATCCCTTTTTGGGATGAAGAGCCATTGTGTGGACTGTAGGATGAGTGCTGGTGAATCCTCATAACATCAGGAACCCCTGTTCTTCAAGGATTTTTCACATCTCCAATCATATCTCTAATTGACTAAATCTCCTACCTATCCCAAAAGCATGTATACATGATAAAGCACTGCACACTAAATACATACATATATATTACACACAGGAATATATAAAATAATAGACTTATAGAGTGGAAGAGACTACAAGGGACATATTTTAGGACCTACCTGTCCCCAAGGAGAGCAAGTAATCTGAATGTTTTCATTCATGAAGCCAATGAAGGCTTGAAACTTCTTGTCATTGTAATCGTAGTGCTTTCCAAAGACGATGGAACCGATGACATTGGCAGTAGCAGAGCTGAGCAGGAATCTGGGATCAAAAGGCTGCTCTGGAAGTACAAAAATGACTCATCTTGCCTTGGCCCACTTTTAGGCAATCACAATCTACTCCAGCCTACTCCAGCCTAGGTTGGAAAACCTGAGTCTACTTTTGCTGACCATGTTTGCCTTGTGTAATATTACATGTGGTAAACAATATGGAGCAGACTGACAAATTGATAAGGATCTAAGAGCAGGAGAAGTTAGATTGATTCTTTCACAAACACCATCATGAGCATCATGGGTGAGATCTGGCCAAAAAAGGGGGATCTTAGCTCACTACATGGCCTAAATGGAGATTGCCGTTAACAAAACAATGCATCATATCTCCCTTTCATAAAACAAAAAGAAACAAATCCATATATGTAGCACCTAACATATCACAATTATATTTCTCATACATGACTATAAAAATGAGCAAAAGTTTAAAAGCATCACAAAAAATTACAACCATGATTACTATGAGGCCAGAGGTCACCATTACATGACCCTTCTTCAAGGAGGGCCTTTACAACCATCCTTCATCAAGGAATGTACCTTTCTGGGGTTAAGAAAAAAAAAAAAGAAAAGAAAAAAAAATCAGCCTCGAGATGTCTCTCTTCAGTTGGAGGATCGTGTGTCCCATAAGATCTATCACGTCCTCATGGGCCTCTCCTATATTGCCTAAGGGAGCACCAAAAGACTCATCATTTGAGCATTCTGCTCATCTTGCCTTCAATCTGTGCAACCAGGATTTTTGGTGATTGCCTTCATGGTCTTAACTGACACCTATTATGATGATACGCTTGACCTTCTGAAGTCCTCACTTGATATTAACACACTTGTAATAGCAGAGAGCTGTTCTCTCTTACAAAGTATATAACAAACTCCGGGAGAATATGGTCATTCCCACCTAAGTATCCTGCCACTTCCATCCCATTAACCAGGTCATCAATGTTGGTTAGGATCAAGTCCAAATAGCTGATCCCCTTGTTGTCTCTTCAACTTTCTGGACAATGAAATTGTCTACAAGGCAAGTAAGGAATTTGTTGGACCTAATCTTCCTGGTAGAATTTGCCTTCCAACAAATATCAGGATAATTGAAATCTTCCATTACTACTATCCCTCTTTTTTTCTGAATCTGTGTCCATCTGTTTTGGGAAGGCCTCATCAAAGTCCTCAGTCTGGTATGGGGGTCTATAGTGGAGCCCCAAAATTACATCCCTATTTTTTTTCTCTCCCCTTTTATTTTTACCCAGATGCTCTCAACTTGGCTTCCAGCATTTAAGTCATGGATCACTTCACAGCTGTAAACATCCTTGACATATAACGTACACCTCCTCCCTTCCTATTGGGTCTATTTCTTTGAAATTGGTTGTACCCTCCAATTACTACATTCCAACCACACCTCTCATCTCATTAGGTTTCAGTGATGTCTATTATATCTGCTTTGCTGTGTTAAGAGTTCAGGTTCATCTTGTTCATTTCCTATGCTTTGTGCATTAGTGTAGAGACATCTAAGACCAAGGGTACACAATCCTGATGAGAATTTATCCAATCTTACCTCCCAATAACCATCTTTCTAATCTATCATTGTAAACAGTTTCTTTCCACCTAAATGAATCAATATTTCCTGTACTGTAGGAGTGATACAATGTTGTCTTCAGATTGCTTTGGCCCTTTCCACACCTTACCTTTTTTGGGCACTGGGATGCGGGGATCGCGCAAACAGCCTTCAGCGAGAGGCTCTCGCATCCCCACTGCTTCAGCTCCACATGAGCTGCCTGCTCCCACGCAGGTAGCGTGAGAGCCGGCCTCTTTCTTCCGCAGCGCAGCCTCGGAATTTCCCAGGCTGTGCTGGGGCAGGAAGTGTGACCACTGTGGCTCCGGAGGCTCTGCACACATGACAAGTGCACGTGGGGCTCTGGAGCAATGCACAACAGCGCACCACTTTTGGGTGAAAGCTGAAAATGAAAAAGTGCACGAGCAGCGCCTGCCAGGCCCTGGAGCGTCATGCAGTTGTGAGTGCGTTATGTGGATCACTTCTCACAATCGTGTGATGCTCCAGGCGCCCTTTCACTTGGTAAATGCCATGCAAAAAGGGCCTTTGTTAAGATCTCATGGCTGAAGACATACACACAAAGTCTCATTCTTATTTTCTGTGGTGACATGGCTAGCCAGACTGTAGGCCGAAAACTTTAGATACTGCTCTTGCACTTTCCATCTGGCTCAAAGTACCTCTTCATCTCTCATATATTGCAAAAGTCACCCTTAAGCACCTCTGAAAAACAGGAGCAATTGACAAATCAATATGTATGTGATAAACAACCCTGAAATTAATCTAACCTTCAAATATCTCAAGATACAGGTGAATAACTTTTCCTTTAAATATTCTATGGCTGTAGTAAAAGGAGATTGGCTTGAGAGAACTGATACACTGTTATCACCGTGAACTGGCCTGGATTTGGTAGACATTAGATATCATTTTGATATTGCAATTCGGTCTTATTTTGCCACCCTCAGCCAAGTGTTTGTGAGGCCCCCAAACAAGCATGAAGCTAGGCATGGCTATTAAATGCTGAATCATTTCTGTTTACACCTAAGCAAGCCAGACACAGCCAGATCTTGCTTTAGGAGACCTCCTGAAACAAACACTTCATTAAGTATGCATGCTAACACAAAAAGCCCCCTGCCCCGAGCAGGCACCCTGGTGAGCTGGACACTCCACCGCCCAGGCAAGCTGTATCTGCGTACTGGTCGTTCCTTTGTCAATTCGAACTTAACTCAATCATGTTAAATTCTGACCTTTCGGAGACATTGTCTCTCGCCCAAACCTCATTGTTCTCTCCCAAGTACAGACTAGCCCACGGTCATATGTTCCCCCATAAAAACCCCAGGGTCCGAGAGATTCCTCAGATCGCTTTGGACTTCCATCCAGCCTTGCTGCTGCTCTGTCGAGTTAACTCCCCTCGGCCACCACGCTAAGTTTCTTCACTAACCTCTTTGGCTTCTTCAGGACTACGAGAAAGGTGTCGTATCACCCATTTCCCCTGAAACGCTAATTTCCTATTCTTTAGTTAGCTGTGTGCATGTGTTGTCTTATTTGTTGTTTGTCTGTTAATAAAACTATCATTTTTGTTACTTTAAAACTGGTCTGGCTGCTCTTCTGACCCGACGCTGTATACATAGGGTTGCAAGATCCCTGCTAAGTTACCCTGCCTCTCGTTTAGCTTAAGAGAGTGCTCGAGTTAATTTCTCCATCTCGTGTTTTATTTGACTATTTGGGTGCCCCTCCCGGGACCCCCATTTCACAGGGTAACAACACCTGGCTGAGTGGGAAACCAACACTTCCATCCAGACTTTGCAGACAATTGAGAAAACAACAACTTCATGTTGTCTGGGAGGCTTCAGCCACTTCCATGTGGACTCTTGTAATGGCAGGTGGTTGGACTAGGTGACCCTTGGGACCCTTTTCCACTCTGGTGAGATTTCAGTTCTGTGTAGACAGAGGTAGCCCTAGGGCTATAGGACATTGCTGGCTCTATCAGGTTATTGTCTACAACTTCTCATCACAGCCTCTGAGTTCGGCCTATTTCAAGAGTGCCTCTTTGGATCCACCTAAACCTAGAGTAGAAGCAGAGCCTATTCAGGGTACCTACCCAGTCCAGGTTGTGTGATTGATTGGGCAGGACCATCTCAGTCACAGCCTTTGATATCCATCAATTTACACCAGAAACATATGCCTCCTAATATTGTCCAAAAATGCATGTGCCTAAGTAATAGAACCATATTTTCTTTAGCATTGGCTCTCAGCTGAGTCTTTTCAGATAAGCTTTGGAAAGGAAAGTCAGACTTTCTTGGGCCTTCTCCAGTCCATTCTGATGGGTGCTTGGCATGGAATATCTTAAGCCCCAAACCTGCCAGATAAGCTCATTCAACTAATCTTTCCACCTATTGGTGAAAAATTCCAGGACTCTAGATCATTTAGCTGAAGAAGAGGTAGAATGGGGTTCCTCATGAACTCAGAAAGATCCCAAGATTAACATGCATTCAAGGGTTTGAAACTTGAGCCTTATGCCAGAAGGAGCAGAAGGCCAGGAGAAAGTGAAGAATCTCTTGGAAAGTAACTAGTAAAAGCCTGCAGGAATGATGATGTTTAGAAGAAACTATGTACCTTTTGTATCCTGTAACTTTTCCAGAAGATACTGGGCTTCTTCTTGGATCCTCTCCTCAATGCTTTTCTTCCCCATCCCAAAGTTGCGGAGGATGACCAAAGCAAAACGTCGAAGCTGCTTCCATGTCTCTCCATTACTGTAACCAATTCCTGGAAAGGGGAGAAAAAGAGATATAAATGAAGGACTAGGCTTGGTTGGACAATTGGAGAGGTGGAGAAGAGGAGAAGAAGTTCAAAGAACATACTTTCTTTACTTTCAACTTCCAAAGCAACCATGTGTTGGACTCTCGGTCCATACTGACTCAGTAAGTGTGTGAGGCATGTCACCATTTATAAGAAGCTACAATGTAGAGAATCATAGAATCATAGAGTTGGAAGAGACCCCAGGGGCCATCCAGTCCAACACCCTGCTACGCAGGAACACACATCAAAGCATTCCCAACAGATGGCTATCCAGCGTCTGCTTAAAAACCTCCAAAGAAGGAGACTCCACCACACTCCGAGGCAGCACATTCCACTGCCAGACAGCTCTGACCATCAGAAAGTTCTTCCTGAGGTTCAGGTGGAATCTCCTCTCCTGCAGTTTGAATTCATTGCTTCTTGTCCTAGTCTCTGGAGCAGCAGAAAACAAGCCTGCTCCCTCCTCGACATGACATTCCTTCAAATATTTAAACATGACTATCATGTCCCTTCTTAACCTTCTCTGCTGCAGACTAAACATCCTAAGCTCCCTAAGCCATTCCTCAGAGGGCTTCATGGCTTCCAGACATTTCACCACTTTGGTCACCCTCCTCTGGACACGTTCCAGCTTGTCAACATCCTTCTTGAATTGAGGTGCCCAGAACTGGACACAGTATTCCAAGTGAGGTCTAACCAATGCAGAAGAGACTGGTATTGTTACCTCCCTTGATCTAGACTCTCTCTCTCTCTCTCCCTCTCTCTCTCTCTCCCTCTCTCCCCCTCATGTTTATTTGAATGCCATGCTCTGAGTGGGAGAGTCAATAGTACTTCTGTTATGCTTAATGGCATCGCCAAGCCCTCCCACCCCCTTGAGATCACAAAGAGTCATACCCAAGTCTCATGGTTTGGTCAGGAGGTCTTAGGGCCTGGGGTCCTGGGGTGTTCCTTGCCTGGTCACCCTTTAAAAAATCGGTTTATTTAGCAGGAGTGGGGAGGACCCCACAGCATGATTGGCCAGGGACCAAATGGCAGTGTACAATGTGCACAAACTCAAATGCAAGAGGAAAAAACACACAAAATCCTGAAAGCTGACACAAGAGGCGGAAGGAAGGAAGGAAGGAAGGAAGGAAGGAAGGAAGGAAGGAAGGAAGGAAGGAAATGAGGAAGGAAAGAGAGGGCAAAGTAAGGATGGAAGGGAGAGAGGGAGGAAATAACAGGTGGCACCTGAAGAAATTGTTGCAATTAAACCAAGATTGTGCTATTTTCACATCCATTATGCGGGCGCTGGCACATTCCCCTGAGCGCTATTCTGTTCTAGCCAATTTATGCTTCAGACCTTTAGTCTCAGTCAGAGCTGTCCGGCAGTGGAATCTGTAGCCTTGGAGTGTGGTGGAATCTCCTTCTTTGGAGGTTTCCAAGTAGAGGTTGGATGGCCATTTGCTGGGGTTGCTTCATGTGTTTGTTTCTGCATGGCAGCAGGATGAACTCGATGGCCATTGTGGTCTCTTCCAACTTTATGTTTCTATGAATCTATGATTCTATGATCTCTTACCTTTCCCCTGGGAAATTTTGTCATTAAACGGCCGTTTCCCCTGGCTGCAAATTCATCAGGCCGGTCAATCAATGCTTCTTTGATTGCTTGATAGCCGTGCAGCACGACAGCACGCTCCGCTCCAAAATATAGTGTGAATATGGGGCCGTACTTCTCACTGAGCTGGAGAAAGACAAAGAAAGAGACAGATCATGGGGTGCCCATAGGGAGAGGTTTGCCCCAAAAGAAGAAATGCATTACTGACAGGGGAAAAATGATGACAGAGGACATAGTTCTACCAAAGCAATTGTGTATATACACACAAACACAACATATGTGGTAGAAATTGCTGTAAATACACCCAAAGGGTAAGCAATTATCAGAGTTCTTTTGGTGTTTTAGGGATGTGTAAAATTGCGTGCCAAAGTGTTGGGACATATTGGTCTGATGCTGAATGCTGGGTTCAAGGTGGCAGGAGTGGGTTTGCACTTGTGGTCCCGTTGCAAAAGAGGGTGCAGGTGCAGGTGCAGGTGAGGTACACTGGATTGTTTTTTGGGTTGACCCCTGATTGCCCCCTTCCTTGCATAACTTTGCCATTCAGGGCAAGGGCTGGGTGGCACAAGCAGTGCATAACTCCAGACATACAGGTTTAAACTATGCAACCCAAATGCAGGAACTCAGGCCAAGTATTTTGCCTTTATGAGGGAATTCTATGACTGAGCAGTCACATATCCAGCAGTGGTTTACTTGCAACTTCAACACTGGCATCTGCTTGCTTTTCTCATAGCCTTCAAGAACACAAGATGCTGTTGACCCATCTCCTCTAAAATAGGAACCTCCCCCCCTACTCCCCATGCATCACTGTGGGTCTGAGGGTTGGCCAAGGGAACCCTCTGAGTTGGCCAGATGATTCTCCAGGTGCTCTCTGATTGCCATTTTTCAAAGCTCTCCTTAACATCATCTTTTCCATGTTGCTCTTGGGACAACCGTCAAAGTTCTCATGACCACATACAATACAACATGGAAATCGTTGCATATTCTCACTCTGTTCCCTACTGACTATCTATCCCTTCCCTTCTGCTATATGCCTGGTGCTGAAGAATACACTGGAAGGTCCTTGGGGCAGGGATCTGTCTCCCCACCCTACATCTTGTTTTCACTCTATATAAATAAATACACTGGAAGTGAATTCCCGCTGGGCAGGAGAGTTAAGCACCAGCAAACTAGCAGTTCAGCCATGGTTCATCCATTGCCCTTGGCTAAAGAGGAATACAACCTTTATTCTGTTACAGGTCAGGCTTATCTGATGTACAGCTTGGTCATAAACCTAGGAAGCACAGAGTATAACCTAGTGTAACCTATAGAGTACAGAATGCTGGGTATAAGATGTAAGACAAAAAGGTAGATATATTACAATGTGTGTATATGTTCTATTGTGTTTTATTGGGTCCCATTCTGGGAGAAAAGGTAGTATACAAATCTATCTATCTATCTCATGGTACTTTGTTAATATGTGCCTTCAAGTCATTTCCAACTTATGGTGACCCTAAGGTGAACCTATCACAAGGTTTTCTGTGGCTGAGAGTGTGAGATACACCAAGATCACTCAGTGGGCTTCCATGGCTAAGCAGGGAATAAATTCTGGTCTCTTGGGTTGTAGCCCAATGTGCAAACTGCTATAGCATACTGACACTCAACAGCTGGGGCAAAATGATTATTAGAATGTAAATTAAATAAGGGATAAGAACACCATTACTTCTAACACCATTGGGAGATTTGAGCAAGAATAACCTCCTAGCAGATGGAATAGCCGATGGAACTGAGATGGCAGGTTGTGAAAGACTCCTGGTATAACATGATCTTTATGGTGTGAGAATAGTAGTACAAATGTCCTGAGATTCCAGTACTTACGAATGCTTCAGAGGTGTGTTGATATTAACATTGCCTGTCTGACTTTAACCACTATCACAAATTGGACACTCAACTGCCCAGAAGTTGATAAAGATGACCCCAGAAAGGATCCAGATAGATGACAAGTGGAAAGGGGACTCAGTGCCTCACTCTGAAGAGATAGAGGTGGGAACCATCCCTATTTCAGTTTTTTCACTTACCTTTTGGAGAATCTGGGGCAAGTGACGGGTCTTCAACTGTAGAGCATTTCCAATGATGGGCAGAGGAGGAGGGCCAGGGGCAGCCTCCCTTTCTCTTGAGCCCCAGTTTTCCATATAGCAGAGAGGATAAGGCAGGAGATAAAAACAATCAGAAAAATGGTGGCTGTCCCCAGAGGCTCCATCCCAGCAGCCAAAGCTGAGGAGCAAGAATGGCTCGAGAACAGGGAAGATGAGTTATTCTGCTCCACTAGCTAGACTTTATGAACTGCAAAGCCCACGAGCAGGCAAAATTTAAACAACAAGAATTTTTAATCAGATTAACCATGCAGTAACCCAGTGTGTATTCATTATCCTCTGAAAATGAAATTTTTAAACTTGGTGTTACCTTGTTTTATTATTGATTTCTTGAACAATTATTAACGTATTCTGGTGCTTGCTTCCAAAAGGGGCTGGGAATGAGCAGCCATGCTCGCCTGCTACAGCGCAACCAACGGAGGCCTCTGAGGCTGTCAAGACTAGTGCTTTGATGGTGGCCTCAACACTGACAGAATCATCTTGACTCTGTCTCTGAGAACAGTTGCTACTGCAGATGAAAGATCTTGATCCATTTATTCTTTTGGACCACCTGGTGTGGAATGCAGATGGGCATTGCCAACAGATGATGGCATGTATGCCACTGGAGAAGATGAGCTAGTCAATGAACTCTGGCATTGTGGGATAGGTTATGCAGTCCTTAATGGTCCCAGCACCATAAAATGGGCACAAAACTGGCCTCTGAGTTTGCTGCTGAGTCTGATCCCTGTGTTCTCAGTCTCATCATTCTACAGGCATGAAGAAACAGTGCTTTATGTCAATTTGTGTTTATATACGTGGGTTTATTAGTGCTCTGTATTTTTCACATTGACCTGTATGAGGCTTATATTCACTGGCTAAGTTCAATTACTTGGTAAAGCACAAGAGGTTTGCAGAGGACAGAATGCAGAAGTGAGCCAGACCTGGGACTATGGGAGGTTGGTGACTATAAGAACTGGAAGAAAGCTGAAAATGGGAGCTGAGTGGAAGCTGTACAAAGAGAGCTGGAAAGACCCTTGAAATGAAGAAGAGAGGAGGCAGAACAGAGAGACAAGGAGGTCAACAAGAAGGAACCCAGAGAAGGAGCCAGAAGCATAGAAGGAGTGAGAAGGTGAGGCTTGGTCTGTGGCGGAACAATTTTGGGAGAAAAGCTAACCAGTTGGCCTCTGCAAAGAAGTGCTTTCCTGGAACCTGAGGAGGAGAAAAGAGGAAAACTCTTCAACCGACATTTCTTAGAGACTGGGTATTCTATAAGGAATCCATTTACTCTTTACTTGTTTTGCTGTTGTTCAGTTCAGTAACAACGTTTTTTTTTTGTTTCTTTAAAAATATTTAGGATCTAATTGTGTGCTCTAACAAAACAAAAGTTGTTCTTGTTTCTGTTTTCATATTAGATTAGTAAACCTTTTCAGAGAAATTGTTATTTCTGTGGCTTGCAGTTGTTGGATGCCCACCCCACGGCAAAAGCCTCATCACTCCACCAAAAGGGGATTCATTTGTGGAATAAAAAGTCTGGGAAACAGCCTCGCAAACAAAGGCACCCACCTGAAGGCAACAGAAGATGCCCCAGGGGAGAGGGGCAGGGAGGTCCCCCTTGTAAAGGACTGCAGGCACTTTTTTTGGCCAACTCCTTCCCCCACCATAAAATGAGCTCAGGCCAGGCTATGACAACAGGCCAACCATGTTCACCAAGTTTTAGGTCCAGCATGTTTCCAGAGTAGCTGCTGAATTTGGCAAGCGCAGAGGATTGCAAAGCTGAGTAAAGGCTGAAGTCCTGTTGCTGACCTAGCCATGAGCTTGCCCTTTGTTCCCTCTCCAAACTCTCCTCCAGCCAGGCAGCTTTTCCACCCCATGGCTTTGCTGGTACGGCTGCTCCTGGCTGGGGGTGTTGGTCTGGAAATGAAACCTTGATCTTGACATCCCCTGGATGAAATCCTGAATCTGTTAAAAATAAAAGAACTCTGATCACAGGGCAACGCAGCCGTGCCTACATCTTTGCTGCTGCTGCTGCTGCTCTTGCTGCTGCAAGACTCTTCCCTTTCACAGCAGCAGACTCCAGAGATGCCTGTCAAATCGAGCTGGTGGTCCCACAGAATATTTTGTCCTTAAGAAAAGCATTGGGCCATGGAAAATTAATAACTGTATCCAGCTGTTGGAATGTGGTTTGCATTTCTTTCTCTCACCCTCTGGAGCATTATGACCATCCTGCGCTTAGGCAGAAAAAATGGAATGCACAAATATAGGATGGGGGACATGTGGCTGGATAACAGTACATATGAAAGGAATCGAGGAGTCTTGGTAGATCACATGCTGAACATGAGTCAGCAGTGTAACGCGGCAGCCAAGAAAGTCAATGCGATTCCTGGTTGCATCAATAGGAGTATGGTGTCTAGATTGAGGGAGGTAATGGTACCACTCTATTCTGCATTGGTTACGCCTCATTTGGAATCCTCTGTCCGGTTCTGGGCACCTCAATTCAAGAAGGATATCAACAAGCTGGAGCGTGTCCAGAGGAGGGTGACCAAAATGGTGAAGGGTCTGGAAGCCATGAAGCCCTCTGAGGAGTGGCTTAGGGAGCTCGGCACGTTTAGTGTGCAGAAGAGAAGGTTAAGAGGGGACATGATAACCATGTTTAAATATTTGAAGGGATGTCATGTTGAGGAGGGAGCAGGTTTGTTTTCTGCTGCTCCAGAGACAAGGACAAGGAGCAATGGATTCAAGTAGCAGGAAAGGAGATTCCACTTGAACCTTGGGAAGAACTTCCTGACAGTCAGAGCCATTTGGTAGTGCCTCGGAGTGTGGTGGAGTCTGTTCTTTGGAGGTTTTTAAGCAGAGGCTGGGTGGCCATCTGTTGGGAATGCTTTGATGGGTGTTCCTGCATAGCAGGGGGTTGGACTGGATGGCCCCTGGGGTCTCTTCCAACTCTAGGATTCTATGATTCCATGACACCTCTGTGTGTCTTAACTCATTCATTGCAATAACAGTACGGTGCAAATGAATAATAGTAATATTAATTTGTTAAACAGATTTTCAACATACAGTAAAAATATTACTTCTTTAATACCTCTAAACCTTGAGACACCCTAGCTAACTCCAACTCACACCCCATGGTTCTAATCCCAACTAACTGACCTGAGGATGACTTCTCTCTGTGTCTTACACCAACTCTTGTAACATCTCTCTAGCTTTCATATTGCTAACTTTGATGATCTAATTCCTAACTTTTGGAGACTCATATTCATGTGTACAAATCGAGGGACAACACTCCACGCATCTGATGAAAGTTCATCCAGTTGTAAACCTCCCTCCACATTTACTCATGCCGTCGTATAAATCTGTAAGCTTTTAAGATGCCACAGGGCTCTTTTTCACTTTTGATACAACAGATTTGCATGGATGCTCCCCACACCCAACTCATTTTGGAAATGAGTGCTAAATGCATTTGGACTCTACTTTAAAAATCAATGTGAATATGTATTCCAGAATGGCAGGGAATTGTACTGGATGGGCCTTGTGGTCTCTTCCAATTCCACAATTCTATGACAGAATACAGAGTGAGTTTGGAAAGTTCATTACTGGAGTATAGAAAGTGCAATGATTAACCAGATTTGATTTAGTTAATTTAAAATCTGTGGTGAACTTTCACCCATCCCTTGGCTTTGCAGTGTATAAAGTTCAGGCAGGGAGGCACAGTAACTCACTTCCCTGATCCTTGAACCTGCCGTCATTCTTGCCTCTCTCTTCTGGCTTCTGGGATGGAGCTTCTGGGGATGGCCACCATTCTCCTGATCATCTGTATCTCCTGCCTCGTTCTCTCTGGCATGTGGAAGAGCAGGCGTCATGGGAAAGGGAAACTGCCCCCGGGCCCTCCCCCTCTGCCCATCATCGGGAATGCTCTGCAGCTGAAGACCAGCCACTTGGATCAGATTCTCTGCAAGGTCAGTGGAAGAACAAAGACCATCACCCTCTAAAGGTGATGGTGCATTGCATAATCCTAAAAACCTTAAAGGCAATAGATCCTCTCTGGCCTTTTCTGCACAACAACACTTTCCTGTGTCATCCTGTCACAATCTCAGCAATGCCTCTGCTTGGAGGGGAGTGTGCCCAGTGCTCCTCTCTGCATGTGACTGGTTGCCTGCAGAACGGAGCACGAGGGACATGTCTCTTCCTTCCAGACTTCAGCTAGCCTTCTTCTCATGCCGCAGAAGGGGAGGAAGTGCACGGATCGTGCTTCTGGCTCTTCTGCATGGCCGGTTGCAATGAAAGGCTCACGCTATTGCTGGTCATTGACAGCATTTCTCCGTCAATGATATAGCCTGCAATTGTGCCAGCTAGTGAAGCGAGAAGGGCGGGACCGCAATGAAATCATGCAGAAGCATCTTCATGGTCCCACTCCTCTTATATCCCCATGCGAGGACACCATTGTTATGCAGAAAGGGCCTCTGATCTTTGGAGCTAAGCAGGGCCAGACCTGATTAGTATTTGAATGGGAGACCACCAAGGAATACCAGGTGCTGTAGGCTATATTCCAGAGGAAGGAACTGTCAAAACGAGTTCTGAGTATTCCTTAAAAAAAAAAAAAAAAACCACAGGAAATCCATGTGGTCACTATTAACTCCACAGCCAGCTTGAAGGCACATACACATGAAATATGTATTTCATAATTTTGCTTACATTTCATTCCCTTATTCAGAAGGAAACCAACTTTTAGTTTGCTTTAGTTTGCGTACTGACAGAGAGTGCAGAATTAACTGCCAATGAGGTGCAGAACAGTTTGTAACACAAACAGATCCCCCTCCTATGGAGATTGCAGAATATTGTTCAGCACAAGAGATGCAGCAGAGAATGAGGAAGGAAAGACAAGGAGAAGAGAGCATAACCTAGGTTGGGTAGGGGATGGGGTCACGGTATCTAGAGGGTTAGTAGGCATCAAGGAAGAAGAGGGAAAACAGGCTCTGAATGCACCACTGAAATTAAGAATACAGGCATTTGTTACCCTGATTCTGGAGTCCCTTGGGGGACATCTCAGTGTGCTCCATGTGATGGGGAATGGAATCTAGCCAGACCACGAGCAACAGTATTGTGAGAGGCAGGGTAACCTAGCGGGGTCTTTTACCCAGTTTTTATGGGGTCAGGCCATGCCAAAAACCAATAAAATGATTTTATTGAATGAAAGTCTCACGCACCAATGCAATCACTCACACACTCACTCAAGACCTATTAAGAAGCAAAAGAGAGGAAACTGCATAGGGGAATATTGAAGGGGTTGTAGCTGGGGTGACACTGCACCTTTTCCTGAAGTCATTGGTCCAGGAAAGACAGTGGAGAAATGGGGCTCAGCATGGAGACGGCTGAGGGGATTACTCAATGGACGGAGAAACAGTCTACTGGGATGACCGGGAGTGATCCAAAGAACCACTCAAAAACTGAGACTATTTGTAGAGGAGAAGGTACCTAGAGAGCTAATCCTTTCCCAGGGAGAACAATGGGTGTTGGAGCGATAATCAAGCTCCACCATGGTAATTTCTTTTGCATGATGGGATTGCAAAGGGTTGCCAAAGTCTCAGGATCTTCGGCTATGTTTGTTTGTGGTCTGACTTCATGTAACTGGTCCTTGCCTGATGGAATATTTGCTCAGCTGTGGGGCAGACACGCTAATCCCCTCAAGTAGGCTTCTCAGGGGCTGAGGACCCTTTGTTTACTGTGGGTTTGCACAGCTTGAGGTCTCCTGGAGCTACATGATGGGGAATTTTACTGGCCTGACCCGGTTTTCAATCGTTTGACCGTTGCTGCCTATGTGCTGATCCGCGCGACCTCTCAGGCACATGGAACCATATTTTAGTATTAAGATTGTAGACCCCGGGATAGGGTTTTCTGTTGGGGTAACACATTTTCTCACTGGGGCATTGTGTAAATGATCACCCTGCAACGTGCCTCTTTCTTTGTTTTCCTCCAGCTCAGTGAGAAGTATGGCCCTGTGTTCACACTGCATTTTGGAGCGGAGCGTGTTGTGGTGCTGCATGGCTACGAGGCAATCAAAGAAGCCCTGATTGACCGGGCCGATGAATTTGCAGGCAGAGGGAAAGTGCCCTTATTTGACAAAATTAGGAAAGGCCATGGTAAGTTTTGATGCTGCTTTGCAGATGAGGGTGGACTGGGGTCAAATTGCGCCATTTCTAGCAGGGGTGGGAGAGAGGAGAACCAATCAGACGAAAAGGTGAAGGGGGAGAAGTAAGCTGCCAGAAAATTGTTTACGCACTTAGTTAATCATCGCTGAGCCAAAGATAGCAGCTTTTTTTTGTTGTAAAGAAAAGCTCATTCAGTTGGTCTTGTTAATTTTTGTGAAGTCAACTTTGACTTATGGGGACGTTATGAACGAGAGAATTCCAAGGACCTCCTTGGTCGCCTACGGTCCTGCTCAGCTCCTGCAGACTCAGAGCAGCTGGGGCCTCTGCCGTGGAGCCTTCCTCTTTTCCTGCTGCCCTCAGCTGAACACAAGACATACTCTTATCACCAGCCCTGCTCAGGTCTTGCAAATGCAGGGCCGCCACGCCGACCCTCGTGGAGTCTCTCCAGCGGCCACGTGGCCTTCCTCTCCTGCCTCGTTGCCTCTCACTAAGCGTCGCCCTCTTTTCTGACCTGTCGTGCTGACTCAGGATGTTTCCAAAGTAAGATAGCATCAGTAATCCAGTGGTGCTTACATATTAACTTGCCGTGTAAATTTAAGCGAAAAGTCAAAGGATCATAGAATCATAGAGTTGGAAGTGACCACGCAGGCCATCGAGTCAAGCCCCCTCCTGTCATGCAGGAAGACACCACCAAAGCCCTCCCTTGGCCGTCCAGCCTCTGCTTTAAAATCTCTTTCCACCAAACTCCAAAGAGATATAATAATTTAGCATTTATTTCCTGAACTGAAAACAATGAAAACTGTTATTGAAGTAACTTAATCTTTTATGGGGTCATTTTATCTAACCTTTTCTTCAGCTTCCTCTTTAAAAGTTGTGTCTCTTCCAACAATTTGTACTTTTTGTCTCTCTTTTTCATTCTGGAGCCATCTTTCATAAATAGTTCTGTCACGTAGGGTGGACTTGCATCCTAAACTATTGTTTGATCTGTATCCTTATCTAAATTCAACTCAAAAAATTCCTCCAAATCGTTTTTTTTACATTTCTTTATAATATTTTTCTTCTTTTTTTTCAATTATAGTTTTTATGATATATTAAACAGAATAAGCTTATATTACAGGTTAAATACTTGATATCATCAGAGAGAGGAATGAAAGGAAAAACAATACAATTGAAATTCTTTACAAACCTTTACATTATTTTCCTTCATATCTCACATCTCTATTATACTAATTTTCTCATTAATTTCTTACTTTCCTATATTTAAATCTTTAATGTATCATTTAAACAAGTGAATAATAATAATAATAATAATAATAATAATAATAATAATAAATATATATATTTAGTGTTTACTTCCTTCCCACCCTTTGTTGAAAGAGTGCTTAAGAAATCTTTTCTATCAACTTCCTTTCCTTTAACAACTCTCTTTTGACCACTGTGAATGTTTCTCTCCTGTTCTTCATCTAATCTCTTTCTTTTAGCGATCCTGATACGTGTTGTATTGTTTCTAATGTTATCAAGTATCCTCTTAATACTACCTAAGTAAGTAACAGACACTGAACCCAAATAGGCAGAAGAGTACTAATAGATAGATTTTGGAAAAATAACGAAGTTCCAACACATGAACAGTGGTTAACAAAAACCGTTGAAATGAAAGAAAAAGATCTCTTGCTTAAGATAAAAGGGAAATCTGATAAAGCAATGAAGGAATGGCAACCAGTTACAGAGTTCATCAAACAAATATGGGGAAACTTAGTTACTGATAATTTCTGTCTTCCAAAGTAAATATTCATTAAGCCTCCAACTGAACTGTGCTTGTTCCGTTTTCAGAGACATTGGCCATTTCCACACGCGGCGAGGGAATCGCTCCCTGCCACTACTTACCGGATCTTCTGACGGTCCGGTTCGGTCTGGGGTGAGGCAGAGCAGTGCGTGGTCGTAGATCCGCACTGTTCCGGCATCCAAAACGGCGGCTTCCGGTTGGTCGTGGGTCTCGACCAACCGCTGAAGCTTGCCAGCCTAAAACCCGCCCTCTGCAGATCGCAGGGTTGCGTTGGTGCGAGCCTGTAAATCTGCTCCGGAAAGCAGGCATGCAATGGCACAAGCCGGCATTTTGAAAGACCGGAAAAATCAGGTCTTTCAAAAACATGCTGGAGGACCACTTGGGGTTGTTCCGGAGCGGACTGAGGTGCAGATCTATGGTAAGTAGTCCGGAGCCAGTCTGCTCCAAGGTGCAGATATCCTCCGTGGAGGACGCCTTGCACCGTTTTACTTACCCTGTGCGGAAATGGCCACTGTGACAGGGCTATGATCTGAAACATATTAGGCACACTGTCTGTCCACTTTATTAGATTAATCACAGCCTTGGAAATCCAAGACATATCTGTTCTAGAGATAGAGACATGATTCAGAAATAATGTATAGTCTCTAGCTTTTGGATACAAATATCTCCAGCTATCTATTAACCAAAAGTGCTCTGTATATTTCAAGAAAGTTTTCACAATCTCCCTTGATTTTCCTTAATTCCTTTGCTGGAATGTTTGTTCAAATTAGGATTCGCCACTGTATTCCAATCATCCATGCAAATCAAATATTTTAAATTTAGATCTGACATTTTTTAAATAAAGTTTTATAAAACATGGTTTTCTTATTATTTGGGGCATAGATAGCCATTGGATGCATTATCATGCCATTAAAATTAATTTACATAATTAAATGTCTACCTTGTTCATCTTGGTGTATGATCTTAGATTGGTATTTTGGGTTTATAAAGAAGACTGCTCTGTTTCTTTCATTCTCATTTGCAGACACAAATTCTAGGCCAAAGTTTTGTTTTGTAAGCACTTGAAATCTTTTTTCTTTATATGTGTTTCTTGAAGGTAAATTACATGGTATTTGCAATGTTATAAAAAGTGCTGTTTTCCCCCTTTTTCTGGGGCAAATTTAGGTCATTGCATTTCCATAAAATTGTTTTCATTTTGTTTGTTCTATTATAATGCTTTATTATATAGTATTTGTTCTTTCTTAAAATTCCTTAAGCTTTTAACTTTCTCCTCCAGAAATTTCCTCTTCCAACTTTTAAAACAAATCTCTGACTCTCTTCATGGAATTTATCGTTCGTTTAGTATCTGCATAGAGAGCAATAAAGCCCTCTGGGGATATCTTTTTTTATAGAAGCCACCATCAGTTCCTTATATTGGCTACTATTTTTGACCAACCTTTCTGGAATACAATATTCCTTTGAATCATGAGAAATCTCTTTTTCTTCCTTATGTGCAATAATTGTTAGATTTTGAACAGATGCTGTGACCTCTTTTGCACTGCCTTTCAAAACATTCCTTGACAAGATTTAGTTCTTCCATGATCTGTGATTTAACTTGTTGTGTAATCTCTGTCTTCAAGGAGTTCAATTTCTCATCAAGGATCTTCTTTACATGTTGCACATTTATTCTAGTCTGCAATCTGGTCAGACATCCCAGCATTCAAAGCCTGCATTCTAATAAGTTCAGAGCCAAAGCCATTTTGCTTGGATCTAGAGCCTTTATTTGTATCCATATTTACAAAAATGAACAAATCACTCTAATTAAATTCCAACGGGAAGAGCAGTTATTCTCCTTTTCCAGCGATGATGGTGATGATGATGATGATGATGATAATCTGCTCTTTGATGCAAGTCAAAAGTGCCATTTGATTTATTTTTCAGTTTCTGAGCTCTGTTCTGTCTGTCTCTTTCAGCAGCAACAGCTTCAGTTTTGTAGTACTTGAAAGAGCAGGTGAAGACAGACTGCCAATGTTTACAATGTAAAATTCTTATTCATTCAACCATAGATAAACCACTTGGGGGGGGGGTGTTTCTCCTTTAGTACTTCAAGCCTTTGAAGGTCCTTTAAATTATTATAATCCTTATTTGGATAATCTTTGGACTGTCCAATATAGTCAGTCTTTTAATGAGTCCAAGATTCTGGTGAGGAACAACCTAATTTCCAGAGTGTGTATCACAACTGGCCAGCTCCCTAAATCATTAAGAGTTGTCCAGGGGCTGTCTAGGAGTCTTCATAAACTTCTGTATCTTTATATACTATTAGATCTTCAATCTTCAAAGCTGGAGCACCACAGAATTATGTTGCTAATGGTTGACCATCTTGGCCAGAGCTCTTATTAGACTATTTATTACTTAACTGATAAATTGATTTTTATTAGTTAGTGATCAATGGCAACTGCTAGAAAAGATGAAAAGCTCCCAGTCTTGGTTTTGCTGCTTTTATCCAACTATCTCCAGCACTGCACATGGTTCGGCCATGCATTTTGAAGCATGCATTTATTTATGTCATAGAATCATAGAATCATAGAAATGTAGAGTTGGGAGAGACCACACGGGCCATCCAGTCCAACCCCCTGCTATGCAGGAACACCCTCAAAGCACTCCCGACAGATGGCCTCTGCTTAAAAACCTCCAAGGAAGGAGACTCCACCACACTCCATGGAGGCAGCAGATTCCACTGCCGGACAGCCCTGACTGTCAGGAAGTTCTTCCTGAGGCTCAGGTGGGATCTCCTTTCCTGCAGCTTGAATCCATTGCTCCTTGTCCTGGTCTCTGGAGCATGATTTTCATTTTCCATTAAAATATGTGTGAACTAATAACCCAGCTGTCATTCTATGATTCTTTGATCTGTCTCAGTCTGTCTCTCTCTCACACACATACACACATTCGTTTCTTTCTTTCCTTTTCAGGGATTATATTCAGCAATGGAGAGAGATGGAAACAGCTCCGACGTTTTGCCTTGACCACCCTCCGCAACTTTGGGATGGGGAAGAAGAGCATTGAGGAGAGGATCCAAGAGGAAGCCCAGTATCTCCTGCAGCAGTTGCAGGACACAAAGGGTACAAAGCTTTTGTCCAACATCACCATCACCCTGAGGTTGCTCTAGTGAACTTCCAGGAGATTCTGGCATAAGGCTCCAGACTCCATCCCTTGAATGCATGCTACTCTTGGGACCTTTCTAGACTCCTGAGGACCACCATTCTGCCTCCTGCTCCACTGACTGGTCTGGAGTCCAGGAATTTCTCACCAGGAGATATAAGGGTATATTATGTCAGCTCAACTAGTAGGCTTGGGGATAAAGATTTTCCATGCTGAGGGCCCATCAGAAGGGTCAGGAGAAAGCCCAGGAGAGTCAAGCTTTCCTTTGAAAAACAACTGAAGCAGAAGCAGGACTTCCAATCTTGACCAGACCATGTTGCAATTGGAAAAGTGCTGGTCTGAGAGAAGACCATTCTTTATTTTTTTCCTTCCAGAGCAGCCCTTTGACCCCACCTTCCTGCTCAACTGTGCTACTTCCAACGTTATCTGTTCCATCGTCTTTGGAAAGCACTTTGAGTACAATGACAAGAGGTTTCTACACATCACAGGCTTGTTGAATGACAACTTCCAGATTGGTAGCTCTGCCTGGGGACAGGTAGGCCCATTTTGTCTCGTGGTTTTTGTGTGAAAATTTCATTCATTCCGTGTACATCGTGTCTCTGCTTGGGATGGAAGAGAGCAGATCTGGGGTATTCTTAGCAAACGTGGCTCTTGTACAACACAATCCTTTTGTTGCACCATTGCTACTGGCTTCCAGTCTGTTTCTTGGCACAATCCAGTGATCTGCAAATCTCTATACAGCTCATGTCCCGTTTGACAGAAGATCTTCCAAGGAGGCCATTTTCTCTATGTCATCACCGTCACAGGAACATGTGGTGGCCGAAAAGAATACAGGGCCTTCTCAGTGGCTGCTCCCATGTGGTAGAACATCTTTCCTAGAGAAGCTGGATTGCCACCCTCTCTGTGATCCTTCTGCAGGCAGAGAAAGACTCTTTCTGCTTCTGCAGGGCTTTGAAGGCCGATTGTTCAGGACTAAAGGAGCTTTTCAGGAAGTGTTCCTTTGTCTATATCTGTTGTTTTTCTTTTTCATGGTTATCTTTTTAACTACCTGTAATTCTACGGATAGTATAACTATATTTTTAACCAAGCTATGGTTGAACTTTTATCCATATTTGTTTTCACTTTTAAACTGCCTTGAGTCTTGGACTTGGAGAAAGGAGGGACACTGATGATGAAGATGAAGATGACAGTGATGATGATGGTTATGAAGATGATGATCATGGTGATGATAGAATGAAAAGTAGCTAGGTTACAAGGGACAAACAGTGGCCCTTCATCCCAATGAGCATTTATGTACTTGGAAAAGAACTGATGCATCCCGCGTGAACCGATATTCTTGCTTTCTACATTTCTTTTTATTTTGTGCATGTGGTTTTATATCAAAACATGGCAAATGCACCTGATTGTCTTCTATGCATATAAAGAATATTCATAATTACTCATTTCCTTGTGGAGAAAGGATTTTTTTTTGCATTTAAACTATGATATTATTATTATTATTATTATTATTATTATTATTATTATTATTATTATTACCACCACCACCACCACCACACTTTTTCCCCAGGTTGGGACTTGCAATAATTAAATAGTTAAAACCCACAGAACAACTGTTATTGATCAATTTTTGCTTCTTTGCTCAGGAAACGCCACCAAGAAGAACAGAGGAAGTCATAAGGCCGCAATGAGATTCTACACTTCCTGTTAAGGATTTCTCTGCTCAGAAATGCACCCAGCTTTTCTCTGCAGAAAATGATGTTTTTAGCAAGAAAGAAAGTGCTCTGTCCTCTGGGCCCAGTGTATTTTGCATGGCAATTTCACCACATAAAACATCACCTGCATTTTTGCACAGAGAAATAAAAGTGTAACAATCCAGATCTTCACAGAAAGCCTCATGCTCCTTCATGGCAGGGAGAATATTTTGGGAGTTCCTTGTTCTTTTTTGTCAGGATGAAGAAAACAAAGACCAGCTACTCCCTGGAGACAAGCCCCAATCTCTGAACCACATCTTCCCTGCCACCTTTGTTCTCAAGTTCAGCAATGTCTTCTTTGCTTCTTCTGAGCACACAAATTCTGGTGAAGAATTTCCATTCACCTCCGAGTGCCCATGAAAGAGAACGAGAGAGCGAGAGAGCGAGAGAGCGAGAGAGCAAGCATGGTTGAACCTGAGTGATATTTGTGCTTCTCTTCTTCCTTTGCCTTTCAGCTTGCCAATATCTTCCCTTCCTTGATGGACTTCATCCCTGGACCTCATCATCGAGTAGCTACAAACACTGCGATGTCCACAGGTTTCATTTTGGAACAAACCAAGGAGCACAGGGCTACCTTGGATCCCAGCTCGCCTCGGGATTTCATTGACTGCTTCTACATTAAAATGGATCAGGTAAGGCAGAATCATGGATTCCTCAAGGCAGAAGGACCTCCCTGGGCTTGAATCATCCTCAGCCAGCAGACACCAGTAAAGGACAGTGGCTTCCATGTCTATGGGTTGGTGAATCTGCTCTTGGTTCTTATTTGAAACTTCAAAAGAGCTGTTTGGTAATCTGAACCAGACTCATCTCATTTGACATCCGTCTGTCATGGGACCTACCAGAAACCACTGGGTGTTGCAGAAACCCAACCAGTAGACACTGGTCCCTAAAAAATGTGAGGGGAGGAGACCCTAGTGGGGAATCCTGAAGTCCCTTACCACACAACAAACCCCAGGATTGCATGCGAGTGAGCCATTGTGGCTAACATGAGCTCCAGTTGCAATAATGGTCCAGTTTAGAAAATTTCCAGATCCACCAGGCCTTTTAACCCTCAGTTGACTGACTGCATGTAGCTTTTTCTCCCACATCCTTGTTCTTCTTCTTGTTGTTGCTTATTGTGTACCTTCAAGTTGTTTCAAACATATGGTGAATCTTAGGCAATTCTATCATGGGGTTTTCTGGGCCTAAGAGTGTGTGACATGCCCAAGGTCATCCAGTAGGTTTCCAGGGAAAAATGGTATATTTTACTGAGTGTAATGAAGTTGACTGCACTGGTTGTTCTCTCTGTATCTCCAGGAAAAACCTAACAGTGCCTCCGAGTTCACCATGGAGAACTTCCTCATCTCCACATACGACTTGTTTCTGGCAGGAACAGAAACAACCAGCACCACTCTCAGATTTGGGCTCCGCATTCTCCAGAAATACCCAGAGGTAGAAGGTAAAACAAATACACTTACCACCAATTAGCAGCTTCTCTTCAGCTACTAAACTTGTAACTCTATCAAAGAAAGAAAGAGAGGAAAGAAGGAAAGGAAGAGAGAAGGAAGAAAAGAAAGAAAGAAGGAAGGAAGGAAGGAAGGAAGGAAGGAAGGAAGGAAAGAAAGAAAGAAAGAAAGAAAGAAAGAAAGAAAGAAAGAAAGAAAGAAAGAAAGAAAGAAAGAAAGAGAAAACAAGCAGATTAGACCGGCATGACTTGTTTTTGAAAAACCTGTGTTGACTTTTAGTGATGATGATATTTCTTTTTAAGTCCTTACAGACTGTTTGCTTAATGATCTTCTCTAGAACCTTAGGAAAAACTTCCTGATGGTAATAGCAATGGGGTATGATGGAATCGAGTCACCTTTTTTTGAAGGCTTTTAAACAGAAGCTGGATGGCTATCTGATGAGAGTGCTTTCCTTGTGTCTTCCTGCCTGGAAAAATCAGTTGGATTCTGTGATTCTATGACACCACGATTCTACACTCTATGTGGGGGCCATTTTAATCTTGCACTGGCACACACTACCATATCTAGGACTGAAAATGAGTCCCATAAGCAACTGAAATTCTACCTCCACACTATATTGCTGATTTTCAACTGGTGGCAGGAGTTGAGAATGACATCTACAAACAAATTTCTCCTTCAGGCTATGGTTCTTGAATATTTGGGGGGAGGTTGCACCACCACTCCTCATTGAAATGTTTTGGGATAGTCCACAGGATTATGTGAGAGAGATTTTGGGGTGCAGAAAGGTGTGGAGGCTTTTGGTGGTCCCTAGGCCTTTATTTAAGAGCTTTTCTATCTCTTAGTTGCTCATCACGTCATGATGGAACATGGCCTCCACATGTATGGAGTAAAATTGAAGATTCTTAGAAGCATGGAGGTGGACAGAACTCCGAGAATAGTTTAGTCCATGCACCTGGCTCTAGGGTAGGAGTCCATAGCAAAAAGCATTCTTGTTACTGGAGGGCATCCTTCCTCTTTTTGAAAATGGACCATGCAGTAGAGTCTATCACTCTCCAAGGTAGTCAATTCTTCTGATGTACGTACAGTCAGGAGGTTCTTCCTAAAGTATAGTTGGATTCTCCTCTTCTTGCCCTTTAATCCACTCCTTTGTATCCTAATTTTTGAAGCATTAGAAAACATGCTTGCTTGATTTTCCACAAAATGGCACACACTTTAGATATTCAAAGATAGCTATCATAACCATTCTCAATCTTCTCTTCTCTAGGTTAAAAGCATTCTGCTCCTTCAAGATTTCTTTATGGACCTTGCCTTTTAGGCCTTTTATTGTTTTGGTTCACATTCCCCAGACACATTCTAGTTTCTCAACATGGACATTAAAATTTAATTCTGATTTTAAAAAAACAAAAACAGAGAAATCCAGAAAAGGCATACCACAATGGCCATTGAAAACAGAGAAGGTACTCCAGAGATGGTGGTCCCACAAAATATTTTGTCCTTAAGAAAAGCATTGGGCCATGGAAAACTAAAAACTGTATCCAGCTGTTGGAATGTGGTTTGCATTTCTTTCTCTCTCACTCTCTGGAGCATTATGACCGTCCTGCACTTAGGCAGAAAAAATGGAATGCACAAATATAAGATGGGGGACATGTGCCTGGATAACAGTACATATGAAAGGGATCTAGGAGTCTTGGTGGATCAAAAGCTGAACATGAGCTAGCAGTGTGATGCAGCAGCTAAGAAAGTCAATGCAATTCTTGGTTACATTAATAGGAGTATGGTGAGGGAGGTAATGGTATCACTCTATTCTGCATTGGTTAGACATCATTTCGAATACCATGTCCAGTTCTGTCCAGTACCTCATTTCAGGAAGGATATCAACAAGCTGGAACATGTCCAGAAGAGGGCAACCAAAATGGTGAAGGGTCTGGAAGCCATGAAGCCCCATGAGGATAGGCTTAGGGAGCTGGGTATGTTTAGCCTGCAGAGGAGAAGGTTAAGAGGGGATATGATAGCCATGTTTAAATTTGAAGGGATATCATGTTGAGGAGGGAGCGGGTTGGTTTTCTGCTGCTCCAGAGACAAGGACAAGGAGCAATGGATTCAATTCAGAGCTGTCCAGCAGTGGAATATGCTGCAGTGGAGTCTCCTTCTTTGGAGGTTCTTAAGCAGTGGCTGGATGGCCATCTATTGGGAATACTGTGATGGGTGTTCCTGCATAGCAGGGGGTTGGACTCGATGTCACCTGTGGTCTCTTTCAACTCTATGATTCTATGATTCTATGACCAAGAGATGGAAACTAGTGTCTTACCAGGAACACTGTAGTCACTGAGCTGGGATCAAGATGCTCTCAGTCCACTTAAATTTTACCAGTGCAATGAACTCCAAAGTTCTAATCTCCACTGCAGTGTGTAGAACCTTCTTGAGATTTCCTGGATTTTTGTGGCTTGGTATTGAACTTCATCTGTCTCGTGACAGGGAAAGTGCAGGAAGAGATTGACAGGGTGATTGGTTGCTCAAGAAGGCCTTGCATGGCTGACCGTGGACAGATGCCCTACACGGAGGCTGTCATCCATGAGATCCAGAGGTTCATCTCTCTAATCCCACTAAGTCTCCCCCATGCAGTGGTCAAAGATGTGACATTCAGGCAATACTTCATCCCCAAAGTAAGTTCTCTGCTTCCTCCTCAAGAACCTGAAAGTGAATTCTTATGTAGAAGGTTCTCTTATCCTTACTTGGTTTGGAGGGATTAATGAGAGTTTTGCTTCTTCTCAGGAAGTCTGGTCCCAGTATTTGAGGATGAATGATCTCATAGGATTCTTTGTTCTTTTCAGGGCACCACAATATATCCTATTTTGACTTCAGTGCTGTATGACAGCAAGGAATTTCCCAACCCCACAGAGTTTGATCCCCAGCATTTTCTGAGTGAAGATGGGACCTTCAGAAAGAGCGACTACTTCATGCCCTTTTCGGCAGGTAAAATGATCCCTTCCTCCTGGGAAGGATAAAAAGAAAGTTTATGACTGAAAGGCTCTTTTGGTTCTCCTTGACGTTGGGACGGTGAGTGCTTCCAGGTGAAACAGTCTCTCACGATCTCTTCTCAAGAGCCCCCACTCTTGGCCATAACACATGTGTCTGTGTTGACCGGAGTGCAGGGCAGGTGGGGTGCCTTTATTAGCCTGAACAATATCATTAGTCCTACTAGAGCTTTCTTGCATGCCAGCCCAGTACAAAGGCAGGATATCAATTCATAAAATGAATAAAAATAAATGATTCATTAATTCAGTTGGATTTACCTACTTGTTGACCCTTCAACAGTTGTTTAGTTATGACCAAACAACCCGATTCTGTCCATTGTCTTTTTAGGAGTCCATCACATGTACAAAATCAACAGTAAAATGTTTGTTCTTACCTTAAGCCGCCAGTAAAGTTTACACAGAAGGGATTTGCTGTATAATCAGGTTTAAAAAAGTACAGTCCTTCATAATTTGGACATAGTTTGGAGGTTTAGATAAGATAGGGTTAATTTTCCTTTGAATGTAACAGCCCTCCTTGGCCTGACAGCTAAAATCTCAACTGTTGTTCTGTGTTATTGTAAAATGTTTGTCCATAGTATTCAGAACATGTGACCCAGGATACATTCCGGTGTCAGCTACTGGTCATACTTAGAAGGCCATGCTCTTACCCTATGAATTGGGGGTCCCGGGAGGGGAGCCCAGATAACCAAACAAACCAAGCAAAGATGGGGAAATTAGCTGGAGCACTCCCTTAAGCTAACGAGAGGCAGGGTAACTTAGCGGGAATCTTTTACCCTATGCATACAGGTTCAAATCAGTGAGCAGTCAGACAGTTTAAAAATGGCAATAATGATATTTATTAACAGGCAGACAACTAGTTAGGAAAACACAACCACACAGCTAACTGGAAATAGGAAATCAGGGTTTGGGGGGAAATGGGTGATACAACACCTTTTTCGTAGTCCTGAAGAGGTCCAATTGAAGAAAGGAAACTCAGTGCAGCGGCCGAGGGGAGGTCGCAGAATGAAGCGACGGCAAGGCTGGATGGCACTCCGGAGCGGTCCGAGGAAGCTCTCGGAGCTTGGGGTTTTTGATACGGAAGGAATGACTGTGGGCTAGTCTGGTCTTGAGTGAAAACAATGAATTTTGGGCTTGAGACAATGTCTCCGAAAGGTGAGAATTTACGTAATTAAGTTAAGGTCTGAATTGACAATGGGATAGCCAATATGCAGATGCGGCTAGCTTGGCAGTTTTGCTCTCAGCTCTCCAGGGTGCCTGCTCGGGGCAGAGGTCAATATGCACACTCATGTTATATGACTGAAATGCATCCATGCACAAAGCTCATTTATATGCAAATAGCACTGTATTTGAAACTCCACTTCTGCAACCTTGACTTGAATGCATGAATTCCATGTTGGACAAAAATGTCCAGACCCTTCACTAGAAAAAACTATGCACGCATGACCTTCTTTCTGTGGGTTTCATTGGCAGGAAGGCGGATCTGTGCAGGAGAAGGTCTGGCCCGCATGGAGCTCTTCTTGTTCCTCACCACCATCCTCCAGAACTTCAAGCTGAAGCCCCTCATAGACCCCAAGGATATCGATATCACACCCTTAGTGAGTGGTTTGTCAAAGATTCCCAAGCCATATCAGCTCTGTGTTGTCCCTCGCTGAAATTGTCATTTCCGGATGGCATGTGACCTGGCAGAGGTGCTGACGGCCAAAAAACTTGACTTTGACATCTGCATGGGTTGTGAAAGTCCAGATGCCTAAGAGCCACTCTGGTGCAAAGGGAAAACACAGGTTCTGTTTATTCTGTCCATTTTTCACCTTTTCAATTATTCAACATAGATTTTATTTGTGTGGGACCCCAAAATATCAAAATGTAGTCTGAGTTGTAAATGTTTCAATAAATTCAATGAAATAAATAAAATTACTTTGGAAGCTGTTTTCGCTGAAAGGGGAACCTCCCTTTTTATGTCATGAGTTATTCACAATTCACCTTCATTGGATGACTCTTCACCCAGTCTGTCATTTTCAGAACTGTATTTGAGATTGCTATGCACAGGATAACTCCAGCCCCAGAAATTAGGCTTCCAGGCTTACAAAAGCTTTATTCAGGAACAGCAGCATAACTTCAGCACATTCTGGCAATTGCCAACATTAAAGAACTACTGGGTTTGCAGTACCTAATAAGGCATAACATTACAAATTTGTGCATACTAGCATCCTGTTTGATAGCTAAATAAAACAACTCTCTTTGCAGAACTCTTATCCTGCCAGACAGCTGTATGTCCTTGCAGTTGTATTTGTTCCCTTCTTATGAAAGTTTGTTAATATAACATTCTCTTGTTCCCAGCAATTGTTCCTCACCCAGTTCAGTCATCTTCTTCCAGCTTTTGTTTCAAATATCAAAGCACTACATAGCCCTGTGCAGCATTGCAAGGCATTATATTACAGGGCGTCGTCGTCATCATCATCATCATCATCATCATCATCATCATCATCATCATCATCCATGGCATTACATGACATCTCCTTGTATGGCAGGGAGACCAAAGCCAACCTGACACAGAGCATCTCCCAAGATCTCCTCACTCATCCCTTTCCTAGACTTTTCAGCTTGTTCTCTTCTTTCTTTCTCATTTGACCTCTTTACTGAGTCCCTGAAATTTTGGTCTTCGAAGTCCATTGCAGGAGAAAGAACTATTTTTAGATTATCTCAAGCCTGAAAATGAAAGAAACCCATGAAAAACAGTCAGAACCTGCGCTGAAAGTGGAGGACTCATCATACTCATCTTTACTACCACCACCAGTACCTAGCATTTCAACATCATCTCTACATTGATGTGATCTGAGAAAACTATGAGTGTTCCATGCGGTGATTTGGGGATGATGGTCAACATAGACCCAGCTGGCACAACATGTTGGCGTTTGCTGAGAAAAGAGTAAGCAATAAAACAGCTCTTATAAACATGACTTGATGGAGATTGATGGTTTGATTCCTTGTCTGGTAGTTGTAATGCTACCTACACCATCAGCACCACCATCATCCTATTATTTCACAGCACTTTTGGGGCCTGAGCTGCCCATAACTGTCGCACAAGGTGATCTAGGGTCATGGTCAAGATAGACTAAATATGTATAAACATGGACTTCATTCATAAAAGGGTCGATACATGCTGTCACCACAAGAGTTGGACTATTATATACAGTTCTGGTCAGCAGAGCTCAAAAATGGAAATCATAGAGTAAGGGAAGGGGCAGAAGAGGGAAATTAAGGGCCTTTCCATACTACCCTGTGTGATAATGGGGCTTCCCATTATCTAAGCTTATCAAAGGGAGATACTTCCCTCTTCAGGTAAACCAAGGGTTAATGAGGTGTTGGGATTACATCAAGGGTCACAGGGTGAGAGTTGACCAACCAAAAGGAAAGGGCCAGCATCACAGGTCACAAGGTGAGAATTGACCAACCAAAAGGAAAAGAGGTGGGCACCTTGGAGATGCTTCCAGATCCTTCCAAGGAGGAAAATATAAAACTTCTGAGAGGCCATGTGGCCAGAGAGAGAGAGAAAGAGAAGAGACCTGGGCCAGTCGAGCTGGCAGGCATGCTGTGTCTCCTGGACCCCCCCCCTTCTCCTTTAGACCATCTACGCCTATAACCTAATTGTGAGTAACTAGAAATCAGTAGTTAGTTGCGTTGGAGATGTTGTTATTTTGGGAATTGGCTGATCTTAAGAATGTATCTGTGCTGTTATATTTGTTTTGTAAATTCTTGTAACCAAGTGTACCTGGGAGAGGGGAGTCTCCCAAGTGTATATTGTTTATTTGCATGCCTTGATTAAAACACTTCTATAAACCTCCGTTTCTCTCCATTTCCACACCAGGGTTGGCACACGCTACATAGGACCTCTCACTCAGGGGAAGGGGGAGGTGGAAGATCCTTACGCTTAGAGATTGGACAGGGTCCCTCCTGTCCTGTCCAAATAATTCATAATTCAGGGTGGTGGTGGCAGCATACCTGATAGAGTTGGGGAGATTGCCAGTCGTTCCAAGCGTGGGAATCAGCTTTGGGAGGCTGGCAAGAACCCTAGTAAAACGCTGCGAGGGAATTTCCAGTCTTGCAAGGCTGGAAGTCAACTTAAGAGACTCGAAATAAACCTTCAGTGTCACACCCTGTTATAGTGCTATTATTCCACTTTCAACAGCCTATAGAATCCTGGGGTTTGGAGTTTAGGGAGAGGCCTTTAGAATTCTCAGCCAGAGAGCTCTTTGGCCTCAGTAACGAACTACAAACCCCAGAACTCCATAGGAGGTTGAAAATGGAACAATAGCACTAGAACAGTGTAAAGCGGAAAGGCCCTAAGATGATCTCTCTCTCAGGGGGTGGAGCTGCACTTTCTAAGGAAGGGAGACCATGTCTAGGGAGAGGTGGCTTAGAAGAAAGGCAAATCAGGGAAGACGTGAGATGAGATATGGAACTGTGCCTCTCGTGGAGAAAGTGGAGAGAGAACTCTCCTTCTCCCTAAAACACTAGAATATGATGGAGCTGAATGGTGAGCAATTCTAGACAGGTAAAAGGAAAGACCTCTCTACTAGGCACGTAAAAAAAAGGATCTTCAAATTCTCCCAAAATGATTGAAATAGGTTTCTCTTGTTTAAAGAAACCCTGAGGAGGACACTCCTAGACCTATGAGAATCTTCTCAGCTCTGGACTTATTCTGAGCAAAACCAGCACAAAATAGCATTTTCACATAAGGAAAAACATTTCCTGCACAGAAGATAATACTTATGTGCATAAATATGTCGGTGTAGAAAATGCTGTTTCCTGCACAGAAAATGTAGCTTTGTGTCCAACGAATCCCCCTGCTGATTTTGCACGGAATGACTCTCCAAATACTGTTACCTCTCTATTTGTGGTGGATGATTTCTGGATTCCCTTCCCATGTTTGTCTTCCTCACCCAGCTTCCTTCATTTAATTTTCTTCTTTAACCCCTTTCATTCCATCTTCTGCATGCGCACCCCAACCTTCTATGGTATTTGGTACAGAACAAGTCAGGGAAGAGTGCCCTGTCGTGTCCTTAAAGATTCCTTGGCTGCTCCAAAGCACCAGGACTCACCACAGAACACATCACACACACACATCAGTACTAAAAATAAAAGGCTACCTACACTGGCAATCTGTCTCCCAGCATGTGCACACACGCGCACGCACTCACACACACACACACACACACACTACAAGACCACAACGTACCTGAAAATCTGTTGAATATTCTGGGAAAAAGTAAAAATAGACTTCACGTGACTATTTTTGGATAAAGATGTACCACTCCAACCTGATATGGTGAAGTAATTGGGCTTTATCACATTGACAGTGGCATACTCCTTGTAGAGAACCACCTGGGACAGCCAATGAGGACTTCAGCATCTAGAATCCTGTCAATCTCTTATGCATGTGTGAGATCCCCATGGACACACTGGGCCATTTTGGTCTGATGTGGAATGTCCACATTCAGTTCAAGGTTCTAGAAGCAGAGCTTGCTCAAGGGGAGTTGTTGAACATGTGGGAATGGAGTATGTTCCATCCTGTCTGCTGCATTTTGTTGCACTTCAGATGTGCAATATTAGCATTCAACACAAGAGTTCTGTAGCACAGTCTACTTGTAATTCCATGGCAAAGAAGTTGTGCTACATAGGACTGGTGTATGGTTTCAACCAGCAGAAAACATCCAAATGGTCTGTTCTGGAGAAGCTGAGAGAGTGGTGAGAGTGCTCAAGGAAAACTTTCTGTCTCTGGATATTTTTGGAGGATCAGGAGCCCCTGCCTCAGAATGGTGCTGGTTGTTTCTGTTCCTGCTCCAAAGAAACCAAGTGTGCAGATTCCTCGATTCCTGGGGGAACATACTGCACGAGCCAACTTACTTGCGTTGAGGCAGTAAAACATAAGAAGAAGTATCAAATATGTACCAACTTCTGGTGGTGAGCCTCCATAACAATACAAAGACCTCCTTCTCCAAGGAGTCATTGTATCTCCACCTCCCATATTTTGACTTGTTCCTGCATGCCACGGCGTTGGACTCAATGGCCATTGTGGTCTCTTCCACCTCTATGGTTCTATGATTCTATGACTTTTGATGCAAGGAAATATACTGAGGCTATGGAATGTCTATGAGACAGATAAAGCCTCACGCTTATTTTTCTGGAATATGAATTTCCTGAAAGTCTAAAGCTTAAGGGATTATTAAGGGGAATGTTTATGTTAACCACAATAGTTCCCCTACTCCCACTTAATACAAGCAACTCATCATGGATATAAGGAAAATACTGATCTCTTCCTTCCTTGTATCATGACCCTCCCCTGGCCCTGATTCCATAGGAGTTGGTGTCCCTAACCTTGGGACCCAGACAGGAATGCCATTCTTCAGTAAGTTTCTTCTTGAATGCAGCAATTTTATTTGTATAAAACAGCATTTTCCATTCAGGAATTGGTATTTCTGTGTTCAAATATTATCTTCCACACAGAAAATGCTGTTTTCTGCACAAAACAATTATGTGAGAAATTTGCATCAAATAAGTCCCAAAGTTGTGAAGGTTCTCCTGAGTCCAGGATTCTTCTTGCCAGAGTTCCTGAACACTTGAAAAAACACATTTTTCAACCATTGTCTGAATATTTTCAAATGCTCTTTATATCCCTAGTCCCAGAACTCACATCACTGAAGTCTCTGCCTTAATGGAACCTCAGAGACCCACGTTGAAATATAACAAAGACAAGACCAATGATAGGACTCTACCATTGAAACTCCCTTGACCTCTTTCCAAAAATGCTGAATCTTTTTTCTTCAAAGGAGTATCAAGTTCAGCTCCTTCAAAGTTTCAGACTAAAACCCAGAATCAATTGACCACTCCAAGGACACTGAAGCCACCAGTTCCCCCTGGTGTATCTTGGCTGAGGATGCTTCAGGCACAAGGATCTCATGCTTCCTTGATGATTTTGTGATTTTGCCTTATCTGAGTATTTTAATATAGAAGCAGTCAAAGGAATTCTGAGGTGAGCTGGGATCCTGCCTTCTTCCATGAAGAATGAGAAAGTATTGTTGAGCTGGAAGAAAAGGCAGGAAAGAGAGACATGGGTCATTCAGGTTCAACCATGTTCTGTAGAAAAGCCAGAAGAAGATGTAATGCTCCCTTCTGAAAACTTTGAGGAAGAGAAGAAGCCAGTTGGGAACCTGAGAACAGGAGTGGTGGGGGGAGAAGGTCTCCAAATTCTGTGGCTTGTCTCTGATATTGTCACTCACCGATCTCTTTGATAGCAAACATGCCACCCGTCTGCAGAGGCTGACCAGGAGAAGTATAATCCAGACTTAAACAGAAAAAATCAGCAACCACAATATAACCTGGTTTGGCACACAACTAGTTCGGAGTTTCTGAGCTGATCTGGATCAGTGCTTTTTCTCTGCCATGGAAAATGGCGTGTCAATGTTCCAGCTGGAATGAAGTCCTCAGCCTGATCAAGACTGTAAAACATATCATACCTAGAAGAGACGTACAGGGAATGTCCAAACCGTACTTTGGTTTTACTTTGATGCCACAGTAAGTGCCATGGTTCTCTCTCCTATGGGATGTCTTGGGATTATAAAAACTACTGAAGGGCTTGGAATTCCCTCATTCCTGCAGTGCTGCGGTTCAGAGGAGCATGCGTTGGAACAGTTGGGCATGGAATTCTTAGTACCACTTCAAACTACAAATCCCAGGATACTGAGGTGTGGAACCACAGAGACTGAAATGGAAATCATGTGCCGTTAACTGAACAGTATGAATAGATAAACCTATGACCTTGTGCCTGACTGTGATTTAACCCCACGTGTATCTCTGTGATTGCCCACTCAAGGAAGGGATCACTTTACGTGCTGGAAAGGGCATGAAGTAGTCCTCTTCCTGAACGTCCCATCTTCATGCAAGAAATGCTGTGGGTCAGACCCTACCCTAACCCTTGCTCGTACAAGAACTATGTCTCACTGGATGGAAAGAACGTTAAAAAATTGTACTGTGTGTATGTGTGTGTGCTGAGAAACCCCGACAAAAGGAATCATGAACTGATGAGAATTTTCACAGCTCAAGACTTATGCTGTGCAAAATCCCCATGTGGTTATTTTGCTTGGAGCACAGCATTTTCTGTGGAGGAAACAGCACTTCCTGCTCAGAAAATAATAATTCTGCGCAATTTCTATGGAGAAATGCTGGTTTCTGTGCAGAAAATGCTATTTTCTTCACAAAACACCTACTGGCACATTTCATGCAAAAAAACCTCAAACTGCCAATAGCTTTCAAACAGTATCTAGTTTACAAAGACTTTCTCACAGCTAAATTTGCTAAAATTACAAATTGCTTCCTTTAAAAAGAAGATTAGTGAAAAATTGCGTCCTTCCTCAGGTTCTCCGAGTGGAAACAGAGAAGTTACCCTTGGGATGATGTATTCTCTGAATGGCATATCTTTGATCACTGCATGGGGCAGACTCAGGCCATTTCTGTACGGCATCACCATCGCGCTATGGAGATGCACTGGCAGTGGCCGGTGAGTCACGCTTTTGCACAACGTCATTGTGGTCCCGCAGCCAGCACACCCCCACTTGTCAGAATAATGGGTTATGACATTAACAGAAAAAAACCCATTAAGGGACCATGATCATGCAATGCTTCCATCACTTCTGGCCATGTGGAAGGGGAGGAATCACGGTCACACACTTGCTTCCCCAGTGCAGCACGGGAAAGAGGCCGGCTCTACTGCGGAAGGAAGGCAATTGTCGCTTGCACTCCCACCCGCAGGCAGTTGGCCCGGTGTGGAGGGGAGCGTTGGGGACACGCTTCCATCCTGGCAAAGTCACTGCTGGGATCGCGACAGGGTGTGACACTGTAGGTTTATTTCCAGTCTCTTAAGCTGACTTCCAGCCTTGCAAGACTGGAAATTCCCTCCCAGTGTTTTACTAGGGTTCTTGCCAGCCTCCCAAAGCTGACTTCCACGCATGGAACGACTGGCAATCTCCCAGCTCTATCAGGTATGCTGCCACCCCCCCCCCAATTAAGAATCATTTGGACAGGACAGGAGGGACCCTGCCCAATCTCTAAGCGTAAGGATCTTCCACCTCCCCCTTCCCCTGAGTGAGAGGTCCCATGTAGCGTGTGCCAACCCTGGCGTGGAAATGGAGAGAAAAGGAGGTTTATAAAAGTGTTTTAATCAAGGCATGCAAATAAACAATATCACACTTGGGAGACTCCCCCTCTCCCAGGTACACTTAGTTACAAGAGTTTACAAAACAGATATAACAGCACAGATACATTCTTAAGATCAGCCAATTCCCAAAATAACAACATTAGCCCTAACGCGACTAACTACTTATTTCTAGTTACTCACAATTAGGTTATAGGCGTAGATGGTCTAAAGGAGAAGGGGGGGGGGGTCCAGGAGACACAGCATGCCTGCCAGCTCAACTGGGCCAGCTCTCCCCTCTCTCTTCTCTATCTCTGTGTCTCTCTGGCCACATGGCCTCTCAGAAGTTTTATCTTTTCCTCCTTGGAAGGATCTGGAAGCCTCTCCAAGATGCCCACCTCTTTTCCTTTCGGTTGGTCAGTTCTCACCTTGTGACCTGTGATGCTGACCCTTTCCTTCTGGTTGGTCAACTCTCACCCTGTGACCCTTGATGTAATCCCAACGCCTCATTAACCCTTGGTTTACCTGAAGAGGGAAGTATCTCCCTTTGATAAGCCTAGATAATGGGAAGCCCCATTATCACACAGGGTGACGTGGGGCAGGGTTGTCATGTGGAAATGGTGTTAGTGGGATGAGAGAGAGGAGCCTCTGGATCTCGTGGATGATGATAGCTTTTTAGTTTTAATTAGGAAATCAGCAAGAAACATTAAAGTAAGTCATCCAGACTCCAAATTGTCCTTGTCCCCAGAGAGCCTTCGTTCTGGATGGAGCTGTGTGCGTCTTACTCCAGGACCAATCAGAGGAGCAGGCACCTGCTGATTTGGCGGGGAATGTCTGCTGAGCAAACGTCTCCTGCTCAAACCCCATTTCTTCTTCCATAGCCTACGCAGACTCTCTGCGAAGGTGTCTTAGCTGCCCACAACAAAAATACATTTGTTTCTGCCTTCCCTTTTTACCACCATCCACACCACTGCCATCCAGCCCTCTGCGACATCCTATGCCTCTACCCCTGGCTGCACCCTGTACTCTGGCATCTGTGTCACCCATTCCATCACAAAATACCCCGTCCCTTTCACCAAACCTTTCACCAAAACCGCCATCAATTTCAGGTGCTTCTTTTCCTTTTTCTCCTTTTTTTTTCTTGCTCTTTTGCCCACACAGAGTCAGCAATTCTCATGTCTACAGCTAGCAAAATGAATTTTAACAGGGAGGAATGTCAGCTGGTACATTTGGGCAGGGAAAAATGAACCACACAAATGTTGGATGGGTGGTACCTGGCTTGAGCACAGAACATGTGAAAAGTATCTAGGCAGTGACATAGACTTGAGTTGACTGACTTGGACTTCAGTTACTTCAGTGACTTGACTTGGAGCAGCAAATGTGTTAGGTAACGGGCTTGAGGAGGAAGGATCCTTCCTTCTAAAGTTTTTGAAGCTTCAGTAATGATGAGTAAGGAGAGTCCTATTCCCCACTTCTGAAAAAGCCTCCTGCTTTGGATGGAAAGTAAGGAGGATCCCACTCCCCACTTCCAAAGCTACAGATGGAAAACTCACAAATGTGGAGGGCTGACTTTGCTTAAATTGTTAAAGCTGTTTTTATTTGACTCTGTCCAGAAATTTTGGAATATGAGTTGAGGTTTAAAGTTGGCTCCCAGACTTGAGACTTGAAGATAGAGACTTGAGACTTGGCTTGAGACTTAGAGTAAAAGACTTAAATACTTGACTGAATCTAGGAGCCTTAGTGGACCACAACCTGAACATGAGCCAGCAGGGTGATGCAGCAGCTAAAAACATCAATGCAATTCTAGGGTACCTCAATAGAGTCTAATGTCTAGATTAAGGGGAGTGATGGTACCACTCTTCTCTGCCTTGGTCAGACCCCACCTGCAATCCTGTTTCCAGTTCTGGATACCACAATTCAAGAAGGATACTGACAAGCTGGAATGTGTCCAGAGGAAGGTTACCAAAATGGTAGAAGATCTTCTTATTTCTAAAATAATCTTATTTATTTCATTATGTTTGTTAAAATATGTATTTCCTATATTACATCTTGATATTTTGGGGTGCCACACAAATAAAATACATGTTTTGGAACATGGCCTGAATTTCCATGAACGTGGGTTTCTGGTGAGGGATAGGCTACACCTCACAAAACTTGGCAGGAATGTTTTTGCAACCAGTCTCGCAAGGAGGATTAAGAGGTCTTTAAACTAAGTTCCGCTGGGGAGGGAGTCAGTATTATTCAGGGCAGGGACTTGGCGAGCGCAGGGGGGAAAGGTCCAATTGATATTGGACAAGTAGAACAAGCGGCCAATGGCGGGAGGAGTAGAAGCAAGAGTACAGGACTTGCAGGAAGGGCCCGGGGACTTAAGTGTCTCTACACTAATGCACGGAGTATGGGAAACAAGCAGGATGAACTTGAACTCCCAGTACAACAAAATAAATACGATTTGATAGGCATCACTGAGACCTGGTGGGATGAGTCTCATGATTGGAATATAGGAATAGAGGGGTACAGACTATTTTATAAAAATAGACCAAGCAAGAAAGGAGGAGGGGGAGCCTTGTATGTCAAGGATGTTTTCACCTGTGAAGAGATCCATGACTTGAACACCGGAAGCCAGGTCAAGAGCATTTGGGTAAGAATTAAGGGAGCGAGAAACAATAGGGATATTCTGGTGGGGGTTTACTACAGACCTCCAACCCAGGCTGAGGAGTTTGATGATGCCTTCCTCAACCAAATGACTGCACAGTCAAGGAGGAGAGATACAGTAATAGTGGGAGATTTCAATTACTCAGATATATGCTGGCAGTCAAACTCTGCCAAGACAGCAAGGTCCAGCAAGTTTCTTGCTTGTCTTGCAGACAACTTCATGGTCCAGAAGGTGGAAGAGGCCACAAGGGGACCAAATACTCTAGATCTGATCCTGACCAACAGGGATGACCTTATTAATGAGGCAGAAGTGGTTGCATCTTTAGGGGGGAGTGACGATGCCCTATTGGAATTTGGCATTCAGTGGGAAGGAGCAGATAAGGGTAGCCAGACACGCATCTTAGATTTTAAAGAAGCGGACTTCGGAAAACTTAGGGAGCTGCTGGCTGGAATTCCGTGGTCAAGAATAGTGAAAGAGAAAGGAGTTCAGGAGGCATGGGAGTTCCTTAAAAGGGAGATACTGAAGGCACAGTCTAAAACTGTGCCAATAAGGAGGAAAAATGGAAGGCATCTGAGGAAACCAGAATGGTTGACTAAAGAACTCTCAGCTGAGCTAGGTGTTAAGAGAAACATGTATAGGAAATGGAAGAAGGGGGAAACCACCAAAGAAGAATTTAAGCAAGTGGCCCGGAGATGTAGGGAGGAGGTCAGAAGGGCTAAAGCACAGAACGAACTCAGGCTGGCCAGAGACATTAAAAACAATAAAAAGGGCTTTTTTGAATACGTCCGCAGCAAAAGGAAAAAGAAGGAGACGATAGGGTCGCTGTGCAGAGAAGATGGAGAATTACTCACAGGGGGAAGGGAAAAGGCAGAACTACTTAACACCTTCTTTGTTTCAGTTTTTTCCCAGAATGATACAAGCACTCAACCTGGCGGTTGGGGAGTAGGTGAGGAAGTGGGGGAAATGCAGCACAGAATAGATAGAGAGGTAGTACAGGAATACCTGGCCACACTGGATGAATTCAAGTCTCCAGGGCCAGATGAATTGCATCCTGGGATATTAAAAGAGCTGGCAGAGGTCATTTCGGAACTGCTTGCTATGATCTTTGAGAAATCTTGGAGGACAGGAGAAGTTCCAGCAGACTGGAAGAGAGCAAATGTGGTCCCCATCTTCAAGAAGGGGAAAAAAAGAGGACCCAAATAATTATCACCCAGTCAGCCTGACATCAGTACCCGGAAAGATCCTGGAGCAGATCATTAAGCAGTCAGTTGCTAATCACTTAGAAAGCAAGGCGATAATCACAAGAAGTCAACATGGATTTCTCAAAAATAAGTCATGCCAGACTAATCTTATCTCTTTTTATGATAGAGTTACTAGCTTGATAGATGAAGGGAATGCTGTGGAGTAGCATACCTCGATTTCAGTAAGGCCTTTGACAAAGTTCCCCATGACATTCTTGCAAAGAAACTAGTAAAATGCGGGCTGGACAGGGCTACTGTTAGTTGGATTTGTAACTGGTTGACCGACCAAACCCAAAGAGTGATCATGAATGGCTGCTTTTCATCCTGGAGAGAAGTGACTAGAGGGGTGCCACAGGGTTCTGTCCTGGGCCCAGTGCTGTTCAATATTTTTATCAACGACTTGGAGGAAGGAATAGAGGGCATGCTCATCAAATTGGCAGATGACACCAAATTGGGAGGGGTTGCTAATACGCCAGAGGAGAGGATCAAAATTCAAAATGACCTGGATAGATTGGAGAGCTGGGCCAAGGCTAACAAAATGAAATTCAACATAGAGAAGTGTAAGGTCCTACACTTAGGTAGAAAAAATGGCATACAGAAATATCGGATGGGGGACACGTGGCTGGATAGCAGTACGTGTGAAAGAGATCTAGGAGTCTTCATAGACCACAAGCTGAACATGAGTCAGTAGTGTGATGCGGCAGCCAAGAAAGCCAATGCAATTCTTGGCTGCATCAACAGGAGTATGGTGTCTAGATCGAGGGAGGTACTGGTACCACTCTACTCTGCTTTGGTTAGACCTCATCTTGAATCCGGTGTCCAGTTCTGGGCACCCCAATTCAAGAAGGACATGGTCAAGCTGGAGCAAGTCCAGAGAAGGGCGACCAAAATGGTGGGAGGCCTGGAAGCCATACCCTATGAGGATAGACTTAGAGAGCTGGGGATGTTTAGTCTGCAGAAGAGAAGGTTAAGAGGGGACATGATAGCCATGTTTAAATATTTGAAGGGATGCCATGTAGAGGAAGGAGAGGGCTTGTTTTCTGCTGCTCCAGAGACCAGGACAAGGAGCTGCAGGAAAGGAGATTCCACCTGAACCTCAGGAAGAACTTCCTGACAGTCAGGGCTGTCCGGCAGTGGAATCTGCTGCCTGAGAGTGTAGTGGAGTCTCCTTCCTTGGAGGTTTTTATGCAGAGGCTGGATGGCCATCTGTCGGGAGTGCTTTGAGGGTATTCCTGCATAGCAGGGGGTTGGACTGGATGGCCCTTGTGGTCTCTTCCATCTCTACATTTCTGTGATTCTATGATTCTCTGTTAAAGAATTGAAGAGGTAAAACAGTAGGGAACAGTTTAATCGTGCTACAAGCATATTGGTCTGTTAAAACAAATCAAAGCAGTTTAAAGTCTGTGCTCATGTCCATGGACGGAATAATCAGCCCCGTGTTTCCCCTTTGTGCTGGAGTGGCTCTCAGGCATCTAGACTATTGCAATCCATGGAGAAGTCAAAGCTGACAGTCTCAGACCATCAGCACGTCTGCCAGGCCACGTGCCATCTGGAGACGGCTTTTTCAGTGAGGGACAACACAGAGCTGATAGGATGGGTGAACCTTGGTGACACCACTCACTAGGGGTTTGATATCTATGTCCTTGGGGTCCGTGAGGGGCTTCAGCTTGAAGTTCTGGAGGACAGTGGTGAAAAATAAGAAGAGCTCCATGCAGGCCAGACCTTGTCCTGCACAGATCCGCTTGCCTGCAAATGGAACCCAGAAAAGGAGGGGAAGATAAAGGAAATCACACAGAGAGGTGAAGCCTATTTGCCAATATTTTTCTCCATGTCAGAAAGCCAGGAATGTCTCACTTTGCATGGACAAAGTTCTTGGAAACAACAACAACAACAACACACACACTCTCAATTGTTGTGTTCTTGCTGAATGTACTACTGTCCTCAAACATCTCCTCCACTTTCCTCAGAATTTTCCTGCTCTCCAGAAAGGAGCTTCATTCTGAATTGAAGCCAAAACATGAATTAAGCAGAGGATTCTCAGTTTGCAAATCTGATTTATTTGTTTTAAAATGTAGTTAATCAAATCATATTTTTCATCAATTTCTTTGTTCTCTGGGTCTTGGATGTATTTTACATCTCTTTTGATACCATGTTACTAAGAAGGGACCAAGTGCACTGTTTCCGTTCTGTTCGTAGGCCAAAATCCGCTGGTGTCTCATGCATGTATAAATTTTCCGAGCAAACGGCCTAGGTGTATTTGTCCAATGTGGAATGCCTGCATTCCTTCCAGGTTGCAGAAGTGGAGTTTCGAATGCAGTGTTATTTGCATGTAAATGATCTTGGTGCATGGATTCATTTTATTCATTAGACATGAATGTGCATTTCTCACAGGTGTATACTGAGCATTGAGCACAGATGCACATTTGCATTCAGTTGCACATTTCACATTTTGGTTGAAAAACGCAACATTGTCATACAAGTGCAAAGGTTATGACTTACATTTTAAGCAGAGCACGTTATGTAGAGGCTTCTGCTCTTCAACTACAATGGAGAAATTTGGCCCGTATCTTTCTCTGAAGCCTCACACTGCCTGCTCTTACTCTAACTGTAGGGGACAGGAGCAGTTTCCTCCTGAGGTCTTCTGCTGGGTTTCAACCAACATAGAGGAAGCCAGGAAAAGGCAGTCAACTGAGGAGATGATTGCTCATTGAAAGAGGGGCTATTCATATCTGGAAACCATGCCTTATGAGGAGTGGCTTAGGGAGCTAGGTTTGTTCAGCCTGATAAAAAGGAAGTTAAAAGTTGACATGACAGTCATCTTTAAATGTATGATGGGATGTCATGTTGAAGATGAAGCAAGCTTGTTTTCTACTTCTCCAAAGACTAGGACATACAGCAATGGCTTCAAACTACACAAAAAGAGATTTCACCTAAGCATTGGGAAGAAATTCGTGACAGTAAGAGCCACTCAACAGTGGAATATGCTGTTGCAAAGGAGTGTGATGGAGTCACCTCTTTTGGAGGTTTTTGAACAGAGGCTGGATGGCCATCTGATGGGAATGCTTTGACGGCATCTTCCTGCATGGCAGAAGGGGGTTGGACTCAATGGTTGTTGTGGTCTCTTCCAACTGTATGATTGTATGATTCTACAATTCTATAAAGTCTTTGGCTACTTTATACTTAGTGCAAGAACACAGTGTTACCCTAGGAGAATTTGACCAAAATATTCCCCTGCCCCAAAGGTATATGTGCCTTGATCACCTTCTTCTCCATCACATTGAGACAATGTAAGAACATGTTTTGACACACCATATATTTCAAGCTCCTGAGCTGCCACAGATCAGTCTTGGAGAAATCAGACTGTCCTAGTTAAAGATCACAGACTAATTCATGCCCAAAGCAGCAACATTGATGTTTCTGTGTCAGGAACACCCTCCTGGCTTTGTCTCTGCTGGCAGTGGCCCTGCTGAAGAAGTGGGAATAATGCAACCATGATGAATTGCAACTCCCTTCACCCTTCAACACTGGCTGATGGGAGCTGTTGTCCAAACTATAGAGAACTGTACTTTCCCAATCCTGGCTGTATGGCAAATCTCTAGTGTGTGAAGTTTGGTGGTGATGTAACATAAGAACAGCTGTTTCACTGGTGATTTGTACATCTGGTGGATTCCTAAAAAGACAGCGGGCAGAATCAGGTTGCTTTGTTGAAGGGGCAACACATAGATAAATCCAATTGAATCAATGAGTTGACTCTTATTTTATATCTCTCTATCTCTCTATCTACTTACTTACTTATTGAATTCATATCCTGCCTTTGTGCTGGAATGTCATGCAAAGAAACTCTAATAGGACTAATGATATTGTTCAGGCTAATAAAGGTACCCCATCTGCCCTGCTCTCTGGTCAACATGGACACGTGTTGTGTAATGGCCAACAGTGGGGGCTCTTGAGAAGAGACTGTGAGGGGCTGTTTCACCTGGAAGCACTCACCATCCCAACATTAAAGAGAACCAAAAGGGACTTTCAACCATGAACTTTCTTTTGATGCTGCCCAGAGGGGGAAGAATCATTTTACCTGCCGAAAAGGGCATGAAATAGTCATTCTTCCTGAAGGTCCCATCTTCATTCAGGAAATGCTGGGGGTCAAACTCTGTGGGTTTGGGAAAATCTTTGCTGTCATACAGCGCTGAGCTCAAAACAGGATGTACTGCGGTGTGTGGGCCCCTTGCCAAACCCTGTCCTGGGGTCTACAACTTTGATATAAAATTAATCTAACCCACCGGAGAGGTCACTCGGATGTGGACATAAACAGTTGTGCGATCGGGAAAAAAACCCAAACAAAACAGATCAGGCCAGTAAAAATCCCCAGTCACGTAGCACCAGGAGACCTCATGTTGTGATAACCCATGGTGGACAAAAGGTCTTTAACCTTTAAGGAGTCCAATTGAAGGGAGTCAAAGTGTTCCTGGAAAACTGGGCACTGGAAGCAATAAGACCTTATCAAATCCATCTCCAGAAACTCACACCACAGCCTCAAAGTGGAGGAAGATCCTGTTATTTAGATGACACTTTGTTATCTTCAGAGAAATGCCAGGTGTGGAGGTGTTTCTTACTCTGTTTGGACTTATTCGGGAAAGGATTTGCCTTCAAAGTAAATTTTTCCTACAAATAGTCCCTGGTTTTGGGCTAGTTGGGCAGGGGTAGGAGAGAAAAGGAGATGTAATGAGTACCAACTGATCTCTCCCTCCTCCCTCCTCAGTGTCTCTTCGCTGAGCTGACTGCTTCCTGGACCAAAAGACTTCAGGAGGAGGAGCAGTATTATCCCTCAACAATCTCTCTCTATCTTATTTCCACTCTTTATTTCTATTAGCCCTGGGATGTGTCTTTGTGTGTGTGTGCATGAATGCAAACTATTACTACTCGATAAAGTCATTCATTGGACCTTTGCGTGTGATTTCTGTCTGAGCCTGACCCCGTAAACATTGGGTTAAAGATCCCTAATTACCCTGCCCTCTTTGCATTGCTAAAGCAGTGCTCTTAGCTAATTTTCCCCACAGGAGACAATTTTGACAGGCATTGGGAATCCCCAGCAAGCAGGATAACAGGTGCTCTGAAAAGAACAGAGAATCCTGTGAGATCATTCTTTTTTTCATCCCCAAATACTTGGATCAGATGTCCTGAGAAGAACCAAAACTCTCACTAATCCATCCAACCCAAGCAAGGTTAAGAGAACCTCCTATAGATAACATCCCCTTCAGGATCTTGAGAAAGAAGATCTCAAGAACTTACTTTGGGGATGACATATCCTCTGAATGTTACATCTCTGATGACCTCATGCGGGATACTTAATGGGAGGAGATTTCGTGGATGACGGCATCAGTCCCCGGTCAACCATGCAAGGCCTCTGAGAGCGGCCAACCACCCAGTCAGTCTCTTCTTGTACTTTCCTTGTTGTGAGACAGATGAGTTTAATGCCAAAGCACAAAAATCCAGGAAACGTCAAAGAAGTCCTACAAGCTGCAGTGAGATTTGTCCTGTGTGGCTGATTGCAATGCCAAATTTAAGTGGACTGAAAGCTCCCCAGCTCAATGACTATCGTGTTCCTGGTGAGACACCAATTTCCATCTCTTGGTCATAATGCTGAGAGAATATGAGAGAGAAAGAGGTGGTAGGAGGGGGGTATACATTCTAAGTGGCTGTGGATATAGATATTGTTTTTTCAGAGACAAAGTATTCTATATAATCACTTTCACAATTTGAAAGGGACCTCTGAAGTCCCTTTCCTGTTTTTGATGACCATTGTGGGGTGCCACTTCTGGATTTCTTTGTGTTCAGTATTTTTTTCTTTTCTTTTCAGAAATCAGAACAAAGTTTTGAGGTGGATATTGACAAACTAGAACATGTTCAGAGAATGTGGGCCAAAAGGTCTAAAAGACAAGCCCCATAAGAAATCTTGAGGAAGCAGAATGCTTTTTACTTGGAGAAGAGAAGATTGGGAGCTGTTTAAATATCTGAAGAGCTGCCATCTTTTTGAAAACGGAGAGATCTTGTTTTCTAATGTTCCAAAAATTAGGACCCAAACCAGTGCATTAAAGTGCCAGGAAAAGAGATTCAGCTATGAACCTCCTCAGTCTAAGAACACTTCAACAGTAGAATAGGCTGCCTTGAGTATTGGTACTCAATGAACATGAACTCTACTTCATGATAAGTTTGCAAACAAAGGTAGCATGTCTTTAAGTAACAGGGACACTTTTTGCTATGGATTCCTGCCCTAGAATCAGGTGCTTGGACTAAACTTTTCATGGTGGTTCCTTCCACCTCCATGTTTCTAAGAATTATTAATTTTACTCCATACGTGTGGAGGCCATGTTCCATTATGACATGATGGGCATCTAAGACATAGAAAAGCTTTTAAGAAAGTCCTAGGGACTAACAAAAGCCCCTAAAATCCATCTCTTTCACACAATCACATGTACTGTCCAAAAAAATTTCAATGAGGAGTGATGGTGGGAAAACAACTCCCCAAATATTCAAGAGCCATAGCCTTGAGGAGAAATTTGCCTCCCACAACCTCCCACAACTGGCACCAGCTGAAAATTAGCAATGTAAGCTGGAGGTAAAAATTCATTTGCTTATGAGGCTCATTTTGAGTCCTAGATATGGTGGCATGTCCCACCACAGGATACCCCCCCCCCCGCAACACACAGAACACAGAATTATGGAATAATAGAACTTGAAGAGATCCCAAGGGTTTCTTCCTCATTCTGCCACACAGGAACATACAATCAAAGTGCTCCCTTTGACAGATGGCCATCCAGCATCTATCTGAAAACCTTCAAAGTAGGAGGACACTCCACCACAGTCCATGGAGGCAGCAGCAGATTCTACTGCCTAACTGCTCTTACTATCAGGACATTTTTCCTGAGATTCTAGAGAAGATCATTAAGCAAACACTCTGTAAGCACTTGGAAAGGAATGCCATGATCATGAAAAGTCAACACAGGTTTTTCAAAAACAAGTCATGCCAGGATGATCTCTCTCTCTCTCTCTCTCTCCCTCTCTCTCTCTCTTCCCTCTCTCTTTTTGTGATACAGTTATCACCTTAGTAGATGAAGATGTTACCATACACTACCACTTCTCCTATAAGATATTTGATTTTCAAAAATTGGACTTATTAATGACTGGATAATGTGATCAGAGTCATGCTGACCAGAGACATGTTCAGGGTCATGATGGTGGGAAAGTCCAGATAGGATTATGAGGAAAACCCTGATGCTGATGGGTTTCTGCTAATCCCTTCATTTCTTCAGGCTCTTGGCGTTTGTGAACACAATGGAAGACAAACTGCCCAGACAAAGCAATCTGAGACCATCCCTAATCTTACCCAAAGGATATCTTCCTTCTACACCCTACCTGACTGAACATTAAGAGATTGTCATGACTTCCATCAATGTTTTATCACTCTGGGCATGAAGCTATCAGTCCATTCCAGACCCCTTTGTCAGTCCACAGGGGAAAGCCATTACAGCTTCAGGGTATGAAATAAGTTATACAAATCCTAGTGCTGACCACAGACAAACTACCCCAGTGCATAGTATGTAGTACATAATGTGCCCCAGATTGCCCCACATTGTCATTCCTCTGTGCTACCCTCAGATGCTGTCTGAGTCCCTCCACTGTGACCTCCTTCTTCAAGACTGGTAACTATCACCCTTTCCGCCCCTAATCTCTCTCTATCCAACCTTTTTCACCTCACTTTCCAGTAGCCTTGTATGGTTCTGAAAAGTATCTGATTTCTTGTGTGTTTGTCAACTCAAACAAAATAGTTTGTTTAAATTTAACTAGAGTCCTCCCTACAGTTAATACTGGTACAGACAGGTGAAAAGATCCTGCCATTACCCTCCTAACATGGGCCTACTTTGAGCTATAATTCCCCCGAACTCTAAGGAAATGCTGGCATTGTGGGTGGAGCCCAGCATCTCCCTATCTCTTTGAGTAACAAAGAGAATGATGTAGATATATCATATCTTGACTCTAGAAAGGTCTCAATAAATTCCTCCATGATATTCTTTGCAAACAAGCTGATATTTAAATTTATAGATAAATAGATAAAGCAAAATCTGCACTAGATAAAGCTACTGTTAGGTGGATTTCTAATTGCTATACATCTGGGCTAGACCATGCTACTGTCAGGTCAATTTGTAATTGGCTCACTGAACCCAAAGGGTGCTCCTCATCAATGGCTTCTCTTCATCCTGGAAAGAAGTGACTAGTGAGGTGCCATAGGGTTCTCTCCTGGGCCCAGTGCTGTTCAACATCTTTATCAATTATTTGGATGAGAAAATAGAGCTCATTCTTATCAAACATGCAGACGACACCGGCTTAGAGGGGTAGGTAATACCCCAGGGAACAGATTCAGAATTCAAAATGACCTGATTAGAGAGTTGAGCCAAAACCAAGAGAATGAATTTCAACAGGGAGAAGTATAAGCTACCACACCTAGGCAGAAAAAAAGCAAATGCATAGATATCAGATGGATGGCACCTGGATTGACTACAGTATCTGTGAAAGGGATCTAGTAGTCTTAGGAGACCACAAGCTGAACTCAAGTCAACAGTTTCACACTTATGTTAAAAAAAATGCCAATGTGATTCTGGGCTACATCAATAGGAGTGATGGTACCACTCTATTCTGCTTTGGTCAGACCCCACCTGGAATACTGTATCCAGTTCTGGGCATCACTGTTTAGGAAGCATATTGAAAAGCTGTGTGATAGATGAGGGGTCAGAGGTCAAAGAGCAATTTATTTTGCCAGAAACAGAGACCTTACAGCTAGGGTCTGTTACAGAGCAATCTATCTTACCAGAACTTCCACCATCTGAAATGTAAGCTGAAACAGAGACTTACAGTCGGTTAGAGGGATTAGGGGTCAGTGATAGCAACAGCAATAGCATGTGTATTTCTATACCACTTCTCAGCTAAGTGCTCTCTAAGTGATTTACAATGTGTTAGCTAATTGTCCACAAATAAGCTGGGTACTCATTTTACTGACCTGCAAAAGGCTGGTAGGCTGAGTCAACTTGGAGTCCAGTAGGATTGAACTCACAACCTTGCGGCTGCAGTATCAGCATTTAACCACTGCACTACCAGGGCTTCCCTGGTGATAATTTTGGGGAATTAGATTCACCTTTGCCCCCCAGCTCTCAGTCACTGAGGAAACAAAAGAGAGTGGCTCAGAAGGAAGCAGTTTTGCTGAAGTTGAGAAGACAGGACACTGATTAAGAACACCTGTTCTCCCTGCTATTTAAGTCTGTCGGCATGGCTTGTCTTTTGCTTGTGGCAAATTGCTATCCAAGCTCCCTTGACCCTTGCATTCCCACGCCACATCTTTGTGAAGTTTGGCATTCCTGACTTCAAGGACTGGCCTTGACTTCAGCTTTCCTTGCAGCTTTCTACTGGACTGATGGCTCTGGACACTCCCTGCTACCTCCACCTCCTTTGCAAGTACCATCAGATTCCTTCCCTCGCTGGCAGATAAGGAGGGACTGGGAGTTAGACTCTGACAAACTGTAAGGTGTCCAGAGGAGGGTGACTGAAATGGTAGAAGGCCTGGAAACCATGAAGATCTATGAGGAGTGGCTTAGGGATCTGGGGATGTTCAGCCTGGAGAAGAAAAGGTTAAGAGGGGACATGAGAACCTTCTTTAAATATTTGAAGGGTTCTTCTACGGAGGATGGAGCAAATCTGTTCTCTGTTGCTCCAGAGACTAGGCCACAAAGGAATGGCTGCAAAGTACAGGAAAAGAGTTTCCACCTAGAGATTAGGGAGAATTTACTGACAGTAAGAGCAGTCTAACAGTGGAATATACTGCTACCTGGGACCGTGGTGGAGTCTCCTTTTTTGGAGGTTTTTAAACAGATGCTGTATGGCCGTATGGTGAGAATGCTTTGATTATTTATTCCTGCATGGCAGGGGGCTGGATTCAACAACCCTTGGGGTCTCTTCCAGCTGTGTGATTCTATGATTCTATGCCATCCTCTGTGTGTTCCTCATTCAGAACAGTGTGTTTTGCTCTGTCCAAGATAGCATTATGCTCCTTCATATGTAGAATAATGGATACATGGTCCTCAGTTTGCTGATCCTTCTCCTCCAACATGGCGACCAGCATGCTCTTGCTTCAGTTGTAGCTACTTACATCCCCTGGCAAGAACACAAACATTCTACATCTGTTGCTCATGACTGCAGCAGCTCCCTCACCATCCATATTCAGTAATCCTAGATGGTTGTTTGAACATTGGACTAAATCTCTGGAAGCCAAGGTTCAGTTTCTCGTCAGCCATGGAAACCCACTGGGTGCTTGTGGGCATGTCACACACACTCACCTCCTGAAAACCCAGTGATAGCTTTGTCTTATGGTCTCCATAAGTTGGAAATGACTTGAAGGCACACAACAACAATGGTCTGGAAAAACCTGGAATAGCAAAGAGGACTGAAGGAAAGCTGATGGTGTTTGGCAGGTACACTTCTATCTCCCGGTATTTCTGGAGGATATGGACCCCAAATCTGAGAGTGGTGCTGGTTGTTTCTGTTCCTACCAGAAACAAATCATATGTGGAGATGAGCAGGTTCTTCATGGTGAACTCAGATGCACTGTTATTCTTCTCCTGGGGATACCTACAGCAGAGTCAACTTCATTACACGCATAGATTACACTATTTGGCCTTTGAAATCCACTAGGTGACCTTGGGAACTTCACACACTCTCAGACCCAGAAAAGCCCAAGATATGTTAACCTTAGGATCACCATAAGTCGGAAACAAATTGAAAGCACACAGCAACAACCACAACAACAAGGAAATGGGAGAAAAACCTACATGCAGTCAGTCAACTGAGGGTTAAAAGATATGAGGAAACTGGAAATGATCTAATGTGGGACACTATTGCAGCTAGACTCCAAGTTACCATGGTTCACTTTCTTTCAATCCTATGGTTTGCTTTGTGGTGAGAGAGGCCAAGATTCTCCACTAGTATCTCCTCCTTTGGCATTATTCAAGGACCAGCTAGAGAGGTGTATCCTGGGTGGATTTCTGCAGCCCTAGGGGTTCCAGTGACAGAGAGGGTTCAAATGAGATGTTCAATAGGTCAGGTTCAAATCCTTGGATAGTTTCAGCTCCAAATGAAAATCAAGAGCAGATTCATGATCCCATAGACATGGAAGCCACTGCCACCATTGATGTCTGTTGGCTGAGGATGGTTCAAGCCCAGGGACATCCTCCTGCATTGAGGAATCCATGATTCTGAATTACCTGATCCATTTTTATGTAGAAGCAGTCAATAAAATCCTGAGGCGAGGTCGGATTCAGGGTACTCCTGTGTTCCTTGGCTTCCTCTAAAATGAAATCTATGGATCTCGTGATGTTTGTAAATAGATGGTGATGAGGTCCTGGGATGAAGGAAGGAAAGGTATTGGCAAGCTAGAAGGAAGGGAAGGAAAGAAGTGCAAACATCTGTCAAGTTAAACCATTCACTCTCTCTTTCAAAAGCACAGGGAGATGAATGGAGATTATCCAGCAGAACATCTAGGCAATGCTTTCATGTCCCCTAAGATATCTGGGTGCTCTGAAGGAGCAAAGAAGACACCCCTGAAGTTGAGAACAAGGGTGCTGGGGAAGAAGTGCTCCAGACATTGGGGCTTGTCTTCAACGAGTTGCTGGTCTTTGTGTTCTTCATCCAGGTTAAAAAGGATAAAGAACTCCCAAAATATTCTCCCTACCATGAGAGAATATGAGGCTTTCTGCAAAGTTCTAGATCACTACTCACACTTTGATAGATATTTCTCCATGCAGAAATGCAAGTGGTATTTTATGTGCTGAAACCACATTAAAAATGCATGGGGCCAAGAGGATGGAACATTTTCTTTCTTGCTAAAAACATCATTTTCTGCAGAGAAAAACTATGTGCATTTCTGAACAGAGAAATACCTAACAAAAAGTGGAGAACCTTGCTGCAGCCACTTGACTACCTCTGCTCTTCTTGGTGATTGTTTCCTGTGCAGAAACAAAAAAATTAGGAATAACAGTTGAACAAATGACAGTTCAAAAGCTACATAATAAAAAATGTGAAATAAATAAAAATAAATCCCTTTAACACAGTGGCTCTCAACCTGTGGGTCCCCAGATGTTTGTGGACTTCAGCTCCAGAAGCCCTGAGTATTGACCATAGTGGCTGGGGCTTCTGAGAGCTGAAGTCCATGAACATCTGGGGACCCACAGGTTGAGAACCACTACTTTAACACAAGGAAATTAGTAATTATAAATATGCTTTCTAACCATAGATGACAATCAGAAGCAGTTGCCAAGTTTTAAAACAAAACCACACAAAATATAAAGACATGTAGAAAGCAAGAAATGTCACTTCAAGTTGGATGTATTCATTCTTTTCCAAGTAAATAAGCCTTTGTTGGAATGAAGGACCACTTTCTGTCCATTATAGTCAGTTTGCTTCTCATGCTATCACCATCACCACCACCACCATCTTTATCATCAATATCTCCCCTTTTTGCCAGTCCAAGACTCAAGGCAGTTTAACAGTGAAAAAAATAAAAGTAAACATTCAAATCATACAAGGGTCAAAGTACAGAGTTAAACTATCAGCAGAATTAAAAGTACTTAAAAAGAAGACCATGAAAATGAAAAAAGAACAAAACAACAAATATGGACAAAACAACAAATTCTGAATAGCTTCTTGTTCCTGAACAATCAGCCTTCAAAGGCCTCCAGAAGCAGAAGAGGTCTTCAATGGCTTGCAAGTAGATAGTAGAGGGGGTGACCATCTGTTTCTCTAGGAAGGGAGTTCCAGTACCTGAGAGCAGCCACTGATAAGGCCCTGTCTCCCCATTTCCCACCACATGTCCCTGTGAGTTTGGTGGGACAGAGAATAGGGTGTCCTCAGAAGATCTCAAGACAAAGGCAAGCTCCTTCTGTCAAGCTGGACATGAGCTGTACAGGGGCTTATAGGTCTTTCGATGGTGCCCAGAAACAGATTGGCAGCTGGCAGAAATGGAGTAACAGAGGAGTTATATCATACAAAAGCCATGTTCTCAAAGAATATATCAGAACTAGATCTGTTATGTTTCTCCCAAGGGCCAAACCGAGGCTGTAAATTCCTGAGGTGATAAATCTTTCCTCCTCCATCCCACACAGAGACATAGTATATGCAAAATGAATAAACAATTCATACGAAAGTGATGAGGAGAAAGGACCTACCGGGGAGCTCAGAATCCTGAAGGTGTCATTCAACAGGGAGATGATGTGTAGAAACCTCTTGTCATTGTACTCATAGTGCTTTTCAAAGACGATGGAACAGATGGTGTTGGAGGTTGTACAGTTGATCAGGAAGGTGGGGTCAAAGGGCTGCTCAGGAAGAACAAAATAAAGAATAGTCTTCTTTCAGTCCAGCATTTTTCCAATTGCAATCTGGTCCAGCCAAGTTTTGAAATCCTGCTTCCACTCCAGTTAAGTTTTTCAAAAGAAAGCCAGACTTCCCTGGACTTTGTCCAGCCCTTTCTGATGGGTCTTCAGCATGGAATATCTTAAGCTCCAAGTTCACCAAATAAGGTGGCATAATATACCCTTCCACCTCATAATGAGAAATTCCTGGACTCCACACCAGTAAGCAGAGAAGGAGGCAGAATAGTGGTCCTCATGAATCCAGAAAGGTCCCAAACTAACATGAATTCAAGAGACAGAGTCTGGAGCCTTATGCCATAATCTCCTACAAAGTCACTAGAACAGGCCTATAGTGATGGTGATCTTGGACAGAAGCTTTGTACTCTTTGTGTCCTGCAACTGCTTCAAGAGATACTGGGCTTCTCCTTGGATCCTCTCTTCAGTGCTCTTCTTCCCCATCCCAAAGTTGCGGAGGGTAGCCGAAGCAAAACGCTGAAGCTGTTTCCATCTCTCGCCATTGCTGAATATAATCCCTGGAAAAGAATGTTATTTCTATACTGTTTATCAGTGCGTGAAGTGCTCCCTAAGCCATTTACAACGCATTTAACCAATTGCCCCCAACAAGCTGGGTACTCTTTTTACTGACCTACGGAAGGATGGAAGCCTGAGTCAACTTGGAGCGTGTGGGATCGAACTCAGAGTGTTGTGGTTGCAGTATCGGCATTTAACCACTGTGCCACCAGGACTCCTAAAATGGAATGGAATGGAATGGAGTGTGTGTGTGTGTGTGTGTGCAAGACAGGGAGAGGGAGAAAGACAGAGAGAGAGGTCATAGAATCATAGAATCAAAGCTGGGTTATGGATTTGCGCATATTTTAATGGAAAATGAAAAGAATGACACAAAGTAGACACATGCTTCACAATGTACCTTAGAACCCCATAAAGAAAGAAAATGGCAGGATCAAGTGCAACGCAGGAGAGGGTTTGAGAAATTCAGCAAAACCAAACTAGGAGCTTTTCATACCTCATAGCAGTTGCCAGTGACCACTAACCCGTAAAAATCAATTATTAATTAAGTTATAAATCAAATAAGAACTCTGGCCAAGATCAGAAAGGGCAGGGGAAAAAATTAGACAATATAAGGATCTCATGGAGGCTCTTAGGAAAAAAACATATCATTCTGCTGAATAGACTGTTTGATTGCTCCCTGTACAAATACTAAATATATGTTAAATTCCATGGAAAGAGCAAGACATTTGCACTAAGAGTTAGAAGAGGAGACTTCAGAAGGGGGAAAAAAAATGATTAATTTTAAGAAAGTATAAAGATTATATTTTGTAATTTACATATATGTAAAATAGAACAAACAAAACATACAAAAAAAATTTGTAAATAGTTTCATGGAATTTAATGGCCAAAATTTGCCCCAGAAACTGGCAATTTTTACAAAATTCCAAATATGATATCATTTGCCTTCAAGAAATCCATAAAAAGAAAAAAAAAGATTGCAGGTTTTTTTTTTTTTCAGAACAGAACTTTTGGCTCAAGATTAAAAAAAAAAAACAGTTTCATTTTCTTTATAAATCAATAATTCCAACATAAGACGATACATCAAGATGGACAGATAGATCTTTAATTATATTAATTGATTTTAATGGAAAGATAATGCATCTAATGGGTATCCATGCTCCAAATAACAAGAAAGCAATATTTTGTGAAAATTTATTTTAGAAGATATCATATCTGGATTTTCAATATTTGATTTGCATGAATGACTGAAATACAGTGGTGGATCCTAAGTTCCAGCAAAGGAATTAAGGAAAAGTAAGGGAGATTGCGTAAAAAGTTATTGAAATATACCCAGCACTTTGAGTTAATAGTTAGCTGGAGATATTTGTACCCAAATGCTAGATACTATGTATTCCTTTTAATTCATCACATATCTTTCTCTAGAATGGTCCCAATTTCCAATTTCCAATAATATGGTTATTCTAGTAAAGTGGATAGACATTTTGCCAAAAATGTTTTTAGATCATAGCCCTATCACAACGTCTTTGAAAATGAACCAAGCAAAGTTTAGTTGGAGGCTTATTAAATGTTCACTTTTGAAGATGGAAATTGTATAGAAATGTAAAAAAAGATTTGAAGTGATTTTTGACTTGATTGTAAAGTAGTCTGGGATGCAAATATAGCCTACCTGACAAACCAATTTATAAAATATGCCTCCAGAAAGAAAAAGGAAAGAGAACCAAAAAAAGAGTAAATTTGTGGAAGAGGCAGAATTTTTAGAGAGAAGCTGAAGAAAAGGTCAGATAAAACAAAAGACTGAGTCATTTTAATAACAATTTTCATTGGCCCTTTCCACATGGGGTAATTAAAATGGTGTAGAGCGACCTCTAACGGAGGTCGTCTACACCGTGGAGCGCGCTGGGGCATTTATAATTTTGAGGTTCTACACCTCAAACCGCCCTGAAGCAACTGGAAGTGGTGGCGCCGCGTGTTTTTTAAAAACCACTTTTCAAGTGGTTTTTATAAAACACGAGTGTGCAGCCCCGTTCCACGCTGTCGCAGCGCCCCGGTGCAGATTTGCAGGCGTGCGCAAGTGCATGCCTCCAGATCTGCCAGGGGGCGGGCTTCCGGCTGGCGAGCTTCTCCGGTTGGTGGAGAGCCTCCGCCAGCCATAAGCCGCCATTTTGGACGCCGCCGGAGTGTGGAGCAGCGAACCCATGCTGCTCCTTGCGGCGACGGACTTACCCAGCTTCTGGTAAGCTCCGTTTCTGCGCCTTTTCCCCTGTTTCTCCCTCCACGTGTGGAAAGGGCCATTGTTTTCAGTTCAAAAAATAAATGCTAAATTATTACATCTTTTTAAAACAGTTTTATTTTCATTAAAAAATCTTAGAACATCAAGAATGATAGCTTGTGGGTATATAAAATAAATGGTTGCTGCACAGATGTTACTAAAATATTTTTACGATCCTGCCAAAGTCTAGCTGATCAGGAGTGTCTGTAAAGATTCTGTCATAAGGTCCAATGTAATTACATTGTCAGTAAGTCTTTCCAAAATTTGTAGTAGCATAATGGGATTATTGAGAATCCATCCTTGTTTTTTAAATAGTGCTAAATTATTACATCTTAAACAAAAGAATTGGCAAAAAAAAAAAAAGAATTTGCAAATAAGCCTAGGAAGGAGATGTTTCACAAATTGAGACGAGCAAAGATTAAGAAAGGTTACCAAAATGCAATGGACAATGTGAAAATATTAAAAGTTTTTGAGGAATTTTACAGAGGTTTATATGGGAAATGCAAGAAAAAAGTCATAGATAAGGTAGAATACCTGGATAGACTCCACCTGGATGTACTGTGTATAAAAGAGAAACAAAGTTGAAATGGTTCTGCTGCTACTATAAAGCTTGTTGTGACAAGGAAAAAACCTGAAGTGGGGAAATCTCCAGGTCCAGATGGACTACTCCCATGATATTGTTAAAAAACAACGAAGATGGGTTACTGCAACCACTTAAGATAGTGTGTAATGGAGAATTAAGAAGAGGATGGATGCCAGACTTGGAAAAATGCTTATATTACAGTTATTCACAAAGAGGATACAGATGAGACATCTGTTAGGGGCCGTACTGTGCCATGCTTTGCTATGGTCTAATTGGAAAAATATATTAATTGGCAGATATGTTTAATTGGCATAAAATATAAATTATACACACTTATGGCTGAAAGGCTATGTGGAAAAGGTAAACTGGCTGGGTAGTAGGCCAAAAGTAACTCTGGCATGGCCAGGCCATAAGTTCACTGAAAATTAACCAGGCAAGCCTCACTTAATGGCTCTAAGCTAATCCTCTCAGCAAAAACAATAGTTAAACTGCCCAGGTGCAGGCAAGTACCCCTGCTGTGTGCATTTCCTATGAAGCCTTGCCCAGTCACATTATCCAACCAAGACATTGAAATATCAGTCCATTCCAGACTCCTTTTTGTTTACTCAGCCAGAAAACAATTAGCTCACATCCCTTCCAAGAGGGAAAATAGTATAAAAATTCCCAGTTTTGAGCAAGTAGTTTGCAGTTCACCAGCTGCCGGACATCATTCTGCCAGCTTGCTTCCTGGTTGTGTACTGTCCTTAGACATGTACGTCTAAGCCATATTGCTGCTTCTTCACTACTCTTCTGGATTGATAATTATAACCCCAAACCCTCAGCCTCGTTATCTATAATTTCTCCTCCCTTTATCATTTAGTTTGCTCTTGTGTGGATGTGAGACTGTTTATATCTTGTGTCCATGCATGACTGAATTCCCTTAATAAAACTCATTTTTAGTTTATTTTGAATCTCTAGCTGGTTCTTTCCTGTGAGAACCCCATAAACATTGGTGGATAGATCTTGTTAAGTTGTCCTCTTCTTGCAGACCTCCTAATTTTGAGCTAATTAATTCCCCTCTGTCACATAGAAATACTGGTATTGCAGGTGGACCTCTGAGTCACTGTCCCCATTTTGGGGTAACACATCCACAAAGAAATTTTTTTAAAAAATGTTATTTTATAATGATTTTTTATTTTACATGGAGCAAGATAGGAGCTCCAGTCAAGGGAGATGCTCTCTGAGGAGGATTTAGGTCATATTTGGTTTTCTTACTTACAACTTAAAGAAAGATTTAAACAAGATAAGAGAGACTTTATTAAAGAGGATGGAAGAAATTGTCTATACTTAGAATTGTGTAAGGATGATGATCCCATAATCAAAAAGTATAAATTTCTTTTGAAATCTGAAATGGAAGATGAGCCCATAAAACAATTTATGACAAAATGAGCCCCAATATGTTGGCCCTACTGTATAAATGCAAATAGGAAATATACGGACTGAAGAATGTACAAAATGATGTATAGATGGTATTTTACTCCAAATAAGCTGCCAGAAATGTCTAAGAATGTTTCAAATCAATATAGGGGTTGGCAGAATATGTGGTGGACTAGCAAGAAGGCAAAAAAAATTATTGGTCTAAGATTTACATGTTAATTCAAAAAAAAAATTTAAAGGTACATTTTTGCAATTTCACCTGAAATGTTCTTGTTGGGAATTACTGATAAAGAACTGAATAGCAAACATGGACTGCTTCTTCAACATACGATAACAGCTGCAAGAAAGTTTGACAAAACTTGGAAACAGACTAGAAAGCTGAAGCTGATGATGGAAGAGAGGGTTGGAAAAGTTGCAGACTTTGCCCAAGTCTCCAGACTGACATGATTTTTAAAGGCCAGACAAACTAAAGATTTTCTGAAGGACTGGAAACATTTTATGGATTTCTTTGTGCAATAAGAAATCTAATTTTGCAACAGTTTGTGGTTACAGTTATTAGTGGTTCCAAAGGAGAGATTTCAGGATACTAAGACGTCATTGTTTAATTATATTCCATTAGAGCAGTGGACAAAGTATTGGAAAAACAATAAAAAAGATTCTAGGGAATACACTAAATTTGAACAAATGATTAAGCAAAGAGATGGTATGGAGGAAAATGAAATATCGAAGGGTACCACAAGTGAAACGTATAAAATGTTATCGATATATGAAGATGAATATTTTAGAAAAATATGGGAGGAAGAACTGGCGCAAAAAATAGATATTCAGGAATGGGGAAAAATTTGGAATCAGTGCCGTTTAAAAAAATTATCTTTAAAGATAAAAGAGAATTATTATAAATTGGTCTGGAGATGGTACCTAACACCAGTAAGACTAAACTATATAGATAAGAATCATTCAAGGGTTATGTTGGAGGGGTTGCCAAGAATTGGCACATATATTCATATGTGGTGGAATTGTGAAGACGTACAGAAATTTCGGCAAATGGAGTTTAAAGAGATAAAAGAGATAACAAGAATTGATTTACAAATATGTCAGGATATAGCATTATTATCGATATTTGATAAGGTGAATTGTACCCAGGCAATGAAGGATTTAATTACAAATTTATTAACTGCAGCAAGGTTTATTATATCAAGAAAATGGAATACTCAAGGAGATTTTCAAATAAAGGATTGGTATAAAGAAGTGTGGAAAACTGCAATTAATGATAAATTAACATGTTGAATTAAAGTTAGAAAAGGAATAATGAAAGAGAATGATTTTGAAGCAATATGGAAGATATTTGTGGAAACGATTTTAATAAAAGAGGGAAGTGTCATATCTCAACAAGAAGAATTACACTTTTGGAAGGTGGAGTAAGCTGAAATATAATTGGCTCTGGGAACGGGTTCACATTTAGGGTTAGGGTTCACATTTAAGATTAGGGTTAGTATTAATATGTTTAGTAATTAGATCATATTCAGTAATAGCAATAGGTTGAATATAGTTGAAAAGTAAAGAGTCCAGAACGAAATTAGTATAATAATAATGAATATTATGAGAATGAGATTTAGATACATGTGACAAAAATATATAAGCAATATGATATACAATGTCTTGAATAAGTATATGATGATAAAGGATTTGGAAAGAAATAATATTGTAGGCTATTTTTGGCTTTTTTTTTCACTTTTATGTTAATCACATTGTGTTTTTGTTTTATTCTTTTTTCTTTATAACCAATAAAAAAATAAAAATATTTTAAAAAATAGTTATTAGTGGTTCCAGTAAGGTGAATTAAATTGGATCTGTAATGGGTAGAGTAAGAACGTTTCTACTAATGAGTTTTTCTTGTCCATTACAGTTAGTGCAAGGCAGTCAAAGTTCTTTTCTGCTTTAGCTTGTTTGGGTGGCTAGGCTGTGGTCCTTTCTGCACCTTGCTGTTTTCCACCGCCCTCCCATCACCATTCCAGCAGCGCCACTGTCAGGATGGGAGTGCAGCCCGAACATTCCCTTCCGCACCCGGCCAGCTACCTGCGCAAGGGTAGCCTGAGCGACATGCACCTTCCTTCTGCAGTGCAGCTGGCTACTTCCCATGCTGCACTGGGGAAGGAAGCACATAGATCGCACTTCTGCCATTTCAGCATGTCTGCTGATGATAGGAGCATCACGCGGTTGGGGGCCATTACTGGATTTTTTTCTGGTAATGTAGCAACCTGCAATTGCAACAGGTGAGGACGTGTTGGCAGCAGGACAGTGATGATGTCACGTGAAAGCATGACTTGCAGGCTGGCAGCGATGCATCCCCACAGTGGGACAGTAACATCACGTGGAAATGGCCTTTGTTTATGATAATAGATCAGTGTTTTAGTTATGCTCTTTCATATTTTAATTGACTTGTGGTTTATTTTATAGGTGAGGGCAATCTGGCTGTGGCATCTGTCACTCCGTTGATCATCAGGATTGCTTCAGCTGATCTGACTGGACAGGAAGATTTCACAGCTCCGTGTAAGTCCCTCCCAAAGTTGTGCCCTCCGTCCCGGGTAGAAGGAGTGCACCATTCTTCGACTGAGGGCTCCTCTGCTAGAATCCCCAAGAAAGCTCAAGATCCATTTGCACTCTAATTTAGTTTAATTCAGGCCATTTCCACACTATACTGTTACAGTGCTATGATTCCACTTTCAACATCCTGTGGAATCCTGGAAATTGCAATTCAGGGAGGGCCTTGAGAATTCTCAGCCAGAGAGCTCTTTGGCCTCAGGAAACTACAAACTCCAGAATCCCACAGGAGGTTGAAAGTGGAATAATAGCACTGCAACAAGGTAGGGCAGAAATGGCCACTGTCTTGGTTTTAGTTATACATGTATACTGTTTATGTATACTTTTATTTTTTCTCTCTTTCCTTCTTTCTACTGTGGTGAACTCGTTTCTTTGTATTCAGATTAATAAATTTGATTTTTTTAAAAAAAAATCATCTAATTAGAACTGTCAGTTTAACATATTTTGAATAGAAATGATTCACTTACGCTGGGATATCAGAATCCACTTAAAATTTAGTTATCAATTAATTTATTTATAAAGTCAGGGACAGTGCTGAAAAGCCAACATATTTTACCTTTCCTACATAGTTCTCTATATGAAGTATAGATCTCTTCAACTTTTGCAAAATTTCTACTTAATTGATTTTTTTCTCTCAGGGCTGGGGGATGGCAAGGTTTAGGTGACACAAACCAACTCATCCACTGTGATTCATAATTAGAGTATGAGAGTTGAGTTATTGCCCAGATGACAAGATTTTAAGTCAACATGTAGTAAGGGAAGTTTGAAAGAGGGATGGGTCTACTTTGCATCCAGATAGTCCTCCGGAGTTGTCCACCAGAGCTGCACAGAAGCCCCTCATCTGTCTCAGGAAAACACGTATTTAAGCTCTAAGTCATTTACTTTTCCTGGGGTCCACAACTCAACAGTCAGTAAGCTAAGGGTGGGGGGAGCAGTAAAGAAATGAGATTGCAAAGAAGGAGAGAGAGGCAGGAGTGGGAGTGTGGCAGGGTGGGTGAGGTTTGGGATTTTCAAAAATTCATATAGCTGCTTCCTTTTGTCTGAAGCTCAAACCACAGACGAGAGGAGCCGAGATGGGGTGGGTGTAAAATCATGGGCATTCTGCATTCTGTAAAATCATTCTGCTGAGGCTTTCAGGGGGGACATTTCACTTAAATTTTCACGGCAAGTTAATATGTAAGTACCACTGGATTACTGATGCTATCTTACTTTGGAAACATCCTGAGTCAGCATGATAGGTCAGAAAAGAGGGCGACGCTTAGTGAGAGGCAACGAGGCAGGAGAGGAAGGCCACGTGGCCGCTGGAGAGACTCCATGAGGGACGGCGTGGCGGCCCTGCATTTGCAAGACCTGAGCAGGGCTGGTGATAAGAGTATGTCTTGTGTTCAGCTGAGGGCAGCAGGAAAAGAGGAAGGCTCCACGGCAGAGGCCCCAGCTGCTCTGAGTCTGCAGGAGCTGAGCAGGACCGTAGGCGACCAAGGAGGTCCTTGGAATTCTCTCGTTCATAACATCCCCATAAGTCAAAGTTGACTTCACAAAAATTAACAAGACCAACTGAATGAGCTTTTCTTTACAGCAAAAAAAAAGCTGCTATCTTTGGCTCAGCGATGATTAACTAGGGGCATAAACAATTTTCTGGCAGCTTACTTCTCTCTCTTTCCCCCTTCACCTTTTCGTCTGATTGGTTCTCCTCTCTCCCACCCCTGCTAGAAATGGCGCAATTTGACCCCAGTCCATCCCCTGGCTGCAAATACCGGTCAATCTGCCCGGTCAGTGAGGGCTTCCTTGACTCTCTTGTAGCCATGCAGCACCACAACACGCTCCACTCCAAAATGCAGTGTGAACACAGGCCCATACTTCTCACTGAGCCAGAGGAAAACAAAGAAAGAAGCACGTTGCAGGGTAGTCACTTATGTGCGTTGGCTCCAGTGAGAAAATGCCTGTATTCTTAACTGCAATGGTTCATTCAGAGCCTGCTTTCCCTTTCCTTCCTTGATGCCTACTAACCCTCTAGATACCATGACCCCATCCCATACCCAACCTAGTTATGCTCTCTTCTCCTTGTCTTTCCTTCCTCATTCTCTGCTGCATCTCTTGTGCTGAACAATATTCTGCAACCTCCGTGAGACAGGGATCTGTTTGTGCTACAAACTGTTCTGCACCTTATTGACAGTTGCATGGAGAATGACAGTCAAATAGGTCATGTGTTTGTGTTACGGTGGGGAGGGAAGCGGGTTTGAACAAATAGCAAAGATTTATTTTTGGGGTCTGTTGAGAAGCCATTGGGAAGGAGCGCTGACAAATTTGCTATTTTCCTACAGACCTACAAGTCTCTGTTTTAGTCTGATATCTTTGTCATCTTGGAGGCAGCTGGTGTAGAAGGGAGCGCTCCATAACACTGCTCTCCCAGGAGAAGGGTGCTTGTTGTCACTGGACATGGCTAGGACAGAGCAGGCTTTGAGGAACTGACAGTTTTACAAGAAATGGGCTCTTCTCCTCCTTAGTGCTGTGGGCTACTTTCATTCCTTGTTTTCAAGTGTGTGTTTTCAATAGTTTTAAGAAGGGGCAGCTTAGAAACGCCAGAAGAGCAATGGAGACGGTAGCAACAGCATCAGCATTCCACAACAGCGCCAGCTAATTCAATGACAAACACCTGCTGCTCAGGAATGAATCACTTCTATTAATTACAGACCATTATCACTGACCTGCCAGAATTACTGGATTTATGCTGATATCTTGCTTCGGAACTTGATGAGAGCTGGGCTCATCTATTATGGCTGCCTGGCTGGGGGAGGTAAGGAGTGGACTGGAGAACTGAGGTGAAGCACCCTCTGGATCTCAGCAGGCACATTCTTGTTCATTGTTTGTTAGTGGTTTGTTAATGGTCCTTCCTGCTTCTTGAGTCTCTAACACACTCAACCCCTTCCTGCTTGGGCTTCTCATCCTGCTCCAACTTGTCAGAATCCCAGAGGGGCCTGTATCCTGAATCCACTTACTGCCTCATGGCAGAAATTTGCAGCTTGCATGCCAGCTCTGACTTCATTGCCTGACATCATTGGTGCCACTTCATTGAGTGACTTCATGGTGCCACTTATTGAGTACCTAATTAGACACAGATATATATAAGATGTTACCAGATGTTATTAGTGGAAAATTAACTGGAGTTGGTGGAAGCTTGACCAGATAATTATGATTAAGACTAGAGCCCAAACAGTTTGGGCCCAGAAAGGGTAAGCACACGGCAAATGAAACTCCCAGGATTCTGACCCAAAAGTCAATCCTTGGTTACTGTGCTCCCTTAGAAACCAGTGTACAGCATGAGAACAATAATACCATAGGCACTCCAGCTACAGGCACTTCAATGAACCTTGACAATGAGATCGTAAGTAATGTAAAGGATCAGTAGAGTCCTGCGGAATTGGGTTACCAAAATGAGAAGACAATTAGAAATTGGTCTTTGGACTCAGGGCTTTTGGCCAGCACTCCACTGGATATACCTTCTGGGCATCTGTATTCCACAGCCCCTGATACCAGTGGTAATATGAAGGAGAAATCTACAGGGAAATCTCACAGGCCGGATAGTGGTCATGTTCGTATCACCTATGGCCACTTGAACATTATTGACAGTTAATTCTGCACTCTTCCTAAATAAGCAAACTTAAAGTTGGTTTCATCGAATGTAAGTGAAATTATGAAACACACATTGCGTGTGTGTAGGTGCCTTCAAGTTGACTTAATGGTGACCCCATGGATTTCATAGGCCATTTCCATCATATGCTGTTGTAGTGCTATTATTTCACTTTCAACATCCTATGGAATCCTGGGGTTTGCAGTTTCCTAAGGCCAAGAGCTCTCTGGCTGAGAATTCTAAGGGCCCTTCTCTAAACTGCAAATCCCAGGATTCCATAGGATGTTGAAAGTGGAATACGAGCACTATAACAACGTAGGCCATTTCCGCCCTACCCTGTTATAGTGCTATTATTCCACTTTCAACATCCTGTGAAATTCTGGGGTTTGTAGTTTACTGAGGCCAAAGAGCTCTCTGGCTGAGAATTCTAAATGCCCCTCCCTAAACTGCAAACCCCAGGATTAAATAGGATGTTGAAAGTGGAATAATAGCACTATAACAGGGTAGTGCAGAAATGGGCATAGTGTGGAAATGGCTATAGAATTTTCTTGGTTAAGGAATTGTCAGATCTGTTTTTGCCAGTTCCCTCCTCTGAAATATAGTCTACAGAACCTGAGATTCTTTGGTGGTCTCCTATTCAAATATTAACCAGGGCTGACTCTGCTTAGTTTCCAAGATCAGACAGGATCTGATGCCTTTAGGGTATTTAGAAGGATACACAATACACCCACATAAGTGTCTTTTTGAGTGGGCAGTCTTTGTTCTTCCAACTTACCCTATAGAAAGTCTGACGCAAGTGGTGGGGCTTCGGCTGCAGAGTGTTCTCAATGATGGGCAGAGCAGGAGGGCCGGGAGGTAACCTCCCTTTCCCTTGAGTCCTGCTCCTCCATGTGGCAGAGAGAACGAGGCAGGAGATATAGATGAAAAGGAGAAGGGTGGCCATCTCCAGAGGCTCCATCCCAGAAGCCAGAACTGAGTTATAAGAATGGGCCCAGATTCAAAAATAAGGAAAATTAGTTACTGTGCTTCCCTGCCTGAACTTTGTACACTGCAAAGCCAGTAGGCAAGAGTTAGATTAATCATTTCATTTGCTATCCTCAGAAGACTTCATCCTGTGCTCTTTTCTCATATTGACGTTTTAAAGGAGATTCCAAACATATTTTGGTGCTCATTTTACAAAGTGTATTGGGGGCTGGGGAGCATCCATGGACATTTCTGAGATTTTGTTAAGTCTGCTTGTTTGTGTGTTTCTGTGACTTGGGAGGAGGCTTGCTTGCTCCTGTGGTTGTTAAGGCTTTGTTGTGCTATTGTGTTCTGGCGTGGTTGTGTCTGTTGGGGTAAGACTGCGTGTGTGTGTGACCTGAGGCAGGCTTGCCTGAGTGCTCCTCAGGGCTCTTCGGGATTCTCTTGTGTGGAGGTCCAGAGGAAGTGAGTCAAAGATTTGGTTGGGGAAGGATTATGGGGAGAGTAGTATCCTGGGTGGTAGAAAAGCCACCCGGCAACAGCTTGCTAGGCAACTCCAGAAAGCTTTCAGCCATAGCAGTATATGATTTATATCAATTACGCCATATCAAATGCAGAGGCTGCATGGCCATGCTGTTGTCTCTCTACTTGTGGTAGATGATTCCTGGACTGCTTTCCCATTTTTGACTTCTACACCTGGCTTTCCCCATTTAACTCTTGGCTGCTCCAAAGCACCAGGACTCTCCACAAAACAGATAATGCATACACACACACCAGTACTGAAAATAAAATGCTGCCTAGACTGGCAGTTTGTCTCCGACTATCTCCCAGCACACATATACACACCACAGCAGCACAAACCACCTGAAAATCCATTGAATACACCGGGAAAAAAACAAAATAGACTTCACTTGCTCCACATCTAAGGCATTCAAAAGTAGGTGAGATGCTGGGTGGTTTTAGGGATCTATGCAGATAAGTGTCTTTATTATTATTTATTTTCATTATTATTATTACTATTTCTTGAATTCATAACTTCCTTTCTCTCAAGATGGGATTCAGTATGAATGGTAAATCAACTAAGATTCACCTAGTGTCTTTTTAAGCACTACCCCGAAGAATGAAATCCTCAACTGGGTAGTAATGGTGACAGGAATGGACCCACAACCCTACCTTTGAGCATTCCCTTTCACACTTGTCCCCAAACACATACACCCTCACAGTGCCACAAAGCAACTGAAAATCTGTTGAATAACCAGAGAGGGGAAAACCGCCGAAATAGACTTCACATGACTATTTTTGGGTAAAGATATGCCACTCCAATCTGACATGGCAAAATAGTTGGACTCTACCATCATGACAACGGCATGCTCCTTTTAGAGAAACAACTAGGACAACAAAAGTGGAATTCAACATCTGGAATCCTGTCAGTGCCTTGCACAGGTGTAAGGTCTCCATGGGCACAGTGGGACATTTTGTTCTGATGTGGTATGTCTACATTCAGTTCTAGGTTCTAAAAGCACAGCTTGCTCAAGCAGAGTTGTTGAACATGTGGGAATGGATTATGTTCCATCCTCTCTGGTGCATTTTTTTTGCACATTCAGATGTGCAATTTTATCATTCAACACAAGAGTTCTGCAGCACAATCTACTTGTAATTCCATGGAAAAGGATTCACACTATGCAAGACAGATGTATGGTTTCAGCCACCAGAAAACTGCTTACTGGTCTGTTCTGGAGAAGCTGAGAGGGTGGTAAGAGTGCTTCAGTGAAACTCTTGCCCTCTGATAAGTTCTCTATTTGTATATGTGTAGAATCATGAAATCATAGAATCATAGAGTTGGACGACACCACAGGGGCCATCCAGTCCAACCCCCTGCTATGCAGGAACACACATCAAAGCACTCCCAACAGATGATCATCCAGCCTCTCTCTAAAAACCTCCAAAGAAGGAGACTCCATCACACTCCAAGGCAGCACTGTATTCCACTGTCAAACTGCTCTTACCATCAGGAAGTTCTTGCTGAGGTTCAGGTGAAATCTCCTTTCCTGCAACTTGAATTCATTGCCCCTTGTCCTAGTCTCTGGAGCAGTGGAAAACAAGCCCACTCCCTCCTCAACATGACATCCCTTCAAATATTTAAACATGGCTACCATGTCTCCTCTTAACTTTCTCTTCTGAAGACTAAACATACCCAGTTCCCTAAGCTGTTCTTCATAGGACATGGCTTCCAGACCCTTCCCCATTTTAGTTGCCTTACTCTAGACACTCTCCAGTTTGCTGATATCCTTCTTGAACTGAGGTGCCCAGAACTGGACACAGGATTCCAGATGACATCTAACCAAAGCAGAATAGAGTGGAATCATTACCTCCCTTGATCTAGACACCATGCTTCTATTCATGCAACCAACAGTCTCATTGGCTTTCTTGGCTGCATCACACTGCTTACTCATGTTCAGCTTGTGATCTACCAAGACTCCTAGATCCCTTTCACATGGATTATTATGCAGCCACATGTCTCCCATCCTATATTTATGCATTCCATTTTTTTCTGACTAACTGTGGGACTTTACATTTCTCTCTGTTGAATTCATTTTGTGAACTTTGGTCCAGCTCTCCAATCTGTCAAGGTCATATTGAAATTTGATCCTGTTCCTCTGACATATTAGCAACCACTCCCAATTTGGTGTCATCTGCAAATTTGATCAGCATACCTTCTATTCCATCATCCAAGTCATTGATGAAGATATTGAACAGCTCTGGGCCCAGGATAGAACCCTGTGACACCCCACTAGTCACTTCTCTCCAGGATGAGAAGCAGCCATTCGTGATCACCCTTTGGGTTCGGTCGGTCAACCGATTACAAATCCAACTAACAGTAGGCCTGTCCGGCCCACATTTTATAAGCTTCTCTGTAAGAATGTCATGGGGAACTTCATCAAAGGCCTTACTGAAATCAAGATATGCTATGTCTACAGCATTCCCTTCATCTATCAAGCTTGTAACTCTATCACAAAAAGAGATAAGATTAGTCTGGCACAACTTATTTGTGAAGAATCTATTTTGACTTTTAGTGATCAAAGCATTGCTTTCTAAGTAATTACAAACTGACTGTTTAGTGATCTGCTCCAGGATCTTTCCTGGTATTGATGTCAGGCTAACTGGGTGATAATTATTTGGGTCCTCTTTTTTCCCCTTTTTGAAGATGGGGACAACATTTGCCCTCCTCCAGTCTGCTGGGACTTCTTCTATTCTCCAAGAGTTCTCAAAGATTATTGCAAGTGGTTCAGAAATGACTTCTGCCAGTTCTTTTGATATCCTTGGATGTAATTCATCTGGTCCTGGAGACTTGAATTCATCTAGTTTAGCCAGATATTCCTGTACTACTTCTCTACCTGTTCTGTGCTTCATTTACCCCCCTTTTCCACCTGCTCCCCACCCCCCACTTTCTATCTCTGCGTATATCTGTAGGAAATATGCACCCTACTTCAGAAAGATGCTGGTTGTTTTTGCTCCTGCTTCAAAGAAGTCAAGTGTGCAGATTCCTCGATTCCTGGGGGAACGAGCTGCATAAGTCAACTTATTTGTGTTGAGGCAGTAAAATATAAGAGGAGCTGTCAAATACATACCAACTTCTGGGTGGTGAGTCTCCATAACAATACAAACACCTTCTTCTCTGAGGATTCATCAAGAACTGATGAGAATTTTCGCAGTTCAAGACTTATGCTGTGCAAAATCCCCACATGATTATTTTGTTCAGAACACAGCATTTTCTGCAGAGGAAACCGAACTTGCTGCTCAGAAAGTAATAGTACTGTGCAGAGATATTTTCTATGGAGAAAATGCTCGTTTTCGTGCAGAAAATGCTATTTTCTGCACAAAACACCCATTGGCATATTTCATGCAGAAAAATCCCAGACCACCAATAGATTTCAAGCAGTGCCTGGTTTTCAAAGACTTTCTCACAGCTAAAATTGCTAAATTTACTCATTGCTTCATTTGAGAAGAAGAGTTGTGAAAAACTGCATCCTTATTCAGGTTCTCCAAGGGAGAACAGAAAGCTTAACATTCGGGATCGTGTGTTCTCTGAATGGCATGTCTTTGATCCCTGGATGGTGGAGACTTAGGCCATTTCTGCATGGCATCACCGTCCCGCTATGGGGACATGTTGGCAGCTGTCTGTCAGTCACACTTTCCCATGATGTCATTGCAGCCAGCACAACCCCACCAGTCATGACTGCGAGTTACGCTATTAATGGAAAAAGTCCATTAAGGCCCCACAATTGCACAACGCTCCTGTCACCACTGGCCACTCAAAACAGGCAGAAAGGTGATCATGCACTTCCTTTCCCAGTGCAGCACAAGAAAGAGGCCACCTGCACTGTGGAAGAATGGCGCATCACCTCGTGCTCCCATCCACAGGCAGCCAGCCAGGTGTGGAGGGAAGTGTTGGGGACATACTCCAATCCTGGCAAGGGCACAGCCAGAATCACACAGGGCAACGTGGGACAGGGTTGTCGTGTGGAAATGGTGTTAGTGGGATGAGAGGGGTCATAGAATCATAGAGCTGGAAGAGACCTCAGGGGCCATCAAGTTCAACCCCCTTCTGTCGGGCAAGAGGACACCATCAAAGCCCTCCCTTTGACAGATTCTGGCCATCCAGCCTCTGCTAAAAAACCTCCAAAGAGGGAGGAGACTCCACCACAATCCACGGAGGCAGCAGCAGAGCCCACTCCTGCACAGCTCTGACCGTCAGGAAGTTCTTCTAGAGGTGATTGTTGTTGTTGTTGTTGTTGTTGCTGTTATCTTTATTTCTACCCCGCTTTTCTCCCCAAAAGGACTCAAAGCGGCTTACAAAACTTAAAAGAGAACATAGTTAAAACTATCATATACAAAAGTTAAAACACACATTAAACAACAATAATGATTACAACAATGTTAAAATATATATTGAAAACAACATGCAAATGGCAATTAAAATAGCTAGCACCATTCTACATGCTAATTGCATATTAAATGCCAGAATAAACAGCTAAATGTCTTTAGCTGTCTCCAGAGGCAGGTGATACCACCGTGTCCTGGTCTGGCCTTTGGTGAACCAAAGATATCATTTTGATATCGCAATTTGGCCCTACTCTGCCACCAGCCGAGTGTTTGTGAGGCCCGCCGAATAAGCGCGAAGCTAGGCATGGCTACTACTTGCTGCTCCCACCAAACCACGCCAGATATTGCCAGATCTGCTTTAGGGGACCTCCCAAAACAAACACCTTCATTACAGATGCACGTTACCACGAAGGGACCCTCTGCCCTGGGAGGACCCCCTGGTGAACTAGGTACTTAACTGCTGAGCTAGCCGCATCTACATACCGGCCATACCATTGTCAATTTGGACTCTAACTCAATCATGCAAATTCTGACCTTTCGGAGGCTTTGTCTCCAACCCAAAACTTATTGTTTTCACCCGAAACCAGACTAGCCTGCGGTCGTTCTTTCCCCTATAAAAATTCCCCACTCTGAGAGCTCTTTGGAACTCTCGCCAGATCGCTCTGGACTTCTACTCTGTCTCGCTGCCGCTCGGTTCAGCAGATTCGCCTCGGTTGCCATGCCGGGTTTCCTCTTCTACAATTGGCTTCTCCAGGACTGCAGGACAGGTGGCGTATCACCCATTCCCCTTGAAACTCTCTTTTCCTTTTCTAGTTAGGAGTGTGTTTGTGCTTTTCTTTAATAACTGTTTAATAAATCTTAATTGCTGTTTGAACCATTTGCCTCCTCACTGACCTAAAGCTGTAGACATAGGGTAAAAGATCCTGCTGCGTTGCCCTGCCTCTCGTTAGCCAAGAGAGCGCTCCAGCTAATTTCCCCATCTTTGCTTAGGTTTGGTTTGTTGTTTGGGTGCCCCTCCCAGGACCCCCAATTCATAGGGTAACACAGGCAAGGGGGGTACCAGTCTGACCTCTTTGGGCAGGGAGTGCCAGAGCCTGGGAGCAGGCTCGAGTGGAATCTCCTTTCCTGCAGCTTGAATGCATTGCTCCTTGTCCTGGTCTCTGGAGCAGTGGAAAACAAGCCCACTCCCTCCTCGACATGACAACCCTTCAAATATTCAAGCACGGCTATCCCTTCCCCTCTTCACATTCTCTTCTGCAGGCTAAACATCCCCAGCTCCCTCAGCCTCTCCTCAGAGGGACCTTTGCATCTCATGGATGAAACTTTGGATCTTATGAATGATGGCGGTTCTTTAATTTTCCTTAGGAAATCAGCAAGAGACATTAAAGTTAGCCATCTAGACCCAAAACTGTCTTCATCCCCAGAGTGTCTTCATTGTGGAGGATGCTACGTGCATCTGCATTCAGGACCAGTCAAAAGGGGCACACACCTGATGATTTGGTCTGGCTTGGAATGTCTGGCTCGGCAAATTTCTCCTGTTGAAAACCCACTTCTCCCTTCACAGCTCACGGAGAGTCTCTCTGGAAGTGTCCTAGCTGCCCACAGGAAAAACACATTTGATTCTGCCTAACTTCTTCACTATCACCCACGCCACTGCCATGCTTTCCTCTGCCACGTCCTCGGCCTTTACCTGGGGCTGCACCATGTACTCTACCACGTGGGTGGCCCCGACCTCCTTGAAACATCCCTGCCTCTCTCACAAAATCTTCCACCGAAACTGCCATCAATTTCAGGGTCCTCTTTTCCTTTTTATCCTTTCTTTTCTTTTCAGCAATTCCCACTGCCAAAGCTAGGAAAATGAATTTTAACATGGAGAAATGTAAGCTGCTACATTTGGGCAGAAAAAATGAAATGCACAAATGTCAGATGGGTGACACCTGGCTGGGCCACAGCACATGTGAAAGGGGTCTGGGAGCCTTAGTAGACCACAAACTGACCATGAGCCAGCAAGTCAGTTCAATTCTGGAGTTCCTCAATAGAGTCTAGCGTCTAGGTCGGGGGAAGTGGCGCTCCCACTCTCTTCTGCTTTGGTCAGACCCAACATGGAGGAATCTCGTGTCCAGTTCTGGCACCACAATTCAAGAAGAATGCTGACATTCTTGAACGCATCCAGAGGAATGTGACCAAAATGGTAGAAGGTATTCTCCTTTCTAAAGTAATTTTATTTATTTCATTATACGTATTAAAATATTTACTTTCCACATGACATCATGATATTTTGGGGTGCCACAAAAATAAAATCAGAGTTAAACATTTGAGGAGGTTAAACAGTAGGGAACAATTTAAACAGGCTACTAGCCTATAACAGCGTTAAAGCAACTTAGAGTGGTTTAAAGGCCGTGCTCATCTACAGGTACAGATTAATCAGACCCCATGTTTTCCCATAGCACTGGAGCAGCTGTCAAGCATCTAGACTTTCACAAAGCATGCAGATGTCAAAGCCAAGTTTCACAGACCATCAGTGCCTCTGCCAAGCCATGTCCCATCTGGAGATGACATTTTCAGCGAGGGACAACACAGAGCTGATAGGGCCGGGGAATCGTGGTCAGACCACTCTGCAGGGGTGCGATATCAATGTCCTTGGGGTCCACGAGGGGCTTCAGCTTGAAGTTCTGGAGGATGGTGGTGAAGAACAAGAAGAGCTCCATGCGGGCCAGACCTTCACCTGCACAGATCCGCTTGCCTGAAAATGAAGCCCACAGAAGGAGGGGGAGAGAAAGAAGATCAGAGAGAGAGCTGAAGCATATTTGCAAATGTTTTTCTCTATGACAGAAGGGGGAATGTCTGATTTTGTATGGAGACCATTCAACTGATGTGTGCTTGCTGTTTACTAAATGTAATATTGTGCTCAAACCTCTCCTCCAGTTCCCTCCAAATTTTTGCTGCTCTCCACAAAGAGGCTGCATTCTGAACTGAATCAAAAGAGGCTTCACATACATTTATTAGATGATTCTCAGTCTGCAAATCTGATGCATTTGTTTTAAAATGCAGTTAATGTCACTGAGAAGGGACCAAGTACACTGTTTCCTTTCTGTTCCTAGGACACAATCCTATTGGTGTCTCATGCATGCACAAGTTTTCCTAGCAAACAGACTGGGTATTTTTGTGCGATGTGGAATGCCTGCATTCCATTCAAGGCTGCAGAAGTGGAGTTTTGAATGCTGCCCTATTTGCAGATAAATGTGCTTGATGAATGCATGCATTTTATTCATATGACATGAGTGTGTATTTCTCACAGGTGCATATTGGGCACTGAGCATGGATGCACATTTTCATTCAGTTGCACATTTGATGTTTTGACTGAATAGGGTGACATTGCCATTCAAGCACAAGTGTTCTGATGCACAGTTTAAGCATAGTTCTTTCTGCAGAAGATTCTGTTCTTAAACCACGAATGAGGATTTTGCCCCATATCTTTCCTACTACAAGGGACAGGAGCAGTTTCCTCCTGAGGTCTTTACCTGAGTTTCATCCAAAATAGAGGAAGCCAGGAAAATACAATCAACTCAGGAGATTATTTTTCACTGAAAGAGGTGACATTCATGTCTGGAAACCATGACGCTCTATGAGGAGCGGCTTAGGGGTATGTTTAGCTAATATTTGAAGGGATGTCATGTTGAAAATGGAGCAAGCTTGCTTTCTGCTGCTCCAGAGGCTAAGACAGGAGGAAATGAGATTTCACCTAAAGAGACACTCAACAGTGTCATATGCTCTCTCAAAGGAGTGTGATGGAGTCTCCTTCTTTGGAGGTTTTTAAACAGGGTCTGGATGGCCATTTGCCGGGAGTGCTTTGAGTCTGTCTTTTTGCATGGAAGAAGGGTGTTAGACTTGATGGCTGTTGTGGTCTCTTCCAACTCTATGATTCTATGAGTCTACGCAATCTTTGGCAATAACCAGGTGCAAGAAAACAATGCTATCCTAGGAGAATTAGACCAGAATATTCCCCTTCCCTGAAGGCATGTGTGCCTTGGCCATTTTCTTCTCCATCACACTGAGACAATGTAAGAACACATTTTAGCCCAGCAAGCATTTCAAGCTCCTGAGCTGCTGTGGATCAGCCCCGGAGGAATTAGACTGTTCCAGATGAAGAGCATAGACCAAGTCATGCCCAAAACGGGAACATGAATGTGTCTGTGGCAGGAACACCCTCCTGGCTGTGTTGCTGCTGAAGGAGTGGGAATCATGCAACGATGATGAATTGGAACTTCCTTCATCCCTCACCACTGGATGATGAGAGTTATTGTCCAAACTATGGAGGACTGTATTTTCCCATTCCTGGCTGTATAGTAAATCTCAAGTGTGTGAACTTCGGTGGTGGAATAAGACAAGAACAGCTATTTCAATGGTGATTTTGTGTATCTGGTAGACTCCTAAAGAGACAATGGGCAGAATCAGGTTCTTTAGTTATAACTAAGCAACTGTTGAAGGGTCAACACATCAGTAAATCCAACTGAATCAGCAAGTTGACTCTTATTTTATTTTATTTATTTTTTAAATTAAGATCCCCCCTTTGTGCCAGGATGACATGCAAGAAATCTCTAGTAGGACTAATAATATCAATCAAACTAATAAAGGCGCCCCACTTACCCTGCTCTCTGGTCAACATGGACATGTGTTGTGTTATGTCCAACAGTGGGGGCTCTTGAGAAGAGACCCTGGCGGGCTGTTTCACCTGGAAGCAATCACCGTCCCAACTGTGGAACATTAAAGAGAACTCAAAGAGCCCTTCAACCCTGAAAGTTGTTTTGATGCTTCCCAGGAGGGAAGGATCATTTTTACCTGCTGAAAAGGGCATGAAGTAGTTACTCTTCCTGAAAGTCCCATCTTCATTCAGGAAATGCTGAGGGTCAAACTCTGTGGGGTTGGGAAATTCCTTGCTGTCAAACAGCACTGAGGTCAAATCAGGAATTATTTTGGTCCCCTGAAAAAACAGAGAATCTTGTGAGATTGTTCTTTCTTCTTCCTGAAATACTAGAACTATACCTCCTGAGAAGAAGAAGCAAAACTCTCATTAATCCATCCAAGCAAGCAAGGTGAGGAGAACCTTCTATATACAGGCTCCCCTTCAGGTTCTTGAGGAGGAACCAGAGGACTTACTTTGGGGATGATGTACTGCCTGAATGGAACGTCTTTGATGACCTCATGTGGAAGACTTGATGGGAGGAGAGAGATGAACCTCTGGATCTCGTGGATGACAGCATCTGTGTAAGGCATCTGTCCACGGTCAGCCATGCAAGGCCTCCTTGAGCGACCGACCACCTGATCAATCTCTTGCTGGACTCTCGCTATCATGAGACAGATACAGTTCAATACCAGGGCACCAAAAACCAGGAAATGTTAAAGAGGTCCTACAAACTGTAGTGGAGATTTGTTCTTTGTGTCTGATTGCAATGGCAACATTTAAGTGGACTGAGAGCACCCCAGTTCAGTGGCTATAGTGTTCCCACTAAGACACCCGTTTCCATTTCTTGGTCATAATACTCAAGAACACAAGGACCAAAGAGGGGGAGGTACATATTTTCAGATGCTGGCTACAGATATTATTTTTTCAGAGACAAAATCTTCTCTATATCCACCATCACACTTTGAAAGGGATCTCTTGAGGCCCCTGCCTGTTTTTGATGACCATAGTGGTGTACCTTTTCTGAATTTCTCTGTGTTCAGTATTTTCTTTTCTTTTCTTTTCAGAAATCAGAACTTATTTTCAAGGTGCATATTGACAAGTTGGAACATGGTCAGAGAACATGGACCAAAATAGTAAAAGGTCTAAAAGGCAAGCCCCATAAAGAAATCTTGAGCGAAGGGGGCTCCGTCATGGCCGGCGATGTGAAAGGCACGGTTTAGCATTGGTCACCTAAGACAAACAAGATCGTGCACTTCAAAGCTTGGCGCTTGAAAGGAGGGGGATTCTCCTGTCAGGGAGGGGTTCCCTGGACCACAGGGGACCTTGAAGATCTCCACTGCACCTAAAGGAGAACCAGAGGGGTCTGATGAGTTGGTTCCCAGCCTTGAAGAGCCAGGAGGTGAGATTTCTCAGCTGCCCTTAAGGGACATTACACTTCACTGATGCTGGATTGCTTGGATCAATTCAAATTTAAGTTGGATTAATGAAGAACAAGGTACTCTTGTGTAGCAACATCTGATTGGTTTTACTTAACCTGAGCTATACTTCTTGGGATTTTAAAATCTAAAGAGACAGTATTGTTATTCTTATTTTTTTCTGCTTAAAATGATTTTCTTGAGCAAATTCTAAATATCCATAAAGACTGAGCCTTCCTCACATTTATACTTTAGATATACATAATTTGATTTTTGTATTAAGTTCTTAAAGGGTTTTTTTTTGACTCAAGAGGTTTTTAATTTCTTACTTTTCCTGTTCTTTTTTCAAAATAAGGAATTGGAGGACCATGGGTGGTAGAGTCTTTTTATTATGTGAGGCTATATAAAAATATTTTATTTGACTGCTTTGTAACAATAATGATAGTTTTTCAAGTCCTGTCTGAATTTAAGGGTTTTATATTAATTGAGATAGTTTGGATAATTTGCCTAACTGCCTTTAAAAAAATAAATAAATTTCAAACTACCTATTTAACTGGAAGTACCAATCAGTTATATGACAATAATTACGTGAAGACACGGAAGATGATTAAGAAAGACCTTGAGAAGTGGCAAAAATTGTATCTGTCATTACTGGGAAGGATATAAGCAATAGAGATTAACATTCTTCCAAAGATTTTATTTCTTTTCCTAATGATTCCAATAATAGTGAAGGAAGCACCATTCGAAAGGTGGCAAAAAGATTTATCAAGATTTGTGTGGGGAGGCAAGAAACCTAGAGTAAGATTTAAGGTGCTACAGGATGCAGAAGAACGAGGTGGTCTTGGATTCTCAAATTTGAAGATTTATTTTGCAGCATTGGCCTTTACTTGGATTAAAAAAATGGATAACATTGAAAGAGAATAAATTGTTGAATTTAGAAGGTCATGATTTAAGGTTTGGGTGGCACATGTATTTGTGGTAAGACAAAGTTAAAGTCAATGCGTCCTTTAATAATCATTGTATTAGACGAGCCACATTAAGACTTTGGAACAGATGCAAAGCTAGGCTGTATACAAAAACACCTTTTTGGATTTCTCCAGAAGAAGCTTTTTACAGAACAGAAATGAGAGCAAACCAGTGTTGGTTGACATACAAAGATTTACTAAAGAAGATGGAGAGGGGTCATGAAACGAAATCCTTGCAACAACTACAAAAAGGTTCTAGCTTGCAATGACTTTCACATAGGCAATACTAACTGAGATTTATGGAGGATAAAAAGAATAAAGGTTTTGAAAAAGACAAATCAGAATTTGAAGTGCTGCTTTGTACCGCAGATGACCATCTGATTGCCAAATAATATAAGTTCTTGCTGAAAATAGATATAGAAGAAGGGCAAGTTAAGAAATGTATAATTAATTGGGCCAAGAATTTTGGTCACAATATATCCATGAGTCAATGGAAAGACTTTGGAAAGAAACTGAAAATATACTTTGCTATGATCTTCAAGAAAATTTGTATAAGATGATGATGTGCTGGTATCTCACACTGGAGAGATTGTAAAAAATGTATAAAGTTGTATAAAGGCATGATAGATAGATGCTGGAAATGTCAAGAACATGCTGGAACTTTGTGTCATATGTGGTGGTGTTACCCTGTGAACTGGGGGTCCTGGGAGGGGTGCCCAAATAACCAAATAAAACACAAGATGGGAAAATTAACTCGAGCACTCTCTCTAAGAGGCAGGGTAACTTTGCGGGGATCTTGCAACCCTATGTATACAGCGTCAGGTCAGAAGAGCAGCCAGACAAGTTTTAAAGTAACAAAAATGATAGCTTTATTGACAGACAAACAACAAATAAGACAACACAATCGTACAGCTAACTGAGAAATAAGAAATAAGGAGTTTTCAGGGGAAATGGGTGATACGACACCTTTCTCGTAGTCCTGAAGAGGAGAGGAGGTTGCAGGGGAGGAAACTCAGCGTGGCAGTGAGGGGAATTCGCCAGACAAAGTGGCAGCAAGGCTGCATGGAAGTCCGGAGCGATCCGAGGAAGCTCTCAGAGTTTGGGGCTTATATAGGGAAAGTATGACTGTGGGCTAGTCTGTATGTGGGCGAGAACAATGAGTTTTGGGCAAGAGACAATGTCTCCGAAAGGTCAGAATTTAACATGATTGAGTTAAGTCCGAATTGACAAAAGGATGGCCGGTATGCAGATGCAGCTCGCTTGGGTAGTGAAACCTTTAGCTCGCCAGGGTGCCTGCTCAGGGTGTTATCACCATGAACTGGCCTGGCCTTTGGTGAACTTTAGATATCATTTTTGATATAGCAATTCGGCCCTGTTCTGCCACCCTCAGCCACGTGTTCGCGAGGCCTCCAAACAAGCACCGAGCTAGGCATGGCTATTAAAGCTGATCATATTTGTTTACGCCAAGGCAAGCCAGAAACTGCCAGATCTGCTTTAGGAGATCTCCTGAGGCAAACACCTTCATTACAGATGCGCGTCAAAACAAAGAGACCTCTGCCCCGAGTGGGCACCCTGGCAAGCTGAGTGCTCAACTGCCAAGCTAGTTGCATCTGCATACCGGCTATACTATTGTCAATTCGGACCTTAACTCAATCATGTAAATTCTGACATTGTCTCCAGCCCAAACCTCATTGTTTTCTCCGAAGACCAGATTAGCCCACGGTCATTCTTTCCCTGATAAAATCCCCCAGTTCCGAGAGCTTCCTCGGACCGCCTCGGAGTGCCATCCCACCTTGCCATCACTTCGTTCTGCGAGCTCCCATCGGCCGCAACGCCGAGTTTCTTCTCTTCAATTGGACCTCTTTAGGACTACGAGAAAGGTGTCGTATCACCCATTTTCCCCCAGAACTCTCATTTCCTATTTCTAGTTTGCTGTGTGGTTGTGTTTTTCTTCATAATTTGTCTGCTTGTTAATAAATATCAATGTTGCCATTGTAAACTGTCTGGCTGCTCACTGACCTGAACCTGTATGCATAGGGTAAAAGATTCCCGCTAAGTTACCTTGCCTCTCGCTAGCTTAAGAGAGCGCTCCAGCTAATTTCTCCATCTTGCTTGGTTTGCTTGCTCATTTGGGCACCCCTCCCGGGACCCCCAATCTACAGGGTAACGGGGACAGGGGGCTCTTTGTACTAGCGTGCATACTTAATGAAGTGGTTGTTTTGGGAGGCCTCCTAAAGCAAGATCTGGCTGTGTCTGGCGTGCTTTGGTGTAAACAGAAATGATTCGGCATTTAATAGCCATGCCTAGCTCTGTGTTCGTTCGGGGGCCTCACAAACACTTGGCTGAGGGTGGCGAAACAAGATCGAATTTTGATATCAAAATGATATCTATGTCTACCGAAGCCAGGCCAGTTCACGGTGATAACAGTGGATTTGTGCAAAGGCTAAGAAGTTTTGGACAGAAATACAGACTCAAAGAATTTTGAAATGTCAAATGCTTAAGATCCTGAACTATTTTTGTTAGGAATTTGGAGTGGTTAAAACTGACAAAATAAATAAATAAATAAAAAGTCAGAAACTGCTTCAATGTATACCGCTGGCTACAAGACTTGTCTATGCAAAGTAATGGAAAAAAACTGAGATTTCATCCATGACTGAATGGTTTATCAGATTTATGTCATTCATAGAGATGGATTTATTGTCTTCCAAACTGAAGGGAACTTCTGATGAAGAATTTATTTCAGAGTGGAGATGTTTAATAGAATTTTTAAGGATAAATGAGGGTAATTTGGTGACTTTAGGGTTTTGAACTTGCTCAGTACTGTGTCTTTTAAAAAGCAAAACAAAAACAAAACTGTTGTAGTATATTATTATCCTGAGAAAGATGTTGAGGAAAGATTA